>ML994624.1:0-600000 GCA_010093925.1 Zopfia rhizophila CBS 207.26
ATGTGATGGAGGGCCTTGTGTGATAGAGGGCCTAATGTGATAGAGGCGCTATTCGGTGACAGGCCACACATAACCAAGACCGATGCAAACTATCTTCCGGATCTCCGTAAGATTTGTGCAGATAATTGCGAGACCAAATTTTTCAAAAGCTTATATGGCCTGCTTGCCATCCCCATATGCCGACAATGTTCAAACGTAATACGAAGACCGCTCACGTTATAGCAACCGTCGGCCCTTTGAAACTCAATAGGAACTACAGCGAACATGACCGGAACTGGAATTCGACATGGGAGCATACATATAGGTTGATCTTGCCCGCCATTTAGTTCATGAAGTTCCCTAGCAGAGAATTTCTCTCGGAGTGGGTGTGGAGGACCAGTCGCAGCCATGCTCACATACCATTGGTATATGAGGAACATAGTCCTCGTAGGCATCTGCGTCAAGATGATACTTTTGTTTGTCGCAACCCTGGTGCGAGATGATTTGGTTATTTATGTTAACATCTTTCAAGCGATCGGGTCTCTATGGTCCCTGTTCTTCGCTTGCACGATATTTTCTGTAACGTCTTCGAGCATGGCACGTGTAAAGATTGGTCAGCCTTGAATCTCAAACCCAAAAAGCCCATCTGGTCGGAGGTCCGCTACGAGTCTGAAGGCGTTCCCGTAAATCGGAATTATACATTGAAGCTGGGGGCGTTCTGCGAGGACTTGAGACAGCTTGTTGTTGACAGTCGAGAGCCAGAATTCAATGCTGAGAAGGATGATGATTGAAACAATGTGCCGAAGGAAGAATACGAGCTTTATAGTGCAAGATGGTCTCGACAAACATTGTGAACATAGAATTGTTTTATGATACCATGAACCGCAGGAATTCAATAGTATGCTTTGTGGTCAACTAACGTGTCGTCTGGATAGATAATGCATTTCGTATTCATTTCTAGCAAATGTAATCTTCCTCTAAGACTTTGGTTCACACATCGAAATAAAGGGTGTCTCGAGACCTAAATTTAGGCTCGGTTAGTCACATTGATCTACCTGAAACGGTGAACATTGAGTAAGAAATGGAAAGCAGGCTCACCTCCCACAAATATTCTTTTAGTCTTGACATCATGTCTTGCCACTGTCGCCCCACGGAAAAACTTCCTCTCTGCATCCTCAATTATCTTCGTCGTCACATACCTATATCTTCTTTCCAAAAACCTCTCAACCCTGAAAATCGTATTTTTCGCTTTCTTCCCTGTGGGATCATACTCACTACTCCCAACGGCCCATAAATCTTCCTTAGAATCGAGGCCAAGGTTATGGATAGGCATCCCCATCTTAACAACGTGAGCATGTTTAAATATGTCGGACTCCTGGAGCTCGAATACGTGAATCCCACCATCTGCACCTGACGGGACGTATACGCGATCATCTTTACCACGCAGTAAGCCTCCGGGGATGCGGAGTTTGGCGGTCGTTGCTATTTTACAAATTCTGTCGAAATCATTACAATACACGAGATTTCCGCCGCCGAGAAGAGGATCGAGCTTTTTGCGGAAGCCAACTTTCGAAGATCGATCGTTGCTAATAACGAAGTTATCGGCGCCCATTAACGCGATATTGGCTGGGGAATAGATGGCTCGATCGGCGACAGTCTTTACATGTTTCATCTTCTTATCACGCTTCCGGTACTCGTATACTTCGACAGTGGAATTCGCTCCATATTCCCGAGCGTTAAGCAGTTTCCCTTTCGCATCATAAGGTGGGCGTTGGTTGATAAGCCAGAACCGCAGAGTCGAGGAATCCACTGCTTCGGTATCAAAACCAAGTAGATCTAGATGGCTAGCTCCAGATTCGCTGCCATACAGCGTGGGTTGAATTCTGTGCATGCGGAAGCCACCCTCTTTGCGCGGTTCATCGATGTAGATGGCCATAAGCTCAGAGCCCTGTGGACGACGACGCGAAGAATTGAGTTTCGACAGACTTATATACAAATCAGCTTGAAGGCTCTCTCATTGAGCGTGGGCATTCACTCCCTAGAACTCTTGAAAGTTTCTTTTCGATACCCACCTTGGGTTCCAATTCCTCCGTGCATTGCTGCCTGTGCATGCTGCATATAGGACGCGTCCTTTCTCGTCCAACCACATATCTCCGCACCCCTCAAGTTGCTTGTTTTGGATGCGACGGCATTTGTAAGGGAAACTTTCGATTCTCTGGACATGGCGTCCGACGCCGAGGGTTATGAAGAGAACATCTTTGAGCCACAACTGGTAAAGTACTGCCAGAGTTGCGGCTGAAATGGCTGATATAACGTTGCGGAGTGAAGGGAGTGAGATGTTTTGAATGCGGCCCAAATGCGGTTGAAGGTTACGAACGCGCCCCCGAATGCACTCCATCACGCAATGTAAATCCCGAAATATCTGTCAGCGAACAATACCAGCAGAAGAATCGCCTGAAGCTAGGCTCTCTGAAGAGAAAGATTGAAAATGTACAGTTCTATGTTAGCATTGACGTGAAGAAGTGTACGGGTATCTCGGATAACTTCGAATGATGAAAAGATGGTAGTGGGGCGCGTTAGAACGCACCGCGCTCATGTGGCGGGGCAGTGGAAAATAAATCATCATGCATAAACCAAGAAGACACGTGGAAGCAGCAGGTATAAGTATCTCTCATCAATCTGGGATAAAGCTCGGAAAGGACGAAGACAATCGGCTAAAATTTGGGAATTACCGAGTGCTCCAGTCTGCGCAGCGTGATGAGAAGTTTGCTCTCACATTCATCCACTGTGCTGCACCGTGAACCCACGCGTATATAACGTACCACGCCTTCTTAAACTCGATTTACAATACATATTTTTATCTTTTTTATCTACATAATTTAAATTATTATTTATAATAAATTAAAAAAGGACTGGCCTGCCTCACTGTATATTTACTGTTAAAGCGTAATAAGGAGCCATAATTGTTTTCCTGATCTGCGTCACCCAAAACTGAATACCCGGATTCAAAAACTCGTAGTTGAAAACGGTTTACCTTCAGAGGGAATACCAAATAAGCCTCCTATACTTCTAATGGAAGAGGAGGTTGATGTTTCAGATACTGGCCAGTCGCCACCAGACAGCAGCTACTCCTCTGCCAATCTCAACGGTGATTCATAGCAGAATTGAAAGTATTCAATATTGTGTTAGGCATTATCAAGACGGCATCAGGGAAAAAAAAAAAAAAAAACGAGCTCATCTGAACACAGCAAGGATTCAGAAGCATGCCGTGTATGATGTTAGTCACGATAACCATGTACCAGATCTTCCAGCTTCTAGATTCATGCCTTTCAATGATTTTGATCTAATGTCAACGCCAACAGGAACAAGAGGTGAGTAATCGCTCTTCGGGATCCTCGTACCGGGCCTTTGGCTTGGGGCTTTTAGCGTAGATGCGGAAGAGTAGTCAGTATTTCAATCGCAGTATCTTACTCAAAGAGGTTAGCCAGACATCTGATGAAGATGCTTGCTAGTTTTAGGCCAGACGTTTCAGGATCAGGAGGATATCAAAAAACATCGTGAGAAAACTGCCTTGTCGATCCGGAAATGCGACTGGCAGATCTATCTGACCACATTTACAAGACAGAGATAGGCCATGGTGGTTAGTTGAACTATGTGCAATAGTGAATGCAATTCTCCCGATGAAGGTAGATCCCGCAAAGTATCTGCGTTGCAGATCTGCGACGCTAATTAACGCCACGTCTGTGGGAATAGATTCAGTCCTGAACCCCGATGCTGCGTAACGCCGGCTAGCTGGTCGGACGGGAAATCTCGCGAGGCACAGCGGCCATTGTCGTAAACTGCCAAAATCACAGGGCTTAGGGAGACACGGAAGAACGAGCCGGTGCGGAAGAATCCAGAAGGATTAAAAAGCTGCAGTAATGTGGCATTGGCTTTCTTTCGAAAATGTTTCATATGTCTCGCGCAAGATCATGAAAAATCTTACCCTCTTTCTATTGGCGCCGGATTCCCCGCCACGTGCCAAGTCATCAAACGCAGCAGAGCTTATATATTTGGAGCTAGATCTTCGCCTTGATTTTTAAAAGTTGGGCAGCCGCCCTATCTAGTCGTGAGTTCGGAAGCCGAGAGACCGAGTCAGACCAAGATTCCTGGACAACAACATTGACTCTAGCATCCTTGAAGGCTTTCAACTCATAGAATACAGCAACCAGTAGTTTTGCCATCATTATGGCGGCCTCCAAAGAAGAGTGGTCAGAATTAATGACCGCAGAAGACGAGGTTACTCGATTGGCTCTGGGCCATCAGCTATTCAAAGATGCCATAGGAGGGTTGCTTGTCACGCTCGTGAACCTTTCTGATAAACCTCTTGGACTCTGCCGCTGCGGATGGTAAGCAGCATTTATGTTTTTTTCAAACGCAGAACACGGCCACTGAGACAGCCCAACAGGAACATGGCTCAAAGGCTTCGCATCCTCTCTCCCTTCTCCTCCAGATCACACCTGCGTCGGTACCGACACAGATCCCAGCAATTTCCCTCAAAGTCCACCCAAAGGGATGACCCTTCCACATCCAAGATATCAACAAGCCCTGGCCTGTGGAATGGCACAATAGTTTCGACCTAACACTCCGTGGAAAAGGTAGGTTCACATCTTCGATATTTCGGACAAAATTCTTCAACTGACCTGGCGAAAGATGTTTGTGTCCGGGAAGTCGTGCGGGATGCTTTAGTAGACTAAATCTTGGCATTCACCGGCGGTCTTGGCACGGCACGAAACGGGCCGGTTGCACTGATAACGGCGAGATGCATCACCAATACTCAACTCCTGTTACATAAATCATGACTCCTGCTCCTTCCACTTAACTCTGTCTTCCATTTTTCAATGTAAATACCGTGGGGCTGAAGGGCTGAAGCTTTGCCGAAGCTCCCACCTATGACTCGTACTCTGGAGATAACGGATAGCTATCTTGCACCCGACGACATGATCCTTCTGAACGATAAAGGTATCTGGAGAGCTATAAAACTTGGATGAAGTACTCAACGACACGGTATTGGTTCTCCATCCCCCAAAACTCTCAGCGGTTGGAATTCGACCTGCAAGATGCTCGCGGTCGTATTGGCATTATCGCTCGCTGCTTTTGCTTCTGCCTCACCAGTTTCATTCGGCCAATTGATTCCGCGGCAGGATGTCCAATCGCCGATAAACACCAGTCTCCCCAATGTCACCATCTTTGCGACCGGAGGCACGATCGCGAGCAAAGGCAACTCCAACACCCAGACCGTCGGATATCAAGTCGGGCTCGGAGTCCAGGACCTGGTTGAAGCTGTACCGGAAATCTTAAACATCTCCAACATCAACGGGTATCAGATCTCCAACGTCGGTAGTGGCTCGATCAACGAAACGATATCGCTCAAGCTAGCCCATATGATCAACGAAGAGCTGGCTAAGCCCGAAATCAGCGGCGTCGTCGTCACTCACGGGACTGACACATTGGAGGAAACAGCATTTTTCCTGGAAGCAACGGTTAACTCAACGAAGCCAGTCGTGTGCGTTGGGGCAATGCGGCCAGCGACTGCATTAAGCGCGGATGGTCCTCTCAACCTGCTCCAATCAGTCACCTTGGCTGCTTCACCCGCAGGACGCAACAGAGGTATCATGATTACGCTGAATGAGTGGGTTCTAATAACCCATCCTTTAGATAGATAAAAGAATCTTCACTAACCAGCACAAAGCCGCATCGGCAGCGCCTTCTACACCACCAAAAACAACGCCAACACTCTCGACACGTTCTTCTCAACCGAGGCAGGTCAGCTCGGCATCTTTATCAACCAGGTTCCCTACTTTTTCTTCGCACCAGTCGAGCCGGTCGGCAGAGTCGTCTTCAACGTCACCCACGTTCAAGATCTCGCTCAAGTCGACATCATTTACGCGCACCAAGACATGAACCCTATGCTCTTCAATTCCTCAGTCTCAAGCGGAGCTAAAGGCATTGTACTTGCTGGTGTCGGCGCAGGAGGAATGAGCTCGAAGGCGAATGCCGCTGCCGAGGCTGTCTATAATGCCACTGGCATGCCGATCGTTGCAAGTCATCGGTCTAATGACGGTTTTGTGCCTGCTAGTGATGAGGACTTTACTATTGCGAGCGGGTTCTATAATCCGCAGAAGGCGCGGATTTTACTCCAGCTTGCCCTAACGGCTGGTTATGAGTATAACGAGATTAAGGAGACGTTTGCGGCGAGTTATCCGATGCCATGAGCGCCATGAATTACGAGACAGGAAATGATGATGAATGTGGAATCGATGGGGTCTTTCATAGTAGAAAGCACCTGGAAAATCGCTTGAATAATATGTGTAGCCCTACAAATGATAACTAAAGTCAGGGTTTATGTGTGGAACTATAGTAATTACACTTACATACATGTGCATGTCTGATCACGAACCTCAGTAACCTAGCACCTAAAACACGCCTCGGACTTCCCCTTCTCTTTCTACCTTACAGTTTATTCAAATTTGAAACTCAATCTGCCTTTGCAAGTTTGCTGTAACCCGAGCCAGCACAGGCTAAGAGCGAGGTGATTGTTTCTTGTAGATGTCTTCCTGCTCCACCCGAATTTCCTCCATCTACGTTTTGGCTATCAACAAGGCGTCCCCCATCAAGTTTGTTAGGTTCAACGCCAAATATTCGTCCATCCAAATGACCAGAAATGACCCCTCTACTCACCTTGAAGCTCTGCGCCGGCTGGGCGGAGACATCGAGGGCAGTGAACTCTGCGTCTCATGCAAGCGTGTCCTCCCTAACGACTTCACCCGCATCAGGGCCCGCGCATAGATCAATAATGGCTTCCTCGGCGGTATTTTTTAAACAATGCTCAGTAAACTTGTCAATCAACTGGTGTAGATTACAACAACTGCCGCCACCACATTAACTACAAGAGACGTGCACCGCATCTACATAATTCTCTATTATACTTAGGCCAAATGCTCTAGATCCCAAGAACTTCTCGGACCTTTCTACGTGCTATTCTTCAGAATCCTTGCGGATCTTCTCTTCGTAGTCCTAACCTCCGTTTACTTTTACCCTTCTCACCTGTACACTCCAATCTTCGCTCTTCTGCGAATTCTCCTCAGCAGGGCCATCCACACTTCCCTCCACACCACTCCTATCCTTTTCCCTTTCTCCATCCTTACCACTCTCCTCCTCATTGCTCGGAACCAGCGTTTCAGCCA
This sequence comes from Zopfia rhizophila CBS 207.26, assembly GCA_010093925.1. Lineage (NCBI taxonomy): Eukaryota > Fungi > Ascomycota > Dothideomycetes > Zopfiaceae > Zopfia > Zopfia rhizophila. Next base: position 7,206 of record ML994624.1, read on the forward strand.
CCTCAATCCTTTTAAGCCCTCTTCCAAATTCCTTCTTATCTTCAAACACAGTTGCATCATTAAGCCCATTCCACAACACCTTTTCCACCGCCGCCAACTGTGCTGGTTTCGTCGTCATGCCGGCCATGAGATACAGTACGTTTCCTAATATTCGGGAGTGGACGCCGAAATTTTTGTCTGAGAGATCGTTCAGCATTGCGTCGCGAAGGCCGGCGGCGGCGTTGGAGGAGTATCCTACAATGATCAGCAAGCTCTCATAAAAACACCGTTCAAAAGCATGGGAGCGAGAAACGAAAGTGAAACCCCAACACACCAGCTCCCTTCTTATCCACAAGCGAAATCGCAAGCACACTCCCCAACGCAACACAAGCATCCACCCTCTTATTCTTACTAACCTCCTCCACGAAATGCTTATTCCACATGCTCCAAATCCACTCCTCCTTCCGCTCTCCCTTCAACATTCTAAACTTCCCTTCTTCTTTCCTAGTCTCTCCCATCCAACTCCTTCTATACCTTTCCCATATACTACTCACCTCCAACCCCTTCATCACTTCTAAACTCGTATTCGCAACATGGCACCCAATCGGATGCGCCGTGTAGCTATGTCCATGGAGCAAGGCATCCGCTTTCTTGTCGCCCCAGAAGGCGTCGAAGACGCTTTGGCTGGCGACCGTGGTGCAGAGAGGGAGGAGGCCGCCGGTTAGGAGTTTTGCGTGGACAGAAATGTCGGGGTGAATGCTTAGGAAGGAAGCGGAGGAGAAGCGGCCTAGGCGGTAGAGACCGGTGAAGACTTCGTCGAAGAGGACCGGAAGACCGGTCCACGTGTGGGGGTCCGAGGAGTCGGTTTGGTGTGAGGAGAAAGAGTAACGCCGGATTACATTTATGAGGGAGCGTTGGAAGAGAGGGTCGCTAGAGATCGTCAATTAATACAATAGGAGAAGGTGCGAGGCGACCTACACAAATACCATACCGCCCGCACCTAAGAGCACAGGCTCCATGACTAAAGCCCCGAATTTCTTCCCCTCAGATTTCGTGAGCCTGTTCAAGACGTCCTCAATATACTGCTCGTATCGGGGCGACGAACCCCTAGTCTCAAAATCGAAAATCTCATCCAGACTCTCGAAATATTGCCGTGGTCCAAATTCCTCTTCCATGCCTACAGGCGGCTCAACAACCCACCTTCCTCTGCGCATCTTCACTTGCGGATAATCGAACCAGTACCCACGGCCGCGATACCAATCGACCTTCTTGTTAAAGATCGATGGTTCCGAAGCCTCCATTGCGCCCAAGGTATCGCCATGATAGCTCCCCTTCAGTCCAATGATTCCAATTTCTTCAGCCGAGCCATCCCATTCGTATCTCTTGCACGCTGCCCTCAGGGCCATTTTGATACCGACTTCTGTCCCTGTGCTTCCATTGTCGGTAAAGAAGACCTTCTTAAGTCGCGGATTTTCGAGACCTTTTAACAACCGATCTGCAAGCAATAATGCTGGTTGGTGTGTAGCGCCCGCAAACATTACGTGACCGTACCTCCCCGCCGCATACGCAGCGGCAAGAGACAGCTCAGGGTTACCGTGGCCAAGGCCTTGGGTCCACCAAGAGGCTGAGCCGTCAAATGCCGGGTATAGCACTGGCAGCTCGTCCTCATGCTTGATATCTTTTAATGACTTCCGGGTATGCAAGGTCTGGAAGTAATCCCCATACGCAGAGTCAAAGACTAGAATATCATGTGGCTGTTCAATACTCTTGTGCTGAGTAAATGGATGCCATATCACTTCGTTCGTACGCTTTGCCATCTTATTCAGCTCCTGTAGCCGCTTTCTATTCTGACCCACAATGCATCCGGCAAGGACTGACAATTCGGGGCTCAAGTGTACGTTTTCGTAGTACTCTTCCATCTTCTTCCACTCTTCTTCCTTAGAGCAATCTTCGAGGTCTGGGACTGATGGAAGGCTGAATACGGGGATATTACCTTGATTCTTGAAGTAGCTTTTCAGATACTCATCATTTCCAAACCTCCCGCTGTTGAAGATAGCAATGGCATCGACGTCATAGCCCCGGAGAGTTAGAGACTCAAAAGCGGAAATTGTTGTAGCGATACCACCGAGTCGATAATCGCCGACTAGAACAACGGGTAAACGCAGTGGGCGGTAGAGGTCAGCTTGCGGAGTGCTTTGCGGTCCGGGGCTCAAGACCCCTCCGGCTGTTTCGATCAAGACAATGGCCCTCTTATCTGCTCCGAAGGGCTCCGAACGCGCATATTGGCGAAGACTTTTCGAGATGCGCGAAAGTAGAGTCTCATCCGAAACCTCCCAAATGTCAATTTTCCAGACACCAAGACAAGATTTCCACAACTCACCATTTCTCCCGCATTCCTCGCCGCAAGATGCGGGCTCACAGGATCGTCATATCTGTATAAACACCTGACCTGGCACCCGGCGTGTCTCTTGACATACCTAAAATAAATCGTTAGCTGCACCCATCACATCCCCAACCTCAGATTCCACCCAAATCCCATCAACTTCTCAACGCAACCATATCAATGGAAAAGCTTACCTCTCATCACTCTCACCCGCCGGCCCCGTCGAAACCGGCTTCAAATACTTTACACTCCATCTCGTCTTTCCCGCCTTCCTGCCTGGAAAATGCTTCGCCAGGAGCGTCGAAACCACTGTCTTGCCAACACCGGTATTGGCGCCATAGATCTGGACGGGGACAAGGTTTTTCCAGAGTCCGGAAGGGACTCTCATCGCAAAGGATGGGATGCGACGGGACGGAGATGAGTGCACGTGGTACGTTAGGTCGATGTGGTCCAATTTGAGTTATTAGTTTTTGCGCTAGGACCAATGGGAGCTAGATTATCGATAAGGTATCGACAGGGGCGATGGATATATTTGTTGAGAGCTTCAACCACCCATTGAACTCTCCATAGTATCTCAATTGAGACCATGGAGAAGGAAGAAGGCCAAAATGAGTCTTCTCTCGAGGCAGCACTCAGAAAACTGCTGGAACGAAGACGTGCAAACTCCACACTCAGAACCCTAACCTTAGTCCCTTCCACTCACATCGACTTCTCCTCCAACGACTTCCTGTCCCTCTCGAAATCCCCTGCTCTCCACTTTGCCCTTCTCCATGAACTACAGTACTCAAACATCCCACTGGGAAGTGGTGGATCCCGGCTTCTGGATGGCAATTCCCGCTACGCCGAATGTCTCGAATATACCATCGCACAATTCCATCGTGCTCCAGCCGGTCTTCTCTTCAATTCAGGTTTCGACGCCAATGTCGGATTCTTCGCCTGCGTGCCGCAGCCAGGTGATGTTGTGGTGTATGATGAGTTCGTGCATGCGAGTGTGCACGATGGGATAAGGTTATCCCGGGCCTCTAAAACCCTCCCATTTGCACATAATTCTATTGATGATCTAAGACGCGTGCTCCAAGTCTGTCTCAAGTCTAGCGCATCGTTAAGAGCGGGAAAATCCCATGTCATCATCACCGTCGAAGCAGTCTACAGCATGGACGGCGACTTAGCTCCGCTAAAAGAGATTGTAGAGACGGTGGAGACGGTGTTGAGGAGGGGATGTGGATACGTGGTTGTCGACGAAGCGCATTCAACTGGTGTTATTGGATCTCGGGGACGCGGACTAGTATCCGAATTGGGGTTGGAGGACAGGGTGTTTGCACGGTTGCATACGTTTGGGAAGGCGCTGAGTTGTAATGGAGGTGAGACGTTGCTCCCTCCTTTATTTTCCTGTATCTTGTTCACATTTCATAGCAATTATCCTGTGTTCGGAACTGCTGAGGAGTTATCTGGTCAACTATGCGAGACCGTTGATTTATACGACTTTCATGTCCTATCCTGCTCTAGCTACCATTCGAGCGTCCTATACGTTGCTACAGAACGGTGACACGGAAGCGGTGAGATCTTTTTAAACTTGTTAGAAGGGATATGTATTTTGGCTGACGTTCCACTCCAGCGCGCACAAAACCTAAAATCTCTCATCCAAACCCTCTTCTCCCACCTACGCTCCCCATCCCGCACCTTGACATTCCGCACCCACCTCCAAATCCCCTCCTCATGTCCCAAATCCCCCGTCTTCTCGATCAAGACAAGACACCCTAAGAGCCTAGCCAAGTTCTTGCAAGAAAGAGGGTTTGTGGTGAGAGCTGTGGTGCCGCCTACTGTGCCACAGGGGACAGAGAGAGTGAGAGTTTGTTTGCATGCTGGGAATACGGAAGGACAGATTCGAGATTTGGTGGACGGGATGGAGGGGTGGGCGGAAATGATGGTGGAAAGGGAAGAGGGGGCAGGGGATAAAGAGGATGAAAGGGTGGTTGTGAAAGCTAGGTTGTAGGAGACGGCGTTTGGGTAGAGGTTAGGACGTAAGGGTTCGATTGAGACAACTCGGATATAGGAGGGAAGAGAAAGGTTGAGGAAGTAGGGATATAGAAAATAGATTTCATGCTAGAATAACCTGACCCAGTCTATTCGCGTTACTGTCCTGTCTAATAAACGTTTTACCGTGCCGCCACCCATCGCAATCACGCATTCAAAGCCGCCGTCTCTCGCACCCCCGGAACTGCTTCCACCGACATGTTCAATCCATACTGACTTACAAGCTCTTGCTGACCTTGGAGTGTCTCATGACTCTCCATCGGCCTCAACCCCCACTTCTCAAACATCTTCTTATCCTCTTCCCAACCATTGCAAGCAGTCGTCAACATCTTTTCACCGGTGAAAACCGCATTTGCACCCGCAAAGAAGCACATCATCTGCTTCTCCTCTGGCATCGTGTTCCGTCCCGCCGCAAGACGGATAATGGTCGCAGGAAGAACTAGTCTCGCCGTAGCTATCGTTCTTACAATCGCGTCGAACGAAATCGCTTTGCTCTCGCCTAGCGGCGTCCCTTTGATCGGGACCAGCGCGTTCACCGGGAAGGACTCTGGATGTGAAGGGAGAGTGGCTACGGTGTGTATGAGTCCAACATGATCTTTGGCTTTTTCTCCGAGTCCGAGTATGCCGCCAGTACACACGTTAATGCCGGCGTCTCGGACGTTCTTGATAGTAGCTAACCGCTCATCATACGTCCTCGTCGTAATAAGGCTCGGATAATGCTCTCTCGACGTATCCACATTATGATTATATGCCGTCAATCCCGCATCTTTTAATTCCTTCGCCTGCTCTGTATCGATCATGCCTAGCGTAACACAAGCTTCCATTCCCAGTTCCCTCACCCCCTTCACCATCTCCTTAATATTCCGTAAATTAGTTTTGCGACCACGCATGTCTCTCCACGCAGCTCCCATGCAGAATCGAGAGCTTCCGTTCTCCTTGGCCACACGAGCAGCTTCTAGGACGGACTGGACGTCAACCATCCTTGACGCTTTTAGCCCGGTGTTGTAGCGCGAGGATTGGGCGCAGTAGCTGCAGTCTTCGCTGCAGCCGCCGGTTTTGATGTTCATAAGGGTGCACATTTGGATCGCGGTGGGGTTGTGGAAGCGGCGGTGGACGGTGGCCTGTCATTATCATCAGCCCCCAGGCATCAATCGCACGTATGCCCATCCCGCCTTGCAGAGCATAGAAAAAGTGGTACGCCGAAAAGTACACGTCTTACAAGACCCTTCCCTGGATCACGTACTGGACATGATGTCAACAGGATCGTACGTAGGCATGGAAATAGGTGGGCTAGCAGAGATTTGGACTACAATAGCGCTGCGCATGGCAAAGCGGAAGGTAAAGACTTCGGTCGCTTCTAACGTGTGCCACTTTTTCCATGCCCTGCGTGCCCGCAATAGCAATGCTGGTGATCAGGAACTCACCGCGGCGTACGAGAGCTCCATCAGCGGGGTGTTGTAGATGTCCGATATCTCGTCACGCGTCCAATTGGTTCGCGGAGCGATTGCTTGTACGGCATCGTGGAATACGGAGGCGTTTGAAGGTTGCTGAGGCGGTATCGGGTGGCCGGAGGGGCTGATGGGGGTGCCTTGGACGGTGAAGGTGCGGCGGAGAAGGAGAGGTATGGGGGAGGGAATGGGCAGTGTGAGGCCAATTGGCCGTAGGGATGCTCTTTTCATCATGTTGATATGGTGTGGTGAAGAGTGCACGGTGAACTGCGCGTAAAGGGAAAGAGTTAACTTCCAACAGAAGGAACGAACCATAGCGCGGGGATTGGTAGTGTGCACGGGCCAAGAGGGGCAGAATTCATCGGCTCAGCCATTGTCTCATGGAACGCTCCACCCTCGTGACAGCGCGAATTCACTGCATAAAAAGTGATTGTACTATCCCGCGTCTTGTTCGGGTGTCCGGTCGTCAATACACCACCATGAACGCGTCCAAACTTCGATTCAGATGTGTCGCTTCGAGCTCCTAAGCGTATTCCTGGAATTCGTGCAGAAACGGTCTCCCCACCAGACACGACGCGACCCTGACGTGTGCGTTCCAATCCACATTGAATATTATACTGCCTATCTAACATTGACTTCCTGCGCATAGAGATACAAGCCTACCCCCTAACTCCGTGCCGCGACCATGCTCCACGAAATCCTCCTATCCCTCTCAGGTCATCCCTCGGCGCTCTTCAATGCCCATGGAAACCCAAAAGACGTGAAGCCAGACTCGTTCGCCCTCCTCTCGCCGCCTGAAGCAGAACTTCTCTCCTCGATTAGTCATCTGTCCAATCTACACCGACGCACTCGCCACCATGCTGCTAAGATATCTTCCTCGCACAAGTCCACAATATGTCGAGCTGTTGCGACAGCAATCACGTCACATCATCTGGAGAAGTTCCAGCGCAAGGTTCTAGAAGTCGAGAGTCGAATATTAAAGCAAGACGCCACGACTGTCGGTGCTTATAACATCGTTCCGCTAGCTGGCATTGTTGGGGAATTTGCCGAATGGACGAAATTGATGGAATGGCTTTGGAATATCGCAAATTTCATGCACATGGTGGAGGGTGATGCGCCTACAGATTGGAAGTTGGCTCCAAGCATGGCATCGGGATCCGAAATAATCGACAAGCTTCGCCTCGAAGCCCAGACCGGTTACCCGGATATCGAGAGTGCGGCGCTGCATCTTGGGAAGGTTGCAGAGACGGCATGGCTGCGGCACCTATCATCATGGATTTTGTACGGTCGCATGCCGTCCTTTGGAGCTGGGGACTTCCTTATCAATCCAGGTCCGGACGCAAATTTCGAATATACATATCTTATTGACCATAGCATGCTACCCAAATTCGTAACCCGAGAAACCGCCCACTCTATCTGGTTTATTGGAATATCGCTCAAGCAGATACGCAGTCTAGATAAGCCCACGACATCCTGGATCGACCGATCATTTAAAACTTCGGAGCTAGAGCTTCTGCCGGAGCACGTACGGTATCTTTCCGAAGTTACTGCTCCCATTTCCCCTGCAAAACTGTCGGAAGCAGTTGCCAACATCCGACTTTCACTCTCTCGAAACCTACTTCAGCATCTCCTACCTTTAGAGAAAATTCTCGATGTCCTAGCCGTCCTCCATCAATTCTTCCTAGTTGGTCGAGGAGAATTCGCCATGGCTTTAATCGCAGAAGCAGACGAAAAACTGCATTCTCGTCATCGGAATCCCGCGAGGAGTAAGCCAGGTCAGGCTATCCAAGGCGTACTCCCCAAGGAAGGTGAAATTAGCAATACTCTAACCCGCTCATTGCGTATTCTAGCCTCACGAAGCAGCGAAGAAGATCGCACCGACGACACCCTCGATCTCGCCACCGACATCCTACGTCTCACCATCCACAACCCTTCCACCACTCGTCCCGGCACCCCCGGACGAGCCCGCGAATCTAGTTCCGCACTCCCCAAAATTACAAACGTGGTGTTCAACGACTTGCTACTCTCAGTACCAACATCTCTGGCCATGGACATCCGGTCCCCGCTCGATCTATTCATCACAAACTCCGACGTCGAGATTTACTCGGCGATCAATGCGTACTTGTTCGCTGTTCGCCGTGCCCATTTACATCTAGCGCAGCTTTGGCGCCATAGTTGGATTCGAAGACATCATCCACCACCCCCTGGATACCAATTCAGCAACACGCCGTATGGAAAAGAGACATTACAGAAACGCCGCCAACGATACGAAGCGCGGGCCCGCGAAATGCGGAAAGTGTGGGCGACGTGCGCGGCTGCCATATTTTTGCTGTCGGAAAGTGAGGCGTATTTCCAAGGCGAAGTGGTACAAGAATCCTGGAAGCATTTCCGGGATTGGGTTGTCGGGGGTGAAGCGCATTCGACAGAGCAATCTCATGACTCTAGCACCTCAGTGATAGACGAGTTCAGGAAATCAACGAGTCATAAGCGACAACATCATGATCCCGAGACCCTGGCATTCGCACACCGCAAATTCTTATCTTCCCTATCTTACTCTCTCCTCCTCACCGACCTCTCTTTCACTAAATTGATCCGCGAATTCTTCACGCATGTCGATGAACTAGTAGCTTTCATAACCCGTCTGCAAATTATTCGGCAAAACCTCGATCTGGATGAAGATGATGGTGTCGAAGATTCCCTAACGAATTATAAAGCTGAAGAGAAGGAGGTCAGTAGGGAATTGGATCGTGCGAGGAGGAGGCTGGATGGGGATATGAAGAGTTTGATGAGTAGATTGCGGGATATTGATACCGAGAGGGTGGGTTCCCGGGCGATGGGTGGAATTGTGGGTGAGAGGAGTGCAAGTGTGAGGGAGGAGGGGGATTATGAGCCCCTGAGGGTCGGCGGTGTGGATCGATTATTGATGAAGTTGGATTGGGGGGATGGGGACGAGGCAGAGGAGAGTGATTAAGTAGTCGACATGGTGTCAGCGGAGCAAGGAGATGACATTTATCGATGGGGAAGTATGGAAGAGGAAGCAGGCTCGATGTGAGTATGAAGTTATGCTGACTTTGTATTACGGAAGTAATGCTAACTGGACTGGAACGGACGTTACCGGGAAACGGGAAGGCGGACTTGTGCATAGGCTACTATGTCCACCCTTTTAGATGATATTCTATACCTTGATTATGATTAACGAACGACATGAAATTCACCAGATTTTCTCCACATCTTCATGCTAAATTCGCGAGAACCATTGCGCTTTCTGCTGCCAAGTCTCAATGCCTCACACCCCTTTAGGCTGACTCATCTCGGCTGCTCAATCGTTGGAACAATCTGGTAGCGAGGTGATTCGCGAGGAGCAAAAGGCCCCTTCGGTTCTTTAAAAGACCATACGCCCCTCAGATTTCTCCATCTCTTCTTCACTCAACTCTCAGCATCCATACGCTCCCCGTTTCCATTGACCACTCACCTCGCCAACCCGCCTTCATCCCTCACGGTATCACAGATCTCTGAAAGATGTCACTTTTAACACATTCTATGTATTTTGAGTACTTGATCGAAGGTGCGGTTCGCGGCCGGCATCCTTTGGAGGTGTCCAGGCCTCTTTACTTCACCTCCCCAAACCATTCTTATCCCTCATTTCACCTAAGGTCGGCGCAGTATGGTCCCCTCAACTCGTTCTATGGCTTTTTGAGTTTCAGAACTGGCTTGAGGTTCACTGTCACTATATCTTGGTTGTTAGGCGGCTTTTTTTCTCGTTGCCTTTGTGTGCCGCCAAGGACACCGGTGTCGGTAAGGTAGCGACAAGTCATGACGAGATATTTGTGACTCAATAGCCATGGCAGCGAGCAAAGGCCAACCCAATCTTCTAATGAGGACTTCTGGCCCCCCGGGGGAAATTCTCCATCTTTTCTACACTTCACCCACAGGATTCCCATCCGCCCCTTTACCATTAACCATCCACAACCCCAGACCATTTCCATCCCCTATTCCACCGTATGTCGATAAAAGTTGATGTGTCTAACTACTCTTAGGTGTTTCAAGTCCGCCATCGAGGTTTCTGCTCGCTGTCGCCATCGTTTGGGGACTTTTAGCTTGCTTTCGCCGTCCTTCAGTTTTGGAAGGGTTTTTGACTCGGATCTTGTTTGTGCGTGGCCCCTGAAGTTGATAACGAGATCGTCGTGATGCGATATCGGGCTCATGACGACCTGGCAGCAACAAGCAGAGGCCTCCCCAGCTCTTCAAAAATGCCTTCTCACCAGAATCTCTCCCGGCTCTCCATCTCTTCTTCAATCCACTCTCAACCTTCCCGCCTGTCAACAACTCACCATCCCGGGACCATTCCCCTTCCACTTGCATCTGATATCAGTGAATGACGCACTCCCCCAATCATTTCCCGAAAATTTCAAATTGCTGACCATGTTTGAAGCTGGATTCATCTCGCAGTCGTCAATTTTCGGTGTTTCTCGGTGTACCTCTGACCACTGTATGCGAAGTTCTCGCCACATGCTGCCACGCATACTGGTAGAGAATTAGTCATGGCAAAGAGCACAGAGCATAATCCAAAGACATAAGCATCTCCCTCTCGCCCTCACCCTCATTCTCCTCTTCACTACACTCTACAGGAACTCATTCTCAGCAACCACCACCTTTATATTCTAGAGTTCATCAAACTCCATCTCCTACTGCTATGTTTTATTCCCTGAATTCATTTCAGTGATTTGCCGCTGCTGGCCATCTTTGCAGCTCGATGCATCTCACCATTGCTAGATTTTGGTGTTCCTGAGGCATTTCCATCATTTTTCCTTGAGTGCGCTCGCGAAGTCTGGTAAAGAGCGTAAAGACCACCCGTCCAAACACATAAGTATCTCTCCTCCGCCCACTTTCTAATACTCAGCTTCATCTCGTCTTCACCTCACTGCTCAGAATTGCGGCCCCATCAACAACCACCATTCTCACCCCATTTCTATCCAAGTTTCAGTCTCAGGGGTAAGTTTCAATCTCCAGATTCACTCCCGTAATTTCCGAGTCGCTAACGATGAACGCTACCTGTGCAGCTCATTATCGCAATTTTTAGTGCTCCTCGGGCGCAATTTTCAGTGTTCCTCGAGATTTTGCCGCGTAGCCAGATCCCAAGCACAAATCACAAAATCTAGTGGCGGAGAGCAACAACCACCACCTGAAGCCTTGAGTATCTCCCATCCCCCCTCATTCTAACCCCCAGCTCCAAATCTTCTTCACTATACCTTTCTATAACAGCTCCGTCCACAGCCATCCTCCCCACTATATTTCCATCAGGATTCCGTGCGGTAATAGTAAGCCTTGACTCCTAAATACAATGCAGTGATTTTTGAGCCGCTAAAAGTATCGCAGGTTGTTTCGCCGTCTCGAGATGGTTTTACGCTCTTCCCTTGCGGCGTTTTCTTCGGCGTTGCAACTTGTCGCTTCAACACCAACCTCGCAGAAAGCTAAGTATCTCAATAACATTTCCTCCTTACTTCACATGCCCACAGCTGTAGGGAGCCCTTCTTTCCGTCTCACTCCTTGTAGCTTCCACTACGATCAGTCTATGATCTTGAGGAACCTCCTGGGTACACTCACGACCGCCCTTTGCTTCTCTTGCGGAATATTTCGCATTTCCAATAACCTACCCTGGCAATTTCACCTCATTTCCTCCTTACCCTTCAAATTCGCCCTTCCACCCCATTTCTTGAATTTTCACTAACCTTTTGCAGTTTGTACGTTTTCGCTCCGAGTCATTTCGTTCGTACTCATCGGTAGGTCACACTTCGTCATACCCCTCCTTTCCCTTCCCATTCGCACATTCACCATGTCTTCCCGTTTTCTTTGCCCCCTCATACCGTTCATACATTACTTTTGGTTCTGGGGTCTGCAGTACTCTCTTCGGAGGGAAACCAGGAGGGGTGCGATTTTTTGTTTTCTTGTTCTCGCTTTCCGCGTTACTTTCTTGCCTTGATTTCTTTCTGCTTTCTATGTTGTTATCCTGTTCTTTGTTTTCTTATTTTGAGCGCTACTTTCTCTGTCTTTGCCTTCTCGTACTTTTGCCTTCTTGTTTTGCGTCTATCTTACGATCCTAAGAGCCGGCACTTCGATATTCGGGTGGGCTTAAAGTATCCCTAAAGCTTCGGTGAGAAACTAGGACCAGCTTGTTTTGATATGCCTTTCTATTCTTTTCACATGTTTTCTTGGGACTTGGGAAAATAATGTAAAAATATTAAATTCAGCGAGGATGGTAGAGAGTGCCCAGGTTGACCGAAGACAAACTGGGTTTATGATAATTCATTGATAAATTTGTTCTGTTGTATGATGCTTGCACGCCTATTTTCAATACCCGCACACCCTACCCTCCGGAAGCCACATATCAGCTCGGTCATGCCGATTTCCATTATCAGAAGTAGAGTCGTCAGTGAATGCACTGATAATTTTGAAGTGTTCTTGCCTTGGACGCACATTATATAGGTTCTCATCGCTAAATATAGGCTACAGTTGGGCTTGTGGCGAGAATAGCCAGTCTTTAACCAGCCGGAATGCCCTCACATCTTTGCCAGTGGCCGCCAGGGCCTCTAGCGGATAGCCTCGGGTCTGAGTTGAGCATTTCATATGTGGACCTATTCCTAAATTCCAGAAACACTCCGGAGTTGCAGGACGTCTTCTGCGTTGGGATCAGTTCCCACTCGTCTGGAAGAGAACCCAGCGGTCGATCCAAATCTGTGAGTGTATCGGTGACAGAATTGCAAACCACGGAATTGAAATGCGACAGCTATTCGCTTCGAAGTGGATTTACCACGACGGTGGTAGAGGTCTGAGAAAGCCATCTCCGACTTCAAGGCCGTGGATGCGGCTGTTTCCTACTACTACGAAGCCTCCAGAGGCGGCTCGGGGTAGAATCACCGGGCATTGGGTATTCAAGAATGATTGATACGAGATCGACTACGAGATTTGTCAGCTCAAGCATACCTAGATACCACGCAGCGGCTCTCTTTACCAGTTCAACCCCGGGAGCGGACAAGCCGATATGGCAATTAGCCATGGTGATGAATTTTCGATTTCCCACGCTCATTACTATCCGGTAGATGCACGGATCTGTGTACACGTCCACGTCTGAGTCTGCATGCTTTAAGACCTTATCCACAAATATGTCTTTGCTCACTGGAGAATCGTGCCTTAATCGACCAAGACGCAGCCTTAACATATACGCACTGTACAAATCCTCCCCTGTAGGGTATAAGCCAGTCCCCAACTTCCAGCTTTCCAGATAAGCTGTCCCCATGTTGGCACAGGATCATCACACTTAGAAAAGAGCTTCATAAAACTAAATAGACTCCTCTGTCTTGATTGTCGTCCGTCAGTGATACATAACAAGAAGGATCAACATTCGGATCCGGATGCTCCCATGATCTATCTTCCCCGTTCCCATCATCTAGGTCAAAGGTGTAGCGTCCTTCGAATAATTCAAACACGCTCCAACTCCAAGGCGCTATTTTCCAAAGTTCATCTACTGACAGCCTCTGGCAGTCGCTCTTATATGTTTATATAGCCGCGGTAAGAGGAGTGGGAGAAGTCTGCAGTGGACTTCATCGCTAAATTACCTAGCAAGTAAAATTAACAGACGGACTTTCTTGATTCTCCTCATTCAGCCGCGAGTACTGGTACTAAGCCATTTTTCGCCAGCAGTGGAAAGAAAAAATTGGGTTGAGGACCGAGGTTACTCGCGAGACAAGACTGAAGAAAGATGAAAAGGTGGACAGCCCTGAAAAAAAAAAAATCCATGCTACGTGGACGCCTCCAGGCTCAATCACAGCCATCCCGCACAGGGCTGTAAACCTACCGCCAAATATTTTTTTTTCTAACTATTTTTTTAAGATAAACTGACTTAGTAATTGACTTTCGTATTCGAAAGTGAGGCGGAGGTCTTCAAACACAGCATTTGAAGGTGAAGCGGGAATCCTCTCGCGAGTGCTTGTGGCACGAGGAAGTGGAACTGTAGATCGTTGTCTTTCCTAGTTGAAGGTTTTTGGCTGGAAACTCTGGAGGTGCGCTGTAAAGAAGAAAAGGGATGGAAAGGTATGTAGAGCGAGGTATATAGTAGTATCGTGGAAAGATTTAGGCCAATATTTACGGTTACATATGACACAGGACAAGTGGTCATGCAGAGAAGATGGGTATTTTCCAGTTACTCTACCAATCAGTTATCGTAACTTGAAGCTACAGTACTGGCTGACCGATATCATTTCGCAACCACGTTCACAGCTCTTCGCCTCCCTTCATTCGCCGTGCATCATCCGTGAAATCACCTGTTCTCCGCCTGTGTAATCCAACTCATTTCTTCGTTCTGTGATATCAGGATATTTGTGCAGCCGTAATATACTGGCACTTTTTGAGTAAATGGGCCAGCTAAGACTCATGCTGTTGCTCTTAGACGAGGCACCAAATCAAATCAGGGTCAATGTATCAGAACTTCGGTTTCTGTGCCCCTCCGCTGGTTGACGGTGGCATGCTGACTGGTCCAAGAAAATTGCCTCGAAGAATTTGGGCGTATCAAGACGCAATGAATATCTCATCGACGAGTGCTTTTCTTCTTTTTCGAATGATTGCTCATTCGTGGCGAAAGTGATTGCATACCAGTGATGCGATGACTCTTCAAAGCCCAGCCCATTCGATCGAAAACGCTCGCACAGGATCTGACCCATCTTCCTTTCCAGATGCTTTTGCCTCCGGGTCTTCGCCTCCAATGAGATACGCTTTCTTAACTCCCGTCCCCAATCTCCCTCCCCCAACAATATCCAGCAGCTCAAATTCCTCATCCCAGTCCAGCCCCGTCGCAAGAAAATGACTGTGAAAGCGAAGCGGGTCGCCAGGGTATGCTGTATAATGACATCCAAAGCGCAAACCCGGAGTTGAGAAGTATCCCTTCGATTGCAAGTGCCTGAACAGTGGATACGTATGCGGGACTTTTGGGAGCTCCGCAGCAGGCGACAATGGTGGAGTTGGTAATGGGGGGTGTGAAGTAGTCGGTGTGATGAAATAAGGGGCGACCTTCTGACCTCTTGCAGATCCAACCGTAGGAGAAGGAGGCATTGAGTCGGACAGCGATTTTTCATCGCTGGGACCAACACTAGTTTCTCCTGTGGCTGGGTTTGGAGTGATATCAGTACGACGCAAGTTCTTTTCCTGTATCTTGCGCTCCAAACCTTTTTCCTTCAGCACTTTCTCTTGTTTGTCAGCCGCTCTCCTCTTTGCATCCAGGGCCATTTCCACGCCCTGTTTATCCATTTGCCGCAGGAACGCTAGTCTGTCCTCTCTGCTCATTTCCATGAAGCCTGTCTTATGGGCATCCGCATCTTCTACGATGTACGCATGTCCATGCTCCACAAGAAGCCGAGTCTCTTCAGGCATCAGCTGCATCGGTATACCGAGGAAGACGTTTTGCTGAGATAGATTCGGGATGGTGCCGATGAGGACGCCGCAGATGTTGTGTTCGCGGCGGATATGGCTGATGATGTTGACGTCGAATATGAGGTAGCGGTTTGCGATTCGCGAGATGGGGAAGGGCTCTGTAACCAGAGTCTGAGCCATGGCCGTTGCTAAATTTCATTGCGCTATTAGATATGTCTTTTAGAGGTGGACGAAGAAATTTGTAGAGAGTGGAAGATTTTATCATAGTGTGAATACAAAAATTTGTAGTCATCAAAGTTCCCGGAGGAGTCAGTAGATTGACAGATTGAATTTGGTGTTAATCATTTGAGCAGAGTACTTTAATGAGATAATTTTGGCATTTACCTCCTTACTTGTATGGAACCATGATGAAGCTATGGAGAGTGAGTGAGGATGAAGTCAATTTGCATACGAAGCTCTATTTTGATGGTGTGCTTGGCAAAATCTTAGTTCAATTCACACGCTAGTTACTAAGCGATATTGTAATTCACAGCGTCCCGGACCTCAAAGCCTCTCATCCATCACCAAGATGAATGTTCTACTGCTCCTTAGCCTTCTCCTATTCATTCCCTTCATCTTTTTCCTCGCCTTCCTCGCCCTCTCATCCTGTCTCGGCCACCGGTTTCGTGCCCGGTTCTCCAGCATCACATTCAATCCGCACCACTCATCCTATGGTCGAAGCTATGCCCGCGGTCTTGGATCGGGAGCTGGCACAGCAGGATGGGAGCAAATTGAGATGGAAGACATGTTTGCAGAAGATTCTGATGATTGATTGATTCTACCCTCTCCTATCCTTTCTTATCCAACAGCTCAGAACTCCAATCCCGTCTTGTTCGGTATCCCACTCCCACCCGCTGCCGCAGCACCCTCCTGTGCCTCCCTATCCCCTTCGATCGGCGGCAAACTAAAATTCTGCACCAAAAACTTCCTCCGACTAACCGTAAATGCCAAATCCTCACCCAGGCCCCCTCCCGCCCCACCCCTCTCATTCCATACCGGCACCTTATGCACCATAAACAACCCCTGCGGTCTCTCTTCCCCCCGGGTCGCCGCTCCACTTGTCGACAACGGATCAAACGGATTATGCGGGAAGGGCAAAAGCTCGAAGACTCCGTCAGAGAGTATCTCCATCCAGCGAACCACACCTGAGGTTCGGGGATAGAGGGATAAGGGGATGGTGAGGAGAGCGGTTAGGCGTGTGGGATATGCGCGGAGCAGGGCGCGGAAGGCGTGTAGGAATTGGAGGATTGAGTGTGGGTGCGGTGAGTGCGGGGGGTATAACGCCGGTGAGAGCATGGAGGGGATGACGACGCGGTGGATTCTGTGATGTGGAGAGGAAGATAGCTGGTGTTGGAGGTTTTGGAGGATTGGGATGAAGGGGGAGGATGTAGGGTTGGGAGGAATGGGGATGTAGTTTATTGCCGTGCTGACGGGAAATGTGAGGCGTTTTGCGAGGTCGAAGATATGGCAGAAGACGGTCGATTCTTCCAAGCCGGGTTGTGAAGTTTCGGAAGCCGCTACCAATGGAGCTCTTTTCACACCGGATGATCCTGGATGCAAATCACAATCAGCACTCATCCTTTCAAACCAAAACACTGTATAATATATGTAGATATGAATATGTACACAAGCACACACCTCTCTCACTCACAAACTGCCCCATACTCTCATACCTCCATGCAATCTTCATCTTCTCTCCCTTTTCCCTCCTCTCCTCCTCTCTCCCCACCACAAGCCCAGGTAGTTCTCTCCCCCATGCCTCAGTCATGCCCACAACATGAACTGTATGTCCTTGTACCACTCCCTCCGCAGCGTAGAATCTCAGTAATGCGCCTGCATAATCCGTTGTCCCGGTTTCTCCTATGAGGATGGAGTTTCCTAGCGGTAGACCTGCGTGTCCTGCTAATATTGAGTCGAGGGAAGGTGTTCCTGTGGAAGTTGTTGGGCGACCATCGATGGGTGAGGGGCGGACGCCTGGAGGGGTTTGGGCGGAAGAAGGGGATGGAGGGGAGGAAGGTAAGTTGGGGTCTGTACCTGCGCCTGAACAAGAGAGAGCAATGTTTCGTTTGCGGAATGCCATGGTGGAATCTGTAAAGTTAAGGGGAGCGGGACCTAGTTATGTTCTAGAAATTTTGAAGCTGTGAGGAAGTGGGGATGCAGATGGCAGAATGAACATATTAGGAAGGCGGTGATCAGCACAGCAGTAACGTCCTGGATGCAGCTCCGTGAACGGGATTCAAAGAACGTCAAAATGACCCCTACTCCATTAGTAATTCGAGCTTAGTCACGTTGGTGAAGAACATGTGTGCACAACCAGACAGTTGAGATGAAAGTTGAGTATATGCTTAGATGGTCGCATCTACAGACAATGCAGGCTGTGTCATCGTGTTGAAACCTGCTCCATTGCTCCTGGAAAGTTGCATCCAGTATTGGGATTATTGCTCAACCTTCATGATGCAGGAAGAGTCCTCCATCTCGCTTCTCCCAAATGTTCAATCCGTACCTCAGAGAAATTAGGAAAATTTACAAGCTAGATTAGCTCCAGCTGAAGCACTCACCTCCTCGCGGGCCTTCTTTGTCATAGCTTGTTCCTCGCCATCGTCCCCTGCCTTCCGTTTTTCAGCTTTCGGTGCTTTCACCAGCCAGAACCGATGGGAAGGTCTCTGTTCATTTGTCGTAATAGCCTCCTCAGAAATCTCGTCCTCTTCCCTCTCCTGTTCCTCGGTCAATGCTGGCGCATCGAGTTGCAATTCCTTGCCGTCCTGTCTGAAGAAGATCCTCTGTACAAACTTCCTCCTGGGCCGTTTCTTTGCCCAGCTATAGCTTCTGAAGCCGAAGTGGACCCACGAGTCGAAGCAGTTGAGACAAGGCGAACATCTAGAGTCGACTTCCAACATCTGCCAGCTTTCATCCCCAAGTAGCTTGCCCAACAGCTCCGATTCGCCCCAGTCATTGTAGATATCGTTGGGCACAATCGTCGTGAGCTTTTTGAGATTTTTGAACTGGAGCGCATATCTCGCCCAGAACCTTCGCCAGCCTTTCATTTCGCGCCTGAGCAGCTCCTTCTCGCCGTCCGTGGGCCGTCTGCTATTCCTGCTCCAGCCTACAACGCCGGGTATGTCGGTAGGGTACTGAATCGTAAGTTCATCCACAAGGTGCGCAATTCCTGTCAGGTTGAACCGGGCTTGTGTTGGTGCCAGGATCTCCGTCCTATTCTCATCTTCTCCTCTGAAGGTCTTGTAGTCTCCAAAGTAAAGACCCCCGTCATATCCAGAACTGGGACGCCCGTTGGTTCGGTTGCCGATAGAAATCCGTACAGGAATGTTAAGAGATCTCATGGTATGAACCCTCGTTTGGATTCGAGACAAAATATCCGCCTTGGGTATGAGTGGTAGAGACGTGTCCAGGTTATCAGGGAAGACGTCGCACAGCATACTGTCCCAAGCCAGTATCGGTGTCCAGTCGCACTTCTCGGCCAACCAGCGTAGTGCATCTTGAATTTCTTGGCTGGGTATAGAATCTGGGAGGACGGTTTGCGGCTGCGGCTGCACACGATTTCTTCGCTGGGTGACATCGACTAGATGGAAAGGAGGCAAAACGACGTCTCGGAGCTTGCCGATGGGTTTTATCCTAACATTCGGGTACTTATGGGTAATATCGTGGAGGTTTTGGAGTAGAGTTTCGAAAGTGACGCCGACACCTTGCGCAACATGTTGTCCTAACTGCAGATGATTCCGATCACATGTATCATAGGACTTATCATCAAATGCTTCCTCCTCGTCCCTATGGTGGGCTCCCGGTGTAATTCGATACCGCATAGTGCCAATCAGATCACGGTCTCGACGATCTTCCATCCAAGAGTATATGCCGATTTCAATATTGGATATGTTTTTCCATACCGATACGTCTGTAGCGAAAAGAGCGCGATATGGAGCAATGTCGTGTACTCTTAGTGTCTTCAGTGTTGACGCGGTATGATCCACGATGCCGTCGACAAGGGCACACACTCGCTGATGGACCTCCCACTCATTCCAACTATGGAACCCCGAATAACGTTCGCGGATACCAAGAACCTTAAGTTGAGTGCAGAGTGGGAAAATCATCTTCGCGATCGATCCGCCATCTCGCCGACGAGATATCCGGAACCTTTGCTTGAACCGATAGTCGTTGTATGAATAACTGTACTCGATCCGCGAATGAGCTGTATAATCAGCCCAATTCGCGACCTCCAGCTCCTGGATACGTCCAAACAACTTCGGGCAGGCCTCGGCCAACTGCTTCCACGTCCATGTCTGTTCTGGGGTCCATACGAAGTCTTTTATAGCGGTCAAGTCCAAGCTGGTCAGATTTGGGAGATTCGCCTCAATCCACTGGAAATCAGCGATGCTGCACCAATGAGAGATGGCAAGCTTCTGCACGTAAGACCGATTAGTGTTGTTGATGCATTCTTGAAATTTTGTCCAACGGCAATGGTGTCTAGTTTTCCAGTCATCTAGTCGGATATCGCGGACATCGTTCAGCTGCAGGGGGTGCCTGTACAGCAGCTCATCAACGACTTTTGACTTGTACAAACCCCGGCAGGATTGCTTCAGATACCATGCAGCGTCTCGATCAAGATAGTCGGTAACACATTTGAAGATATCTACGGGCAGTCTCAAGAATGCGGCGGACTGGTTCTTCTCTGCCGCATCCATAGCTTTTTGGCGTGCATGGTCTGGAACAGTGTCCTCATCATGAGCTGTTGGACTGTTATCCCTGGATATTGCCGAGCTGACGGTAGATGGAGAGTAAGATCCCATGCTTTGTAGGACTTCTCCAATATGAATCAGTAGAGCATCTGCGTTCATGCAGCCGGTTCAGCGATCACGCCGTGATCAGCTCTGAAGCTAAATGGCTGATTACACAGTAACTTAATGAATGGGGTAAGAAAAATAAGGGTAGCCTGCTCAAAAACCTTGGTAAGGTGGGAGGTAAGTGGAGGGAGTCAGAGAAGCAGAAGGCTGTTAAGGATATCAAGTCACGTCCCGGAATAACGAATCTCCGACGCCAAGGAAAAATAATTCCGCTTCGAGCTTCGTTGAGAAGATTCACTTCACTTTTTCACCAGTGTACTTTCCTTCTCGCCAAACCCTCGCCTTTGGACTACTGAACCTCTCGAAAATTGGAACACCGTTCCTTACTCACTGCCTCAGCACCCTCAAAGATACATCGATCACCTGCACAACTTCCATCTAGCCATGGCGGACTCGCAGCTCTTCGAAGAGACCTTCAGCATCACGAGCATCAACGGCCAGAAATATGACCGCGTGTCGCGAATATTTGGCACTTCAACTGACAACACGACCTCCATGTCCCTGGACATAAATCACGAGCTGTTCCCCACCGCGACGGGCGAGAGCGTGCAAATGGTTCTTGCGACCACACTGAACCTAGACGGAACAAAGGACGAAAAGGGCTGGCGGGAAGTGAGTAGAGCTGAGAGTACGCTGGCAGATATGTACGACTATGTTTGTCACGGAAAGGTCTATCGATTTGAGGAAGGGGATGGGGAAATGATGTAAGCGGGGAAATACACTGCCGTTCTGTTTGACTTTACTAACGTTGTGCGATATAGCAAGGTCTATTGCTCCTTCGGTGGACTCCTTCTATACCTTGAAGGCCCCTACAAGAAGCTCACCTCCCTCCGAATCGACTACATCTATCTGCTTCTCAAGAAATAAGGAAATGAGGATGCAGGGGAGGCTATTTTCATGCATGGGCGGCGTTCTGGAGGAATGGTCTAGGTGATTTCCCTAATCTATCATAGCGCAGGAGTCCGGATACCCAAAATCAAGGCCGTCATAAAGTAGGAAATTCAAGCCTTCGGTGCAGCCTGGCCACGATCTCGATGTAATCCTTCTCGTTCTCGCTCGTCAAGATTCCGTGCCGGATGAAGAAATCCAGCAGTACCATCGCGCAGTTTGGCTTGAATTCCCCCCTTGCCATCGCCTCTTGCACTTCCTGCACGCTCCACAAATAGAACTCTTCCACCTCATCATCTCCAGGTTTAGGCACCACATCCTCGGGCAGTTCCAATTCATAAACATACTGACATTCCGGTTGCAGCAGTCTCGTCTCGCCGCCTGCCCTCTCATTCCTGATGCAGAAATAGGAGATAGTCCCACACGCCTTAGCTTTACTCCTCACCAGGTCCTCTGGCAACGACGCTTCCTCTCCACACTCCCTCACCAAACTCTCAAACGGACCCTCGCCCGACGCAATCCCTCCCGCAACCGCATTATCCAGCATACCCCCATATGTCTGCTTGTTCCTTGCGCGTCTCGGAATCCAAAACTTCATCTCATAATCCTTCATGACATACGCCACCAAATGCACTCCATACGTAATAACCCCTAGCAATGGACTCGCACATCGCTCAACATTAAATAACAATTCTTTATCCTTGCCATATACAGGGTACAATTCATCACGCCATTTCTCCAAGACTTTGAAATACCTTGTCTCTTTCATGGCGAGAAAGGTTTTCATGATGAAGTCGGAGCGCTCGGAGGCGTTGTTGCCGCCTGTCAGCGTTAGGGTACGGTCATTGTCGTTGAGGTCCCAGTTTGGAAGGTTGCGGAAAATTTCGGCGACAGAGGGGAGGAGGTAGCCGAGTGCATAGTCGTGGGATTCGACGCGGAGTTCATAGTATGTGGAGATGCTGGCGACGTAGAGGTTGGGGTCTGAATGGTAGTATGGGAAGCTGGGAGAAGTGAGTTTTACGTCACAGACCAAATTGAGTGAGAGTTACCTATCACATTCATTTACGAGGTCTAGATTCGTGTACGACATGGTGGCTGGTGAATTGGGTGATGGTACAGCAATGCAATTGAAGTTTGGAAACTGGACTGTGTTGCCTGATCGCAAACTGAGACATGCGTCATCACAGCCGAGCTTATCGATTTCAGGGTACACACACGTGCGGGGCACGTGCGGGACATAGGGTGAATGTCAGTCCTGGAGCCAGAAGTTGTACTTCTTCTTAGTCTCCAAATTTCCCTTTTGATTATTATAATCCCTGAGTGCCAAAAATTTCCCATTTCAGGTACTACCACGTTATGCACTTCTTGTACTCCGTTTAACTCGCATCTGTCTCCGGAAAAGGCAAGTCCAACCAGAGAGCCCCAGCTTACTCATTTTACAGTCTGGCACCCATTACTAACCTCTTTATCCTGTGGTATCTGTTCACCGTCCCTTGCATTCGGTAGGGAGTCGGGTTTCTGACATTCGATACGTCTTCCGGAGCTAGGGATTTGGTTGGTCAATTTGAAAACATGTTCGGGTACTCGCTTCTCGGCAACTCGCTCTATATGTAAACAGCTTCATCCACCACCAGCATGTCAGCAATTCGGGAAGTACAAGAGGTGGTGAGTCATATTGAGGATTGAGCATCTCCATGGAGATTCAAACTTGGAATAAATGAGCGATTTGGTATATAAGTACCACTTGGAATCCTTTTCATCTCTCATATCCATCACTCCTCGATCAACAGTCGAACCCCGCTTGCCTTGATTATAACTCTCCATTTTTCTAAATCTCATACATATATCCTCTACCGTACTCTCTATCCAACAACCATGTCCTCCACCACCAACCAAAACACCTTTGCGCACACGCTTAAATCCCTCCACAAACCCGGTAACCCTCTCCTCCTCACAAACGTCTGGGACGCCATCACCGCCCGCGCCGTCGCCCAACTTCCGGCTACCCAGGCTATAGCTACGGCGTCGTTCGCCATCGCAGCAGCAGCCGGCTTAGAAGACCACGACCTCTCTCTCGAAGTCAACCTATCCGCCATCCGCGCAATCGCCCTCATAGCAAAATCCCTCCTTAAACCCCTAACTGTTGACCTCCAAGACGGGTATGGAGACCAGCTCGAACGCGGGATCCGCGAAATTATTAAATTGGGTGCCGTGGGTTGCAATCTCGAGGACTTCGGTCGCGAGTTGGGTGCGAACGGTGACCTTTATCCTATCGAAGTGGCACAAGAGAGGATTCGAACGGTGATGCGGGTAGCAAATGAAGAGGGTGTTCCAGATTTCGTGGTCAATGCTAGGACAGATGCATTGTTGAATGGGAGGAGCATGGAAGAGGCGATTGCGCGTGGGAAAGCTTTTTTGGAGGCGGGGGCTAGTAATGTGTTTGTTTGGGGGGGTAAGGAGAGGGGTGGGACGACAAGGGCTGAAGTAGTGGAACTGGTGAAAGCGTTTAAGGGACAGTTGAACGTTATCCTTGTGAGGTTACTGCCAGGGGGATTGACGGTAGATGAGTTGAAGGAGATTGGGGTTGCGAGAATTAGTATTGGGCCGCAGTTGATGTGGAAAACCTCTGGACTCGTGGCGGAGGAAGCGGGGAGAATTTTGGCTGGGGAGGCTGCGTGAAGAGGTGCTTTCTTTTGTGATTGCCGAATGATTTCCTCTCCCGAGTCAATTCTCTCATTTTCCCTTCTGAATAGGCCGGTCATTTCGAAAGTCAACGCACTTTCGTTTCACTTCTGCAGTCTATTAATTAATTGTTTTAGGTTTTGTCTCAATATATTACTAAAAGTTCTCTCTGTACCCCAAGGTTATTATGATGGACTCTCTAAGTCCGCACAACTCATCTAGTCATTTATTGATATCAAAAATGAAGAAGATTTGTATTCATCAAAACGTTCAGTTCGGGACACTGCGTACGCTACAGGCTGATCACGCCTTCTGATTTGCTCACGCTCAGCTAGCAGAGCCGAAGCTGAAGCTTGACCCCGCCCCAAATACCTTCCTCTTCTTCACAATTCCGCTCTAGCTTCACATACTATTCCATATCCACACTCTGAAATCCTCATAGATGCTGATAGCATCGTTTTAACCTAGTTGACAACCTTTAAAGGAGGCTTCCTTCTCTCACGCAGCGCTTTCAATCGTCCGTAGTACGTACGTTCTGAAAGGAGATTTATGTATTAAGTAAGCCGTACGTACGTAACTAGATGTAATTTGGAGTTTAGTCTGTACGTACGTAACTTGAAGCCCAAGGTTTGTACATAAACCTTACAAAATAGTAGATTTTTGGTGTGGTTACCCGCATAGAGCTGAGATGGGCGATCTTACCAAGTAAACGCCTCAGTATAAAGTCAATCCTGCTGAAGTAAGGATTTTTCGCGAGTTCGTTAATGCACTTCAATATGCACTCTTTTTAGTAAAACCCTACAAGTTTACACTATAATGTCAATACATAATTTTCTTCGCTCTTCAAGCCGTAATTCATTATTAAAGGCCTCCTCGAGTAGATCTGCTTTACGATACCATGCTGCTGCTTCCAAACGACTGCAGAAAGCCCATGCTGCTTTGTCGCCTCTCTTATCTTAGTCTTCAAGGGAAGACACGCCTTCGTCGCTCAATACTACTTTTGATTTTTCATTTGATTTTCTTGACGATAAGACCTTTAACGCCGGCCTAAACTTCAAGATTAACTGGGATAACATTTAGAAGGATGGAGAAAAGCTATCAAAGAATCAAATTAGCTATTGTGTAAAACATAAAAACCAGCTTTATAGTAATACTAAAAGGTTAGGAATATATAATTACGGTGCAGACTTATTGTATAAGGCGGCAGAGGGAGAATATTAAAAAGTCTAGCTTGATAAAAATTGCTACTTTCAAAAAAAGCCAAATGCTGCTAAATATGCCGCGTGTAACGACCCGTCACATGACACGCTTTCACTAGCGCCCCCAGGTCACCATATAAAAGCTTTGCCAAGTCTTCTTTTTTTACTTTCTCTTCTTCATACTAGAGTAGCTCCAATACAGCGCCTTATTGCTCGCAACCACTTGCGATTGCCTATAGGTTCATGCTGGCCGTGACACCGCGTCTACGCATTATATTAAAACGCATTTAATAAAGGTGTATTAAGTTTCTCCAGAAACAGGCCTCTTATCTAATCTACCTAATAAACCTATTAGTCCTTTTTATGCTGCTTAGCAAGTAGCAGAAGCAAATAGTACGTTTTTACAAATATCTTAGTAGGAGAATGAAGTTCCAAAGCACGCATATGAACTAGATAATTAAATAAGACCTATTCTTTGTGTAAGCCACTTTACCACCAACTTAAAGGTTACTTACCTGAAATTAATTTCAGCTCCTAGAGTCTCTACCTTCTTTACCAGCGACAATTTCTTAATACATAATAAAGTAGCTAGAGTCTCGAAGGCTTAAAATAGCCGCACTTATGAAAACTTTATGCAGCCGAAATAGCTTAAGTATAGACATTTGGGCTTTGCCAAATTACCTTTCTTTTCTTAGTGTTATTGCCTACTTTACTAGTAAGACCTATTTTGTAATTTATAGATAGGAGCATACTAATTAAAGTTTTTAGACTATACTTTCTAGTAACAGAATTTTCTTATTACTTTTTACAACCTTCGCGGCAATTATATAGGCGGGAAACAGGCTAAAATCATTACAACAGTAATAGAGGAGTATAATATTATTAACAAATTCAGCTGTTTTGTTAGTAATGATGTAAGTAACAACAACCTAACGTTTATCTCTAGCCTTAATAAGCTTCTTGTACTTGGCTTAGCTAAAGAGCAGTAAATTTACTGCATAAGCCACATTATTAATCTTGTTATTAAGGCTATTATATACAGCGAAGGCGTTAGTGAGTTTAAATGAGAACTTGCTTAAGCGTCTCTAAAAGAGCAGTTCAAGCTGTTTTATACGCGTGGTATTGTTGGCAAGCTACATAACTTTATTAACACTATTCTTGCGTCTGCAAACGGAGGGAGCTCTTTCTAGAGATTTAGAGAGAAGTACATGAGGAATTTTGGCTGTACTCTACGCTCAATTTAGTGCAGAACAGTAGCGTGCGCTGACACTCGGTATATCTCATGCTCTTCTACTGCTAGAAACTAAAAGAATCTATTAATTACTTTATTTGTTGGTGGAGAGCTCAACATTTAAAAAGTGAAATTAACGATGATAAGGTAGAAGAGACTAACAGCTTTAACTCACTACTTGGCAGCTTATCGACTTTTTAGAGGGCTTTTATAAGATAACAAAGCGTTTAGAAGGTAACGTTAGTAACTCTAGCTTTAGCTCCCTTTAGCAGACGATAACTAATCTTAACGTTCTTGATATTACCCTTTAAGAAAATATCACATCGCTTGTTAAAGAACCTGAATCCTTTATCAAAAGCACTGCCAAATAAGGTTATGAGAAGCTGACAACGTACTAGGTCAAACTCATTATAAAACCGACACCCTTCGCATACGCAATTGCGACTATCCTTGCCCCCCGGCTTTGATTGGCGTGGTTCAAACAGCAATAGAAGAACTACCTGGGATACTACACAAAGGTTGAAGGTGACATGAAGCTGGCGTTCAAGGATTACGTCAACCGGCTAGCAGAGGAGGAGGAAGTGAAGGAGGAGGTTGTTGAGCAGCTAACGCGGAGGAAGCTTCCTGGAGCTTCAAATATAAGAGTATGTACGACACCTCCCTTGATATTGATTTACATTACCTCATGGGCGAACGGACGAGAGCGAAGAAGGCGCGTGCACTTAATGAGTTCGACAACTACTACACATCGCTCAAACATGACGTCAAGAAGTTCAAAGAAGGCGATGAGCGTCTCAATAAGCCACTGTGGTGGTGGAACGAGGCAGGCGCAAAGGAGTACCCTACTCTGTACAGGATGGCCCTTGACTACCTCTCTATACCTGCGACGAGCTGTGAGTGCGAGCGAGCGTTTAGTCGAGCTAGGAGGACTGTTACAGACGACCGCAATTCACTTCTTGGCGTTACAATCGAGGCTTTACAACTCCAAAAGAACTGGCTACGAAACAGAGCTGTACAGAGTCACTTGACGGAGCTTGTTGAACACATTGAAAGGGTCGATTATGTATCCAAATAGCGTACGTAAGTCCATCTCAACTCTCTCCGTACGTACGTAAGCGACGTCGATTTTGCTTCGTAAGTGAGCTCATCTTGCTCTCCGTCAGTACGAACGTAAGCTAAGGTTGATTTGGGCCAAAATAGGCGTTGAAGGCTTACGTTTGTATGTGTTACGTACGGTTGAAAGCGCTGCTCTCACGTGCTATATACCGCCTCACAAAATCAGCCGAGCGCGCTCCGAGCGGGGAAAAAATGTGTCTGCCGACTTCTACCGTGGATTACTTTACTTGAGAGATTTTGGGAGGTATTTTCTCGACAAATCTAGACGAGATAAGATTGATGAGGTAAATGTCCCTCCTTGACTTTCGAATTGTTGTCAAAATGATTGGACTCAGGGCTGGTTTGAGAATATCAAACATTCCCTCGAGCAAATCCACCACGCATTCAGCGATTATCAGACCCTAGCTACCGGAGATGCCACATATCAGCGGTGATCTCCTCCTGCCCAGAAAGCGGCTGCAACGAGCAGTGTCATAGAGTTCTCGCTTGACATCTGACAGCCCGAAAATACCACTGGGAATTTTATTTTCCATTTGTCAAGCATCACAAGAAGCTGGCTCCCCAAAACTCCGGAGGATGTGGAGTGGGCGATATACACTCGCCGGAAGTTGGAACCCGTTGTGAAGGATCTGCAACATTGGAATAGGGGCTCAAAGAGATTAGTCCGCTTCGCTTTATTGCGCAGATTACGACTGAGACTGGAGGGAATAAGGCTGTCATGATAGAGTCACTCAAGGCTGCTGCATTAGTAAAACCCCAAGACAGACCTCTGTTGCAATTTGCGGCCGAGTTGAAGTATCTCACACCCAAGCCGGATGCAGACCCCACCGACTTCGAGATTAAAGATATGGAACTCAATTTTTCCAAGTAGATCCACTGGGACTAGTCTCACAAATGTTGAGCTGAAGGCGGTCAACGGAGAGAGAACTCAGGTACTCTTAGAGGGCAACGAAGAAGAGTGCAAGGCTAATGAATCGGAAAACCAATTCGCTGTTCACCAACTTGCAAGTCTGCTTCCGACCTGCTCGAAGTCCGATCACCGCATCTTACCATCCCGAGGATGCATGAAAACAAACAGTGATCCTTATACCCTCAGCTACTCATTCATATTCCACTTTCCATCTACATGCAACAACTCGGCTCCAATTTCCCTACAACAAATTATCTCCGCGACATCATTCAAGAGCACCATTTCTCTAAGTGAACGATTCCACATGGCAAAAACCGTTGCGAAGTCAAGTTGGCATCTTCACACCGTCAGCTGGATTCATAAAGGCGTTCGAAGTAAGAATATTGTATTCTTGACCAAGCTGGATACTACAGTAGATTTCGATACTCCGCATCTCATTGGGTTGGAATATTCCCGCCACAATGACGACGCAACTTCTTACGCGGCAGTTGATGAAGACCCTGAGAAGAACTTATATCGACACCTGGAGTGGCAGGGTCCTCCAAGTACGCGATTTAAAAAGTCGCATGACTTGTATTCTCTCGGCCTTGTCCTATTGGAGATTGGGGTTTGGAAAACTCTTGGTAATATTGTTCAGACCCATATGCCTCTGACGGATGATACACCGGAAGGTAGAATGATACTGTAGAAGGAAATCGCGCAGAATGAATTAGCGCACAGTATGGGGAGAGCATATGCAGATGCAGTGATGGCATGTCTAAATATCGACAAACGGCAGGCCGAGAATACTATCTTAGTGTATAGAGAGATCTCCAGAAGCTGGGCAAAGAAAACCTGGGGGTAAGGAAGGTCTAACGCATACCAAAATTTGCTGTTTTCACCTATCAAGCTCGACACTCTTAATCCGTTCGAAGGGCTCCTGGCCACCTGCAAACCAAGGATTTGAATGCTCCATTCGGCGCAAGACGTAAGCAGCACTAGACCTGCCTGCTGGGTTGAGATTTATCATTTCAGGTTCCGAATTCCGAGATAGTTCCAAAATGTGAGATTACGCAGCCAGCTTTTAACATCGTCGAGATTCTCGTGAAAAGCCGAAGAATTTTCATCGCTTTTTTGAGTGTCTAGGAGGACGTCTGCTTGAGTGCGTCCATCGTCGTCGGTGTCGGCGATGATAGCTAGCATTCAGCAGAAACACAGCTCATGGAGATTATATCGGCCGGAAGCGCTCTCTTCTGTTGCACGTCATTCTCGGAGCACGATAGATGTCAGTGCAAGAACTGGGTCCGCGTGTCTCTGCCTCTCGCTGCGATCTGTAGGAATGTGCTATTCCGAAGTCGGCAATGTACACTTTCTATGGTGTGATGCGGTCCAACTCTACGCTCCACATGTCACGAATGAGGATGTTCTTAGGCTTTATGTCCACGTGCTTGATGAGACTGGTGTGTATGTGGCGAAGAGCACTCGCCATACATGAAAATATGGCCATGAGATTCACCTGGATGCTTTCTCTCCTTTCCTTTTCCTATTAGATGTTCAGGTACGGAATTTCTAAAATAAATCTATCCGGAGTAGAGTCCGCCACTGGGCATATAAGAATCGTGAGCTTCTCCCCTATAACATATGTGCCCAACAAAGTACGACGTGCGAATGGTTTGTTATAAACCAGATGCAAGTAGAGGTATATGAGTAGATTGATCCTCGTAGGGAGGGCCGGATGCACCGGAATCTATAGTCCTAAGGCCCTCACGTGATCTACCAGTTGAACCCTTAGTTAATACACTAGCCTGACCTAACATGGTTAAACCACTTTAGATGCCCGAACTTTTTGGATCGCTTGTTTGTGGGCCAGACCTTTGTTGCATGGAATGAGTTTGCGTACAAGACGAATTTGTCTGCAGATCACACTCTCAATAACCGCACAGTAGCTTCGGCCAATTTCTCTTTCGACCTTGAGGGGTATTCTGGTAGCCTCACAGTTATTGTATTCTGCGTTCGCCTTTCCCAACCCAATTTAACTCCACATTTGGTGTCGATATGGTGCCGATACTGTCGAGATACTGATGCCAGCTACTTTGGGTTGTACCTGTTTAACAGTTAACCTCTCCGGTGATTGCAGTTTTGCAACGAGCGCAGGCCTTGCACGAATCGATGCTCGACCTTGTTTTACGATATGTGGTGTGTTGGAGTACCGGGGGTCGTTCAATGCGGGGCGCTGTCGGAGACGTGAGGGGTGGTATATCGTCTTTGTGATCTTTAGAGGGTAAGGCCTGAATGATTCTTTTCGATATCCTGGGTCCGTGTATGAGCTCAGATTCACAACCTTCTCCTATCAAATCCAGACCAACGAGAGTCCATAGAGCTTGAGTCCGCCATATGATGCTGAAGACCGAAGAGTTCAAAGGCTTCGGTAGCATCTTCTTGCAATTGCGGCCTCGTGGCCCTTGATCAAAGTTTTGACATCGCAGCTGATTACAGTCACTATTAATATGAGTTAGCTTAAAGGAGGAGAGAAGAGTCACTATTTATACCTACTAAGGCACCGACATCAACCACCAGACACTCGATGAGAGAAGTATGGAACAGAGAAAGGAATAGCTAACGAGGAATTTGATGCATTTGAGGAGCCTTTCCCATGGATAACGAAGCCCTTCATTGCCCACGAGGCTCTCATGAGTAAAACATTGGAAGACCCCAAATTCAGCCCTATAACAAACGGCGCCTGGAAACTAAGCTCATTGGTAAATAGTCGGCTGCTGCCATTTTATTGGGCGCATATCCACAAGGCTGAAGGCGATATGTTGCTGTATGGCTTGAGGCTGGCCCAATGATCAATCAGGTGTTTCCTTTTCCGTCTCGCTGCATGACCTTGCGGGCTCAGCACTTAATATTAAAATAATAATTCCGGTGTGGTAAAAGGAAGTTGTGGGAGAATCCGAACATTTCCGTTCCAACTATGCTCCTGCTTGATTCTGCGTCGTTGACAGGGGAAATTTCATTGTCTGGAAGAATTTTTGGCACTTAAGCATCGTTGACTAAACAAGGGTAGATAGGATATAGGTATTGACACTCACTATCTCTGATTGGCCAACACGCCTTGATCTCAACCAACGGTTCTCTTTCTTTACTATGGTTCTCCATGAACCAGACCTGTCATCTCCATCATCCCTGCATCTCTGTGTCAATCCTCACATCGTCGATTCGCCACCCTTCAAAAGTCACATTTATCCTTCGGGGTCCCCGTCGCCGTTCACCTTCACTTGCTTGTCACCATAACCCACGCCGGTTTGTCCTCTCTTGCGTCCGATTCTCATCGTTTATTATGTTATTGACTCTGGCAGGCAAAGAATAGGTCAGCGTAATGACTGGATGTCGAGTCGGTACTGGATGTTAATGGTCGTGTTTTTAACTACGTTCGTTGGCGAATTATTATATCCACGGCAAGATGGATGGTGAGGCTTTCAAGGAGGACAAGGAGTTTCAATTTCAAATCGGAAGGGACGAACATCGGCTTGGGTATTATATTGTAGCTTTGATAGAAATGCAGCTCACATTTTCCGCGTAGAAGCACTTAGTTGATGACGGAGTGCATACTTGGAGTATTGACGCTGAGGCTCTATAAAGATCCATTAAAGTAATCTACCAAAACTGTGTGGGGTATAATGAATATTCTCGCCAAGGTAAACGGCCTGTTCATGCCTGATTCTTTTTCTTCTCAAAGAGAAAGGCCAAGCCATAAACACCAAACGCCAGGCTGAATCATTAGGCCTCTTCCGAGACGAGAGATGCCATGGTCGTACTCACCAACGCCAAAACTCTTTCAGTGAAGAAGAAACCATTGAAATGGCCTTCATGATGTGAGGATGCGAAAGAAAAACGCTAAAGGCATACATCATACACTGAAATCTGTTCCGCGGCGTCGATACTCAGGGATGATGAGACGTTGATCGAACTTAAAGCGCGCGGAACTACCAAGACTTCATCACCATCCTTCCCATACACCCCCCTTAGTTGTATTGTACACAATGAACTAACCGCGACGTCGATACTCAATCATCATCATCCTCGCTGTCATCCGGCGTCTTTGAATTCCTCTTATTCTTAGACTTACTACCCGCCAGCCTGCCTCGTTTCGCCTTCTTCGGTGTATTACTAGTCGCAACATTCGACTTCCTCTTCCTGCCTTTACCACTAGTCGCTTGCGCAACGCCTTCCTTTCCATCTTCATTTGGCGTTTCATATCCCTCGGCAGCTCTAGCAAGTTGCTCGTCTGCGTCATCGTCCTCACCGACTTTCATTTCTTTGTCGACTGAGATGAGTTCCGCGAAGGCTTTACATTGTTCTTTCATCCTGTCTGGATTGTCGAGTCCAGTCATGATGGTCGCCATGGATTCCCAGAGCTCTTTGCCGGTGATAAAATTGGTCTTGATGGCTGATTTCTGCAGGTCTTTGGTGTTGAGCTTGCCCTGCATGGACCACTGTTTGCGAATGAAGGAGCGGGTCTCCCACATCATGTGAAGAATCATGCTGGCAACGGCCAGATGGCGAAGCCTGGCCTCGTCCACCGTACCCTTGGTGGAATCCTGCCCTGTCAGTTGAACCGGTAGGCCTTCGGCTGTGAGTTCCAAAGCCTGCTGCTCAGTTTCCAAACGGTAATTTAATATCTCGGTCTCGATGGCGTGAGCGACGACTGCACCGGTCTGCTTCACGATACTCTCGATGGTAGATAGAAGATGTACTATCTCATCCACATGAGCATAATCAAAAAAGCCTAGGTTCTCCAGGCAGAATCTGGCGTATAGCAGAGCGGTAGGCGGGTCACCTGCGCTGTCGAATTTCGCTGGCTCGAAGTCTATCCGCTGGCAAATATTCTTGAGGAACTTCTTAACGACCTTCCTGCTGCCACCCTTCAAGACGTCGAATAACAAATGCAGCTTTGGTTTGTATGTCTTGTCGATAGCGCCGTGAGTGTCGTGAAGTACGTTTCGTTGATACTCGAAAGCCTGGAAAACGGCATTTGTGTACTCCTTCTCAAACATCGTTTCGTGCTTGTGATGGAGACTTTGATGTTCCATGAAAGCTTTCTTAAAGATACGGGAATCAGGAGACGTTTCCAATGCAATAAGAGCCGGTCCGCATTCCTTCGGGTGAACGAGACCTTGACGACTCACACTCACGACGATGTCGGCTGCAGTGACAGCGAGATCTTGACTTGTCTCAAGAGCGATGCGTACGATATCAGACAGAAACTTCTGTGCCAGATGCAACGCTGCACCGTCATTGTCATTGGCAACAAGGGAAGTATCCAACCGTTCAGCGCCGTGAATCGCCCCTTCGCCAACGGCAATTTCGGCACCACTCTCAGACCGTCGCTCTTCGGAGGCAAAAAATTCGCAGAATTGGGCTAAAACAACTCCCTTCAATTCGACAGACTGGTCCTCGGAGCCAAGCTCGAAGACCTGCTTGAACGCCGCTTCCACGTCTGCCCGCATGAAATGCTTTGGCGTATTTTGACAGACCTGTCCAAGGCTTTCCAGAGCTTGCCGTCGGATAGCCAACTCGGATTTCCACGCTTGCTTCGTGCATGGTAGAATAGTTTCTATGAGGAGCACTGGAATCGAAGTGCCTCTCCAATCTGGTTGAAGTTTTTTGAAGATGTCGATATAATTGTTGAAATCGCAATGTTGTCCGAAGGTCCCCAGTATCAACAAGTACGCCAATATCTTGTTCCTCGAACCCGACGCGGTATCCGGATTCGAGAAGCTGGAGGGCGCCTTTGCCAGCTCACGTTTCAACAGCGTCATGGTGGAACACACTGTCGTGATGAGCTTCTCAATACCCGATTTAACCCTAGCTTGAGGGTTTCCTTTTACTAACGGGCTGATCATCCAAAGGCACTGGGCGACAGCAACGAGCGTTTCTTTGCAGGTGAAAAGCCCCTTGACCGTCCAGTTGGAAAGTTTGCCGACATTCGAAAGGAGAGAGGCGCGGACCTCCTCCAGAAAGTTTTCGTGAAGGGAGGACAGGGAAGGGAAGACAAAGCGGAACACAATGACTGTAGGACGAAATACAGCGAGGTCATTGGTGCTACCAAGGTTCTTCACGTACAGCTTCAAAAGCTGTACTTGTTTCGGACTGAAGAGCTTCGGGTTGACACTCGCGAAAATACTCAGTGCGCGAAGTATTCGAGGTTGGGAATTCTCTCCGGGGATCAGATCCGTCCCGATCACGCCTTCGAACATATCCACGACCAGATCTTTGCAGATCTTGTGATCTCGCGCGACATTTTTGGATTTGTCAGATAGGACACTCTTGAAGAAATACTCCAATGCCTCCAGCCGACTAGGGTCTGATTGAATGCGTTCCACAGTCTGCACGAGTAACGAAACTTGCTTATTGCGATCCAACTGGAGCTGTGCGTTATCCGATTTGGTTGTCTCGGTCAAAGGTACCAGCCAAATGTCTTCGAAAATTTGACGAGCCAGATCGGCAACGCCATGGTCGTCGTCTTTGAGTGGGTATAGGAGCCGTTCCACTATTCGAAGCTTTACATCATCGGTCTCCGCATTCGAATAGATTCCCTTGAGCAGTTTGATTGCTCTCTTTTTGACAGTTGTCGCTGAATCAGTCACTCGACTGAGTATGGGATCCAGGCATTCGCGTCCCAAGGATGATCTGTGAGCCAGACATTTTTGAACAAGCTGGAGGGCATTGTCCCGGACTGATGTCGAATCATTTCGCATGAGATTGATGATACGTTTGAAAGTCTGGTCATCGAGGATTGAAGAGTCTTTTTCGATCAGCTGCGTAAGACTACGCATACTGCGGGCTTTAAGGGCCGCGGAGGTATGATTCGTGTTGCTGATCAACAAATTAATCAAGTTTGGAAGGAACTTGCAGAAGCGGCCCTGCAGAGTGATGATGCCTGCTGCCAGACGGCTTTGAGCGATCGTAACTTTCTCTTTTGATTCACTGAAAAGCTGTCAGCAATCCGTATCTTGAAGCAAATTAGGGGACTTACAATTCCGTGGATAGCCAGTTTGGATCCAAGACCAGCTTCTTCAGATCCCGACCCAAGCGCTCGGTCACAGGCTGGTGAGCCTCGTCTTCGTCCATCTCGGATAACACATTATCAAATGCATGTGTCCAGAAGGTGATATGGCATCCTTTGACAGACTGAAGGTGTGGGTTATCTTTAGGATCAACGACATCTAGATACTCCGGAAGGCCCTCGAGAACCATGCGATAGGGGCCATGAATTGCAAGGAGGTCCTTATCGTTAACACCACCTCCCAAAGCATCTCGTGCTATGGGCACCAGTTGGCTTGAGATCTCCGATTGAGAGGTGGTAAGGCTGAGGCTCTCCAAACTTTGCTGCATACGACCTTTGAGGTCCACAATGCTCGAACCCATCGTTCCCAAAATCTCCAAGACCATTGTTCTTGCAGGGATGCCGTGCTCTTTACTGTCTTTATCAAGTATATTTAATAGTAAGCTCAGCAAAGCCTGAAGCAAAAGTTCAGCCGCGGGCCACTCAGGTGAACCGAGAGTGCCGCAGAAATCTTCGGTGAATATATCCAACAGATTCCGATAGGGAAGATCGCTAGATTTGGAAACTGTCATGGCTCGGTCTACGAGAAATTTGATGAACCGCATCGCGATAGTCGTTGCGTCCGCATTTAATTTCTTAGAGATTTGTCCAGCATCCTCGGTCAAGCCATCGACCGATCGGCCATGCCTTGGAAGATCGTCGTCATCTTCATCATCCGATTCCGAGACGTTCATGTGCGATACAGTTTTCTTCTCACTATCCCTCCTACTCGCGCCTGCGTGTACCAGTCGCATGACAAGGGCTGCGACCAGCTGGATAGGACTGCCATGAGCAAGCTTGAACTGCCTCGCATGCTGGCGTGTTTTTGGCAACTTCTCCAAATTACTATGGATTTCATTTGAGATAAACGCTCTCTGGTCCGGGTGGCATGCGAAAATTTGGGCTAGGACGTTCATTGCCTTGTCTCGTAGTGTCTCAAACTTCTGGATTCCAAAGAGCTGGATGGCAGGGACCTTCTCCTTGTCCTTTTCTGCCTCCTGCACAAAAATGACTCCAGTCGAGAGATACTCCAACGGCGTGAGTGCACTCTCGGTCAAGCCAACCTTAGCAATCAACGCAGCGAGATCACTGAGTATAAAGCCACAACGCGAAAGCATCGCCAGTATATCCGATTTATGGGTGGACGCCAGTTTGAAGTAATCTTCCAAATCGCTATTGCTGCTGGACTCCACAACCGGAACGATGCAAGAGTCCAAGACACGCTTCAAGGCATTGATTGCCGATAGCACCAGGTCCTCCGAGCATATGCGCTTCTCGTCACACCCACCAATCATCGTTCGTAGAACAGTCCTGCACGCTTTCAGGCCGGTATCAGCCTTGTTTATGAGATTGAGCCAGTCGTCGACGAGTTCGCTACCGGTCCAGTCCAGCGGTAGGTGTATCGTGGATAGTATGGATGGCTCACAGAGTGATTGAATTCGCAATACCTGTTCCACCGGGAGAGATGCGAAACGGCCCGCATGAACGACGTTTGTAACGGCAGTGTCCAGTCTTTCCAGCGCAGCGTCCTCCAGAACCAGTATTTCGGAATCCTCAGATCTGGTTCTGATGAACATGTTCGATGGCTCACCACTATCTTTCGCGTCGCTTATGTGGTCCACGAGGGTAAATAGCTCTTTGACCCTTTGATCAGTGACTTGTCGCTGATCGGACCTCATCGATAGCGCGTCATTGTCCTCTCGCGTGTCTTCTCGCTTCCGCTTTTTCGAGAATCCTGTCTGAATTTCAATGTTATCGTACCGCTGGAACTCATCTCGCCGAGAGGACAGAGGTTGCGGTTGAATAACTACCTTTGGTCCAGAACGATTATTCGTGACAGAAGGACTTCGTTGCGTATTGTTCGGGGTAGATGGAGAGATACTTGGCTGGTACTGGAGATTCGATTTGTGAACACGAGGAGCATCATTCCGGTTTGTAGCTTGTGATTGAAGATGGGAACCCACAGACGAGTGCTGGCCGGGTTGCCTCGGGCGCTGCTGTGGGGATTGCATCCCAGGGTCTAAGTCTAGTTAGTACAAATTTGGGGGTTTAAAACGGCACGCTGAAAGCAGATCACCTCTAGCGCCCTCGATTTAGCTGTGTGATACCCGTAACAAGGACCATAGGAAATTTTACGAAGCCAGATCCAGGCACCCAGCCAGAGCAATCCCGGATTCAGTAGGAAATATAGCACACTTACACAGGTGGGACACATCAGTGTTTCTCAGAAGCATTGATGCGAAAGGGCTAAGGGGAACGCCTTTGGTTGCGGAACCATTCGTTGGAGACGTGGAGTTGGGCCTGTCAGGAGGAGGAGTTGCCAATTGCGTTATAGGTTTGAAATGACTGTGACCGAGCGTTAGCTAACCATTGCCCAGCGTGAAGTTAATCCTTGGACACATACAACTGAGAGAGCTCATTCGGGTCCAGCAAGCCTCGCAGATCTTCCAAAGTCTTCTGCAAATATTGAGACGTACTATGCGAGCCGTTGATCTCTACGTTGAGTAACTCTACGGCTGTCCTTGCATCGTCTTGTTCACTCGACGAGATTGGTGGAGGGGTGGGAGGTTCGGCGGAGGGAAAAGGTATTATATCTAGAGAGTGTAAGACACTAAGTAGCGCGAGAAGTGAGGGAGGTAAAGGTGAAGCTGGCGACAAGTGAAAGTGAACTACCCACCAGGTGAGAATGGGACGATGGAGCTAAAGGGTGAATATGGGAGAGCATCATCGACGGTAGGTGGGCGGAAGGGCAAAGCACCCCCATTGGCGGTGTGCCAATTGGCGTGGTTTCTCGCAGACATGGTGAGTCAATTTGTCGGCGCGAGCTTAATAGGCGTCTTCAGGTACTAGGACTGGGACAAAGAAGCCTGCAGATGGTGGTGATGGTGAGGAAGCCCACATGCTATAACGGCAACTGCGACGGGAGCCACATGACGAGCCAGGGAAAGAGCAGATCAGTGAGCGGCAATAACTGCGTGCCCACAGGCCCTGTCTTGCAGGAGTATGAGATACAGGTGGTTAGCAACAACAAGGAATGGCTGGACAGATGAACGAAGTCAACGAATGTCCAATTCTGCCGCATGCACACCTTTACCGCCTTCAAGCCAAGACATCCGTGCGCAAAGTTTCCCCTGCGCCTCCAGATAGATTCTTGCTCGCCTTTTTTCTGCCATCCTACTGCCCTCACGTCGAGGAAGATCAATCCACAATGTCAGCTATCGGGTCACTCGTCTTTTGCACCGACTGCGGCAATCTCCTCGACGGTAGCTCTGGCAAGGAAAACGCCATCCTAATCTGCCAGGTCTGCGGAGCTTCATGCAAAGGTATGCTTGCGCTAGTCCCACTCCCTCTGCGCGTTGTCATGCAGGAGAATCAAACTCATTCGTTGCTCAGATACGTCTTCTAAAACAGTCATCACACGGTCCAAGCCCGGTGCCTTTCCGTCGGCCTTGCGCGCAAAGCGGTCTGAAGTGCAAACCATCACTGAGGCCGACATGCAGACGCATGCCGTCATCAACCAGACATGCGAGAAGTGTGGCAAGGAGGAGGTCCGCTTCTACACACAGCAATTGCGCAGCGCGGATGAAGGCACCACGGTCTTCTACGAGTGCGAATGTGGACACAAGTATGTTTCACTATGCAGCTGAAATCTGCTCTCACTGATATGTGTAGATGGAACACGAACAATTGAAAGCTGTCACTTTTTGTTTCTACAAGGCCCGCCATGTGTAACCTTAACGTATGGGTGTGCATGAGCGCGGACAGCACCAAAAAGGCAACCAAAAGCGCCATTCAGGTTTTCACACTGCGCTCTCCCTCAAGTTGAACGAGGGAATCCTTAGGTTGCGTACCTAGAATAAGCCCTACAAACCATTCTGTCAGCAGTATTATGCTGCTTCCAGGGTCCATGTAGGGACTTTGGCGGAGGTCTACCTTTTGGTGTGCCATTTTCTTGGGCCTCGCCTATTAGGCAAACGAGAACGACCCCTCTATACCTCAATTGGCTTTCCAACCTCTGGCACAATCGCATATTCCGCCTCCCCATTCTTCTCAAACTCTGCCATATCCAGTGCCACTATCACACTATCTCGTACGACCTGCTCGGGGTCATCTAGAAACTTCCTCAAGATATCCTCAACACCCTCCTCATCCCCTAGGCTTCCAAGCGCTTCTGCTGCCTCGTGTCGGACCATACTTGCTTCCTTTGTGTTACTCAGTGTTTCAACAAGGCTGGAGATGGATGCGGGGTGTGACAGTTGGCCAAAAACAAACGCGATTTCGTGACGGAAGAGTGCAGATGGGTCGGTAAACCCCCGGGCTAATGATTGGACGGCCGGGACGGCAGTGGGAAGGTCGGGCGGGGAAGAGAGGTCCCGAAGAGCAAACATAGCTCTATAGCGTTGGAACATGGGTAAGGACGTGTCGAGAAGCGTCTTTTCGAGCTCAGGTATTGATGGGGCATGAGAGATCAGAGGGAGAGGCGGCGCAGGGTCTATTGATGCAAAGTCGCTTTTACCAGGAGTTAGCCATCATGTCTCGCTAAATGAACCATTAAATACCTCTGTTTTAACTGCTCCTGTGTCCTCTGTATGCTGTGCTCCCACTCAATCCTCTCCACTGCAATGTCACACGTCTCTCTAACGACTTCGGCCTCTTGCACATCGTCCCGCAATTCTTTCAGCAAGACCAAGCTGCCCTTATCCCCCAGCGCACCTAGGGCTTCTGCAGCCTCGTGTCGGCACATGACGTCTTCCTGCTTGTCTTGTAGTACACTTCGCAGATGTGGTATGGCGGCATCATTCCGGGATTGCCCAAGACAATAGGCTAGCTCATGTTTCAGTAGGGTTGAAGGCGATGCGAACGCAGCAGCAATAGCCTCGATCGCTGGAACCGTCTGGACTGTGGGAGGGTGAAGAGAGCCAAGGTGCTTGAGAGAGAATAGAGCTCGAAATCGGCGCGCGAGAGGCTCCGACTCAGACGTGATAATTTTGCGGAGGGTAAGGACCTGGGTATCCGGTTCGGAAGGAGTGTCCGAGGCTGTCATATTGAAGATCTTCTTAAAACCTTCCTTGAGATTTCAAATTCGCTGTATGAGTGCCGTTATGCTTTTTATTACGGATGCAGCCGCTCTGGAATCAAATTTTTGGTGGGGCGAGTACTCTCCAAACCCCACCATCAGATCAGATAAGATTTTCATTCGTCATGTGATCTCGTAATAACGAAGTCTGGTTTGGCGCCAAGTCCCCAGCCACCATTGCATTCACTCGAGCTTGTGACGCCCTCAAAGAATAATCCAACCCTACACAAACAACCCTATTGTCGTTCACCACCGATTCAGCCGACGTCGCCTCTTCTTTTTACTCAAACTGCGCACATTTCCCCTTCCCAGATCAACCAACGATCTCGACTTCTACGATCAGGTTTCATCTCCCTAAAGCTCCAAGCCTTGAGTCCCGCTCCCTCCCACCGCGATGGCATTCCTCCGAGGAGTCTCAGACCGGTTCTGGAACTATGTCTCCCCTCGCAAAACCCAGCAGCGCCGCGATAAGCTGTTCAAAGTCCCACCGCTCCCACAGCATGCGAAGACTCCCCACATCAAGAAAGTGGACGCCAATCCCAGCTCCATGAGCCCAACTACCCGGATTCAGAACTGGAACGTTAGGACTCCCGGCTCGGATGGCTCTGTGGATAATGACTACCCTCTGTCGCCCAAGAGTCTGCCCCCAAAGTCACTGGAGCAACAATTGGACCGAGCATATACGGACTTCGAGGGTGACACCCTTATTGATGGTTTGCACGAGGCAGTCGGCGATACCGACGGCTTCGATGCGAATGAAGAGACGATTGTCGTAGATGATGGACAATATATGGATCAGAAGAAGTCGACCGACATGGAAGTCGAGCGGAGGAGACGCGATGCTCAAGGTCGGGAACTTCTCGCTGCTGGCTGGACGAAAGACGCTGTATTCCTCTTTCATAAGTTAGGGATGCGCGGCTTTGAGCCACTGATGCCAAGTGGATGGAGCTACGACTTTGTCATGATGCCGTCCATGATGTTCACGCCCAATATCGATAAGGCGTTCATCAAGCCGACTCACGATTCTGACTATCGCGGTATGTGCTCTCTCCTTATTTTCGATCTTTTTAATTCATATACTAACATCTCCGCAGCTCAGAAGGCGCTTGAAAAACTCCTTAAAGTTGGATCCTACGCTCGGGATGCAATCCTGTTGAGAGCCAGCCGTACTCCAGAGTGCCAAATCCAAGAGTACATTAAAACCTATAACAAATGGGCAGTAAAAGACGGCAGGGTTCACAAGAAATGGAACCTCCCTCTCTTCAAGATTATTGTCGGACCGAAGGACAGCAATATCAACATTCTCCAACAAGACATGATTGACAAGCTGGAAAAGCTAGCCGATCAGTGGCGCGACGCATTCCATGAGCGCGACGTTATCAACTCCGTCGAAGACGCCCGCGACGAAAGTATGAAATCCGAGGCGCTTCCGGCCACTCATGACTACGTCCAAGATCTGCCCACACTCTACGGTGTGATTGCCTCCCACACTATCATGGGCATTGTTAGTTACGATATCATGGTCCCCGATCCTTCTCTTCGCACTGTTGCCATCTTCGACTTTGGACAAGAAGATTACGATGTCTGGAACAGTCTAGCGATTGCAATTTTCGTTATTCATTGTCGGAACAGGATGATGGAGCTCAAAGACAACCTTCCGGTCTTTGAGGATAAGCCGAAGAGCGATCCGGATGCTTGATTGCTACCCCTACTATCCAACAGCTTTCGTAGCACGTGAGAGGCTGGGCGAGAGACAGGTTTATGATGAGATGGGCCTCGATGAGTGACGATTTTGGTATTCGGAGTTAGGATTTGCGAGATACCCTTTTTGGTTTGACGGCATCGATGGCTAGGCCATTTCAATCTTTTGGGCGCTGAAATGAGGTTCTCTCTAGTTCGCGGAGAATTCATTTTTGTTGCGGTTTTTGGCACCTGATTGTCATTGCGGTTACGTGCTAGGATGGGCGATTTTCTCCATTTGATTTGTCGATTTGATAGGCGGATTAGAGTCAAACCGATACCCAGTATTATTCCGCAGCATGCCGGGGTTTTCATAATGGGATCATAGTCCTAGCAATTTTGGCACATACTCTCATGATCTTCTCGTTTATGGCCGGGGCGATTTTGTGTGGCATCACTACTATGTAACCCTCAGACCCCTCGTTCATTTCCTACACTATCTCTCTCCCAACAACTAATTCTCTCACTTGTAGATTCGTTGCCACGGTGGAAATGTGCCCGATCTCCAGTAAATCCTAACAGAATAACAGCTCTGCTAGTGTCCGCGGACGAAATAACGCCACCACAAACATGTTGATCGGCTTTGTACAAGGTCATAGATCGTAATGTAGCTTCATATCACCTACGTTAAGTGCACTTTATCTAGTATGTCTCTTTTGAATGCTTGAAACCTTCCTCATTTACTTCGTGTACCTCATCAATCTGCAAATTAAACTGTCGTACATCCTTCTTACCCAGCAAATTGCTTCTACAGTCCCATGTAAAGTCGTCTAGCCCCTTCACTCCATCTAATGACATTCTTCTTTTTATTCTGTCTTTAGATACCTCTTCCAGTCAGCCATTTAACGTATACTGCTATCTTGTCTTTCATTTCCCTCCTAGCGATTGTGCTGCAACGACAAGCTTCTTGGGCCTCTTTGCTCACCCCGCCATCAACTCGACAACTTGAACAACGACACGGAGAGGGGGAAACCTCATGAAGAGTCGCTACCAAAACCAATGGGCTTCTGGGATCCATCTCTCCGAGAACTCGGGAATAAAGCCTTCTTGAAATGGATCCGCACCACCGCCGTTCTGATGGCGTTCATCCTCGGCGTACTCTCTATTTATTAGGCAATCTCCTTCCCTGTAGAGCAAAATATCTCCCCATAGGTTGTATGCATAATGGGCTTCGACGGCATTCCGCCTTACTACACCGGCGCCAACAATTGGACCAACGATCGTCCAGCTAGGAGAACAATTCGTGAACTCCGGTCAACCCCATCTAGGATACTGAAGTCTGCCGCCATCCGACTTCAACAACGGCCTCCTTCAAGTTCCTCAACCTGTTTATGGTGGGATGCTTGGGTTGTCATTATAATCAATCTGAATGCAACGCCGATGCTTTATTTTTGCCATCGCGACAAGCAATGCTTCTTACGGTCCTTTCGGTGCCTGCCAGCTAGTACAGTACGACGCAAGAGACGACACCAGTTGGTACGATTTATGTTGCCTCAAATCAATATGTTTACAAGAGAGGCACGAAGTAAGAGCTTTCTGTAAGGGGTATTTCCCTTACCATTCCCTAACTGGCCCATCCGGGCGCCCTATGGGCCCCTATCGGGTAGCCGGTGCTAAGGCATCGGCCCGCATGGTCAGTGCGAGGTCAGGTATATAGATACTCTCCGAACCCCATGAGCACTCCTCAAGGATTCGTCTCTCTCCAATCTATCCTGTACCCCCCTTTCTTAGCCCTTCGTGCTCCCTGCCTGTGAAGTCCCTCTCACATTCGAATCCTTCCTACTCCGTTTCGAAAGGGCAGCCGGCTTGAAGAGCTAGGAAATTTGTTCCATCTTTACTTCCTCAATTTTAAAACGTCGTTGAATTCCACCTCATAGCTCCGCGTACAAAAGAGCGAAAAGGCAAGGCAGCTACTCGCGAGCCGCCCGAGGGCTCTCGGACGGCCACCCTAGGGATTAGGGATCATGAAAGCTCCAGCGCTGAATAAGTTTACACTAAGGGCTATTAAGAACCCCAACTCTAAGAGCAGGAAGCCTTCGACGACGATAGGAACTACTCTATTGGGGACATGCAGCAGCTCACCCCTAGAGAACTGTTGGACGACGAGCGCTCCAATAACAGGGAGCTGCCAGACGAAATTATAGGCACACCTATATGGAGAGCCTCTAGTGCTACAGCGTCTAGAGCTCTAGATACTATTCAAGTTCCCCTTTCTAATCTAGATGCTTACAGACGTTTGTTGCACCGCTAGCGGGCCGGCTAAGGCTAATCCTTGGCTAGTTAGACGAGTGGTGCTACCAAAAATGGGAGCGTATTGACACTGGATCAGCGTTCCACAAGTCGTAGAAATACGTACCTAGGAACTGGCCCAAACACTATCCCGTTATAAATAGGGAATGTAGAACCGGCACCAGTTTTGAACCCCCCTAGGGACACTAACTAGCTTTACAAGTTTATTAGCTGTCTTCTTACTCTCAGGAGGTTGCAAGCTTCTAAGGAAGAGATTGTACAGGCTGAAAAAGAGGTCCGCTACTTTTATAGCTTATTTAGCTATAGCCCTATAGTTCTCTAGCTACTAGTAGAATAGGTACTAGCCTATAGGTAACCCTTAGCTTAGTTAGTAGAAGAGCAAGTATATTATAACTAACTAAAGTTAGTTAAATGACTCTAAAAAAGCACAAACACCTTTATACTAAAAGAAAAAAATCCTTTAGTATAAATACTAGAAAATTAAATCTAAAATATAAATAACTACTTTTAATTT
This sequence comes from Zopfia rhizophila CBS 207.26, assembly GCA_010093925.1. Taxonomy (NCBI): domain Eukaryota; kingdom Fungi; phylum Ascomycota; class Dothideomycetes; family Zopfiaceae; genus Zopfia; species Zopfia rhizophila. The sequence goes on from ML994624.1 coordinate 52,056, forward strand.
TTATTTGTAAGAAAGAAATTTAAATAACATACTTATTAGATTATTTTAAGAATTAGTAATAGTATACTAAAAATCTAATTTTTTAGAAAGTAAACCTTAGTACTATTTATACTTAGCCTTAGCTTTATACTTATATTTAAGATTTTACTTAAAATCTAGTACTTATAAAGTTTAAGAATATACTAAAAAACTAAGATACTAAAATAAAGCTTAATAACTAATATATAAATTTAATTAATTACTTTATATTAAAAGTTTAGTATATAAACTTTCAACTATTTATTAATTATAATAATAGTAGATAAAAGTAGATAAAAATAGGCTTTATTTAAAGTAAAATTATTAAATTTATTTACTTTTAAATAAAAAGTATTAACACTTTATAAAATATTAAAATTTAGGCTAAGTTTAAAAAAGTAATTTTAAATACTAAAAAAGCTCTTTATTTTTACTATAGTAATAACTTAAAAACTATTTATAAGCTATTTAGTAACTTTATAATAAAAACTTAAAAATATAACTACTTTAGTAACATGTTTAAAATTTATAAAAGTAAAAAGTAATTTTTAAAAAAGTTAGAAAATACTTTTAGTACTAAAACTAAAAAAAAAAGGGTTTATAAATATTATAAGTTGCTAACTTACTAATATAAATTATACTAGTAATAAGCTGTTTAATTAATTACTATAATAATTAATTAGTTCCCTTACTTCTGAATCAGATAGCTTATTAGACTTAGTAGAAGTTAGTTAACTTAGTAAAAATAAAAAGAAATAATATAGTAAGTTAAGATTTAACAGGATAGTATTAAACTATTTTACTTAAAATATAAATCTTAATTTTAGAGTAACTATAAAGAATTAAAAGTAATTATAAACTATTTAATATTTTATACTTATAGTAGATTCTCCGTGCGTATATTATATACTAACTAGAAGTATATTAAATACTATTAAAAATAATTAGAGATATTAAAGCCTTTAGCTTTCTCTAATATCTTTAGTTACTAAATATTATTTTCTTACATAAGTGGGTGCTCTAGATCTGTCTATATAATTTTATATTTTTATTTTTATTTTTTAGCTTATGCCTTAGTCTGCGCTAATATATTCTATATTTACTTATAATTTTTTCTTTTAAGCTTAAATATATATTTTTATTTAAAAGCTTTATTAGCTGTTATTGCCAGTTCCCTTAGTTCTTTAAATATAGTTATTTTTTTATTACTATCTATAACACTATCCCCTTCTCTTAAGTCTTTATCTTGGAAGATAGTTTTTTTTTTATAAGTAATATAAAGATAATAGGTTTTTTACTCTGTATTCTAAATTATAAGACTTTTAACTCCTTTTTTTTCTCTATCTAGTTTTCTAATAATAATATGTTCTAAGTTATTTCTAATACATGCTTACTGTCTAGCCTCTTGGATTTATAATAAACTCTATTATATATTAATATCTTGCTTAAACTATTCCCGCTAAGGCGATAACTACCTTATAAACTTAAGTTCTAGTTATTACTTAGCTTATAACAATCATAATATAAAGTATAATTTAATTATTTTATAACTAGAGTAAGATTATCTTGATCACGATAAGAAAAAACTCTGTTATTAACTTAAAAAAGCTAAAGAGAATACTTTAAAGGTTTATTCTTATACCCTTTAGCTCCGTCATAAGCTTATAAAAGTAAATTCAAAAAAGAAGAAAATATTTAATTAAGAGATAACCTCAATTCATAAAGTCTAAGCTCTTAAAGAGGAAGAGGCTTATTCTTAGAATTAAAAAACTTATATACTATAACTTACAGTTTAGGTTTCTTCTTAGCCTATTACTTTACCTTCTTTATTCTTTAGTTTTAATTAAAATACGCTGTATTTACTTTATTTCTAAAATATAACTCTAAAGTAAGCCTTTTTTAGTTTATCTAATAGTATTAGTTAATTAGCTCTAAACTGTTTTTCAGATCTCTAATTAGTTCCTATATATTATTCTTAAGTCTGTAATTTTTCTATTTAACTAGATACTTCTACTAATACCTAAACTATTAATAGTCTAGAATTTATTAGACTTTATACTTAATAGTGTCTTTTTTAAGTTTAAGTCTTATTTATAGTTCAGCATTTTATAGTACTAGTTCTAATTTTAAAATATAAAAAACTAGGTAAATCTGTGTGTCTTTAGGTAGTTATAGTTTATAATTTACAGATTTTATTTATCATTTAACCTTAAATAGTCCTAATTTAATGTGATCTAGTTTTTTTAATAGTTGTTTTATTTCTAAATTTTTTTATAATAGGAAAACTTTATCTCTCTTCTTAAAAATTAGTCTTTTAACTTTAGATTTGTTTTTCTGTTACTTACTGAGGTCTTCTTTCTAAGTAATTTTTCTCACTATTTCTTAATAAAGTTATTATAATTTCTTAATCTTTATTCTTGCTGATTCTAATATCTTGTCTAGCTTTCATAGTTCTTAATAAGCTATAGGTTTATAACTATAATTTATAAAAAATAGTGATCTTCCTATAGTTAATAACTTTATAGAGTTATATATAAACTTAACTATTAGTAGTAAGTTAATCTAATTATCTTATTATTTATTAATATATATCCGTAGGTATTATTCTAGTGTCTGATTTATTTATTCTATTTATTTATTTATTTATAAATAAAATACTATTAAGAGGCGGTACTTAGCTCCTAGCTTCCCTATAAACATTTTCTAGAATATTAATATAAATAATTTATCTCTGTCTATAATAAATTTCTGTAGTAGTTTATATTATATTATTAATAGCTTAATTAATAATATCACCAATTCATCTGCTTTAACTTTTATGTGTGTTAGTTTAAAGTATATATACTTTATAAATTAGTTTATTATAACTAGTATTATATTATACTATTAGCCTTAAAAGGTGGTTATTATTAGTATTTCCGTAATAAAGTTTATTATAACTAATTTTTATAGTAGGTCTAGTAAAGGAATTAGTTATATAAGTCTATATTTTTTATATCTTAATACTTTATTCTTTTTATACTTAATGCATTCTAAGAGAATAACTCTAATCTTTTTTTATATTCCTAGAATCTAAAAATATTTGTTGATTTATTTTATAGTCTTTTTAATTCCTTAATGTCTATACATTTTAGCTGAATGTTAGTTTTTAATAAGTTTAGTCTATAATACTTCTAGTATAAAAATAGTTTCTATTTTATGCTATTATAGTCGTCCTTAGTTATATTCTCTAATTTATTTTTACTATGTATTTTTAATAATAACTATTATTTTAATATCTATTTATAAGTTTCCTAGAGATCTGTCTGATTTTTGCTTAAATATTATATTATAGATTTCTAGTATATCTCTTATATAGTTTGCTTTTTAACTAAGTATATTAGCCACTATATTTTCTCTTCCTAATTTATAAAGTATTTAAAAGTTGAATATAGAAACTAATTCCTATTATCTAACTTATTATTAATTTAACTTCTTTATTATTATGAATGCTGTTAGATTTTTGTAGTTTGAATATATAATAATTTAATACTTAGCTTCTTCTAAGTAATGTCTCTATTTCTTAAATACTTACACTATTATTAATAGTTCTTTATTATAAATATCATAGTTTAATTTAGTAGTTATAAGTTTATAAGATAGAAAGTTTACTAGATATTTATACTTATTATCTTATACTTATAATAGAATAGCTTTTATAGCTCCATCTGATATATCTATATATATCTCTATTTAAAGTTATAAATTAAATATTTTTAATATTAGTGGTTATTGGAATATTTCTTTTAATATTATAAAAGCGTTTTCCTTATATCATTCTTACTTAAATTATTAATTCTTTTTTAGTAATTCTGTTAAGGGTGCTGTGATTTTTAAGTAGTTCTTAATAAATTATTAGCAGAATTCTATAAATCCGAGAAAAGAATAAACTTCTTTAGTGTTTATTAGTGTAGACTAAGATAGTATATTTTTTATTTTATTAGAATTAACTACTATTCCGTCTTAAGATACTAAGTATCTTAAGAACTTGATTTCTTTTCTATAGAATATATATTTCTCTATTTGAATATATAGCCTGTGTTTCTTAAGCTTTTGTAATATTTTCTTAATATACTTAATATATTCTTCTAGCGTTCCGTTCGTGTATATAAGCATATTATTAAAATATATTATTATAAATACATCTAGATATTCTCTTAGTATATAGTTAATAATTGTCTGGAATATTACTAGTACGTTAGTAAGTCCTATTAGTATAACTAAGTATTTAAATAATTTATATCTTATTTTAAATATTATTATCTATTCATGTTCTTTACTTATTTATATCTGATAATATTTATTTTTAATATTAAAGAAGCTAAACTATTTAGCTCTTTTAAGTTTATTTATAAGTTCTAATATTAATAGTATAGGATAATAATTTTTAACTATTACTTTATTAAAGTGTCTATAGTTAATATATAGCCTTAATTTTCTATTTTTTTTTTTTTTTTTAGTATAAAGAGTATTGGTGAAGCTATTTTACTTTAGCTAGTTTATATATATTCTTTTTATTAATTCTTTTATAAGAATTTTCGTAACTCCTCCTGCTGGTGTATGGGTACTTGGTATAATAATCTAGATTTTAAATCTATTTCCTCCTTAAGCGTAATTTTATAGTCTTAGTTCTAATATTCTAGTAGTTAGTCTTTAGCTTTTTTAAAGAACTATTCTCTAAATTTCTCTTAATATTTATTTAGTATAATAAACGTCGTGTTATGAAGTATTACTTTTTTTATTTATATTATAATTCTTATTTATCCATAGTAGTCCCTTCTGGTTCCTATAGACTTTATTTTCTAGTTAATTATTAGATTTTATTATACTAGCTAATTCTATCCTAAGATAAAATCTTTACTATCTAAATTTATAATTTTAATACGACAGTTATTTATATAACCTGCTGCCTTAATAATTATATTTTATATTTTAAGATTTATTAGTCTTTTTTTAAATGCTGTTAGATTATTATCTATGCGTTTTACTTATATAGGTTTATTTAAAACTCTAGTTAGTATCTAGTATCTCTATATTTATTTATTTAATATAAGTGTCTTGCTAGCCCTACTATTTATAAATACTAGTATCTAATTACTATTAATATATATGTCTATATATAACTTGTTTTTATTATTTCTTTAGTTTAGTTATATATATATAAGTGTTATGTTTTTTCTAATCTTTAGTTCTTAACCCTCTAGTAGCTTAATTATAGTTTACTAGTTTTCTAGTTTTTTATTTATAGCTAACTTCTAAGTAGTAGTTATTTCTTTAGTGTTTTTTTCTTAAGTTTATAGACTAGGTATTTCTAGAGTTAGTATACTTTCTTATTAAGTATTTTATATATATTTTTAGTCTATTCTCTATAATCCTAGCATTTCCATCCCAAAAAACATTCTTAATATGTGAGTTTTTTATGTGATTTTATAGCTAACTATTTTTCTTAATAGTGTTTAGTTTAATATAATTAGTATCCTAGCTAGCATTTATCCCATAATAGCTATTTATATTTATTTAAATTTAAATCCTATAATTCGTTTTCTAAGTCCATATAAACTAGTTCTTGTTATAAGTTAAGTTCTTTTTTATTTACTAGTTATTATAATACTTTTTTTATCCTTAGTCCCTTAACACGTACTGCGTGTTTATTTTATTTATAGTCTATTCCTATATAATCTAATACTAAATATATTTAGTATTTCTTCTTTATTATTTTATTAATAGTGTTGTTGTTTTATATTTATAAAACTAATAGAGTAGCTATTTTCTTCTTCTTATTCTAATCCTATCTTAGTTTTAAATATCCGATAGGGTGATAGTACATTGTATTAGTTATAACTAATATAAATATCTATTTATAAATTTTATTTATTTATATAGCTAGTTCTTGTTTGCTTAGTTTTTTATATTATTTATTTCCTACTAACTATAGCACTTATTAGTATTTATATATTCTATCTTTTAAAATAACTTTTTAGTATTTAGTAATATAATATTTTTTTATATAGTACTCTAATTTATATATCTAATAATGCCCCTAGTATACGTGTTATATAATTATTATAGATATTAACTTCTTATTTTTTATTATCTTTTAATTTCTTCTTTATCTGAATTTTTGATTCTCTTTATAGAATAGTCTATTTTCTTATTTTATAATTTCATAGAATCGTTACGTCTCTTTCTTAGTTTCTATATTATATTATTAAACTACTACTTCTTATATTATAGTAATTATATTACTAGGTTGTCCTACTAGATAATTTTTAACTTACTAGTATAAAATTTTATATTTTTATTTAAGGTATATATAGCTTCCATATATCTAGCATTACTCTTTCTAAATTCTTTTTATAATGGCTTCTTTTATTACTATGTCTTTTACTTATTTTACTTAGACTATAGTAATCTTAATTTTCTTAAGTGCTTTAGTTTAAACATAAGCTTTTTTAATATCCACTTATTATTATTTATAATTTTTAATAAAATATCTCTATTTTCTATATTCTAAGCAGGCTTTGTGTGTATAGTGTTTTATTTATTCTTTAGTTTACTTTCCTTACCTTTTTTTAATAAATATTTATTTAATATTAATATCTATTTTGTTATAGCTTTAGTTATTTTTTTTATTTTTTTTAGATATATAAATTACTAATCTTCCTCGTGCTTTCTTCTCTTATTTCTATTAATATTAATAATTATTAATAGTTACTGTTTACTTAATAATACCTAGTAGAGTACTTAGTTATTTACTTTAAAAAATCTTATCCTTAATTTAGTCCTTTAGTCCTTTATAGTATATTATAACTAATAGTTAATTTATTTAGTTAAGTCGTGATTAGATTTACTTAAACTTTATAGTATAATTAGCTACTAATATTCACTATTTAAGCCGTTAGAGCCTTTAAATTACTTCTATTTCTTTATTAATTTTTCTAAAAATAATAATTATTTCTTGCTTAAAGCGTTCATAACTTCTAAAGGCTTATTATATATTACTATTATAATTAGTTAATTCTATTACTCCTAGGTTAAGGTTTTTATTAGCTAGGTAATTTCTTACTAGTAGTTTAAACTATTATATAGCTCTACCTATTATATTTATACCAGCTACCAAAATCCAATCCTAATTAGTTAGAAATAATTTTTAGTTAAACTAATAGTATAGATCTATTACTATTATAAAGGTTTTAAACTTATTTTAATTACTATTAAACTTTTTAAAGGACTGTATCTTTGCTGTTTTTTTTTTAATTTTTTTTAATTTATTATTATAGGTTTATTAAGGTATCATGTAACTTTATAATAGCTATTTTTTATTCTTAGATAATCTATTATATACTTTTAGTTTCTTTAAATATACTTCTAGTTATAAATAAAAGCTTTATTATAACTTCTTTATTACTACTACTTTTTTCTAATAAATAAAGTTCTTATTTATCCTTATAGTAGGTTATTATAGACCTTTATTTAAATAGTTCTATATTAGAGTCTATCTAACTACTTCTTTTACTTTTTTAAGGTAGTAGTTATAATATTATAAGTTACTAACTTATTAATATAAATTATACTAGTAATAAGCTATCTAACTGATTATTATAATAATTAATTAGTTTTCTTACTTCTAGATTAGATAGCTTGTTAGACTTAGTAGAAGTTAGTTAACTTAATAGAGATAAAAAAAAGTAATATAGTAAGTTAAAATTTAATAGAATAGTATTAAACTATTTCACTTAAAGTGTAAATCTTAATTTTAGAGTAACTATAAAGAATTAAAAGTAATTATAAACTATTTAATACTTTATACTTATAGTAGATTCTTCGTGTATATATTATATACTAACCGGAAGTATATTAGATACTATTAGATACTATTAGAGATATTAGAGCTTTTAGCTTTTTCTAGTATTTCTAACTACTAAGTTTTATCTTCTCACGTGAGTAGGTGCTCTAGATTTGTTTATATAATTCTATATTTTTATTTTTACTTCTTAGCCTGTGCCTTAGCTTGCGCTAATATGTTTTATATTTACTTATAATTTTTTCTTTTAAGCTTAAATATATATTTCTATTTAAAAGCTTTATTACGTTAGGAAAAAAATTGGTGGCATTTTTATAGTATTTAGCTATATTTAGCTATATTTATGTATTTTACGTACTATGCTCTGTAGCTTATAGTCTTAACTCTAAAGCAGTATTAAACCGCTAAACATAATACCATCTTATAAGATACTATAAAATACGTGATTATATCCTCTAAAGTTTTTATTACTATTTATAATATTTACATAATTTGTTTATTATGCATATTATGCACATTATATATATTATACACATTTTATAAATTTAACGCTTTCTAAGATACTATATATCTAGTTTATTTCTTATATATAGTACGTATATTTTAAAGCACAGTTCTAAATTACTAGCTACTAGTAACTTACTATATAAGGTAATAAAATATTATATAAGCTTTATTTACTTTTCTCTTTTTAATTTGCCTAAAGTATTTTTTGTGTTTATTCTAATATTAATATAGAATTAACTCCTACATTAAATCGGATTTAGCTTTTATATTAAATTAGAATATTAAAAAGGAGACCTTCTTAAACCCCCCTTCCTCCTATAGGGAGCCTAATTTAAATTTAATATAAAGCTCTTAAAATAGCTTAGTATAAAACTTAAGAGATAACTTAATATATAGCTTTAAAAATAGCTTAGTAAAAGTAGCTTAGTATAGAGCCTTAAAGGTAGCTTAGTATATAGCTCTAGAGATAGCTTAGTATATAGCTCTAGAGATAGCTTAGTATATAGCTCTAGAAATAACTTAATATAGAGCTTTAAAGATAGCTTAATATAAAGCTCTAGAGATAGCTTAGTATATAATTCTAAAAATAGCTTAATATAAAGCTCTAGAGATAGCTTAGTATATAGCTCTAAAAGTAGCTTAATATAGAGCTCTAAAAGTAGCTTAGTATATAGCTCTAAAAGTAGCTTAGTATAGAGCTCTAGAGATAGCTTAGTATATAGCTCTAGAAATAGCTTAGTATAGAGCTCTAGAGATAACTTAGTATAGAGCTTTAAAGGTAGCTTAGTATAGAGCTCTAAAGATAGCTCAGTACAGGTCTAAATACACGTTAGTAAATAGATTAATAAAGGGCTTAATAGACCTAAATATTAGCTTAATATAAATATATAAAGAAAAGAGAATAGAGAGAAGAAAATTCTGTTAGAGCTAAATAAAAAACTAAGTTTAGCTTTTCACGTACAAAGAAACTTAGTGTGTATAAATAGAAAATAGTAACTTTACAGGCTTACAGCGCCTGTAGATATTAGTAATAAATTTTAGAAAGTAAATAAGCAAAAACTAGACTATTATACAAGTAAAATAATATAGAATTTAGGAGGAGAGTATAGTATATTATAGTATTTAATAGCATTTTATAGCATCTTACTATATACTAATAGTTAAAATCGTAATTAGCTATACTTTCTAACAAAAGAGTTATAGAAGAAGTCGCATTTAGTAGCTAAATACTATTAAGTTATAAGTAGAGTAGCATTTAGCAGCCAAATACTACTAAATACTTAAAAATACTGGAAATACTAGAATAGCGTGAATACAAAATCTTTAGCCGTAAATTATAACTTTAAGTTAAAGTTATAATTAGCTATAGTTTATAGTAGAGTCATAAGTAGAGAAGCGTTTAGCAATTAAATACTATTAAATACTTAAATAAAGTTATAATTAGCTATAGTTTATAGTAAAGTCATGGGTAGAGTCACATTTAGCAGCTAAATACTACTAAATACTTAAAAATACCGGAAATGCTAGAATAGCAGGAATATAAAATTCTTAGCCACAAATTTTTTTCCTGATATAGCTATTATTATTAGTTCTTTTAATTCTTTAAATATAGTTACTTTTTTATTACCATCCATAACAATAAATTAATAGTTTTTTATAAACTTTTTTTTTTTAAAAAAAATGTAAGCTATTTAAAACTAGTTAAAAAAATTCTTTTAAAAAATATTAAAAAAAAAAAAACTATAATTAGAAGAAAAATAACTTAAAAAAATAAACTTTAATTACTAATTTTTTTTAGTTATAATTAAAATATCACGAGAGTACTACATATAGAAAATTAAGAACTTAAAAAAAAGTATTAATTAATTACTATATATAGTATTAAGTAATAATTTAAGACGTTACATGAAGAAGAAAAAATTATAAATAAAGTATTTAAATAAAAGCTTATATACTAGCACAAAACTAATACGTAAATATATAATATAATAAAAAAGTTTATAAAAAAGTTTTCTTAAAAAGCTCTTATAAAATATTATAAGTAATTCATATTATCTTAGTGTTGCGGCCTGCCCTGCCGGGTTTGGCGGCACTCGCTTAGCCCCTCTAGCTGCTGTCCAGCCCCTCACCGCTTTTCTCGTCTATAAAGGGCGCCCCGCCCACTTCGATCTTTGTTCTCACCCAACTCTTCTTTTCATTCCATAGGCTAACTCTTCCCTCCCAGCACCTTGCCTCCCCCTCTCACCTCTGTTTCATTCCGCGGCGTTGGCAATCCCTGCGGTGCCTAACCGATCCACCTACACCTTTCCACCCGTCGACTCCGGCTGAGCCCTCCCAGTCCTCCCAGGCTTAAGTTCATGAGATTCCGTTCCCTCACGCCTTTCCAGCCTAGCTTCGGAGCTAGGTTGATTGCCTACCCCCGTGTCGTCCTGCCCTACTTCCCTTTTCCGTCTCCCGAGACGATCGGCCCGCGCATGCCCGGAGGCCACCCCCAAAGGAATCCTCAACCTCAGGCATATGCTGTAACGAGATGTACAAAGCTCGCGAAGGCGCAGCAGACGCGGTCAGTTCACAACCGCAGCGATCCGTCGTGTGGCGCCCTGTCCAGTCAAGAAAATGCCTCACGATGACGTGGCTGCGCCTTCCTTCTGTATGCGCCTTCCTCCACCGGGCGGGGTTGGACAGCATACGTGTCTCAGATGAACTCTGTCACATTATGCGTGTCTGATATGATTGAGGCTGAATCTACAAGGACAGGGAGCAGCATGATGTCTGCCTAATATCCATTCGACCAAACACGAACTCCATCTTGTCAGAACACTATCACGCGGTCTGCTGTGCCGTTCTGCAATTGCTGAGTGATAGCCATAGGAATAGCCGATCCTGGATCATTTGATCGAATGGGGAGCGAGCTGGAGATTGTGTGACTTTAGATATAGGTAGTTCCAAAATCCTACATGCATAGTGGCTTGGCATACTTCTCTTTTGCTTGGATGATTAGCGGTAAAATGAAATGGCTTAGTTAATGTTAAAGCATAAGTCAGATAGTAAAGACGCAGTTGGGAAAGCTCTAGTAACGGACCCAAGAAAGGAGATGTCAGGGCGAGAAAGCGGGAGACGGGATTAGTACAATTATAAGTGCTTGCTCCTTAATCGTCGGCGAAGCCGAAGTGGAAAGGCTGCATGAGAGGAGGTGCTTATAATATCAGGCTAGGGGCAGGATTATGATATTAGAGCAGTGCAGGATACAGCAAGGCACTAAGGTTGACTTGCGAGGATAAATGCTGTCGCACTCTACAGTCTAGGAAGGTTTACACTTTGAATTGTAAGCTTTGTCTCTCAACTATATTAGAGCCTAGCTGATGCAGATTGTTAAGCCTGGCTATCTTTTTCACTTGCTAATCTCTCTCATGTTCGTCTTTAACATTGCCGCGATAGTTACAGTTAATATAGAAGTAGTGAATTTCTTCTAACCCCGTATTCCTGCACGCAGTCTACCCCTCTCTCAGCCTCCAAAACCACCGGTTCCTCATAAGGAGAAGGAGAAGGAGGAGGCGGCATTTACTCAACTCAATAATCAGCATATCTTAAAGGTGGATAATAGAGGCCTTATTACCTTCAGCAGTAACAAGGAAGATAACAGCGAGTTTCCTATAGAGCAGTTACTACTTTCTAAACTGTCTACAGATACTGCTGCAGCTATGCCTTCAAAGCCTGCGTATGCTCTTCACCACTCAGATAAGCAAGTCTTAAATGACTATAAGAAGCCCAGCGATAAAGCAGAACCAACACCGCCTTATTAGGTACAGAATAGAGGAAGTAGAAGCACTTAAGGTAAACTACCAGTCCTTTCGTGATCTCTATGTTAGCTTTCGGTAAGATAAGAAGTTGTACACTAACTACAGACAGAAAATCCAATTGCAATTGATAAGAACGATAATGATAAGATGTAATTAATTTTTAGTGACATTAGCTGCATTAATACTAAGTAAGACGTAAAGCTACGTAAGAATTCTCTATTTAATAGCACTACCCCTAGGCTATAGGCGCTGCTTCATCCCCCTAACTTACTTAACTTAAGTAAGCTAGAAAAAGCACTATCTTTAGTAAGACATAAACTCTCTCTTTCTCCCAACAACCTGCCGGTACAATTACTAGATGAGGCTAAACTCAATCCTAACAGAATCACTCAAAATGCTTGAGAGAAGTCAGTACTAGAAAACTTACCTAGTAATTTAAATAAAGAACCTACTAAGTGGGGTAATAAAGAACTTGTAGAGCTCCTTAACAAAATAATTTAGCTTTTAGAGAGTAAGGAAATAATAATAGTAGTTATTTCTTCTAAGTTACCTCCTAATTTTACTATATAGTTATCTCTTTATATTAATGAGAAGTATTATCTAAATAAGCGGACTTTTACAGAATAAACTAATAAACTAGTTAGTAAGCTAGTTAATAGACTAGAGATATAAAGCTAGTATAAAGAGAAATAATACTATTAAAATAGTATTTAAAAAATAACTAATAATACTTAATAGCCTGATAGTGGCGATCACTTTAATAACTTTTATAAGAAAAATAATAATAATAATAAAAAACTAAGGCTACTTATAAAACGGTAGAAGAAGTTTCTAAAATAAATAATAAATACTACTCTAATACTTTTAAGTAGATACTGTTTATAATATTAACTTAAATATTATTTTAACCTTATAAATAATACTATTTATCTCTTAGTTAAGTTTAAGACTTTTTTAAACTCTAGAAAAAATAAGCTAAGTAGTGTTTTATAGACGTTTTAAAATATCTCTACTATATAAAAGCTAATAGCTACTACTAAATATTAAAAATAGCTATTACGGACGGTAATAAAAAGGTAACTATATTTAAGAAACTAAAGAAGCTAGTAACAACAGCTAATAAAGCTCTAGAATAGAAATATATATTTAAGCTTAAAAGGAAGAATTATAAGTAGATATAAAATATATTAGCGCAGGCTAAGACACAGGCTAAGAAGTAAAAATAAGAATATAAAACTATATTAGTGGATTAGAAGTAGCTATTTACATAATTAGGTAAGCCTTAGTAGCTAAAAGTATTAGAGAAAGTTAAAGACTCTAATATCTCTAATAGCTTTTAATAGTATCTAATATACTATAAACTAGTACATAATATACGCACGGAGGATCTACTATAAGTATAAGGCATTAAATAGTTTATAATTACTTTTAATTCTTTATAGTTACTCTAAAATTAAGATTTATACTTTAAGTAATATAGTTTAATACTATTTTATTGAAATTTAACTTATTATATTACTTTTTTCTTATTCTCTATTAAGTTAATTAACTTCTACTAAGTCTAATAAGCTATTTGATTCGGAAGTAAGGGAACTACTAAGTATTATATAAGTAATTAAATAGCTTATTACTAGTATAATTTACGTTAATAAGTTAGTAACTTATAATATTATAACTATCACCTTAAAAAAGTAAAAAGAACTGTTGGATAGGATTCTAATAACTAATTATTAAGAGTCTATAATAACTTACTATAAGAACGAATAAGAACTTTACTTGTTAGAAAAAAGTAGTAGTAAAGAAGAAGTTATAATAGAATCTTTATTTACAACTAGAAGTACATCCGGAGAATAGAAGAGTATATAATAAGTTATTTAAAAATAAGAAGTAGCTATTATAGAGTTACGTAATACTTTAGTAAATTTATAATAATAGATTAAAGCCAAACAATAAGCTATAGTAGTCTAGAAAGAAGGAATAGTAAAGATATAATCTTTTAAGAAATTTAATAGTAATTAAGATAAACTTAAGACTTTTATAGCAGTAATAGACTTCTATTATTATTTTAATTAAAAATTATTCCTAACTAACTAGGATTAGATTCTGGTAGCTAGTATAAATATAATAGGTAAAGCTATATAATAGTTTAAACTACTAGTAAGAAATTACCTAGCTAATAAAAACTTTAACCTAGAAGTAATAGAGTTAGCTAACTATAATAGTAATATATAACAAGCCTTCAGAAATTATAAATATTTTAAATAAGAAATAATTATTGTCTTTAGAGAAGTTAATAAAGAAATAGAGATAATCTAAAAGCTTTAATAACTTAAGTAATATACGTCAGTAGCTAATTACATAATAGAGTTTAAATAAATTTAATTATAACTTAATTAAGTAAATTAACTACTAGTTATAATGTACTATAAAGGGCTAAAAGACTAAATTAAGAATAAAATCTCTAGAGAAAAATAGCTAAGTACCTTATTAGAAATTATTAAATAAGTAGTAACTATTAACAATTATTAGTACTAATAAGAGTAGAAAAAAAAGGTATAGAAGAGATTAGTAATTTATATACCTAAAAAAAATAAAAAAAATAACTAAACCTATAACCTAATAGACATTAATATTAAGAAAACATCTATTAGAAATAGGTAAGAAAAGTGAGCTAGAGAATAAATAGAATACTATATATATAAAGTCTACTTAGAATATAGAAAACAAGAATACTTTATTAAGGATTATAAATAATAATAATTAGATATTAAGAAAGCTTACGTCTAGACTAAAGCGCCTAAAGAAATTAAGATTACTATAGTTTAAATAAAATAAGCAAGAGATACCATAATAAAAGAAATAATTATAAAAAGAATTTAAAAAAAATAATACTAGATCTATAGGAGCCACACACATCTCAGATAGGAATATAAAATTCTGTATTAATAAGTTAAGAATTATCTAATAGAATAATCTAGTAATATAATTACTATAATATAAGAAACAGCAGTTTAATAATATAACGCGAAAACCGAGAAAGAAATACAAAGGTTTTATAAGATTATAGAATAAGAAAGTAGACTATTCTATAAAGAAAATTAGAAATTCAGATAAAAAAAGGATTAAGAGACTATAGAGGGTAAAAAACTTATATCTATAATAATCATACAACACGTACGCTAGAGATATTATTAAATATATAAATTAAAGTACTACTAAAGAGAACACTATATTACTAAATACTAGAAAGTTATTTTAAGAGACAGAATATATAAATACTAATAAGTATTATAGTTAGCAGGAAATAAATAGCATAAAGGGCTAAGTAAACAAGAATTAGCTATATAAATAAATAAGATATATTAATAAATATCTATATTAGTTATAATTAATATAACATACTATCACCCCGTCGGACACCCAAAAGTAGGATAGAATTAGAACGAAAAGAAAGAAGAAAACCTTTTATTAATATTATAAAAACAGGATAATAACGCCGTAAATAAAATAATAAGAAAAAAATACTAGATATATGTAGCTTCTAATTATATGGGAAAAAACTATAAATAGAATAAACACGCCATACATATTAAAAGACTAAAGATAAGAAAATAATTATAATAACTAGTAAATAAAAAAGAACTTAACCTATAATAAGAACTAGTTTATATAGATTTAGAAAATAAATTACAGGACCCAAACTCAGATAAATATAAATAACTATTATAGAATAAATGCTAGATAGGATGCTAATAATACTAGACTAAATACTATTAAAAAGAATAGTTAGCTACAGACTCACATAAAAAACTTATATATTAAGAATATTTCTTAGAATAGAAATGTTAGGATTATAGAATATAAGCCAGAAATATATATAAAATACTTAATAAGAAAGTATGCTAACTCTAGAGATGCCTAATCCACAGATCTAAAAAGAAAATACTAAAGAAGTAATTACTACTTAGGAGTTAACTATAGATAAAAAACTAGAAAACTAGTAGACTATAACCAAGCCACTGGAGAGCCAAGAACCAGAGATTAGAAACAATATATTAATTATATATATATAACTAAACTAAAGGAAATATGAAAATAAGTTATATATAGATATATATATTAACAGCAATTAGACACTAGCGCTTATAGATAGTAGGGCTAGTAAAATACTTATATTAAATAAGTAAATATAAAGATACTAGATACTAACTAGAGTTTTAAATAAACCTATATAAGTAAGACGTATAAATAATAGTCTAGTAATATTTAGAGAAGGTCTAATTAATCTTAAAATAGGAAATATAACTATTAGAGTAGCAGGTTACACAGATAACTGCCGCATTAAAATCATAAATCTAGGTAGTAAGAATTTTATCTTAGGATAAAACTAGCTAGCATAATAGAACCTAACTATTAATTAGAAAAGAAAAACTATAGGAATTAGAAATAACTACCATAAATAGTAATAAATAAGAGCTATAATATAGATAAAGAAAGTAATACTTCACGATACCACGTTTATTATGCCAAATGAATATTAAGAAGAATTCAGAGAATAGTTTTTTAAAAAAGCTAAAGACTAGTTACTAGAATACTAGAACTAGAACCACAAAATCACGCTTAAAGAAGGAACGGATTTAAAACTAGGACTATTATATTAAGTATTCATACACTAACAGAAAGAATTACAGAAATTCTTGTAAGAAAATTAATAAAAGAGGTATATATAAACTAGTTAAAGCAAGATAGTATTACCAATACTCTTTATACTAAAAAAAAAAAAAAAAATAGAAAATTAAGGTTATGTATTAATTATAGATATCTTAATAAAGCTATAGTTAAAAATCACTATCTAATACTATTAATATTAGAACTTATAGATAAACTTAAAGAAGCTAAATAGTTTAGCCTCTTTAATATTAAGAATAAATACTATTAGATATAAATAGTTAAAGGATATGAATAGATGATAGTATTCAAAATAAGATATAAACTATTTAAATACTTAGTTATGCTAATAGGACTTATGAATGCACTAGTAACATTCTAAACAATTATTAATTATATGCTAAGAGAATACCTAGACATATTTATAATAGCATATCTTAATAACGTGCTTATATACACAAATAGAATGCTAAAAGAATATATTAAGTATATTAAGAAGGTATTACAGAAGCTTAAGGAACATAAGTTATATATTTAGACAGAGAAATATATGTTCTATAGGATTAAAGTCAAATTCTTAGGATACTTAATATCTTAAAATAGAATAGTAGTTAACCTAGATAAAGCTAAAAATATTCTATCTTAGCTAACACTAATAAATACTAAAGAAGTTTATTCTTTCCTTAGATTTATGGGTTTTTGTAGGTAATTTATTAGGGACTACTTAAAAATTACAGCACCCTTAACGGAATTACTTAAGAAAAATTAATAATTTAAGTGGAAACAACACAAAGAAAACGCTTTTAAGATATTAAAAAAAATATTCTAATAACTACTAATATTAAAGATATTTAATTTATGACTTTAAATAGAGATATATATAGATATATTAGACAGAGCTATAAAAGCTATTCTGTTATAAACACAAGATAATAAGTAAAAGCACTTAGTAGACTTCTTATCTTATAAACTTATAACTACCGAATTAAACTATAATATCTATAATAAAAAACTATTGGTAATAGTTTAAGTATTTAAAAAATAGAGACATTACTTAGAAGGAACTAAGTATTAAATTATTATATATTCAGACTACAAGAATCTAATGGTATTTATAATAATAAAGAAATTAAATCAATAACAAGTTAAATAGTGGGAACTAGTTTCTATATTTAACTTTTAAATACTTTATAAGTTAGGAAAAGAAAATATAGCGGCTAATATACTTAGTTAATAAGCAGACCACATAAAAGATATACTAGAGATTTATAATATAATACTTAGATAAAAACCAGATAGATCCCTAGGAAGCTTATAAATAGATGTTAAGATAATAGTTATTATCAAAAACACCTGGGAAAAGCGAATAAGGAAATTCAATAATAGGCAACTATAATAGAATCTAGAATAAGAGATAATCTATATACTAGATGTATTATAAACTAAGCTTATTAAAGATTAACACTCAGCTAAAATGCACGGACATTAGGGAATTAAAAAAACTATAGAATAAATCAACAGACATTTTTAGATCCTAGGAATATGAAAAAAGGTTAGAAATATTCTTTTAGAATGTATCAAGTGTAGAAAGAATAAAGCGTTAAGATATAAGAAATATAGACTTATATAACTAATTCCTTTACCAGACCTACTATAGGAATTAGTTATAATAGACTTTATTACTAGAATACTAATAATAACCACCTTTAGAGGCTAATGGTATGACATGATATTAGTTATAGTAGACTAACTTATGAAATATACATACTTTAAACCAACACACACGGAAATTAAAGCTGATGAATTGGCGATATTACTAATTAAACTACTAATAGCACGACATAGATTACCATAAGAGTTTATTATGAATAGAGACAAATTATTTATATCAATATTCTAGAAAACGTTTATAGGAAAGCTAGGGGCTGAATACTGCCTCTTAACAGCATTTCACCTATAAATAGACAGATAAACAGAATGGATAAATTAGACACTAGAACAATACCTACGAATGTACGTTAATAAGTAATAAGATAATTGGATTAACTTACTACTAATAGCCGAGTTTGCATATAACTCTGCAAAGTCATTAACTACAGGAAAATCACTATTTTTTACGAATTATAGTTATGAGCCTACGGCTTATCGAGAACTATAGATTCTAGACAAGATATTAGAATCAGTAAGGATAAAAGTTAACGAGTTATAATAACTTTACTAAAAAATAGTAGAAAAAGTTACTTAGAAAGGAGTTCTCAGCAAACAGCAGAAAGATAAATCTAAAGTTAAGAGACTAATCTTTAAGGAGGGGGATAAGATTTTCCTGCTATAAAAAAATTTAGAAATAAAACAACCATTAAAAAAACTGGATCACGTCAAGTTAGGACTATTTAAGGTTAAAAAATAAATAAGATCTATAAATTATAAACTACAACTACCTAAGGACATGAGGATTCACCTAGTTTTTTATATTTCAAAATTAGAACCAGCACTACCGAATGCCAAACTATAGATAAGACTCAAACTTAAAGAAGACACTACTAAGTATAAAGTCTAATAAATTTTGGACTACCAGCAGTTCGGACGTTAGTGGAAATATCTGGTTAGATAGAAGAGTTACGGACCTGAAAATGATACATAGGAACTAATTAGGAACCTAAGAAATAGTTTAGAGCTGATTGACCAGTACCATTAGATAAACTAATAAGGGCTATATCCTACAGAAAGGACGACTACAGAGCGTTCTAATCTAAACTAAAGGAGAGGAAAGGTAAAGCAGGTTAGAAGGAAGCCGGCACTACGGATTACAGTGTGTGAGTTTCTTGACCCTAAGAACAAGCTTCTACCTCTTTAAGAGCTTGGACCTCACGAATTGAGGCCATCTCTTAATCAAACATCTCTTTCTCTTTAGAATCCACCTTTGCAAGCTCACGACGAAGTTGAAGGACATGAGAATAGACTTCTAGAGCATCCTCTTTAGCTTTTTCAAGTTGACGGTGAAGTTTTTCCTTATCGCAATCAAGACAATCTCATTCTGGCTACGAGACAATTAAATCGCATTTTACGTTACGATTATTACAGGATGAATAGTAACTGGAACTTAGGTTCATAAGGCAATCGTCGCCTCGGCGGGAGCAATTCAAGCAAGGTGTCGGCATGTAACAGGGTTCGTTATGGATCCGAGAAGCTAAGTGGCGAGCACGTATTAGAGACGACTCAAGACGTGTCATCATAGGGAGGCTGGGCAGGAAGGAAAGGAAGTCGAGGGTTTTACAGTCTGGAGCACCAGGCAAAAGACCTGCTACCTTTATATTGCTTATGGAAGGGAGAAACTATCTTCCGGGACAAAGACTTGGAAGAGAGAGATAATATTACGGACGGCAACAAAAAGGCAACTGTACCTGAGGAACTGAAGGAGCTGGCAATAACGGCCAATAAAGCTCTAGAATAGAAACGTATGTTTGAGCTTGAAAGGAAGAACTATAAGCGGGCATGGGACGTATTAGCGTAGGCCAAGGCACGGGCCAAGAAGCGAGGACAGGAATATGGAACTATGCCAGTAGATTGGGAGCGGCCATCCACGTGATCGGGCAAGCCTTAGCAGCCAGAGGTGTTAGAGGAAGCCAGAGGCTCTGACATCTCTAACAGTTTCTGATAGTATCCAATATACTGCAAACCAGTACACAATGTACGCACGGAGGATCTACTATAAGTATGAGGCGTCAGATAGTTCACGATTACTTTTGATTCTTCGTAGTTACTCTAAAATTGAGATTTACACTTTAAGTAACATAGTTTAATACTATCCTGTTGAAGCTTAACTTACTATATTACTTTCTTCTTACCCTCTACTAAGTTAACTAACTTCCACTAAGTCTAATAAGCTATCTGATCCGGAAGTGAGGGAACTACTAAGTGTTATATAAGTAGTTAAACAGCTTATTACTAGTATAATTTACATTAGTAAGTTAGCAACTTATAATAATAGCCTTTTCAAAACTTCTTAAAATATACTATAATTAGTAATAAGATAATATATAATATGGTATTTAAATTATTATATGTTTTAGAATATATTAGCCTGCTAATTAACTCTATAGTATTTAGTATTCTTTTTAATAAAAAGATGTTTATCTCTTTTATAACTATTTATAGGGTATAATTATAACTAAAAATGCTTTTAATAATAAAAAAGACTAAGCTAAAACATAGTAAATAAACGCTAAAAGAAGATAAAACTCTATATAGTATAAAAGAAAATAGTTACTTTTAAAATAAAATATATAATATCCTTTCCCATCAGATAAAAGGTATAATCTAAGTAAAATATTTTATTAAACTAAAAAATTAGTTTTATTACATTATACTGCTAAAGTTAATATTCTATATATTACTTTAAAGTAGTAAATTAAAGACTATAGAAAGTAATAAATATGCCTCCATATACCAAATACAGAATAAAGTTAATTATAATAGAATTAGTTATGTTTCAGGTTTAGTGAGTTAGAGTAGACTTAATAAATAAATTAAAATAAATATTATTATTATAGCTAGGAGTAAATAGAAACATACTTAATATAGCTTTTCTATATTATTCTTTAATATAATAATATTACTATTCTAGTTTTAGTACTAAACTAAGACATTAATTCTACTACCTAGCTATTTATATATAATATTAAAATCTTATTAGTATTAATCTAATTACCACGTCTAATATAAAGTTACTATTAAGTAAATTAAGTAAGTTAAAACTATTAACTTAATTTACTTAATAAAATTAAGCTCTCTGACTTACTTAATTTACTTAATAAGAGAATTTAAATTAACTTACTTAATAACTTACTTAATAACTTAATAGATTATATAAGCCTAGTTTAGATTACTAAGTTACTTTATAAGCTTATTAATCTTCTTTATTATAAGATTTTAGCATAGTATTAGTGTACAGCCTAGTATAGAAAATTATTAGCTATATTAATAAATAATAAATTCTTTACTTATTAGGTCTTAGAGCGCGTTTAAGGCCTATTTTTTTCTAAAACTATAAGAATTAAAATACTAATAAGAGATCTAGCTATATTTTAATTTTTTTTTTATTTAAAAGATTTCTAAGCTTACTAAAGGTCCTCTTATAATCTATACTAAAAATAGAAATTATAAAAATATTAAAAGTAAAGTATATTAAAATAGGAAACTAGCTCTCCTAAAGCAGCTAATAGTATATAGAATTAAAAATAAAAGTATAGTCTTTAAATAAAGCTAGCTCCTTTTTTTAGAGCTTATACTTATTTCTAGCTAATTATTTAATTTTTTTAATAGCTATTTTTATTATAGCTGTGATAAAATTAGCTCTATTTAAAGTAAAGCTAATATACTACTTTTTAGTAGAAGAAAAAGAAAGTTTAATAACTATAAACTCTTTAGCTATATTTTTCTTATAACTTTTTTAAAGTTATTAAAAGTCTTTATTATTCTGCTTTAGCCAGCCTTGCCTAGGATATAGCCTATTTTTATTTTTATTATAATTTTTAGGGATCTTCTAGAGGGCGTTAAGATAGCTTTTATAATAAAAATATAGCTATATAACTACGTAGTAAGCTAGAGTGTTATTAAACTTAGTATAGTACTTATTAATCTTAACCTAAGCTATATTATAATTAGTTTTAAGGTAATCCTTTAGAGTATTTAAATTCTTATAATTAATCTTTATTAGAGATCTCTTTAGCTTTTTAAGCCTACTTAATAGCTATTTAAATATAATTAGAATTTTTTAGATAGCTTTATATAAGCTAGATTTATTTCTTCTCTTAAGCCAGTAAATAGCCTCTTTAAAAGGCTTAAGTAAAGTAATATACTTAGTAATAGTAATTTAATCCTAAGATATAAGCTTTTTCTCTTAAATATAGAGTTTTAGCTTTAGTCTCTTAGCTTAATTTTAACACCTAGAGACTATATTCACCCTATATTTATCTATTTTATATTATATATAGTCATTAAGGAAAGACTAAAGGGCGATAGTATATTTAAAATAGTATAAATAGAAATTCTAGTAAGTTTTTACTAGCTTAATAATCTCCTTTAGTTTAAAGTTAGTAATATTAAGGTGTTTAGCTTTTTTATACTAAAATCTCTCTAGTAGTTCTCAGGCCTAGGGGGTGTAAATTAATAATAAAATACTAAGTAAAATACTAATAAAGCTAAATTTCTACTACTTAGCCATATATCTTTCTTTAGTCTAATAGATATTAGTAGGTATTAGTAAAGAATTAATTCTAGTTATATTACTTACTACTAAATTTACTTATAAGTTTTTAAATAAGTTTTTATTTCTACTCTAAAGTACTACTTAGACTCTTAAGTTAAGAACGTGGTATATATAGCATAACTAATAATAAAATATACAGAAATTAAACTTATTACTAAGAATCTAAATTATAGAGTTATTATTATTAGTGTTATTAAGTATAAAATAACTTAAACACTACTTATTAATTTAAAATGTTTTTAGTATAGAGCTTACTATTAAAGCAATATTTTTACTAGAGTATTAACTATATAGCTAAAAAAGACTAAGAAAATAGTTCTAAATCTTTTTTTTATATTAATATAGTATATATATATTCCTGTAAAAACTTACCTGCCACTAATTATAGTCTAATTATTAAAACTAATATATATAAAAGTTTTTAACTTTTTAAGGTGTTTAATAATAGAGGGGATATAAGTATTATACTTAGTAATTATATAATTATAAAGGCTTTAGTAGTTCTTCTAAAGGGTACTTTTAACTAAAAAACTAGCTACCTTTATTATAGCTTAAAAAATAGATATTTTAATTACTTAAAAAGACTAGTTACTACTAATTACCTAGTTCTATATAGCATTAAAAAACTTTAAGTAGAAGAAACTACCTATAATCTTATTAACTATCTCTTAAGAAATTTTAATTCTTTTATTTTATATACTTATAAGTAGAAAGCTCTAGCTATAAGAGTATTTAGTATTAATCCTATTATTACTATTATAACCATAACTAGTAGTATTTACTTTAAGATAGTTATATATAGAGGTAGTGATTTTACTAACTATATACTTATTACTTAGCCTTTTATACTAATAGTAGTACTTATATAACTAAAATAGCTTATTCTGTTTCTTATGCTAAATATAGTAACTATAGTTATAAATTTAGCTTAGTTTATCCCGCTTATATATATACAGAGGCTTTAAGAGATATAGTACTCTTAACTAATTAAGGCCTTAATACTAGTTCTTTTTTACTTTATTTATAATTTTATTTATATTAAATAAATCGCTAGCAGTGTAGTTAGTAAGGGTAGATTTAAATTTCTAGAGTAGTTTTTAACAGTTTTCTAGTTAAACTTATTATTAAAAGGCATTTTTAAGGTTATAGTTTATTATATAATAATAGATTTAATAAAAACTAATAAGAGTATAGCTGTAGAGTAATAGATTACTTAATAAAAAAAGACTTTAGTTAATACTAGGTTCTTTAGATAAACTTTAGAAGAGCTAAATTAGTACTTTAAAAGAGATTCCTTTAAGCTCTATAGTATCTACTTAGTAACTTAATATATTTCTTAGAAATTACTTTAAGATCCCCTTTTAAGCTATCTATATTAATCTTATTAAGTTTATATTAAGTAAGTTAAGTAAGTTAAGGCTTTTAATTTAACTTACTTAATAAAATCTAGCTCTCTAACTTAACTTACTTAATTTATAATTAAGTAAGTTAAGTAAGTTATTAAGTTAACTTACTTATTAGTAACTCTAAATAATAGTAAGTGTACGTAGGCTCTAGATTATACTAAAACTTAACTTATAGAGCCTAGATTTTAGCCTGAAGTTACTAAATAGGATTGTTTATTATAGTAAGAAGAGAAAAGTAAAAAAAAGAAATTATATATATATAAAGCTAGGATATAGCAGCTTTTACTATATTATCTAACTAGTTATATATATATACATATACATATGCATATACGTGTGCTAAGTAAGAATATAAAAATACTTAACTAATTTTATTTTCTAAAGATAGCTAAGAGTCGCCTCTGTCTCTATATATTAGCTAAGATAAAGTAAATTAGACTTAGTAACTAAAATAAATATATGTATATAAGAATATAAGAATACTAAGCTACCTTTACCCTCTAAAAATAGCTAAGGAGTTTAATATAATGTTATAGTTAATATATATAAGTAATAAACAAGCAGGAGTATAACCTAACTATATTAAACTAAAAAGTAGAGTATTATTATAAAGGCTAAAGCTATATACCCCTACTAAAACTAAGCTTAAGTATAAGCTAAATATAAGTTTAAGTTTAAATTTTAGCTATAATTATAGTACGCGCCGTTATAAAGTGTTTACTTTATTTTTATTTTAGTTTTATATTCTTATACATATTTCTTTACTAATATTTAGTAATCTTTTTTTAGTTAGTTTACTACTTTTTATTTGTAATTATTACTTATAATAAACTCTTACTTATTACTAACTATAATAAAGTTATAGTTAAAATTAACTTTATACTTTTTTATTTATAGTTAGTTAAGAATTAGTTCATGATTTTTAGTAGCTATTTTAAAGAAATAAATATCTTTAATATAATTTAGGTAATAGAGAGTTATACTAGTAGTATATAAAACATCAGAAAAAAAATTTATAGCCAAAGATTTTATATTCATGCTATTCTAGTATTTCTGGTATTTTTAAGTATTTAGTAGTATTTAGT
Source organism: Zopfia rhizophila CBS 207.26 (assembly GCA_010093925.1). NCBI lineage: Eukaryota > Fungi > Ascomycota > Dothideomycetes > Zopfiaceae > Zopfia > Zopfia rhizophila. The sequence goes on from ML994624.1 coordinate 77,651, forward strand.
TACTAAACGTAACTCTATTTATAACTCTATTATAAAGTATAGCTAATTGTAATTTTTAATATTAGTATATAGCAAAGCACAGCTAATTATAACTTTAAATATTAGTATATAATAAAATATTATAAAATGTTATTAAATACTATAATATACTATGTTCCCTCTAAATTTTATATTATTTTATTTATAAAACAGTCTAGTTTTTGCCTATCTACTTTCTAAAATTTATTACTAATATTTATGGGCGTTATAAGCCTGTAAAGTTACTATTTTCTATTTATACATATTAAGTTTCTTTATACGTGAAGAATTAAACTTATAGTTTTTTATTTAACTCTAATAGAATTTTCTTCCCTTTTTTTTTTTATATATATATATTTATATTAAGCTAATATTTGGGTTTACTAAGCCCTTTACTAATCTATTTACTAATATGTATTTAGATTTATATTAAGCTGTTTTTAGAGCTTTATATTAAGCTATCTCTAGAGCTTTATACTAAGCTATTTTTAGAGCTTTATACTAAGTTATCTTTATTAAGCTATTTTTAAAGCTATATACTAAGTTATCTCTTAAGCTTTATACTAAGCTATTTTAAGAGCTTTATATTAAATTTAAATTAGACTCTCTATAAAAAGAAAAAGAATTTAAAAAAAATCTCTTTCTTAATATTCCGATTTAATATAGAAGCTAAATCTGATTTAATGTAGAAGTTAAATCCAATTTAATATAAAAGCTAAATCCAATTTAATATAAGAACTAAATCCGATTTAATATAAAAACCAAATCTAATTTAATATAAAAGCTAATTCTGATATAATATAAGATATATTTAGATTTAATATAGAAACTAATTTTATATTAATATTAGAATAAGCATAGAAAGTACTTTAAGTAGATTAAAAAAGGGAAGTAAATAAAGCCTATATAATATTTTATTATCTTATATAGTAAATTAGTAGTAGCTAGTAATTTAAAACTATACTTTAAAATATACATACTATATATAAGAAATAAACTAGATATATAGTATACTTAGAAAGTGTTAAATTTATAAAATATGTATAATATATATAATATACATAATAAACAAATTATATAAATATTATAAACGGTAATAAAAACTTTAGAGGATATAATTACGCATTTTATAGCATCTTATAAAATAATATTATCTTTAATAACTTAATATCACTTTAGAGTTAAAACTATAAGTTATAGAGTGTAGTACGTAAAATGCATAAATAGCTACTAAATATAACTAAATATTATAAAAATACTATTAATTTTTTTCCTAACGAATATAACCTCTTTTAAAGTGTTTACTATTAAAACTAGTAAAATAAAAAACGTTTAAGAAAAATAAGAAATAAAGTTTCTAAATATAAACTAAAAGTCTACTAATATAACTTATACTAGTAGCTTTAGTATTAATTAAAGTAGTAATAAAATAAAAAGAGCTATTTTATTAAATAGTATATAAAATATTTACTTAATAATTCTAAAAATTAGTTATTAAGTAGAAGGTCTATAAGTTAATAGAAATTTAATATTAAAAATATTTTAAAGAGTAACTTAACTTTAGAATAGAGCTTTTAATAAACTAGCTTAAAAGATTTAAAAACATTCTTATTTATAAAAAGATTTAAATTTAGAAAAAATAAAATAAACGTAAGTTAATTATTAAAATCTAAATAAGCTTATAAATTAAAGTTTTAGTAAAACAATAAAGTAGTTTTAAAAAAAATATAGCTATATTTATTATACTTAAAATATTAGCTATTATATTTCTAAACTTTTTATTTACTTAATTTAAAGAAAGTATAGTTAGAAATATTAATTTCTATAATATTAAAGTCTTATTATAATACAGCTTACCGCCTATAATAGTATAATATAAAAAAGTACTAAAAGTTATTATTATATAAGAATATTAAATTAATATAGTTATTTAATATATTAAGAATTTTAACACCTACTATTATTTAGCAAAGCTTATTATTTAATAATTTTCTTAACTATATAATTAGATTAATTTCGTTTAACTTAGTATTAATAGCTTGTTTATGGAATTTAGTAAAGTAAATAATAAAACTTTTTTCTTCTTAATAAAATAAATTAAGTTTACTTAAAATAATAAGTTTTTTATTTAGGTTTTTATATATAGCTAGTAGAAAAACAATTAATTACTTTATTATATATATATTCTAATTTATAAAAAGGTCTATAAGTGTTACTAAGTTCTTTTTTAGTTTTAAGTACATATATAAAAGCTAAGAGTATTTAGTAGAATATTAGTTAGTATTATTTTTAAGTTTATAATAAAGTTTTTTAATAAAAATAAATAGATTTTTTTACTTTCTAGTAAATATTAAAGAGTTAAATAGGTAATTAAATTTTGTTATTACTAATAAAATAATAGAACTTAGTATAGAAATTAACTTTACTTACTTAACTATAATTTAAAAAACTTAGAAATAGGTACTAGTTATAGTTATAAGTAAAATTAAAATTATAAGATTTAAGTTATTTTTAAATAAACTAGTAATATCTACTAAAGCTTTTTTAGTAGTAGTTACTTAAATAATAAAGTAAAAAAAAGTAAATATAGTTTATTTTTAAACTTTCTATAATTTTTTTTAAAAAGTGTTAATAGATTCTTGTTATTATACTTATTAATATTTTAACTATATTTACTATTATTTTAGTACTTTAGTAAACACGTTTTATATTATAGTCATCTACTTTTTAAATAACTATATAAATTTTATAATTAAAATAAAAGTATTTATAAAGTTAGATATTCTATTAATAATAATAATAATAATAATAATATAATATAATATAATATTACAAAAGTACTACATGTAGAAAATTAAAAACAAAAAAAAGTATTAATTAATTACTATATATAATACTAAGTAATTATTTAAAACATTATGTAAAAAAAGAAAAGAAATAAAATAAATTATAAATAAAGTATTTAGGCAAAAGCTTATATACTAGTATAAAACTAATATATAAACACGTAATATAATAAAAAAGCTTATGAAAAAGGCTTTTGTAGAAAACTCTTATAAAATATTATAAGTAGTTACTATAACATAAAACTAGAATTTAATATAAAATAGTTATAAATTACTATTACTATTAATCTAATTCTAAATAATAAAAAAACTATAAAACTTTATAATTTTTATAATAATGGTACTAAAATTAATTTTATATAATTTAATATTATTACTAAGTATAGCAAAGCTTTTTTTTATTTAGATTAAAAGAATTTTTAATTTAAAACTCTACTAAAATAGTACTAAAAATTCTCGCCTTTTAGTTAGCTAAAAAAAACTAATGTTACGTAATTTAATTTCTATTATTCTATACTAGAGAAATACTAAAACTTTTTTGTTAGAATAATAATCTATAAATAAGCGGATTGTTAATACCACTAAGGCCTATTACAGATCGCTATTAGATAGCTATCAGATCTAATTCGGCCGTTAAGCGAACCTCTATCTACATAGACCACTCCATCCCATCTTTTTAATAGATAGATAGAATAATACAACTCGTTACTAGATACCCCTCCCCGCTTTAAGATCTTAAAGTTCCTGGGTGGAATAAACACTGATTAGTGGATTATATTCAAGTATAGTCCGAAACTTACCTGAAAATCCACAGAACAGTAATGTTCACTTAGAAGAGACAGAGGAGAAAAATACGTCCTGTAACCAGTTATCACGTAAAGCCCTACTCTGTACTAAAGGAAGAATACGTCCTGTAACTAGTTATCACATAAGGCTTCTAAGGCTACTAAGAAAGAATACGTTCTGTAACTAGTCATCACGTAAAGCTTCTTAGCTGCTGCGTTCATTATGCACGAGATCCCTCCAAATCTCACCTATTTCAACAAAAAGAGAGTATAATCTGTAAAAGATACTTACTAGTATCAAAAGTCGTCCGTACAGGCTCCCTTGTAAAATGGTATACTAATAACGATCCGAAACAACGCTGGGAATGCTTCTATAGAGTCCTAGCCAGCACCTTAGCCTTTTTCTCCTCCTATCTTTTCCCTAACCCTAAGTACAAGCAGCACTAGCTCCGTTATCGTCCTAATAATGATCTAATAACGCCCCAGGATTGCACCGCTACGGACTCTAATAACCTATTACTTTAAAATACTAACCTGACTGTTACATCCCATAACGATCTGAACACATCCTATAACGATTTGAATACATCTAATAACGATCTGAAAATGCCTCTTTAAGTACCGGAAGAATTTGAGGACCGTATTGATAAGTCGTTATGGGGTAAATTAATTAACCCATCTAAGACAGACAACACCACAACCGGAGTGGATACACAGATTATTTACTTCCAATCTATATATAAACACCGTAACAAATGTGACTACGATCTGTTCAAAGCTTTTATTATAAACTTCCTAGATTAGACTAAAGAGACCTTTAAACTAGCTAGTTCAGATGTTAACTAGAGATTCCGCGACTTTCTGCGTCACAATGGTGTATATATCACAATAGATAGATCTTTTATTATAACTTGTTTGGCAGAACTAGTGAACGAAGAAGAACTACTTAAATGGCTACCAAAAGAACTCCAAAAGGAAATAGGCCGAAAGTATATGAACTTCTAATAGAACAAAATATCCCCAAGGCATGCAGAATATTTCCAACCCAACTCTGTATCTCCCCTAATAGTGCCAATAGTTCAATTAAAAGTAGAAGTATAATTGGTAACACAAATGATGTAAACCTAACTACTAAGATCTAGCCATTTAAGACAACCTTTGAATGCACGGGACCTAAACGATTGAAGCTATTATCTTAGAACCACTCTAATAAGAGCCTAATTCAGCTCATCAGCATCAGGGCAATAATTTCAGCTACCACCAAAACTTCTAATACTGCCACAAATTAGCTCTGAATCTAACCCTAAAGTGCATGAAACCGGCCCCTATAAAAACCACCTAACCCGAGAAATTACAAACGTCGGTAAATGCTATAATAATAATCTGACTATTCAATTCAGAGGTAAACCGTACGACTTCCTGGATATAAAGCTACTAATCTTTTATAATAACTATATTTAGTGTGTACTCCTAGTCTACAGTTAGCACATAGCTTTCTTATTTATACTTAAAGGTAAAGCAAGACAGTACTACTATAATAACCTGTTTAATAAGAAACTATTATTTAAATAACTAGTCTAAAGAACTAAGAATCGCTTCCACAGTTTGGAAAACTGCTAGATGTATATGCGAGAGTAGTAAAGTACTATGCTATAAAACACTATCATAACTAACCCAAATAAAACTCAGCTTTAATGTTTAGATATAATAATTAATAAACTATACCTTATCTAAAAAGGCTTTCTACCTAAATAATAATTTAAGATAATACTAAGAGACTAATTACTTAGTGCTTATTAAGATATTAAAGAATATAATCTAGTGTTATATAAACCAAAAGACACTTATAAAAAGCTCTATAATAAACTATAAACTGCTATTAGAATTACTAAGAGAAACGTCCGAAATAGTATAGTACTTATAACTAAACTAAATAAAATAAATAACTAATTCTAGACCGACCGCACATACGGAAGAAATAAAGAAAAGTTTAAAAAATTCTCTAAACTAAGGTTTAACCGGAAGAGATTTGATAACAGTATGAAACATAACTAAACTAAGAAATGCTTTATCTATAAAACTATTAGATACTAGTTAATAAAATACTCCCCAGAGGAACGCTGGAGAAGCTATAAATAATTCTAAAATAAATCTATAAATCCTACAAAGGAGACCTTTCAATAATTTCTATATAAGTTTAAAGGAATTTAATTAGAAAATTAGGTTACTAAAAAAGAAACGGAATAAACCGTTAATTAGTTAATAACTAAGTTTAATAAAGATAACCTAGATAAGATAGAATAATTCTTTGTAATTGCTATAAGCAACTCTGTAAATAGCCTAAATCTAGTCTTAATTCTTAATAATAAAATAATGTTTCATTAATTTATAAAAGATGATCTTAAGATGAGTACTAAAGATATATTTATTTTTACTATAAACATACACTAATATTCCTCTAATACTTTCTAAGATATCTTATTAGATAGTGGTGCTGTAAGTATTTTAACTGTAGACTAGAAATAATTTTAAGCTCTCTAAAAGATCAAGAAAATAGAGCTTAATAAGAAGGATACTGGATTATATAAGATTTAATTTAGAAAAGAATCCGTAATATCTGTTAGTATAGCTTAAGTTCAGATTCTAATTAAACTTATAATTTTTTATATTATGCTAATAAGAACACTATTCTTACTCTACTTAGTAGATATAAATAAACTTAGAGTTAAACTAGACAACCTTATAAATAAGCTAGTATAAAGATTAAAGATAATATTAGTTATTTAAAAATAAGGACATCTATAGTTATTTCTATAGAATAATAAAGAGATAGCTGTATTATATTTTACTAAACTAGAACTCTAGCAGTTATATAGGAAATTTAGATATTCTTTAGTAAAAAAACTAATTAACCTTCTGCAACACGTAAACCCAGAAGACCTTATAGATAAATTTATTTTATAAAAGATTACTAAGAAATATTATGCTTACTAGATATTTAGAACAGCCCTAAGACGATTCTAATTCCGCTTAAAAAGTAATAAAGAGTTTAACTTTAACTATAAGATTATAGTAGATATCTTTTATCTAAATAATTATCTAGTAATTTATGTTGTTGACTCTGTAATAGGGTTTTAAGTAGTATAATTCCTAAAGAATTAAATAGCTAAACACGTTTAGAATATACTAAGAGATTACTAGATAGATACCTATTTAGGCCCTTCTAAAATGCTTAGGCATGACGCTGGAAAGAACTTTACGTCTTCTAAATTTTATTTAAAAGCATTCTCTATAGCCATCTTAGTCAAGAAAATACCTGTTAAAGCTTATAATAGTATAGATAAAATTAAGCAATATCACGCACTATTAAAATAAGCTTTTAATATAATTAGATCTAAAAGTGGTACTAGCATGACTCTAGATAACACACTATAGTCAGCAGTAAAAGTAATTAATGATACTATAAAACTAAACAGCCTTATACTAACACTACTTGTTTTTAAAGCTTATTTAAGAATAACTAAGACATTACTATTCTTACTAGATGTTTATAAAAGGGTAGAAGTAATTAGAAAAGCAATGCGCAAGATTAAGAAAATTTATACTTAAAACTAAATTATACTTACTCTTATAACCTAAAACAGCTCTAATACTACCCTAACTATTTAATTACCACTCTAAAGTAATATTAGAGTATAGAGAGAAGTATTAGGATGGATAGGCCTATTTAAATTACTTAATATTAATAATAAAACCTATATAGTTAATATACTATACAGACTAATATAATTTTAATTAATTATTATAAAACCTTACTTAGTTGACCCTGAAGTTTTCTTAATATAATTTATAATTAACTCTAAATATCTTTTTATATAGCTTTTTACGGACTATACCTAAACTAAACCTATAACTAAATTTATTAAGAAAGGACGAGGAAGATCACGTAAGATTTAAAATATTTTTATTAACAGAAAAGAGCTACAATACTAGAAAGAATTAAAAAAACTTTAAAAATAAAAGAAGATTATAACATCTAAACGACTATTTAAAGCCTTAAATAACTCTAAGATTAAAGTATTACTTAAATAAGGAGTCTTTATATTTAAAGAGCACAATCAGAGTAAACATAGAAACATAAGAATCTTTAATTTAAGAATAGTTTAGAAAGTTAAAGGACTTGGAATAGACTCGCCATATGAGAAATTAAGGCTCATTATTTAGGAATATATAGATATAGATAAGAACCTAATTCTAACTTAATTCCTAACTTTCTAATAAGTAAGTTAAAGATTAACTCTAGTAATTATACCTACGCTAATAATAGAGTTTAATTATAATCTTTAGATTTATAATATAACTTAGGCATACGTATAGTCTAATATATGTTTTATATATTTAATATTAGTTTAAATCTCTTACTAGATTTAGCACCTATACCTAAAGGGAATAATCATGCGTGTTATAAAACTACTATATAGTATTATAAAAATAGGTATTTATTAGTAGGCTACGTACTTAAAGCACTATTATAATAAACTAAATATAAAATTATTATCCTTTGACTTATATCTTCTTATCACAAAGGATCACTCCTGAACTATATTTAGAGTTATAGGTATACAGATAGATAACATTCTTATTCTCTATAATAATACATTCTCTAAATTAAAAGAGGAATAAATTAGAATCGCTTAAATTACAGCCAAACTAAAACAAAAGCTAGATTCTGAATTTAAACTAATATTTAATAGATGTCACATTTGAAAATCTGATGATTAAATTTACGTATAATAAAAGGGACAAGACCTTAAGCTCTAACTCATTAATATATCTAAAAGTAACCTGAACTAGCGATATATTAAATAATAAATAAGAGAAGTATATATTATATTAATTTACTAACCTAAGGTAATATTTAACCTCTCTATTATAGCTTAGTATTAAAATCTAGAGAAAACTAATATTAATGCACTAAATAAGCGAATTTAATAGCAGATTAACAACCCTAATAGGGGACTTTATTATATTCTATTTAACATCCAAAAGTACTTACTATTTGTATTCGTAAATAGATTATTCGCAAATAATAAGGACATGAGTTCTTAACTTAGCTTTCTAATTATTATTAGAACTAAATTATAGGAGAATAATAGCTTTAAGTTAATAGAAAATATTATATACTACTCTTTAACTAAGAGCAAACGCATAATAAGGAGCGTTCTAGTATCTAAGATATATAAAATAGTTTTAGAAGTAGATATAGCCTACGTGTTTAACACAACACTTAATTAAATTATATAAGAATTAAATCTATCTCAGATTAATACAATTATTTACACAGATTTATATTTATTATATAAGTATTTAGTTAAACTTAGAATAACTAAAGAGAAGCGCTTAATAATTAATATTATAGCCCTATAAAAATCATACAAACGTTAGGAACTTTATAAGATTTAGTAAATAAATAGAATAAACAATCTAGCTAACGTTTTTATGAAAAGAGATAGTAATAGTTTACTAACGAGATTCATCAACACCAACAAGGCACATATATAAATAGATAAATAGATAAAAAGAAAAGAACAAATCTATAAAAAGAAACTATAAATATAGGAATAGAATAATAAATTAAGTATCTGGGTTTACTAGTGGACTATTATTATGTTTACAGGAACCAGCCCTAAAACCCCTCTAATTATAATAATAACTACTATTACTATCATCGCCCTGACCACGAACCGGTCTGGAAATTAAAATAAATAAAGTCTTAATGCTCTTCTAGAGAGTATTAAGCTTCCCTAAGATACCTTAAATCCCCTCTAAAAGAATAAAGACTAATAAATTAATCCCTAACTCTTTTATTATGCTTATTATTATATAAATGATATTATTAAGAGCATAAGCTGTACGCTTAATAGCTATTATCTTTTCTAAATCTATCTTTTTCTTTTCTAATATTAGATTATTTATAGCTACCTAAAAAGCAGCATACTCCTCCCTAACGTACTAGAAAATCTAATATCTATTAGCTAGTAAACTCAGATAACATTTAGAGCACTTACGGGAATGTATTTCTTATTCTATAATATACAATATGCATATTTCTTTGAGTTTGATTTATTAAACTTAAAAATAATACAACACCCACGACCGAACGTTTATATAAAATATAGATAGATAACCTAAAAGGCCTCTAGAAGAGCAGTAGGAGAGTAGAGAATTAGCATATTAATTAGTTAACTAATTAATTAATTGAAATTTTTTTTTAAAGGACTTGAAGGACTTAAAGGATTGGAAATTAGTTTATAAAAGGAGAAATAGTAGGAGATGGCTCCTTTTATGCCTAAATCTAACACCAGAAATAATTAAATAACCTAATAATAGGGATAGCTACTATAATAGTAAATAATTAGTACTATATAGGACTTAAACCAAACTCCTAGCAGTATCAGACCTCAAATAAGAACGAATAATAAGAATAAATAATAGAAATAAAAGGTAATAAATCTAACTTCGTAATATAATAATAGTATAATATGATAATTAAGAAGGGACCCCTTTTAGAGTCATCTACGTATTATTATAAGACGTATTTACGTCTATATTTAGAAAAGAAAAAGAAAAGTTGCTAGTGTTAGAATAATAATTTATAAATAAGTAAATTATTAATACCACTAAGGCCTATTACGGATTGCTATTAGATAGCTATTAGATTTAATTTAGCTATTAAGTAAACCCCTATCTACATAAACTACTCTATTCTATCTTTTTAATAGATAGATAGAATAATATAACTTGTTACTAGATATCTCTCCCCGCTTTGAGATCTCAAAGTTCCTGGGTAGAACAAACATTTTTATATAACTAATACTTTAATAATTAAACTTTATTCTATTACTGCTTTTTTTCTAATGTTGTTTTTCTAATAATATTATTTCTTTTCTAATATTATTTTTTTAATAACGCTGTTTTTCTAATAATGCTACTTTTCTAATAATACTACTTTTCTAATAATATTATTTTTCTAATAGTATTATTTTTCTGTAATTGTTTTTTAATATAGTTTTTTTAGTATAGCCTTTTTAGTATAGCTCTTTTAGCACAGCTTTTATAATACTATTTTTTTAATACTATTCTTTTCTTTAATACTGCTTTTCTCTTTAATGCTGCTTTTCTTTTATATAATTTTTTTAATATTATTTCTTTTATACTACTTCTCTTATACTGTTTTTTTTATATTATTTTTCTAATATTATCTCTTTTATACTACTTTTCTTACGCTATTTCTTTTATGTAATTTTTAATACTACTTTTTTAATACTACTATTCTAATACTATTACTTTAAAACTACTTTTTTTATACTATTTTTTTTATACTACTTTTTTTATACTACTTCTCTATTACTACTTTTTTATGTAGCTTTTTTTATATTATTTGTTACTAAGTATAATAAAGTTCTCTAATATTTATATTAGCTTTAGTATTTTAAAAGTACTATATATAAAAAGTTAAAAAATAAATAAATAAATAATTACTATATAAAATACTAAGTAATAATTTAAAACGTTGTATAAAAATATTATAAGTAAAAATATTTAAAATAAAAGTTTTTATATTAGTATATAGTTAATATATAAATATGTAGAACTAACTTAACATTTTTGAATTTTTAACTATTATAAGAAATAAACGTGTAAATTAGCTTCTTACTATTAAATATACTTTAAAAAACTTAGCTTAAACGCTTTATGGAGTTGTGATAATACTATTATAGTATAGAGATTAACTACTAGACTTTTAGAAACTAGCTTTAGAGCTATAAATTTAACTTATACTATCATAAATAACACCTAGCAGCTATATAGCTAGTTTATAGAAAAAATTAAATTAAATTAATATCTTTATCTTTAGCTATAATATTACTTTAGTTTATAAGATATAATAGTAACTTTATATAGCTCTTCCCTAATTATATTCTAATCTAACTAAAGATTATAAAAGTATTTAGAAATATCTTTCCACTATTAAAAACTACTTTTATGCTTTTATTTCTAGATTATAACTCTAAAAATAAACTATAGTCCTCTTTTCTATACTGCTGTAGTAGCTAATAATATTATTTTAATTATTATTATATCTATATATAAAGCTATTCTAACCTGTTTATATTATAAAGTTATTATTTTCTAAACCGCTATCTCTATATAAGACTGCGGAAAACCTATAATTAAAATTATTTAAGTTATAAATATATAGAAAAGACTAAGCGTAGTAAATAGAGTTCTTATAGACTATAAACTCCCTAACAAAAACCTTACACTAATTATAGATACTAAAATAGAAAAAAAATAGTTAGAAAAGAACCATAACTAGCTCCGCGAGATCTATATAGAAATAAAACTTATTTATAGAAAATTTATAATTATTATATATAGCCTCTAGCTATCTATAATTAACTATTTAAACTAAAAAATAGTTATTTAGAAACTCTACGGCTAGAACTAATATATCTAGAACTAAATTAAAATCCTTAGAGTAAAGTAGCTTATAAAAGTAATTTAAAAATAAAAAATTATTTTTTTTCTAATTATTAACCTTACTAGCCTGGAATAAGCTAACTTCTTAATAAATAAAGACTTACTTTTTTATAGTAAACTATTTTCATGTAAACTCTATTATAGAGACTGTAAAATAACTTAATATTTTAACTACTAAAAATACAGCCATACTGTTAGATTTTATAGGGTAGTAAAGAAATATAGATTTTATATAAGCTTAAGACACTTAGACTATAAATACGGCCTTTATAACTAAAAAGATAAAGCTTATTATATAAATTATAAAGAAAACTACTTAGCATAAGTAGTAGTCTATAATTTATAATAAAAAAAAATAGAAAAAGCTAAGTAAACTTATATAAATAGGCTTTAAAAATTTACTATTATAGCTTATAGACTTATTATATTTACTTATAACTATCTAGTAAACTACTTATAACAGCTAACTAAGTAGAACTAGAACAGAGAAAATATAAAAAACATTAAAATTATACTTTTTTAGGATAGTAGAAAGTAAAATAGAGTAGAAGTAGGCCTACTAATACTATTTTTAAAAAGATATAGTCCTAAATAACCCCTAAATAGGCCTATAAAAAGCCTAGGTAATTAAAATATTACTAAATTTCTTTTTATAAACCCCTCCCTAATGAATACGCTACGTATTACCTAATATAACGTATAGAAAAGTAAAGATAAAATTATAGTTCTACTAATTCATAATCCTAAAAATTAGTAAGATATTATTATTATTTAGGAACTATAGTAAAATAAACGTATATATACTATCTACTACCTTATAAAGTATTTATTCTAGCTAGTATATTTTCTATCTTTCTGTAATAGAGTCTGCTTCCTTATTAATAAATAACTTTTATTAGATATATAATTAGTAAGATACTACAGGCTAGATTCCTCTACTTTTATAGTTTATACTAAGTAGTAAATATTTTATATTTATAATATCTATTTAACGCCCCCTAGTAAAAACTAGCGTAATTTAAAGTCTTTTATTTTTAATCTTTAAGAGTAACTTATAGAGCCTGGTGAATACTTCTTTTTAGAAAACTTTAATCTATACTATTTATTATAAGACGGCATAAAATGCCTAATATAGTATAAAATAATAAATAACCTTATTTAAATTATTATAGATATAAATCTTAGTTTCTTAACTTTGCTAAAAACTATTACGTGGTCTGTATAAGGCCTTATTAATATAATTAATCTTACTTTTACTTTTACTACCCCAGGCATTTAAGGAAAGCTTATTAAATATAATATTAATAAAAGTCTTTACTATAAATCAGACTACTTATTTATTTTTATTTTTTTTTTTAAAGTTATAGGCTGCTGTGAACCTCTAAGCTGGTTAATAAAAACCCATAACTAAAGGAAAATAAATATTAAAAGGATTTCTAGTGGTATATAATATTTTTTTAGCTTATAAAAAGACCTTAACACTTTAAAAGTAATTAACTAATATATAGAATATCTCTAGGCCTTTCTAGTTAACCTTATTTAGCATATTATACCGTTACGGAAAGTAAAACCAGATTTTAGCTATCTATAGTAAACTTAAGAAGTTATAGAAATAGTAAAGTAGTAAAGAATAGCCTAAAGACGCCGTAAATCTATATAAATACTTTATAAGCTAGTATAAATAAAGAAAAGAATTATTTATAATACTAAAAAATAGTACTTTTAAGATTAAATTTATAAAACAATAGTTAAAAAAGATAGTATCTAGAAGCTAATAGTATAAGTAAAAAACTATAGTTATATTCTTTTTAAATTCTCTATTCTTTTTTTACTATAAACCTAAAACAGGACGGTTTAGAGCTATAAAGAGAAAGTAAATATTCTATAAAAATAGTTTTTCCTAACAGAGCTAAATATAGACTTTTTAGATATTATAAAATTTATATACTCTTTATAAGTTAAACAGCTCTTAGAAATTACTTTAGAAATTATTAAAAAGATAATAGCTAAATAGTAGGCATTTAATGTACTAGGCTATAATAATATTCTAAATAGCTTTTTAAAAGCTATAAGTTTTCTTTTTTATATAGCTATAATAAAAATTACTTAGGTATACTAGAACCTAGTATTCTACCTATAAATATTTAAAATTACTTATATGGTGGCTCTGTGGAAGTTTGGAAAAAATAATTATTTAATCTCTAAAGTATAACAACCTATCATACTTCTAAACACTATTATAAAGGTTATAGAAATAATTATAGTAGAGTAGTTAAGGTAATTAATAGAATAATATAACATACTTTTAGTTTAGTAAATAAATATAAAGTAGTATAAGTTTATAGATATAGTCTTTAACTTTCTTATAAACTAAGTTTATACTATCTGGGAAGAAAAGAGCTTTGTTGTAATTCTTTTAGCACTTAATATCTCTAGAGTATTTAATAAAATAGTCTATAAAAAACTTATATTCGTCTTATAGGCAAATAAAATCCTATAATAACTTATCTACTAAATTAAAGCATTTATAATAGACTAAAAAATAATAATTATTCTCTTAGATTATAAAACAGAGCTTTTTGATATATTAGCTAGGATTTTATAAGACTTTTTTTTTTATTAATTTTTTTTCTATTCTATATTATAGAGCTTTATAAGGCTTGTGGTAATATCTATAAGAATATATATATTAGTAGTTTTATTAATAATACTACACTTCTTATATACGGTCCCTTAATAGAAGTTAACTACTATATTCTTAAGTATATTTATAACTATTATATTAGCTAAATAGCCTACTATAAAATAGTCTTTATACTAGAAAAGTATAAACTTATATACCTATTATAAAATCTAAAATGCTTTAATATGGTAGCCTCTGTAAACATTAATAGCACTAAGAAAAAGCTTATAAAAAAGATTTAGATTTTTAGTATCTAGTTTAACTCAGCCTTTTATTAGAGTATATATATCTAAAAAACCTTTTAAAAAATAGAAAAATAGTAGTAAGCTCTTTATTATCTTACTATATTAATATAGAAAGCTATTTTTTTATAAGTAAGATGGATTTATAGTGCTATAATACTTTTAGTATTTACTTTTAGCACTATAATCTAGTACTAGTCTAGTTAAAATAAGTCTAAAAAGATTAGTAGCTACCTAAACTAACTCTATAAATTCTAAATAGAATGCTTATAAATAATTACTAGAGTATATTAAGTTATATTAATAGTAGTACTTAAAATAGAGATCTTTACCCCTCTGCTATAGATTACCTTTAATATAAAAATTACTAGCTATAAGTATTATATAAAGGTTTTAAATATAGAACAGAAAATTACATAAGCTTATATAAAAATTTAAGATAGAATTTAAAAATAGTAAAGTCTTATTTACCTATATATAATAGAGAAAAAGCGTATAGATTAGGCTTTAAAATAATTTATAAATATACATAAACCTATTAAAGGCCAGGAATAGGTAGAAGTAGATATAGAAAATATATTAATTAAACTATAAACTACTACAACACGTAAATAGTAGTAAGAGTGGATTACTTAAAAATATAACTAAAACCTAGTATACTAATAAGCTCTAAAAAAGAAAGTCTTTAAAATCTATATAAACCTCTATAAAGTAGAAAGCTTAATTATTATCTAAGTTTATATAAAATAAATTAAACTTATAGTGTTTTTTATAAAAGTTTGGTTAAAAAATTTTCCTACTACTACATACGTCTGCGGCTATAGATAAGAGATAATAAAATATATTATTCTATATTATTCTTAGTTTACAAATATAAGAATAGCTTTATGAGATATAAAAACTAGTAAAACTAATTTCTAGTACTTTATAAAGTTAGTAGAGAGTATAGCTAAGCTCTTATATTAACTTATAAAAATAAGTATCCTACTATAGTTCTCTCTAGCTACAGAACTACTCTATAGAGCAAAGAATAGATAGGAAAGTACTTATAATAAATAGATAAAATACTATAATTAGAGTTACAAACTCCTTTTACTCTGTAAAAAGTATTATAAATAGTAAGAAAATAGGCCGTATATAATAAACAAAAGAAATAGAGATTGTTTTTCTTAAAAGTGGAGGCTATATACCCTGTAATAGATTTTCCTTTATGTAATTAAGTTTATAAAAGGTTTGTATAGTATACTATTACCTAAATCAGCATAAAAATAATAAATAAATATAAATATATAATATAAAAAAAGTTTATAAAGTATTATAAATAGTTATTATAATAAGTATAAAAATAAAAATAATAACTAAACTTTTATTATTAAAAAAATTGTAATAATAAAAATTAAATAAATTAATTTTTATTTTAGTATATAAATTTTTAATAAAAAGTTTTCTTTTAAGCAATATGTATTTTATTTTATTAAAATATTTATAAATAATTTATTATTTATTTTTAAAGTTAAAATTTAAAAATTTTTTTTTTTAATAATATTTAAGTTATTTATTTATAAAAAATTAATAGCATCATATAATATTATAAAACTATTATATATAAAACTTTAATAACTTAAAAATATATTAGTTAATTACTATATATAATATTAAGTAGTTATATAAAATAAATAAAATAAATAAAATAAATAAAATAAATTTAAATAAAAATTTATATATTAATGTAAAATTATTATATAATTATGTAATATAAATAAAAGTTAACAAAAAAACGTTTTTAAAAACTTTTTAATATATTATAAATAGTTATTATAATAATAATTTTTTAATATATTAAAAGTATTAATAAATATATATTTATAATTAACTTTTTTTATAATATATTTTTATATATTTTATAACTATTTTTTAATTAAAATTATTATATAAGCTATAAAATTAAATTTTTTTTTATAAATTAAAAAAATATATATATTTTTATTTTAATAGTAAAATATTTTTATTTACTATTTTAAGTATACTTATTTTAATATTTAACTAAAGTTTTATATTTAAATAAACTTTATATATAATAGGTTCTAAAATGTTTACTATATAAGTAATTTTAAAAAATATAAAACTACTAATTATTATAAAGTTAAAAGTAGCTTTTATATACTTATAACTTATATAATTTTAATTATATACTATTTTATGTACTGCCGGAATCTGCCCTCTGGGGGCACCTAAGGTAGACTAATAAGAGGCTACTAATATAAGAAAGTTCTTAGCACTTTAAACACTAAAGTTATAGATTTTATATAAGAGATAACTAGTAAAACTAGCGATAAAAATGCCCTCTAGGAGCTTAATTTCATATATAAAGCTATTAGAATATGTATAGAACTCTATATATGTTGATTTCTTAGTATTATAGTAAATTTATATTCATCTAATTTACTAAGAGCTGTACAGTCTGTAAGTGCTCTTACTAATATAGCTATAAAAGATTATAGAAAACTTACTAGTAGATTAAATAGCTATATAATATTTTATTTAGTTTTATTAACTGCTTATTAAGGTTGCTATTTGTTAGTTTTCTAAGTATAATTCTTTTCCTACTCTAAGTATACTATTCCTTAGTTATATAAAATATATATATTTTTACTTTCCTTTAAGGATAGAGCTTTACTAAAATATGATTAGTAGTTAACTAGTAATTTATTTCTATTATATAAGGCCTATTAGGATTAAGATTAGTAGCCTTTACTAATCTCTTTTAAAGCTAGAAGACTAACTTTAATAGGTATTTCTAATAGCTAGAGTTTTTTATCTTCTTTATATATAGTAATAGCTTAAAGCTATTTACTAATATAATATCTAGTAGTAAGTGGAAAAGACTTTTCTAAATTTTCTTATAAGCTTAAAAGGTCCTGTAGTAAGATTTTAACTAATTAAATCTATTAACAGCATTTATAAAGTGATTATATAAGTTAATAAGCTTAGAGATAGATAGCTATTTTTTAATGAAATCTCTAAAGGCTTTTTAGATTTATATTACCTTAATTTTATTCTTACTTAGGTATTTTCTCATACGTACTATAATTTTACCTATTAATTAATTAATAAATTAACTTAAAAAGAGTATATTAACTTACTATTACTAATAATAGTTATAAATAAAACTATATTATTATTACGCTATATAAATTAGCTAATAGTCTTTTTTTTAGAGACTTTAAAAAAGATTATACTTTATTTAATCTTATTTATATTATATAGTTATCTATTAATAAGCTCTTCATTAAAACTCTTATATATAAACTTTTTTTTTATTCTTAATATTTTTATCTTTTAGAGCTAATTTTAGAATATAATCTTAAGATTCTCCCTAAGAGTTCTTATCTGAAGTTAAATTTTAGAAATTTTTTTAAGAAGTTGCTTCTTTTTATACCTGCTTTTTTTTTCTTTTTTTTTTTAAGATATTTTTATAGTCTAAATAGTTCCTATAGTTTTTATTCTCTCCTCTCTAAGCTTCTCTAATAGCTTGATAGTAGTAAATAAATTATTAAGTAATAGAATATATTTACTACGTTTAAGTGACTAAGTAAGGTGTAATATTATAGATTTAATAAATATAAAGCCTTTAGCTACTTAAGAAGGATTTAATTGATAGGAATTCTCTTCTTTTACTATACCTTTACTATAAAAGAGTTAATTATATATATAACTACTATTATCTAATATCTAGTTCTTATATCCTACTATATTAGCCTTATAGGGAATTGTAGTAATTTCTTTAGAATAGCTTATAAATCTCTATATAGACTTATTAATAGCTAGGTACTTTTCTAGCTGCTAGTATTATTAAAAATAAGCCCTTAAGTATTTAGAAAACTTCTAAACTCTTTTAAATATAGTTTTAAATAGTTCCTAGCTTTTTTTTTTTAGGCTTATACAGTAGAAATAGCGATCTATTTATTTAAATTAAATTCTTAAGATATAGTTCTTAATATAGTGTTTTACTCTAAAACTATGTTTATTTCTCTAGTAATTTTCTATCCTAGCTTTTTTGTGTATTCTTATGTGTATAAGTATAGTAAAATAAGCATATAGCTTTTCTTTATATACAGGCTTCTAAAGTCTCTACTTATATTTTAAATTCTGCTAATTATTATTAGTCTTCTAGAACAGCTTTCTAGCGTGTATTAGCTTTATATTATAATTAATATATATATAAAGCCTATTAACTAGCTCGTTAGGGAAAAATAGCTAAAATAGTTAAATAAAACTCTCTCTATTTACTTCTTCTAATAAGTTTAGGATACTGTAGTTGTTTAGATTTTTAATAAATAGTAGCTTCTAATTAAGTACTATACTAGTGTTAGAAAAGCTAGGTTTTTTTTCTTTTTTTAATTTTAAAAGCTTATTAATTTTATTAATAAAATTATCGTCAATTCTCCTACGCAGAGCTATAAAAGGGTTGTGAATTAATTATATTAATAAACTATTTTATACATATAAAAAATATTAGTATTTAAAGTGTTAAGAACCTTTTTATATTAGTAGTTTTCTATTAGTCTACCTTAAGTGCCCCTTAGAGGGCAGATTCCGGCAATATATAAGATAATAAATAAAGTATAAATTATTTTAATATAATAAATATAGTTAATTTTATATTAAATACTTTAGTAATTACATAAAGTTACATAAAAAGTTGCTTATATAATATATTTTAATAATATAAAAATATACAAAAAAAAGTTTAATTAATTTATTAGATAATAATTTTAGAAAATTACTTAAAAATATAAAAATAAGTATAAGAAATTAAACTACTTAAATTTAAAAAAAAAGTTTTATATAGTAAATTCTTTATTTATAATTTATAAAGTATATAAATATAATATAATTACTTAGTTTTTATTAATTTTTATTATTTTTATTACTTTTATAACTTTGTATGTAAAATATTATATATATTTTTTACTACTAGTTATAGTAATTACTTTACGTCAGGAAAAAAATTAGTGGCATTTTTATAATATTTAGCTATATTTAGTAGCTATTTATATATTTTATATATTATATTTTATAGCTTATAGTTTTAACTCTAAAGCGGTATTAAGCTACTAAATATAATATTATCTTATAAAATACTATAAAATACATAATTATATTCTCTAAAGCTTTTATTACTATTTATAATATTTACATGATTTATTTATTATATATATTATGTATATTATACACATTTTATAAATTTAATGCTTTTTAAGTATATTATATATCTAGTTTATTTCTTACATGTAGTATGTATATTTTAAAGTATAATTCTAAATTACTAGCTACTACTAATTTACTATATAAGGTAATAAAATATTATATAAGCTTTATTTACTTTTTTTTTTTAATTTACTTAAAGTATTCTCTATGTTTACTCTAATATTAATATAAAATTAGCTTTTATATTAAATTTAAATGTATTTTATATTATATCAGAATTAGCTCCTATATTAAATCAGATTTAGCTTTTATATTAAATCAGATTTGGCTCTTATATTAAATTAAATTTAGTTTTTATATTAAATTAGATTTAGCTTCTATATTAAATTGGATTTAGCTTTTATATTAAATTAGAATATTAAGAGAGAGACTCTCTTAAACCCTTTTTTCCCTTATAGGGAGCCTAATTTAAATTTAATATAAAGCTCTTAAAATAGCTTAGTATAAAGCTTAAAAGGTAACTTAGTATATAATTTTAAAAATAGTTTAATAAAGGTAATTTAGTATAGAGTTTTAAAAGTAGCTTAGTGTAAAGCTCTAAAAGCAGTTTAGTATAAAACTCTAGAAATAACTTAATACAAAACTCTAGAGATAATTTAATATAAATCTAGATATAAATTAGTAAACAGATTAGTAAAGAGCTTAGTAAACTAAATATTAGCTTAGTATAAGTATATAAAGAAAGCAGAATAGGAGAAAGAAAATTCTATTAAGAATAGAAAAAACTTAGTATATATAAATAGAAAATAGTAACTTTATAGATTCATAGCGCCTATAAATAGCTATAATAATTTTTAAAAAGTAAATAAATAGAAACTAGACTCTTTTACGAGCATAACAGTACTAAATTTAAGAGATATAATAAAATAAATAGGAATATAGATCTAGCTTATTTATATATAAAATATATTTTAGCATTTTATAGCATTTTATAGTATCTTATTATATACTTATACTTAAAGTTATAATTAGCTGTAGTTTGTAGCTAAGTTATAAATAGAGTTATATTTAGTAGCTAAATACTATTAAATTATAAGTAAAATCACGTTTAGCAGCTAAATACTACTAAATACTTAAAAATACCAGAAATGCTAGAATAGCGTGAATATAAAATCTTTAGCCATAAATTTTTTTCCTAACGTAATAATATTAGCTAGTAATTTTATTTTATATTTTATATTTTAAAGTAACTACTTTTTTTTTATTTAATATTTTATTTTTTAGTATGTTTTTTTACTAGTAACTAGTAAATTTTTTTAGTTTATTTATTACTTTTTAATTATAACTTTTTATATTAAACTTTTGCTTATTATTATTTATAATACTTTTTTTTTAAAAAAACAACTATAAAAAAATTAATTTTTTAAATTTTTAATGTTTTTAATTTTATTAAAAAAGTATTATATTAATATATTTTTAAAGTTTTTAATTTTATTAAAAAAGTATTATATTAATATATTTTATAAAGTTATTATAAAGTTTACTTATTATAGTAAATATTTAAAAATACTAAAGCTTTTTTAATATTAAATAAACTATATATAATATATTTAATAAGTAAATAATATAAATAAGTAAATAATATAAATAAGTAAATAATATATTTTAAAATCTATTAAAAAAATTAAGAATTTACACATGAATATCTTAACAGCTACTAAATAATAAATTCTAAAATTTTAATAAATAATTAATAGTACTTTAAAATAGCAACTATTAAATTTTTATAAGCTAAAAATTAATTATTATAAAGATATTTAAAAAAAAAAGTGAATTTAGAAACTAATATAATATGATCTTAATAACTATTAATTACTAACTCTTAAAAATTTAATGGCTTCTATTTTAAAGTCCTATTAATTACCTATTAAATTTCTAGAATTTATTATTAAGTGGTTGTTGAGATATTCATGTGTGAATTCTTAATATTTTAGTAGATTTTAAGATATATTACTTACTTATTTATATTACTTACTTATTAAAAATATTAGTAGATTTTACATAGTTTTTAAAATATTTATACTTGTTTTTTGTATAATAATAGGCTATTAAATAAATTAAAGGTTTTATAATAAAATATTTTATATAATTAGTATAGTTTATTTAGTAGTAAGGCTATATAAAGTTAGCAGCCTTATATTCTATATACTACTAGAATCTGCCTTCTAGAAGGCACTTAAGGTAAACTAATAGAAAACTACTAATATAAAAAGATTCTTAATACTTTAAACACTAATATTTTCTACGTATATGAGGTAGTTTATTAATATAATTAATTTATAACTCTCTTATAGCTCCGCGTAGGAGAATTGACGATAATCTTATTAATAAGATTAATAAGTCTTTAAAATTAAAAAGAGGATAAAAACTTAGCTTTTTTAATACTAGTATAGCGCCTAATTAGAAGCTATTACCTATTAAAAACCTAAATAACTATAGTATTCTAAACTTACTAGAAGAAGTAGATAGAGAGAGCTTTATTTAACTATTTTAGCTATTTTTCCCTAACAAGCTAGTTAATAGGCTTTATGTGTATACTAATTATAATATAAAGTTAATATATACTAGGAAGTTGCTCTAGAAGACTAATAGTAATTAGCAGGATTTAAAATATAGATAGAAATTCTAGAAGCCTATATATAGAGAAAAGTTATATGCTTATTTTACTATACTTATACACATAAAGATATATAAAAAAGCTAGGATAGAAAATTACTAGAGAAATAAGCGTAGTTTTAGAGTAAAATACTATATTAGAGATTATATCTTAAGAGTTTAATTTAAATAAATAAATCGCTATTTCTATTATACAAACCTAAAAGAGAAAGGTCAGAAACCGTTTAAAATTATATTTAAAAGAGTTTAGGAGCTTTCTAAACACCTAAGGGCTTATTCTTAATAATACTAGTAGCTAGAAAAGTACCTAGCTATTAATAAGTCTATGTAGAGATTTATAGGCTGTTCTAAAGAAATTACTATAATTCCCTATAAGGCTAATACAGTAGGATATAAGAACTAGATATTAGGTAATAGTAGCTATATATATAATTAGCTCTTTTATAGTAAAGGTACGGTAAAAGAAGAGAGTCTCTATTAATTAGATCTTTTTTAGATAGCTAAAGGCTTTATATCTACTAAATCTATAGTATTACACCTTACTTAGTCACTCAAACGTGGTAAATATATTCTATTACTTAATAATCTGTTTACTACTATCAAGCTGTTAGAGAAGCTTAGGGAGGAGGGAATAGGAGCTATAGGGACTATTTAGACTATAAAGATATTTTAAGAAGAAAAGGAAGAAAAGCAGGTACAAAAAGAAGTAACTTCTTAAGAAAACACTTAAAATTCAACTTCAGACGAGAACTCTTAGGGAGAATCTCAGGATTATACCCTAGAGTCAGCTCTAAAAGGTAAGAACACTAAGAATAAAAAAAAAAGCCTATATATAAGGGTTTTAATGAAGAGCTTATTAATGGACGACTATATAATGTGAATAAGATTAAATAGGGTACGATCTTCTTTAAAGTCTCTAAAAAGAAGACTGTTAGCTAATTTACATGGCGTGATAATAACGTAGTTCTATTTATAACTACCGTTAGCGATAGTAAGTTAATACACTCTCCGTAGGTTAATCTATTAACTAATTAGTGGGTAAAACTGTAGTACGTATGAGGAAGCGCCCATCTAAGAGTAGAACTAGGGCAATACAGACCCGAAAGGCCTTTGGAGATCTCATTAAAAAACAGCTGCCTATTCCTGAGCTTATCGACTTGTATAATCGCTTTATGAATGCCGTCGATAGATTCGACCAGTTAAAATCTTACTACGGGACCCTTCAAGCTCATAGGAAGACTTGGAAGAGTCTCTTCCACTTACTACTAGATATTGCATTAGTAAATAGCTTCAAGCTATCACTATATGCAAAGAAGACGAAGGACTCTGGCCACCGGGAATACCTATTGAAGCTAGTCTTCCAGCTTTAGAAGAGATCAGTGAAGGCTGCCAACCTTAATCCTAGCAGGCCCCATGCGACAGAGATAGATTGCCAGCCAACTACTAATCATGTTTTGGTGAAGCTCTATCCTCGAGGGAAAGCAAAAACGTGTGTATCTTGTGCAACTAAGGGACGGTGTACCCAGGGTAGGAAAAGGACTGCACTCGGAGAACTGACGGATAGTGACCTCAATAGGCAGCTGAAGAGACTAAATAGGACATTATACGGCTGTTTGATCTGCCAGTAAGCCTTCTGCAACCTCCCACAGCCGTGCTGGCAGGAGCACTTGCAGACTGTACAGCTCTTGGTGAATTAGATGGATGTAGGTTCACTATAACACTAAGAAATCAGTATATACAGAGTTCTACACACATTTCAATAGCTTCATGTATGAAATCGAGCTCTCAGGGGGGCATTTTTGTCGCTGGTTTTACTAGTTATCTCTCATACAAAACCTGCAACTTTGGTGTTCGAAGTGCCAAGAACCTCCTTACATCAGCAGCCTTCTATTGGCCTACCTCAGGTGCCCCCCGGGGGGCAGATTCCGGCGGTGCATGGGACAGTTAATAGGACTTATGATGATGATGATTAGGATCGTGCACAGACCAGGATCTGCAAGGACGCTCCCCGGTTTCGCGTCCATCCATCACTTTCATCCCGGTGAAAGCAATTCTCTTCAATGTAGGCTGCTAATGCCGCCAATCCTCTTCTAGCAACCTTAATCACCTATTAAGGGTGGTTGAAGGAGTAGATTCATATACGATGTCAGGATCCCGCAGTCTCGCCCGCCGCGAACAGTACGTAGAATCCCTCTCGCAGAGCACCGACGACGCATCGACCCACCTCACGCCCTCCGATAATACCGATTCAGATGATGGATTGACGACCGCAGGCGATAATGATGCTGGAAAGAGCTATAAACTGAGGCATCTGCCTCCATTGCGTGAGAGGAACGGTACTTTGAGAGTTGATGAGGCTGAGAATACGCGCTTTCTACCGAGCCCACGTCGCTTGTCAATGAGCTCTGCTCAGAGCTACGAACTCTATACCCCGGATGAAGATAGGGCAGTCCTGAAGAAGTTGGATAGGAGGCTTGTACTCTTCATGGCGTTGTTGTATTGTTTAAGCTTTTTGGATCGGTCAAGTAAGAGAATCTCGTTAAGAAGTTAGATTTTGGAGAACCGATAAATTTGTGTGTTGATTTGATATGATATTGCTGAAGTTCGTTTGGTAGACTGAATGCAGCTAACGATCTGTGGTAGATATTGGTAATGCTCGCATAGCGGGTCTTCAAAAAGACTTGTATTTGAGTTCGCAGCAATATGAATGGCTGCTTTGGGCCTTTTATATTACATATATCGCATTTGAGTGGATGACATTGATGTATGGATTTCTGATTTACTCCTGGGTTTCCCCTGGTGGCATTTGTGGGGGTCGATATACCTTTCTATCCAAAGGCTTGAATACTTAAATAATCTACAACCTGTGCTAATCTCCTGCCCCAGGTACCGAATAATTCCTCCACATATCTACATATCTACTTGTATATTATCCTGGGGCATAATAGCGTCACTCCAGTCAGTCTCAACCTCGTTCGGCTTTCTCCTCGTTCTTCGAGCCTTCCTCGGTATCGGAGAGGCGGCTTTCGGACCCGGCGTCCCATTTTATCTCTCTTTCTTCTTCCGAAGAAATGAACTCGCATTTAGAACCGGGTTGTTCATTTCAGCAAGCCCGCTATCGGCATCATTTGCCGGCGCTCTAGCCTGGGTCATTACCAAACTGGGACAGTATGCACCGCTTCGACCATGGAGGCTTCTGTTTCTTCTTGAAGGTTTCCCGAGTGTTCTTATTGCAGTTTGGGCTTGGGATTTTATCCCAGATAGTCCTGGGACAGCGAAATTCTTGGGTCCGAGACTTAGAGAGGTTGCTGTCCTCAGATTGAGGCAGGAGAAAGAAGATGCTGATGCAGAGGAGTATGGTGGAGAGGAGCATGGTTTCAGGAGGGAATGGAACAGAGGAGTGGATCTCTATGAAGTTTTTCAGACGCTTCGGGATCCTAAATGCTACCTCACGGCTGTATGTGCATCGTTCAGAACGTTTTGTCTCGGCCATTGACTAACAAGATAAAGTTCATGTTCTTCAGCTGTAACGTGGCGTTTAGTTCCATGCCTGTCTTTCTTCCGACCATCATCAGGGATATGGGACATACTTCCCTCAAATCCCAGGCCCTTTCCGTACCTCCCTACCTATTCGCGTTCATCATAGTCCTCATTACCGCGTACCTCTCCGACCGCTTCCAATCACGCTCCATCTTCATCATGATGCACTCTTTCTTTGCCACACTTGGCTACACTACTATCGCCCTCTCTGGATACTATAGAGCCCCAAATCACACTCTCCGCTACCTCGCTCTATATCCCGCCGCTGCAGGTTTCTTCTCAGCAATCACGATTATCATCACATGGACGATTAACAATCAAGAAAACGATAGCAGGAAAGGGACGGGAATGGCGATTTTGAATATTATCGGGCAGATGGGCCCACTTGTGGGAACAAGTATTTTTCCAGAGACAGATGCACCATTCTATGTGAGGGGGATGGGTGTATGTGCTTGCTTCATGGCCTTAGTGGCAATATTGGCTTTCTCTCTGAGGCAGATTTTGAAGATGCAGAATAAAAAGCATAAGGAAAGGGAGCGCTATAGAGGCAGCGAGTATGCTGGGATTCCTCTTACGGAGGGAGGGGTGCCGACAGCTGAGCGGAAACCATTTGAGTTCATGCTATAGAATAATTATGTGAAATAATGAGAAACACTGCTATCAGCATTTATACTCTTTTGCTACGTTGTGCTTGTCCATATCCTCTGTAGTGTAGGTGACCTATCAGGACGCGTCACGCGTTCAGCCTTATGCGCTTTGACATCTGCCAAGACCTTCTATCGCTCCTTCCCATGCGAACTTTCATCAACAACAGTTTCAACTTTCCACCCCACCAGCACTTATTTTGAGCATTCATGCTTGATGGAGCCTTGTATGCTGCTCTGAAGGGTCATACATTCCAGAGGATTCATGAATCCGTTCACACCATACACGTCAGCGCTGCAATCCTGTGTTTCAACAAAGTAAACATGCAATGATTATTCTTGGCCCCAAGACAGCATCCAGCCTTCTGCAGAGTATCTCCTTCAGATTCTCCGTTGAAAATGGATTCATCCAGATCAAACCCGGAGATGACAGAGCTACCGGGCACTTTGGCTAGTTCATCAAAAGCTGCGGAATCCCCAGAAAACATCCCAGAGAAAACTGCAGACGACTCTGAGAAATCTTCAACCGACATACGCAGCCCTCGCATCATCATCATCAACAATGAAGTACCTACGAATGATTTCATGCCAGAGGCGGACCTAGAGAAAATGCCAGGAATGCCACGTGGAGAGACCGAGTCAATGAGGTTTGACGGCGATGACGAAGATCCTCCGATCCCCGTGTCTTTTCAGAGATCTTCTAGTCCGGCGATCATGCAGCGAAACAAGGGCGCTGCATATGAGAAAGTTGGCGAAGAAGGCATCAACAGGATGCATAAATTCTCCCTTTACGAAACGAGCACCCGCTTCTATCTCGTCGGTGGCGATATCATGGATAAGCATTATCGTGTTCTGAAGATCGACCGTACTGCACCTCCTGGAAATTTAAATATCTTCGAAGATGATATTGTTTATGATAAACGGGAAATGAACCAGCTTCTGAACGCTATTGATGATGGAAACAAGGGCGCCGGAGGCATGAAGCTGAAATGCAGTACTTGGGGCCTCTTGGGTTTTATCAGATTCACAGAAGCTTATTACATGCTTCTTATCACAAAGAGAGCACAGGTCGCGATGATCGGAGGCCACTACATCTACCGAGTTGATGGTACAGAGCTTATTCCGCTCACAACAGGGTCTACCTCGCGGTTCCAAAAGGACAGGAATCCAGAGGAAGCCAGGTTTCTCAGTATTCTCAACAACTTGGATCTGACGCGATCATTCTACTTCAGCTACTCTTACAACATTACCAGAAGTCTCCAGCAAAACATCATCCGTGAACGGTCAGCTCTAAACCAATGCCTCAGAACACCTAGTCAAGACTTTCAAGATATGTTTGTCTGGAATCATTACCTTCTAGGACCGGCTCGCGCTGCTCTTAAGAGCGTATATGACTGGTGTCACCCAATTATTCATGGTTACATTGAGCAATCTTCCATCGATATCTTCGGCCGGAGGGTATACATCACGATCATTGCACGACGATCCCGATTCTTTGCGGGTGCGCGCTTCTTGAAACGAGGTGCCAACGATTTAGGCTATGTGGCTAATGACGTGGAGAGCGAGCAGATTGTATCTGAAGGTCTAACCACTTCATTTCATGCCCCGGGACCTCGACTTTTTGCTAGCCCGACATACACCTCGTATGTTCAACACCGAGGGAGCATACCTCTCTACTGGACTCAGGACAACACTGGCGTAACACCCAAGCCCGACATCGACTTGAATTTGGCAGATCCTTTCTATAGTGCTGCTGCCCTCCACTTCGACAACCTTTTCGAGCGGTATGGGACACCAGTATATGTGCTGAATTTAATAAAAGCACGAGAACGGACGCCCAGAGAGTCTAAGCTTCTCCATGAATATCAAGACGCTATCAAGTACCTTAATCAATCACTTCCATCAGACAAGAGGATTTTGTACGAGGCTTTTGATATGGCGAGGGCGTCCAAGACAAGGGGCCAGGATGTCATCGGTACTCTTGAGCATCTCGCTGAAGAGGTTCTTCAAAGGACTGGCTTCTTTCATAACGGGGACAGCGAGTTCGATTCGCCAAAGGTGCAGAATGGAGTCGCAAGGACTAACTGCATTGACTGTCTCGATCGGACAAATGCTGCTCAGTTCGTTATCGGAAAGCGGGCATTAGGGCGGCAGCTTCAAGTGCTTGGAGTTATTGCGGGAAACACAGTGGAGTATGATAGCGACTGCGTCGACATATTCACACAAATGTTCCACGGCCACGGCGACGCGATTGCTATTCAATATGGTGGATCTCACTTGGTCAACACAATGGCGACCTACCGCAAGATCAATCATTGGCAGAGCAGCTCACGAGATATGGTCGAGAGCTTCAAGCGCTACTACCACAATTCCTTCCTCGACTCACAGCGCCAAGAAGCGTACAACCTCTTCCTTGGAAACTACATCTTCGCGCAAGGACAACCAATGCTTTGGGACCTGACAACAGACTATTATCTCCATCATGAAGATCCCCGTTCCTGGCTTAACAAACCCCAGCGAGGCTACATAAACTGGTATACGCTTTCCAACCTTGAACCCCGGGGTCTTCCTCCCTCCGTCACCATAACAAAAAAAGAGCTCGCCGAGAAAGGTATAACTGCCTATGACGATTACTGGCTGGAATATTACCGCCCCCTCGCCATATCCTCCTTTCTGAAAATCTTCGCCTTCCGTCTAAATTCGCCCACTCGCCATGCTCCAGATAAATCCATCCCATCTCGCGACCAAGACATTTCGCCCTTCGTCATCCGCAAGAAGCACGATCATAACCCACCAGGGAAACCAGAGAAGAAAGCCCCTCGAAAAGGCGTCACTATTGTCGACCCTTCTAGCGAGACCGATTCGAGGAGAAATAGCATTATAGCTCGACGGAAGAGAGGGGATCATTTAAGTGTTCCTGGTCACGGAGAAATGAGTCCAGTGAAAGGCAGCATACTCCGAGGCCCGCATTTCGAAACACAGATGCCATCCAGTGCACCATCGGTTTCCGGTAGATACCCCTCGCTCACAAAGTCGACCTCCACATCAACCAGTACGAAGAATTTTATACCCGCCGACAAATCTCTCATGAATCAATGGACTCTAGCGCAATTCTACGATAACAGTCTTAACCCTAGTGTCACCAACGCTGAACAAGATGAATATTCACGATATATCGAGCACCCGCTTAATCTCCCGCTTGTCGTCAGCTCTGAGACACCGTCGACGGATGATCCTGGTGCGTTGGAGTTCTATGAGTATTTATCAATGAATGAAGGACCGTTAAAGAGCGATGCAGCATCCATGTGTCCCACGACCGCCGACACGCACTCCCTTCACTTCCTTCACCACCATTATCTCCCATCCGTCTCCCTCCCCCCTCTAAACATAAACACGGAAATCGCATCAATACGCTCCACTCCCCTGAGCCGCCCCACATCCGCCGCAGGCTTATCCATAAATACACCATTCTCTCATCCCGATCACCCTAACTCCCACAATGTCGGAACAGGCAAATTCCAAGTCAGCGATCGAGACCTAGAAGAGTATGAAGAATTCCTGAAAGCCAAAGAGAACCCTCTGGATGTGTTAGAAGATGATGGGGGCAAGAAACGGTATAAAGCATATCGGCAGTGGTTAAAAGGGAAGAGTTTTTTCAAACAGAGTAAGGTGGATCCTGAGTGGCAGAATCAGCTTCCGGGGCGGTAATACTGATCCACTTCCATTCAGTAACGGAAGAGGAGGCTTGTGCAGAGAGAAGATGAAGACAGGAAAGTGAATTGGGTTGAGAAAAGAGGGTACCAAGATCAAGCTGGTACCATTTTAGCGTTGGCTTTGACGATATCGTGACACAGAATGCGGCGTCCAGTTTTCGATAGCCTAGCTAGACCAACCTAGGAAGGAACCAAGCTTGAATGCGGGGGATCAACGATTTCAATATATACCAATACCTATTATTTCGCTCTTTCCAATACACCTCTCATTTCATCTCTCACTTTTGACTTTATGAATATGCGGCCAATTCGCACCATACTCCAACCACTTGCCATCTCCGCTCTCCCAGCTCTGGCATCAGAAACCTTCGACTACATCATCGTCGGTGGCGGCACCGCTGGGCTTGTGCTAGCAAACCGTCTATCTTCAAACCTTAGCATCACAGTCGCAGTCATCGAAGCCGGTGATTCCGTGCTCGATAACCCCAATGTAACAGATGTATCCGCCTTTGGCCTCGCATTCGGCTCATCCATTGATTGGGCCTACACCAGCGCACCCCAAAAGTATGCTGGAAATCGAACTTTGACGTATGATGCGGGCAAGGCTTTGGGAGGTACGTCGACGATTAACGGCATGACGTATTTGCGGGCTGAGAAGGAGCAAATTGATCAGTGGGAGGAGTTGGGGAACGAAGGTTGGAATTGGGAATCGCTGTGGCCGTATTATCTCAAGCATGAAGGATTCTTAAAACCGGATTATTGGCAGGTGGAGAGGGGGGCGACGTTTGAGAAAGAGGTGCATGGGTTTGAGGGGCCGGTGGGTGTGGGATGGAGTAAGCATCTTATTGGACAGGGCGTGGAGAGTATTCTTCGTGGGACGTCTGAAGCATTGGGGATACCGTTTAATGCTGATGCAAATGATGGCAGCATGCGAGGTTTCACGACGTGGCCGTTCACACTTAACGCGTCAACGAACATCAGAGAAGATGCAGCAAGAGCGTATTACTGGTCGATCCCCCCAGAATCAAGACCAAACCTCCGTGTATACCTCAACACGACTGCGACGCGAATCATCTGGGACCCAGAATCAAAAATTGGTAAAGTACAGGCGTCTGGTGTCGAGGTCCTCACTTCGACTAACTCTAAAAAATTCATATCCATAACCACCGATGGGGAAGTCATCCTCTCCACTGGCTCCATCCGCTCCCCCGCTCTCCTTGAGCTTTCCGGCATAGGGAATCCCGCAATTCTCGAACCCTTGGGTATTAAGACTATAATTCCCCTTCCCAGTGTCGGAAACCTCCATGACCAATCCAACACCTTAATGAGCTATTCCTCCTCCGCAAAGTGGACTGGATACCCCTCCTTCGTAACGTATGTCACCGCTTCCGACCTCTTTGGAACCCATCTCAACTTCGTCTCAGATTCCCTCCGCGCGAACATATCCCGGTACGCTGAAACCATCGTCTCTGACTCTGCTCCTAACGCCACCTCCGTCTCCATCCTAAAATCTCTCCTCCAGAAGCAAGTAAATTTAATCTTCAAGGAAAATAGCTCCGTTCCTCTTGCCGAACTCCTCTGGGTTCCCAGCGCCAATGCCATATCCGTAGCAT
Organism: Zopfia rhizophila CBS 207.26; assembly: GCA_010093925.1. Taxonomy (NCBI): domain Eukaryota; kingdom Fungi; phylum Ascomycota; class Dothideomycetes; family Zopfiaceae; genus Zopfia; species Zopfia rhizophila. The sequence goes on from ML994624.1 coordinate 110,166, forward strand.
TCTGGAACCTCCTCCCCTTCTCCCTCGGCTCCATCCACATCACTAGTGCAAATCCTACTATCCCTCCATCCATCAACCCGAATTACTGGCAGCTGGAAATAGACATCCTTGTCCAATCAGCCGCCGCCATGAAAATCCGAGAATACTTTTCAACCCCGCCACTTTCCGAATACGTGAGTGGTGAGATAAGCCCGAATTTCACGGTTGTGCCACAGGATGCAAGATTTGATGATACGAGGTGGGGCGATTGGTTGAAGGGTGTAAGTGGAAGTAATATGCATCAAGTTGGAACATGTGCTATGAAAAATAGGGAGCTAGGTGGGGTGGTTGATATCGAAGGGCGGGTTTATGGCGCACTGAATGTCAGAGTGGTAGATGCGAGTGTAATTCCGGAACAGGTGAGTGGGCATTTGAGCGCGACGGTTTACGCGGTCGCTGAGAGGATTGTGGAGGGAATTTTGAAGGGGCGATAGAAGGGTAAAATGGATTGAGGGGAATGGATGAAATGAGAATGACGGTGAACAGACTGGGTGGGTTGGATGAAGAGATGATGTTCCCTAAAATAGGCAATGCAAGCTGGGGTTTTAATAGCAAGCTGTACACTAATTCCTTAATAGTATGGTTTAATTCAAGAATTGATATTACAAAAATTGAAAGTGAGAGAGTACAGTCGTAGTATAAGTCTGAGGTAGACTAGAAAGGCGTTTGATTGCATGATAACGAAGAAGGATGTATACCTCGCATTGGCAGCCTCGATTTTCAATATGGTTTTGTCACTCGGATCATTCGGTCTGATGTTCAGAAGCGATTCATTGAAAGGAAAAAAATGATGGAGTACCACCAGCTGGAACGAGGAAGTGTCACAATGAACGGAGACCCGGCAGAGTACAAGTGCGATACGGTCGCATTCCATACGGTAGCTATACCAACCAGATACGTCGTAAATCGTAGATTAACCTTATCCCAAAATCCTCCAACATAACTCGGCTTGATGGACAATTCAACGACACCACCCCTGGTCGCGACTTCGCCTTCCCATTGAAGACGGATCATCCTGATATCAATGATCTCCCGCTCCACTACCAGGGCGTCCAACAGTCCGTAATCTTCGGCCCGATCAATCTCAGAGGCTAATTACGGGTCAAAATCGACTTATGTACTTACGGATAAGTAGTTTTGAAGCGAATTGCGGCCCGTACAGCCGTTGTACGGGCCACATGCTAGCGTTTTTAATGCCAGAGAGTTCTCTAGGTCCTCGCGAAGGGGCACTGTAATGTAACTCTAATTCATTTGCTCTCTAAACAGGTTTGGAACCCTTGTCGCCCGTAAAAATAGTAGAATCGACTGATAGTCTCCTTACATATCGCTCATTGTGTTAGCTGCCGCCAGAGACCTTCCGTTGCGTTGGCAAAGTTGACTTAGTTCATCATCTTCATCCTCTGCCGTATTTAAGTATGTTTTGATGTCTCTCTTCGTTAAGGCTTTAGCCATTTTGTGGTAGATAAGGAAGTTTTTTTAATAAGTTTTGAACCAGACTAATTAGCGTAGCGAAAATGCACAAGGCCGTGAAGTCTTGAAGCTGAATAAAAGTTGATTGTTTCTACTGGCTATGGAAGCAGGCAAGAACATCCTTCATTCTGCTGATTAATCTGACCACGTGATAGCATATAGAGTCATTTCTTTATACAATGCCCAAAATCTACATTTACAAAATATTCTCTTTTATAAACTCTTTGTATTTTTATAAAAAAAAATGGAAAAACAGAATAAAAAAATAAAAAATAAAACTAAATAGTATTAATACTTTTTATATACTTTTTATAAACTTTTTTAAAATATAAAATATATAATAAATTAGTTATTTAAGTTATATATTAAGTAAATTATACTTATTTTAAAAAAAAAATACTAAAATTTTTAAAATTAATTTTAATTAATATATTTTATTTTATCTTTTATAATTTTATATTTAAATAAGTTATTTAAAAATATAAGTACTATTTATATAAAAATACTAATATTTATTATTATTATTACTTTTATTTACTACTTAATTTTTTTTTTTTAATAAGTTTATATAAGCTAATTTCTTTTATAAAATAAATTATTAATAAAAAAACTTATAAGTGTACTATACTAAAAAAAAACCTAATACTTTATTATTATAATACTTTATTTCTATTTTCTTAATTTTTATATAGTTTATATTTTAAGTTATTATATTTACATTTTATAAATAATTAAAGTTTTAAAGTAATATTATAACTAGCATATTTTTAAAATTAATGTTTAAGTTAATAGTTAAAATAGCTAAAGTTAACTATTTTAAAATAAAGTTAATAAAAGTATATAAAACTAAAATACTTATATAAACTAGTACTAAAATACTAAACTTAAATAAATAAATAATTATATAACTTAAGTATACTTTAAGTAAACTAGTTGTTATAATAATATATTATATAAAAATATAAAGTTTATACTTATATATAATAAAGCCTTTATTTATTTAACTTAAAATTTTTTTTATGTTTTTTATTTAAATGTTTTATATTTTATAACTAGTATATATAGTATTAGCTTAAAGATTTAATACTTATTAATTTAGTATTTTTATTAAATATACGTTAAGTTGTAATATTATATTTAAATAATTTTTTTACTATTATATACTATTTTTTAAAGTTATATAAAATATTTTTAAGTTTATAAAAAAAAGTACATAATTTAATAATAAGTTTTAATAATTAAATTTAATACTAGTAACTAAAAGTACTACTATTAAAATTAATACTATTAGTAAACAAACTATTAACTATATTATAATTTTTAGTATAGTACTACTTTATAATTTAACTAATAACTTATTTATATTTATATACTTTTAAATATACTAATAATAATAATACTACTTAACTTATTAATAGCTTATTTATACTACTTCATATTTAAATATATTAGTAATAATACTATTACTTAACTTATTAACAACTTATTTATACTACTTTATATTTAAATATACTAGTAATAATACTACTTTAAAGTTTATAAAAAAAATTTATATAAATATAATTTAATTTTTAGATTAATACTACTACTAATTTAACTAATAACTTATTTATATTAATATGCTTTTAAGTATTCTAGTAATATTACTATTATATTTTATATATATTATTTATTTATTATTCTTACGCCGATTTGGGCAGTAGTATGCCATGCGGACCTTCTACGGACTTAATTACATAGAGAAAAACCTATTACGGGGCACATAGCCTCCGCTTTTAAGAAAAACAACCTCTGTTTCTTTCGTTTATTATGTACGGCCTATTTCCTCGCTGCCTGTAGTACCTTTTACGGAGTAAAAGGAGCCCGTAACTCTAACTATAGCACTCTACCTGCCTGTTGCGGGCACTTTCCTACCTATCCTTCGCCCTGTAGAGTAGTTCTGTGGCTAGGGAGAACTGCGGTAGGATACCCGTCTTTACGAGCTAATATAAGAGCTTGGCTACACCCTCTGCCGACCCCATAAGGTGCTGGAAATCAATTTTACTGGTTTCTATATCTCGTAAAGCTGTTCTTGTATCTGTAAACTGAGGGTAATATAGAATAACATGTTTTACTGTCTCTTATCCACAGCCGCAGACGCATGTAGCAGTCCAGAGAAACATGTATATTATATATCATACAGTAGAGTTGCTATAACTTACCTACCTAAGTTCCTTACTATACGCTATAGACGTATACGTTCCCTGATTTACTTCTTAAGCCTATCTCAGCAGCGCTGCTATTCACACTCTAGATAGACTAACACGCACATCCGTCCTTTCAGGCCACATAGATAGTGTTGTTAGTAAGGGTGTGATCCTCCTTCCATTATAAAGCCCGCCACACATAGGTGCCCAAAAGGGACTACCTATATACAAGGCCGTACGAGTCCACTAAGGCTCTATCTCATAAAGGCAAGCACCTTGGAGCCATCTATCGCTGCCATTATATGCTATACCCTATAATCCCTTTCACGCCTAGCAGATTGCTTCGCGTTATCTATATCCTTCTTAGAGATAATAGACTGTCTGTGTCTTGCAGGAGTGGGCCTAGTGATAATTTAACGCCGCGCAACTATCAGTCCCTCAGCCTCCTACTAACTAAGCTTGTATTTCACCGTCTTATTAAGTCCCACTCAAGTTTGCTTAAGACTAATAACTCGCCGGTGGCCTAAGTCCGCGGTGCCTAGATGGCAATCTAGGTATAAACCAGCCGGCCTGCGTCGAGGGCTGCGAGCACCACGCTATTTGAGACCCTCTAGTAAGTCACCGTCGAAGCGCATCCGGCCGCCATCGTTCAGTCGTTAAGTCCGTCGAGAATCCGTCGTTAAGTCTCTCGTGAGTGGCTCCAAAGAAACTGTTGGAAGCTGAGGTTGATGAAGCTTGCTTGATTATTTTAGGCTTGCGTGGAGCTTATATACATAGCTGAGGTCACGTGTGCTTGGCAGTGATTGCAATTCCAACAGAAACATGTATATTATATACCATACAGTAGAGTTGCTACAACTTGCCCACCTAAGTTCCCTACTATACGCTGTAGACGTATAAGTTCCCTGATTTACTTCTTAAGCCTATCTCAGCGGCGCTGTTATCTATACTCTAGATAGACTAACACGCGCATCCGTCCTTTCAGGCCACATAGATAGTATTGTTAGTAAGAGTATGATCCTCCTCCCATTGTAAAGCCTACTACATATAGGTGCCTAAAAGGGACTATCTATATGTAAGGCTGTATGAGTCTACTAAGGCTCCACCTTATAAAGGTAAGCACCTTAGAGCTATATATTACTGCTATTATATACTATACCCTATAATCCCTTTTACGCCTAGCAGATTACTTCGTGTTATCTATATTCTTTTTAGAGATAATAGGCCGTCTGTGTCTTGCAGGAGTGGGTCTAGTAATAATTCAATACTACATAACTATTAGTCCCTTAATCTTCTACTAACTAAGCTTATATTCTATTGTCTTATTAAGTCCTACTTAAGTTTGCCTAAGACTAATAACTCGCTGGTGGCTTAAGTCTGTAGTATCTAGATAGTAATTTAGGTATAAACTAACCGGTCTATATTAAGAGCTATAAGTATTATGCTGTTTAAGATCCTCTAGTAAGTTACCATTAAAGCGCATCTAGCCGCTATTATTTAGTTATTAAGTCTGTTAAGAATCCGTTGTTAAGTCTCTTATAAGTGGCCTGGAATTTTAGATTATTTCTATTCTTAGTATAATACACTCTTAAAGCGGCATAAGTATAGAGGTGTTTTATTATACTATTAAACTAGAGTAGCTAGCAGGGTAGTTTTTTAGATAAAATATTAGATAGTTTTTACCTAGTTTCTCTGTTCTTTAGTTAGTTATCTGTGCTTAGTATTTAAAAACTCTATTATTTTAATTATTTTAAGAATTAAGCTTTTAAAAAGAGCTTTCTAGTAATACTAAATATTATATACTAGTAATAGACGCAATCCTTACTATTAATTCACTCTAGAGAATAAAATAATATGGAAAAGAATTCCCATATAACAGTATAGATCAGGTCACGATTTTAGTGTTCTTTTAATTTTATATATATTTTAAATACATTTTAATTTAATATATATATATATATATATATATATATTATATTTACATTTATACTATACTTAAAAGAAAAAACAAGTTTTATAAGTTTTAAAATAAAACTTAAAAAAAGAAAACTTAAAGTAAATAAAAACTATTATAAAAAAATACTTAAAGTACTATAAAGTAAATATATATATATATTCTATAACTTAAATAAAAATATAAAGTATAACTAAATAATAAAACTAAGTTTTACTAAAAACTTTTTATAATAGTATTTATAAACTAAAATTTTAATAAAAAATATAAAGTTAAAATTAAAGTACTATATTATAAATTAATTAAAGTAAAGTAAATAAAGTATATATTTTACTACTAAATAAAAATATAAGTGTAATTAAATAATAAAACTAAACTTTACTAAAAGCTAATAAACTAGTAAATATAATAAAGTAAAAAAACTTTATATAATAATATTTATAAAGTAAAATTTAAATAAAAGTAAAAACTAAACTTATAGTAAATTTTTTTTTTGTAGTTTATTAATTTAATTTTCTTTTATTTACTTTACTTTTTATAAAAACTTAAGTTTAAAAAAAGTATTATTATTTTATTAACTATTAATTTTGTAATATATTATATAAAAATATAAAATTTATATTTGTATATAATAAAGCTTTTATTTATTTAGTTTAAACTTACGTATTTTTTTTTATTTAAATGTTTTATATTTTACAGCTAATATATATAGCATTAACTTAAAAATTTAATACTTATTTATTTAGTGTTTTTGTTATAGTAACTATTTATAATATATAAAGGGCTTTTAAAAAAGCTTTTTTAATAAGTTTTTTTATTATATTATATGTTTATATATTAGTTTTATATGTCACGAGAGTGCTACGTGCAGGAAATTAAAAACTTAAAAAAAAGTATTAATTAATTACTATATATAATACTAAGTAATAATTTAAAATGTTATATAAAGAAAAAAAGAAATAAAATAAGTTATAAATAAAGTATTTAAGCGAGAGCTCGTGTACTAGCATAAAGCTAATATATAAACACGTAATATAATAAAAAGACTTATAAAAAAAGCTTTTTTAGAAGGCTCTTATAAGGTATTATAAGTAGTTACTATAATAATACCCTCTTTTTAAATCTAAGCTCCTATAATAAGTGTTTATGTCAAATCTTAAATAGTAAATTAATTTAGATTCTAGAGATAGAATTCTTTTATAGTAGTTATATCTTAAAGATTATTTATAAGTTATTATATTAGATTATTATACTTAGTTTATTTAATAAGGTATTTATAGTATTTCTATCTATAATTAAAGCGCAACTCCTTAATTTACTTAATATAATATTTAGTATTACTATTAATTTTAATAGGTTCTAGTAGTAAGTTTTATTAATTTAAAAGATATTTAGATTCAAGTACAGCTAGCTAAAGTAAAGATATATAAAAGACTAGATATATACTTAGAGATTTAAAGAGTTTAAGTTAGTATATATATAAAAAAATTATATAAAAGATATATTATTTCCCTAAGGCCTTTAAGTCTAGCTTTTTAGATAGTTATTTAATTTTAATATTTTATATATTACGCTAGACTATGTCTCCTATCTAGTAGTTAGATATAAGTAATTATTTTTAATTTATATATTCTTTTTAAAGAGCCTAGGCCTAAATTATCTCTTTTTAAACTAGTTATTAAATATTAGCTATTTTCTTTACTATATGGTTAGCTTTTAAGGCTTGTAATGCCTAGTAAAACCGTCTTTAAATTCTTATAGAAAATTTAAAACCTATTTAGGGGTGTTAGTTTATATTAGCTAGAAATAATAAAACCTTTATAAATTTAGATATAATATTATTAGCTTTAAACTATGCTAAGAGGAGCTAGTTTACTTAGTTATTTTATTAATAGTTTATATATACACGTAGAATTTATTTTATTATACTATTAGCTTTTTCTATTTAGCTATTAGTTTCTAGATAGTATATAAAAAATAGTTAGAGTTTAATTTATAATTATTTACAGAATTTATTATAAAAAGTAAAAACAAATTATGTTCTTTAGTCTAATATAATCGTTTCTAGAAGGCTATAGTCTATCTATATATACTAATAGAAAAAATAAGCTATATCTATAATAGTTATATTAGTATAAGAAATTAGATATTAGTATTTTATAAGATAGTTTATTATAATCATAATATTAATACAGCTTTTAGATTTTAAGAGATTAGTAATAAAGTCTACGGAAATATCCTTCTACCTTCTTTTAAAAACAAATAGGGGCTTTAAAAGGCCGTAATACTTCTTATAAAAAGTCTTAAATCTTTAATAAATATAGTAATAGGAAATGTATTAGTATATTATCTTAAATATCTAAAGCTAATAGTATTTATATTATTATTATTTCTTATTTACTGCCTGATTTGGTCCCCCTAATAGGTCTATACAGGCTAATTTCTTACTATTTAAGTAAATAAAAAACCTTTAGAGGAAATATAAGAGGTAATACTTCAAATAGCGTTTATACTATATTAATAAAAGAAAAAATATTATTAGGTTATGCTATATTAATACTCTTTAAAAGTATCTATACTTTTCTTATTTTATCTACTATTTAAGCTATTTTAGCTATGTTTATATATTACTTTTATAAAGCTATATACCTATCCCTAACTCCTTTCAAGTTTTTTTTATATATATAATTGCTTTAATAACTGTTTATATTCTACTTAAGAGTGTATAACCACTAAGGGAATCTTCTTATCTATTTTTCTATTAATAATAATAAAGTGTTCTTTAGTATTGTTTAAGCCTTAAGGCCTAAACCTAAGCCCTTAAGCTCTATTCTCTAAATAGAAAAGAAATATAATTTAGTAATAGAAGTATCTAAAGTCCCTATAACTAGATACTTAGACTACTAAATAATATTAAAATAGGAGACTACTTTTATTTATAATTTTAAAATATAAATTACTTACGTTTTGTGTGTACATACCGTGTAATATAATATAATATAATAAAGAAAAGAAAGAGTTATTAGAGGGATATTTTCTATTAATTTAAATAACTAAATATACATGTTAAGATATGATAGTTATGTTTTTAAATTTTTACTAGAGCTTACTTTTCTAGCGAAATTTTTTTTTATATTATTACTATATTACCATACTAACGTCGCGTAGCTGTGTATATATCTCTATATTTATTCTAATAGTTTATTAATATAATCCTAATAAAATATTAATAGTAGCTATTAGGTTTTTAGACTTCACTATATAGAAGTGCAGAGGCCGCTTTTATAAAGCCCTAATATTTATATTATAGAATTTTAAAAGTCTTTCCATAACTAGAGTAGCTGCTAACAGGGAAATTATATATAATTTAAAGAATCTTAATTTTAAGTTTATTATTATTTAGTGTTATTAATTAGCTGTAATAGTATAATTAACTTTTTTAGTTTTTATATTTACTTAGGAAAAGCTTCTTAGAGCGTTAGATTTTATTCTATTTTAGTAACAAAATTTTCTAAATAAACTTATTATTAAAGTATTTATTATTAATAATCTATTAAATAGACTTATCTGTTTTAGTTAAGTTTAATTCTAGTATCTTATTAAACAGTTTAAAGTAGAGAAGTGTTTGTTATTAGGTTTTATAAACTTCTTCTTAAGCTAGAGTATTTTATATATAATAAATAAAAATATTTAGTTTCTTATTCTACCTACCAAGCTAGTATGTGATTGTGAAGTTAAATTAAAATAAATATTTAACTTAACAGGCCTATCAGTAACTTAGCTATTTTATAGTAATAAAATACTATAAATTCTTATAGTTACTTAATACCTAGATTAGAAAGGTAGTACTTTCTAGCTTAGGTTTTTATTATTTAAAACAGTATATAATAGCTAATAGCTTTTTATTATAGATTTTATAGTTACCTTTAGTAAGACTTAATCTCTTTAAGAAATAAATAATAAATCTTAGTTTATTTAATTTATTTTTCTAGAAAAATACTCTAGTAATTACATAATCTAAGGAATCAACTTCCATAATAATTAGTAACTCTAAATTAAAGTATTAGAGAATTAGAGTAATTATAAATATATATTTTAAAAATTTAAACACTATCTAGTAGACATTATTAAATTTAAATTAAGTATTCTTTTTAATTAGAGCCGTAAATAGAGACGTAATATAGAAAAAGTTATTAATAAATTATTAATAGAAATTAGGAAACTCTAGGAATACTCTTATATCTTTTATATTTCTAAAGAATTCCTAGTTAAGAATATTCTTTATTTTATTTAGATTTATACTAATTCCTTTTATTAAAATCACGTATCTAAGATAGGTAACTTATTTTTAATAGAACTTATATTTTTTAATATTAAGTTAGAGGCCAGCTTCCTTTAGAGCTTTTAAAACTTATTTTATATATTATTTATATTTATATAAAGAGTTACTATAGATTAGAATATTATTAAAATAGACTATACAAAACACATTAAGAAATAGTTAAAGAATATTATTTATATAGTATTAGAACGTGCTTAGTGCGTTGGCTAGTTTAAAAAATATAATAAAATATTTAAACAAATTATATTAAGTCTAGAAAGTAGTTAACTATTTATCTTCTTTTATTATATAGAGATAGTTAAAGGCTAAGATAATATTTAACTTTATAAAATACTTTATCTTACTAAGATAAGACAAGGTTTCTTAAATTAATAAAATAAAATAATAATTTTTAATAGTAATAGTATTTAGAGCTTAGTAGTTTATATAAAATTAAAGATCTTTATTAAATTTCTTTATAAAGATAACTAGTACAGCTATAAAAAACATGCTTATCTTAATAAATTTTTTAATAAAATAATTATTAAAATACCTCTTAAAAACTTTTAATTTATTTTAGAATATTTTATAGAGAGGTTTAAATCTATCACGGTTAGTATAAATCTATAAGTAATTATAAGTAATAAAGCACTATATTAAAACTACTCTAGTATAAAAAAAAGAAAAGAGTATAGAAAAAGAGTAGAGAAGAATTATATAGGCGCTTATAATATACATATAAAAGTATAATATATAACTAATAATATTATCTATAATATAATAACGCGATAATATGTAGTAATACTTTCTATAAATATATTATATAACAGACTATTACAAAATCTAGGTTACTTTTTTTCTTTAAGAATAATTTTATAATTATATAAATAATATCCAGGTAGTCTATTAGCCTCCTTGCGTAAAAATATTCTAAGAATATTATAATAATTCTCTAAAACCTTAGTAGCTAGATTTATGTAAGTTTTTAAAACTAAGGTTTTATTAATATCAGCTATTAAAATAGTAAAGATTTTATATTTATGTTTTTAAACTATTTATATAAAGAGGGCTACTCTAATTAGGTAAATATTTATATTTAATTTAAGTTTCTTATAAAGCCCTTTTAATAAAGTCTTTACTAAAAAGTCTTTATAGCCTTAAGAGAAAGACTTTCTTATAAGATTTTTATTTAATTTAGTATTAGATTTAGGTGCGTGTTTAGATATAAATTTAGACTCTAAATAAAAGTTCTTTAAAAAATAGTTTACTAAAGAGATCTCTAAATAGGTATTTAATTTTTATAACTAACAATTTATTTTAGTTAACTAGTAGTTATATTAGGATTAAGTAGTTAGTAATAACTTTAGAGAATAAATTTAAGTATACTATATATAGATAGTATTAAGATAAAAGTCTTTTAGTAAAAAGTTCATCAGGAGGTCTCTTAAGTAGATAGTATATTCTTTTAAATAAATTAGAAATTAAAATAAGTACAGGCAGTAAGCCTAGTAATAGAGAGTATTAAAAAATAACTTTTATAAGTTATAATTAAAGTTAACTTTATACTTTTTTATCTATAGTTAGCTAAGAATTAGTTCGTGATTTCTAGTAGCTATTTTAAAAAAATAAATATCTTTAATATAATTTAGGTAATAAAAAGTTATGCTAGTAGTGTATAAAATATAACCTCCTTTAAGACATTTATTATTAAAACTAGTAGAATAAAAAACGTTTAAGAGAGGTAAAAGATAGAATTTCTAAATATAAACTAAAAGTCTACTAATATAACCTATACTAATAACTCTAGTATTAATTAGAATAGTAATAGAATAGGAAGAGCTATCTTATTAAATAGTATACAAAATATTTATTTAATAGTCTTAAGAATTAGTTATTAGATAGGAGGTCTATAGGTTAATAGAAATCTAGTATTAAAAATATTCTAGAAAGTAACTTAACTCTAGAATAGAGCTTTTAATAAGCTAGCTTTAGAAGTTTAGAAATATTCTTATCTATAAAAAGATTTAAATCTAAAAAAAGAATAGAAGTAGGTTAATTATTAGGATTTAAATAGGCTTATAGATTAAGGTTCTAGTATAAAAATAAAGTAGTTTTAGAAAATATAACTATATTTATTACACTTAAAATATTAGCTATTACGTTTTTAGGCTTTTCGTTTAGCTAATTTAAAAAAAGCATATTTAAAAATATTAATTTCTATAATATTAAAGTCTTATTATAATATAGGTTACAGCCTATAGTAGTGTAGCATAAGAAAATACTAAAAATTATTATTATATAAGAATATTAAGTTAGTATAGTTATTTAATATATTAGAAATTTTAATACCTACTATTATTTAATAAAGCTCATTGTTTAATAATCTCCTTAACTATATAATTAGATTAATTTCGTTTAATCTAGTATTAGTAGCTAGTTTATAGAATTTAGTGAAATAAGTAGTAAAGCTTTTTTATTCTTAATAGAACAAATTAAGTTTACTTAAAGCAGTAAGTTTTTTATTTAGGTTTCTATATATAGTTAGTAGAAAAGTAATTAATTACTCTATTATGTATATATTCTAATTTATAAAAGAGTTTATAAGTGTTACTGAGTCCTTCTCTAGTCTTAAGTATATATATAAAAGCTAGAAGTATTTAGTAGAATATTAGTTAATATTATCTTTAAGTTTATAATAGAGTTTTCTAATAAAAATAAGTAGATCCCTTCACTTTCTAATAAACATTAAAGAGTTAAGTAGGTAATTAAATTTTATTATTATTAATAAAATAATAGAATTTAGTGTAAAGATTAACTTTGCTTATCTAACTATAATTCAGGAAACTTAAAAATAGATACTAGTTATAGTTATAAATAGAATTAAGATTATAGAATTTAAGTTATTTTTAAATAAACTAATAGCACCTATTAAGGCTTTTTTAGCAGTAGTTACTTAAATAATAAAGTAAAAAAAAAATAGATATAGTTTATTCTTAAACTTTCTATAACTCTTTTTAGAGAGAGTTAATAGATTCTTGTTATTATATTTACTAATATTTTAGCTATACTTATTATTAGTCTAGCGCTTTAGTAAATGTATTTTATATTATAATTATTTACTCCTTAAATAACTACATAAATTCTATAATTAGAATAAAGGTATTTAAAGAGTTAAATATTCTATTAATAGTAGTAATAATATAATATAATATTATAAAAGTACTACCTTCAGGAAAAAATTTTATGGCTAAAGATTTTATATTCATGCTATTTTAGTATTTCTAGTATTTTTAAGTATTTAGTAGTATTTAGTTGCTAAATGTAACTCTACTTATAACTTTACTATAAAGTATAGTTAATTATAATTTTTAATATTAGTATATAGTAAAGCGCAGCTAATTATAACTTTAAATATTAGTATATAATAAAATATTATAAAATACTATTAAATACTATAATATACTACGCTCCTCTTAAATTCTATACTATTTTATTTATAAAACAGTCTAGTTTTTACTTATCTACTTTCTAAAATTTATTACTAATATCTATGGGCGTTATGAGCCTGTAAAGTTACTATTTTCTATTTATACATACTAAGTTTCTTTATACGTGAAGAACTAAACTTATAGTTTTTTATTTAACTCTAATAGAATTTTCTTCTCTTTATTCTCTTTTCTTTATATATTTATATTAAGCTAATATTTAGGTCTACTAAGCTCTTTACTAATTTATTTATTAATATGTATTTAGACTTATACTAAGCTGTCTTTAGAGCTTTATACTAAACTATTTTTAAAGCTATATATTAAGTTACTTCTTAAGCTTTATACTAAACTATTTTAAGAGCTTTATATTAAATTTAAATTAGACTCTTTATAAAAGAAAAAAAGGTTTAAAAGGGTCTCTCTCTTAATATTTTAATTTAATATAAAAGCTAAATCTAATTTAATATAAGAGCTAAATCTAATTTAATATAAGAGCTAAATCTAATTTAATATAGAAACTAAATCTAATTTAATATAAAAGCCAAATCCGATTTAATATAGAAGCTAATTTTAATATAATATAAAATATATTTAAATTTAATATAGGAGCTAATTCTATATTAATATTAAAATAAACATAAAAAATACTTTAAGCAGATTAAAAAGAAAAAAGTAAATAAAGCTTATATAATATTTTATTACCTTATATAGTAAATTAGTAGTAGCTAGTAATTTAAAACTATACTTTAAAATATATATACTATATATAAGAAATAAACTAGATATATAATATACTTAGAAAATATTAAATTTATAAAATATATATAATATACATAATATGCATAATGAATAAATCGTGTAAATATTATAAATAGTAATAAAAGCTTTAGAGAATATAATTACGTATTTTATAGTATCTTATAAGATAGTATTATATTTAGTAGCTTAATACTACTTTAGAGTTAAAACTATAAGTTATAAAATATAATATGTAAAATATATAAATAGCTACTAAATATAGCTAAATATTATAAAAATATTACTAATTTTTTTTCCTAACGACGTGCAGGAAGTTAAGAACTTAAAAAGAAATATTAATTAATTACTATATATAATACTAAGTAATAATTCAAGACATTATATAAAGAAAAGAAGAAATAAAATAGGCTATAAATAAAGTATTTAAGTGAAAGCTTATGTACTAGCATGAGACTAATATATAAATATATAGTATAATAAAAAAAACTTATAGAAAAGACTTCTTTAAAAAGCTTTTATAAGATATTATAAGTAGTTACTATAATATCATACTAGCACATAAGCTTTTACCTAAATACTTTATTTATAGTCTATTTTATTTCTTCTTTTTTTTACATAATGTTTTGAATTATTACTTAGTACTATATATAGTAATTAATTAATACTTTTTTTTAAGTTTTTAATTTTCTGTATGTATTACTTTTGTAATAGTTTTTATTAAATACATATTAAGTTATAATAGTTATTAATAACTTTATATAATTAAGTAAGTTTATTATGTAAAAGTATTTTTTTTATAGTAATAATAGTAAAAAAACTTTTTATTTAATAGTTTAGTTTATTACTTAACTAGTTTATACTCTATTTTTTTAAAGTTATATAAATGCTATTACTAATACTAAAGTTTAATACTTTTTATTATTTATTTACTTACTTAGTTTATTAAGTTTATACTTATTTATGAATTATATTTAGTAATTTTTTAAGCTATATTGAAAGTATCATGTTTTTTTTTAATAAATTACTAAGCTTTTTTATAAATAAGTTACTTTTTAGTAGTTAATAAAAACTAAGTATTTAACTTATAATAGTTATTATAGGGCTTTTTACTACAATTTATAAAAAGTAAGCATAATGTCTTTCTATTTTACTTTTCTACCTACAGGGCTTAAAAGACTATTAACTAACTATAACACTTTACTCTGCTATTAACTAAACTACTATCTTATTTTAGAGCAGCTACCTATACTCTATTAACTTATTAAAAAGCGCGTTTTTGTTAGCCCACGTAAGCTTTAAACGCCGTCTAAAAGCTGAAACTTTACTTGTGTATTAACCCGTACGTTATCAAGTTTCTATAGACATTGTACACTATTAAGTAGCTAACACCTACGCGCTGCTCTATCTCCTTAAACGGAGTACTAAGCATAAGCAGGTGATACACCTGTGAGCGCTTATGGGCGTACTGCTGACCACGCTTCGATAAGATAGGTATAATTGGCGCGTTCGAAAGAGATACTCGCGGCAGTTCAGGACGACGTGTGTTTACGGGAGCTCTACTCAGGTTTAAGGTGGCTAACATGGCCCTACAACACTAAAAAAGCGTTAGTATAGGCCCTACACCTATCTCTACAGCCTCACTTATATATTTGCAGGTATCAATTGAAATGGCGTTGATTCATTAAATTATCGATATTCGCTGGGGTTTTGTGGTGAAGATCGAACGATTGACATGCGCCAAGATTTTCTCGAATTCTGCATACGCTAATTCCACCCATTTTTGCGTGCGATGAATCTACACTTGCGTAAAAGCTTATTTAAATAGCGAATAGAGCACTGGCCAAGTAGACATAAGAAACTCTGTCGTTCTCAACCTCATTACCATGGCATGTAACCATGTGCTATGCTTCTACTAGAGTTACAAACTGCGGGTCTTTGCCGAGCGCCTATTGCACATTGACTACCCCAGATATAGCAAAGTGAACGAGACCCCGTTTCCTAATCGAACAGAATTATCAGCAAGCATCGCTAGCATTTCATCAGGAACGTCACCAGCCCTCTTTGAAGAATACAGCCAGTATATTTATGGCATGATGAAATACAAGGTTCTTCGTGCGGCCGCCTCGATTCCTTCCCACATCCACATCCATCGCTCAGCTCTCGAATCCTTGATACAAAAACGCCCCTCATATGTCCAAAGCCCTTATCCCAGCAACCCTACACTCCCCTGCCAATCCAACCTTCCTAAAACCAACAACCACTCTCTTCCCTCTCCCATCTCTCCCATCCCCCTTTCTTCCCCCTCCTACCGTTTCTCTCATACTCACTGTCCCCAAAACACTTTCCCCGCCCAATACTCCTATTAACTCATTAGACCTCTCTCCTTTCTCACCCATCTCATCCCTTCCTCTCCTCGTCCGAACCAGAAAAAGGGAAATAGAATACTTACCGCCACAAGCTCCAAGCCCAAAACACCAAAATCCCCACGACCAACAAGCCTCCCATAATCGCGATACTAGCATACCATTTCGCATCGTTGCGTGTTACATCTGCAGGTGCCCATTTCGCAGGTACCATGGATTCGGAGACTGCGTGGATGGAGTATGAAGGTTTTGATGTAGTGTTCAGGATACGTTGGATGACGGTATTTAAGGAAGGGTCGTGCGGGCGGGGGTGGGTTGTGGAGGCTAGGAGGGTTGAGGGGACGGTGTAGGTGTAGGAAGAGAGGGAAAGGAAGGTGATTTGATCGGATGACATTTGGTGATTAGAGATTACGGGGCTGTGCGAGTGACGAGGGGTGGAGGAGGAACACAGGTTGAAATGCAGCGATGAAGGAGAGTGGGAGGAGGAAAGACTTGGTGTTGACGTTCGGTACGAGTTGCTGAACGAGATAGAGTGACATGTGGACAGCCCATCGTGACGTGCAGACCGATTCTAGAACACCAATGAGCTCGCCCTAAGCATCATGAAACCAAAGTAGAAGTTCCATAAGCAGAATAATCATGAGGGAGAAATCCACTCTTTTTCAGGAATGACAGAAGATTAACTAAGAGCGCCGGCAAGATGAGCGAAAGTTATTAGGTGAAGCATGTCGGGCTGTAAAACCACTTTGGTTTTGCGGTTCCGAGCTTTAAAATATCTGTCAGTACTGGTAATGTCAACAAACTCCAAATATGGGGCACCTTAGGGAATATGAAAATTTTTGAGATTGAGCAATGGAGCATAAGTAAGATGTAACATGCATTAATGACGTATCTTCATCATTTAGCCCAGACGGACACAAAACAATACCCCTCATCCCAGATTGAACTCATCAACAATGCCGGCTGCCTTCATGAACTTCTCTCTGATTCTAACCGCCTTCCTCATCTTCGCCGCCTCATCATCCGCATCAGTTTGTTGAGGCAATTTTAGTTCTGCGTTACCACCGGCCGCGCCCTTCCTGTCTTTCGTGCCGACGCCCCTGACCCTAGCAGTGCTCTTTCCACTTTGCCTTCCAGCTCCAGTCCTCAGGCCGGGAACCTTCATACCGCTTGGCTTTTCTCTGAGCGCAAATGCTTTGGCCAGATGTCCCAGATGCAATTGCTTGATATCGAAATACCCTCGCTCAGCAGCGACGTGTGTGGCATAAGCCCTAACATGACTTTGGAAAGCTCTCCTTGCGCTTTCCAGTCTAGCAGCGGATGCTAGAACCCAGCGTTCAACTGCGAGCTGCAAACCCGTGGCTCGGTCCATATACGTTGTATTGTCTTTGACTGTTTGTCCAGGAGAGGCGAGGCTTTTCTTAAGTATCTCATCTGCGTCTTGCCGGCCGATATGCATGCCTACCTCGTTGTCTTTTCGATCGCTTTTTAGGATGTCGACATAGCCCTCTTCACAGCCTGGCATCAGGAAAATGCACGCGCGTCCATCACGACCAGCACGTGCAGTTCGGCCCACTCGATGAAGGTGGTCGTCGCGGGCAAATGCGGGGTCAAATTCGACGACAAGATCCACATTGGGGAGATCCAGACCACGGGATGCAACATCAGTGGCTAGAAGAACGGACGCCTCTGTGTTCTTGGTGAAGTGCGCAAGTGTGGAGGTACGAAGAGGCTGCTGTAGGGAGCCATGAAGTCGATAAGTTGTCACTGCGTGAGTGTTCTGAGACAGAACTGGTGACACCGCGTGCGTGATGGTGACCTTTCTTGGGTCCGATTCTGAAATTCCTTTGGTGCTTTTCGGTTTCCCCGGTAGCTGCCTTGCTATCTCATTCTCGTCTTGATCTTTAGTTTCTGTAATCGCATCATCCTCTCCCTCGAGCTTGGTGGTGAGAATGTCAAAGTGGAAGTCAACTGAGTCGGCACAAGAAATAAAAACAATAGCTTTCATAACCGAGCCTTTTCGTGCAAATGCCTGTTTGAGGAAACCGATCAGGGACACCAGACGAAGCTTAGGGGCCACAACAGCGTACGACTGTTTGAGCTGCGCAGGTGCGAAGAATGCCTGATCTCGCTTCCCATCATTTTCCTTGCCTTCTGTTCTGTCTGCGGGATTGGCCTGGATATGAACAGCGTTTTTCAAGCTGATCTGCCCAAGTCTTTCAACATCCATCTTCATAGTTGCGGAGCATAGAACCGTCGTTCGCTTTTCCGGTAGCCCTGGTATTCTGTATTGAGCATCCTTCTTTGCCCGCATTCGTAGATTGAGATTGCCAACGATCTTCTGAATTTCTTCCTCGAACCCAAGCTCCATCAATCGATCTCCTTCATCGAGCACCAACCAACGAACATTACTGACATCAAGGGCCTTGGTATGTTCCAAATGATCCGTTAATCGACCTGGGGTAGCAACCAATATATTTAGTCCCTTCCTCAAACGCGCTTTTTCAGACTTCTTCCTCTCACCACCAATGACCGTTCCTGCAACAAGCCAGTGTGCGCATCCAAGTAGACTCTCCAACACTAACGCGATCTGCTTACTTAATTCTCTTGTAGGTGCCAGTATGATCGCAAAAAGGCCAGAGTCTCTGTGAACGACTTCATCTATTTTCCGCTTTTTCATATTAGCGGAGAGTTCCATGAGCCTCTGCACAATCGGCAACAGATACGCCAGCGTCTTTCCAGAGCCTGTTTCTGCTTGTATAAATGCATCCGAATCCTCCTTGGCTAACTGTGGAACTGCAGCCTTTTGAATGGATGTGGGCGCCTTCAAGTCCATTTTGTTCAATAAGTGTGTCGCAAGTGTCGCAGAGAGGCCTAGGGAGGTAAATGTATCGAGCTCGCTTTTGAGGGGGGCATTGGAAGGCTCCACAGGTGCATCGTTCTTCGATTCGTCTTTGTTGAGGTTCTTCGTCGTTGAGGTAGGATTGTACGAGAATAGCGAAGAAATAATCTGCTTCGAGCCTCCTTTTGCAAAATCATGCTTCTCTTCCGGCTTCTTTCTAGTATTCACATCAGAACTGGGTCTGAACTCCTTGGACGTACTGGCTGCACTCGAAGTCGGCCTAAACTCCCCTCGGACCCTCGCTCTCTTCGCCTGCCTCTCTCCTGGCCGCTCGATGCCCGGGCTCTTAGACCTTCTCCGATCCCTTTCCCCTAACGTAGCATGATTTGCATTTTGCGTTGCCTTTGTGCCAGTTAGACGACCTGTAGCCTTGTTATGCCAGTTCTCTGCTGCTTTCTTCGCCGTTAGTCGGTCCCGCCAGTTTCCACCTTTGAATTTGGGCTTGTTGATAAAGCCACTGTCTGGGATCGAGAAGTGTAGGAGCATTCCATCATCGGCCATTCTGAGTTCTGTCTTGCCTATTGCGGTCTATAGAGGGTGGTGTTGGTGCGAATGTGGAAGACACTAAAAAATCGAGGTCAGAACTTTTTGCGCACAGACCACTTTCACCCCTCTGCCAACATCGGGCTAGCAGGGATGAGAGCTGTGAGGGCATCTTCAGCGCAGATTCAAGTCCAGAGCAACAAAACCCCGAACTCAAGCCATGGCAAACAACTTTCACTCCGCCAGCCCACCACTCTCGGTTGAGAGACTCCATCTCATATTTCATCAAAATCTACCCTCCCGAGCTTGGAACTCATCACCCGACGCACTTCCGCACTCCTCAACACCATGGCTTCCAAGCTCCTACCCCTCACACGTTTAGCAGGTACAGCTTTACGACACTAAGCCATTGAGTCTTACAACTAAGGAATTGTAGCCTCTAGCACCCATAGCTATATATCTACACGCCCCCCTCCAAAGCTATTCGATTCTAATGGCGTCCGCTACCTCTCCACCTCAAACCCCCTCGGCTCCTCATCCTTTGCTCCACACACCAAGATCTTCCACGATGTCCCTACACTGCGCGAATACCGAAAGAACCTCGTTCTCAACAACCGGACTGTCGGTCTAGTCCCTACAATGGGCGCCCTCCATGATGGCCACCTCTCCCTCGTCCGCGCCGCCGCCTACGAAAATACCGACGTCTTCGTCTCCATTTACGTAAATCCGACCCAATTCGGCCTAAATGAAGATCTGGCCTCCTACCCCAAAACCTGGGACTACGATATTCGACAACTACACTCCTTGGACCGAGAACTTGCTTCCGTCGGCGCAGGACGTGTCTCCGCCGTCTTCGCACCCAGCACACCAACCATGTATCCTACGCTCCCACCCGACAGTAGTATACCTGGTAAGGGTAGCTTCATAGAGATGAGGCCTTTAGGTCAGCTATTGGAGGGTTCTTCTCGACCGGTCTTCTTCAGAGGCATCGCAACAGTCTGCATGAAACTCTTCAACATCGTGGCTCCCGAACATGTCTACTTCGGCCAGAAAGACATCCAACAAACCGTCATAATCCGGCGTCTGATTACCGATTTCCATCTTCCTACCACTCTGCGCATAATCCCTACATCGCGCGAACCCGACGGTTTGGCCTTGTCGTCTCGGAACGTGTATTTGGGGACTCGGCGGCGAAACGTGGGTATCGTGCTGAATCAAGCACTGAGGAAGGCAGAAGCACAATATGAAGCAGGGAAGAGGAAGAGAGGTGATATTTTATGGCCTGCGAATGCACATGCCGATGAGGTGTTGTTGGAGCAGGAGAGTTTGGAGCCTGGAAGGAGAGCAAGGTTTGACGTTGATTATATTAGTCTTGCGGATCCGGAGACAATGGAGGAGGTGGAGGAGGTGGATGAGAAACGGGGTGCGATTTTGAGTGGGGCGGTGAAGATGTTGCCTGTTGAGCAGCCGAGACAGGAGGAGGATTTGGGGGTTGGTGAGGGCAAGATTCCGGTGAGGTTGATTGATAATATTGTGTTGGAGCCGGTGATGTAAATCATGAGAGTGAATGGGAAATTACACCTTTGTTATTGATTATTGAATAGTTTGTTGTTATCAGAGTTTTAATAGTGCTTTAATAATAATAAGATTGCTCGCACATGTACAAACAAAGATTGTCAAGGGTATGGTTATGGTGGCTGTACATTCGTACACACCGTTTTACTACCTGACTCTCTCAAACATGTTTATACATAGGCTAGTTGTAGATCGGCTTGTACGTAGCTTATGCATATAGGTGGTGAGGTATGAGACCTCGGGAGCTTGAAGGACATTGAACCCGTATAAATTCGGGTGAATAGAGGTGGTGATGTGAATGCGAGAGTGGATGAGAGGTATGAAGTCTGAGACAATATGCAAATTCTGAAGGTCTTTACGCAGCCACTAGCGTTGGTGCGTTTACTTATTAGCCTTAGAGTTTCTAGTGTGAGTAATACTCTTTGAGCGTAAGAATTGAGAGCTGTGCGAGTAGTAAAGTTATACCAGCGAATAACAGCCGCCATAGTCATTATCATTTTTCATGAAGTGGTGGTATCTATCTAAATCGATGCAGGAAACCTTGGAACAGGTCGTAAATTCGTTAAAAAAAATTCATAGCCACCACCCAAGACCTCTAATTTTAGCATCGGTATCCTCACGCCTCATGTCTTGCAATTTTCTCCAGAATCTCCTCCTGCCATAGGACTCGTAGATTAACACAAAGAAAAAGGTTAAAATAAGAAAAGGAGAATCGTGAAGCGGGAGACGATGCCTCGTCGAAGTTTCAGAATCTTCCTCCTGTTGTAGAGTAGTACAGCAGACAGTATGGAAAAGGGATAAAGGAAAATGGGGAATCAGTGAGAGAATGTAGGGGCTAATATGTGGGAAATTATAAGAGAAGCGCAAGGGGCACCGCCAGAAGAAAAGAGGTATAGAGATATTTTAAAGACCAGAAAACTGGGTAGCTAGAGGGGTAACCTATGATGCCTCCAGAATGCACGCGAGCGAACATGCAAAAAAAGGATCCATAGAATACAGAGGAGAGAATGCCAAAATCCGCTCCTAACCATAGATCGGGGGACTTTAATGTTAAAAGGAACTTTAGTAGTAGTTCGCATGGTGGGCTAGAGGATTAGGAGCTTGATTAAGAGGGTTCGGGGCTACATAGTAAGACTGATATGGATGCTGTGGCATATTGAAATCCGCGCTTGCCAGGAGTGGGTTCAACATTCCTCCAGGTGGTCGTGGAGGCCGAGCAGGTGGGGCAGGTGGAAGTGAAGTAGCAGGCACGGCGGGTTGGATCGTTACCTGCGGTTGAAGTGTCTGTTGATGGTAGGCCATGTTGCCATTCCGCATACTGGCAGCTACATTCGGCTCTTGAGGCTGGATTTCATCGTTCCAGCCCCACTTCTCCTTGAGCTCCATGTTTAAGAAGCCAACCCGCCATCCGGTTTCCTGTCGGATCTTGTCAAAGATTTGGAGGACTTCTTCTTGCTCTCGGCGAAGGGTCAGACATTCAGCAGCAATAGCAAGAGATCGAAGCGCTACGCTTGCAACACCGCTAGATTAAAAGTTAGCACAGTTCTAATGACAATAGAAAACTCAACATACCGGTCCTTGACGTGGGCGCTAATACCGCAAATAAGCTGCGAATGTCGCTGCTGCATTTCTCGCATCTCAGGCTCATTTGGTGACATAAGAGGATTAATCTGTGCCAGAAGGCACATGCAAGTATGGTAAAAGAGCCTCGCCACGATCGAGGTCCTCTTGATCAACCAGACCTCTGGGAAGGCTGAGCCAGAAAGTGTCTGCCCGGGATAAAGATAGGCCATGGGATGCATCGTGCGAGGAATGTTTTCGTTCCATGCGTCCGCCCAATCCTTTAATCGCTTCCATTCGGCGTATCGATTTTGCAGGCGCAGCTGCTCGTTACGGGGTGATGAGTCCTGCGTCCTTGGGATTGAGGCACGGAAATTTGCGACCTTCGCCACAATGTACACGATCCGATACGTCCACACCTCCTCGCGGCCAGACTCAGTTTCCCGCGAGAAATCCATGTCGACGCCCCACTCATCGGGATCCCAAGCTACCTGCCAATTGAAATGCAGACAGCTTAGGAGCTCCATGCCGACATTCAACCAGAAGCAAGCTGCACCTATCCCTGTCGACCTCGCGTTCCAGCCACATTCTTTAATTAGTGCGCGCGCACCCGCAATGTGATTCATCCTCTGGAGTGCGCGTTCGCACATGATTTCATACACGTTCAAGATCACAGCCGTCGTCGCACAGATGACAGTGTCTCGGTTCGGGTTCTGCAATGAATTAAGCAGATACCGCGTCGCGGTATCATAGTAATGCAAAGCTTTGTCTTCGCTGTATTTAGGATTCACAAGCGAGAGGTGTCGTGCGCCGCATGCCAAGAATGCGTTGAGCAGCATGGGTTCTGCTAGGGAGTGAAACGGCAGGAGTCGCGAGAACTAAAATATTGTAAGCAACGCACACATTCGCGACGCAAGAATAAGCGCAAGCCATACGTGTTTCAACGGATCCATGCTGTCCATCCACAACCCCACCTCTTCGACAAATACTTGCATAAAAAGAACTTCTTCTTGGGTGTCAAGATAGTCACGTGCACCTTCAGCCGGGGTCGCAGACTGCTCCGGATTTCCGTAAGACGAAGCCCCTCCTGGAAGATTTGATCCTGAATAGGTTGATTCCGTATGAGAATGCGTATGGTGATGCGACGGAGCACGGTGATGCTCGTATATTACAGGTTGTGGTTCCTCTGGGTAGCTTTCAGGAAGTATGCCTTGGATTGGGGGAAGTGGCTGGTGTGTGGTTGACGTGGGAGGCGGCATGCTAGTTGGAATATCCATGAAGAAGGTATTGGTTTCCGTAGGTGCTGGGTCTACCTCGAGGGGCCCATATTTGCTTCGTCCACCCTTGTATTCGCTGGCAATGTCTCTCGATTCGTCCAGAAAAGCAACTGTCCATTCTTGAGTTGGGGCTATCTGCACTGGTGGTGTCGACACTTGTGTGTCAATGAAGTTTAATCGAATGCCCCGTTTGCATGTGCGATTTGACTTCCGGCAGTTTTGGCAACTGGGGGTCCCTTCATCACACTTCAGATGCCTCTCTCTGCATGTCAAGCATCCCGTGCGCACCCTCTTCGGCTTGTTGTCCTGAGCTTTTTCTGTCGCCCCCGGAGTATTGCCCGCCCCGTCACTGCTCACCATCGCTTTCCCCGGCTGCTGGTCACCACCTGCAGCTTTCCTCGTGTTATCACCGCGTTGTGTTTGCTTTGGCCTCTTCACTGGGCGTGGGCTAGATGTGGAACTGATGCTTCTCCTATCTGGTATGTGCACGACCGGTTCCCCGAGCAAGGTCAAGTCGGAAGTCGTAGAAGGCGATATGCCAGTATTCTGATCATAGAGAGTGTCGTAAAACTCGAAAGGGGCTTGCAGAAACCCAGGTTGTTCAATTGTCGCCGCCACGGTGAAGGTTTGCCGGGGGAAAGCTTTAGAAGGGCTTGGTTCTGCGCACTAGAGCCAGATCGCAGGTGGCTGATTGGCCGCAGCTGAAATAACATCTACAGGAGGAAATGCGACGTGAAGGCGACCTTTCACGGTGATAGTTAACGGCCTGTGGACTTGGCGGTCAGTTGACAGCTGCAGTCAATTGCTGGGCAGGCTTGGGAATTGGAGATGATTACCAAATGCGTGAGATTCCCGGACAGTCCCGATAGAATAAGAATTGCTATTTCTGGCGGATCAGAGGAGCCTCAAATACTACAGCAATGACGTCTGAAAAATGTCCAAGGAAAAAAGGTGGATGGACGCGTGAATGACGAGTGTCGATTTTCCTCTAGTGATGGGTGAACCTAGGCACGTAGTTTGGGGAGGGGCAAGTTGAAGCGGCGCCGTCGATCGAGGGCAGCCAAAGAGTTTAAGAGCTCGAAGAAACAGCTTTGCAGCGTTCAGGATCGGGGCGGACGACGGCCTCAATTGAAGGCCACCGACACGAGAAAGATGCAGAAACAGGGAGAGCCTCCCCGTCAAGCTGGAACGGAGGAGGTAAGGAAAGGTGTGAGAGATGAGCGACAGGCCTTGAGCACACACGCTAACGAGCCGATCTAGATGGACGTCACAGCGGTATGATGGGAGCGGCGCCCGGACACAGGGTGCTTGACTGCAGCGACCCGACGGTGCCCCGAAGCTGGATCGCGTTCCTTTCTGCTTTAATCGACCGCCGTCCGGGGTAGTGTCCTGGATACGGGCCTGTCGGAGAGCAGAGGACGGCAGGCTGGCAATAGCAATTATTCAACGATGCGATAACAGGCGGAGAGCAATGACCATAACCTGGGCGAGGCTGGCTGCAAGGAGCTAATAGTGCGGGTGAGAGCTGGATCAAGGTATCAAAGGGAAACAAAACAGAGAGAGCAGAAGCGACTGCAGGCCAGTCGATGATTATACGCTCCTGGTGGACTCGTCGTTTCTATTCTTTTCCAAACGTCGATAAAGATGGTGTTCGTCCAGCAGCACAGCCTCCCCGTGTTTCTCCAAAGCTTGACAGTACTGGTCTCAAGAGGCACCCCAAGACGGGGGCGTTTCCATGCGACGGGATGGCACAACTCTGAACACGACGTACGCAACACTCGTGCTCTCCAGCCTCTGCGCTCCAGCCTGCCCGCCATGTCAGCGCGCACAGGCATCCGCTTGTTACTGGCTGCGTGCCCCTGCACACAACGAGTCCGTTGAGGAATGACTGGCAGCGCTACGGGCTCCAGGCGTCAGAACCGCCCAATTGCGACTTCTGAGCGGCGTGCGCCGTATGTTCTTTGTAGCGATGGCAGAATAAGCTACGTCCCTAAAATAGACCAGATGCATCCGGCCGGCAATTTTAGCTTACAAGATGCTGGGGAGAAACGTGAATATGCCACAGCTCTGGCGACCGATATTAATCGCACAGTTCCTAAGCCATGAACGGGTACAGGGTACTGTACCTTTCGGACTTCAACAAGACCAACAATATTGAACTTGAAAGAGGTTCGAGCGGGAAGGGGCCGGTGATCAGCTACTACAAGGTCCGTTTTGGTATCCAATGTCCAGCTACAACAGTCCTATTCATAGCATCAACACCATCACCATCAGGCAACGTCCATCGCAATCAATCGGTAACTCCCCGACGCAGTGGGCAGTGCCTGCGCCGTGGCCGCATTTTGGCCGCATTTTCATCTGGACGAAGTGCCTGGTTGGCTTCTCACACGCTTTGGACTGATCCCGCCCCCAAAGCCCTCCCTGGCTGTCGATCTCTCGGTCCGGCTTGCCTCACCACTCAACTTCAGTTAGGTAGCTGTGATACCTGAAGCTACACATGCACCAGGCCATGGCCGCAGAGCTTCAGTCGACTTCCCTCCCCCCAGCGCAGCCAAGCTACATTTTCCGCGGCCACACTGCTCAAATTCACAGCGTACAGATTGTGCGTCAGAATACTCGCCTTCTTACCGGCGATGCGGACGGCTGGATCGTATACTGGAAATTGGAGTCTAAACGACCCGTGGCTGTGTGGAGAGCTCACGATGCAGCGATTCTGGGGACGGCAGAGTGGGGGCTCGACAAGATCATAACGTGAGTGTTATCGTTCTCGTTCGCTGAACTGCATCATCTTGCAGTTCCCGGGTATTTCCAGAGTCGCTCAGCCCTGAGCTGTTTCGTCAACCGCCCTGCTCGTGGTACTATTCTTGCTATTCTCCGTCATTCGTCCAATTCTGTTGGTCTTTCGTTCAACCATTTTTCTTAAGTTGTCTCAGGTAGTCGTACAATTTTCTCCAAATCCAAGCCTAGAGACAGCTGACGTTCTGGGCACCATATTTAGCCACGGACGCGACAACGCTCTAAAAGTCTGGCAAATTCGCGCCACAGACGAGCCTAATCTGTCTACCGTTCTACCTGCAGATGGCTCAACCGCGCACCGACCCAAGCCATGGTTGTTGCATTCTCTCCCCGTGAACACCCTTAACTTCTCCCCATTCTCCATGTGCCATGAACGACCTGCAGTTAATATACCTGGGGGTGAGAGCATTGGGTTAGATCAGGGGCATGCATCATCAACAGGGCTAAGCGACTCGATTCTTGTAGCCGTCCCAGCAAGAGACGATAAGAAAATCGAGGTCTATCAGCTTCCGAGTGAGAGGTTGGCGTACATAGTACGGAGAGTGCAACCCACAGATACAGGTGAGTATAGCGCAGTGGTTTAACCTGTTTGTCTTTGTCTCCGACGTCAATACTCTTGCGCATTACAAATGAGGAACAGATATTGTTGTTGCGTTCAGCTACGCGCTACTGCTCAATAAGCTCTCAACCCTTTCTAACTGTGGCTTGCATTGCAGTGATATCGAGATCGAAATGTCCCGCTAACAGTTTGCAGGCATGGTGATGGCCGTAAAGCTCATACACCGTCAATATTCCAACAATCTCATGGTAATCGCCGGATACGAGGGCGGTTTCACAGCAGTACACCTTCTAGACCGCTATTCTCGACCAACTCCCCTAGCATCAACGCGAACGATTCCCGAGTTTGCTCAGACTATCTATCTTAGTCAGCCCCACACTCAGCCCATACTGTCACTCGACGCTTCACCAGATGCCAAGACATACTTCACATCATCTGCCGATGCTGTTATTGCTGCACATCGAATACCAGAGCCACCCCTTAATATCGATGATACGAATAATCCGTCAACAATCGGGGCAAACGAGAGTCCGTCGGTAGCAGAAGGTGCTCCTATCACCGTAATAGGGTCTCCATCGATGAATCTACGAATTGCCGAAAAGCCTTTACATGGCTCACGACTATCATCGACGCTTCCCACTTTGATTGAACAAGCTACTCCCTCATCATCAGCGGCGACTTCATCTCAAGATGTTACATCTCCAACCCAGCCTACTCCCTCTCCTGCAGGAACTAGTTCGACTGAACCTCTGACGTTTTCTAAGCAACCTATCTCTTCCCCATCAGCAGCCACTTCACCTATCACCTTCTCTAAACAGCCCATCAACTCATCTCCAACATCCTATAACCCGAATACTAGCCAATCTCCCATGCCCAAGGCCCCATCCGGCCTCTCCTCTCTGCTCTCCACTGCCCTTCTGCAACCCAAACTCAAGCCCCCCCAACGCCCTGCCCCTATCACGTCTCCACAACCGGCTTACAAGACAGTTCAAACCAAACACGCCGGCCAACAATCTCTGCGTGTCCGGTCTGACGGTCGTCTCCTGGTGACAGGAGGCTGGGATAGCAGGGTGAGGATTTATAGCGCTAAGACGTTGAAGGAGGTAGCGGTGCTGAAGTGGCATAAGGAAGGCGTGTATGCTGCGGGATTTGGAGAGATACTCGATAACAATGACTCGTCGCCCTACATAGAGAAGCTTAGAAAAGAGCCGTCACAGGATACCGCTGAGGAGGAACGGAACTCAGAGGCAGGAGAGGTTGCGAAGAGGGAATATAGGCTTAGTGGGTTGAGCAAGTTGCAGAGGCAGCGAGAAGAGAAGATGCAGATGAAGCATTTGGTTGTTGCCGGTGCGAAAGATGGAAAGGTGAGTTTGTGGGAGATATATTGAAGAGTCATGCCGTGGCTCGATCACCTGCGACGGTTTTCAGGTCCCAAAACACATAACTTGGATAACCCAAAATCTTTTCTTCAAGACTAGTGGTGTTTCCTCTAGCACCTGATATAATTTCATTACAATACGCTGCTTCGATGAACTTTCACAACTCCTAAGTGCTCTCAAAGTGAACCACTTCTTATTTAGCACTACCCTTGCAGCAGAACTGAATCAAAACCATCGTTTCGATGAACACAATTACTTTCCCACATCTCGCCTACAGTGATGTCTCACTATGCACTCAAGGTCTAGATTCTCTTCGACCTAGTTTCAGATACACTATCACTTGCTTTCGATCTCGACATGTTCCTTCCCTCGGGCCCCACTGCGATCCGTTAGTGCTTCTAACTCCAAGATAAAGTTTCTTGAGGCTGTGAGTGAT
This sequence comes from Zopfia rhizophila CBS 207.26, assembly GCA_010093925.1. Taxonomy (NCBI): domain Eukaryota; kingdom Fungi; phylum Ascomycota; class Dothideomycetes; family Zopfiaceae; genus Zopfia; species Zopfia rhizophila. The sequence continues at coordinate 139,713 of ML994624.1, forward strand.
GCTACTAGTTACAGATCTGCAATGCATTTATTGCTTTTTCTGGAGCTGAATTCTGCGGGATTACGATCACTTGCAGGAGGTTGAAATGATGAGTGTGGCGCTCGCAGATCATGAATCCTTCAATTAGCGTTGGACGTTGAACCTGTGAATTAGAATGTTTGGTAGTGAGAGGGGTACTTAGATATGAAGAATCTACCGATCCCTAGCTAGAGATTCAATCAAACAATCCTCTTTGAAGAAGAGTAGAAGGTCAAGACAGTTGTTGTATTTGATGGACTTGCAGGTGTGAAAATGTACCGTGGCAGATCTCCCGGCCAACCTCGGCTTCTCTAATGCACGAGCTGTATTCTAGCCTTTTGCTCAACAAGCAACCCCAGATTCTCCCAAACATCATAAATTTCTCAACGAGTCACTCTCTTTCTGCTCCCATGAGCCATGTTGAAACTCTCTACCACTTCCACCTGTCTCAAATCGCCGGTAAAGAGACTTTACTGACCAAGACGCGTTGAAGTTCAGATCCCTCCATAGATTAGATACCCCAAGCATCAACAATACCGCATATCCATTTTCCCCAACTCCTCTATAGAACCATCTCTCGCAATTAGACACCTCGTAATAATGCTTTCCGCCTCCAAGAAACGCAAATCCTCCTCCCCGCCCGCCGAACAAGCCCCCGACCTCTCTATAACCGCTGACGACCAAGTCCATCTCCATGCCGCCGGCTACAACGAGAGCCCTGAACGCGGCCTCGTGCACTCCATGGCACGCTTCCGCTCCGCACCGCTTGACTTCATCCGTGAAGTCTCGCTGCACGTCTCTGGCACCGGATGGCGATCCTACGACAAGATCGTCGGCCAGCCAATCTTTTACAACGGATTCTCGGAAGAGATGAAGGCGCGGGTACTCTCGAATCCGATGTTGGTGTCGAAGATTAGGGAGCTGGCGGCGAAGAGGGTAGATGTAGAGGCGAATGAGGGGTTGTTGAGAGAAGAGGCGAGAGAAGGACTGAGGGTGGGCGAGAAGGATAGGATGGTTAGGAGGAGGGTGCAGATTGAGGAGAGCTTGATGGAGGTTGCGGAGACGTTGACGGATAATATGATTTGTAAGATGGAGAGTAAGAGTTTTATTCGGGGGGCGTATTATTTGGCGACACAGTTGTTGACAAGGGCGTATCATCAGGGTATGTATATCCTACGTCTCGCATTGGTTGAATATCTCGAGAAATGGAGATCTTCTATTTGAAGGGGGCGTATGGATAGAGGACAAAGCAATATTGCTAACTTAAGCTTGATAGGCGTACATGTCTCCAGCGAAGAAGTCCTTCGCCTCCGCTCCGTCGCTGAACAAGCCGCAAAAGACAAGCATTCCATCATCTTCCTTCCCTGTCACCGCTCTCACGTCGACTACGTATCTCTCCAAATAATATGCTATAGACTAGGACTAGCGTTGCCGACTGTAATAGCAGGAGATAATTTGAATTTCCCAGTTGTTGGAGCGTTCCTTCAACATGCAGGCGCTATGTGGATAAGGCGGAGTTTTGGAGACGATCAGTTGTATACAACGCTAGTTCAAGCATATATTGATACCCTATTACAGAATGGATATAATTTGGAGTGCTTTGTGGAGGGTGGGAGGAGTAGAACCGGCAAGCTACTACCACCAAAATTTGGGATCCTGGGTTTCTTGCTAGATAGTGTTGCGAGTGGCCGGGTGGAAGATTCGATCATTTGCCCGGTTTCGACGCAGTATGATAAGGTCATTGAAGTAGAGTAAGTTAATCTTTATCCAGTGGGGAGAGCGGAGACTGATCTCAATGTAGTTCATATATCAGTGAACTCCTCGGACAACCTAAGCCAAAGGAGAATCTGATGGATTTTCTATCCGCATCTTCAGTCTTATCATTAAAGCTCGGTCGCGTTGACGTCCGATTCCATGAGCCCTGGAGTCTCCGTACCTTCATCAATGAGCAACGTGACCGATTCAGTCGGTTACCGCTGCGGATCGATCCGAAAGAAGAACGAATCAGGATTCTGAGGACGCTAGGGTTCAAAGTCCTCTCTGATATCAATGACGTCTCTGTTGTCATGCCTACGGCTCTTGTTGGTACCGTACTGTTAACTCTTAGAGGTCGAGGCGTTGGAAAGTCTGAATTAATTAGGAGAGTCGAATGGCTTAGCGAAAGAGTACGAGCTCAAGGAGGGAGAGTGGCTCATTTCGCTAGTCTTCCCACGAGTGTTGTAGTTGAGCGAGCTCTGGAGGTTTTGGGACCGGGTCTTGTGGGATTGGTGCCTGGGTTGCCGGAGGATACATACTATGCTGTTGATAGGCATGTTTCTTCTCATTCTCTCCGAAAAAATCATCATCGCGAGATAGTTGGCCAACTCATTAACCAGCTACAGGTTCCAACTCTCCTTCTACCGAAATATGACAATTCACCTCTTCATTCTCGAAGCCCTCGTCTCCGCCGCCATGTACACAAAAGTTAAGCTAGGCGGCGGTCCAGAATTCCAGCGCATATCCTACGAAGATCTCCACGACCAAGTGCACTTCTTATCACAGCTCTTCCGAGGCGAATTCATATTCCCAACCGAAGGCCTCTCTGTAAACCTCAACAAAACAATCGCCGGCATCGAAAATGACAACGTCATAAAAGTCACTCGTAACCCCAACGATAGCAGCAAAATCGAGTTTGTCGAGCTCAGTAATGCGGAGCGGGAGACGGGGAGAGAGAGCTTTGACTTTTATTGCTTTTTGATTTGGCCGTTTATTGAGGCGAGTTGGCTTGGGGCGATGAGCTTGATGATGCTGACGCCACCGGTAGATAAGACGGGGGAGAGGTGGTTGGATGTTAAGAAGGTGCAGGATAGGGCGCAGTTGGTATGTACAATCAAAATCCCTCCCAAAACACACTCACCACTCCAGCCTCATGCGGGAATTCGTAAAGGTAGCGAAGAACGGAATTGCTAATGGGAGCATATAGTTCGGCAAAACACTATATCATCAGGGCGACTTATCATACTTCGAAGCCGTTAACAAAGAAACGTTAAAAAATGCGTACCAGCGGTTCGAAGAAGAAGGTATGATCCTGGTCACTAAATCCAAGGACTCCAAAATTCCGAGTACGATTCGGTTGGCGGATGAATGGGTACCTCGTCGTTCCCTTTCAAACGGAAAATTAGTCGCCGATGGGCCATTATGGACGTTCGCTGAACGCATATCGCTTTCAAGACGTGAAGGGTACGTATTTGCATATCCTCTTCCATCCCTTCCCACAATTCTCGCCTTGTGATCCTATGTCAGCTTGGTGTCTAATAAGTAAATTAGGAAAAATCGCCGCGATGGCGCAACAGTACAATCGAGAGTACTTTCGTTAGCAGATGTGGTGGGCGCACCGCTGTGGGAGGAGGCGGTGCTGGATCATGGGGTTCTGGAACAGGATGCGTTGAGGGCGGCGATGGCGAAGGGGAGGGCGAGGAGGAAAACTATGACAGTGAGTCCGAGATTGTAGGGGATATACCCTTGTGGTAGATAACTTAGGGCGAGAGGCATTACAGTTAACGTAGGTGGGTGGGATGGATATGCGGGACTATTAAGGAGGAATGAATTGATTCTGCGCTGTATCAACACTAAAAAACCCGCCCAAGCATCATCATTCGAAATCAGAATCACCAATCCCCATTAGAAAAAATGAAGAGAAGTTCTGATCCATTCTAAAGAACCCAGTCATTTCGATTGTTTCCTGCTCAATCGCATGGTACCATCACTCCCATCATTAAGAATTGAATGACGCTCGAACAGGCATGCATTATGGAAAACCAAAGTGCGTACCTTCCATGATCAAGGTCGACCCTGACTTTCTTATGTCATACTCATCATCAGTCGTGCCGCACCATCTTCTCGCGGGGCGTATTCAAAAGCCTCAGTCATTATCATAGCAAGAGCATGTTAAGGGACAGCCTAAATGGCGTTTCATGCAAACTCCTCTCACTGAAAGACGGTAGTTTAGGGCGTTGGCTCTGCTCCGATTGCGGTTTACGTTCCCTATGGCTTCGACCTGCGCTCGAGTTAGGTAGTGGAGGTCCTTTGGGTTGATGTCTTTGCTTTAATGTGTATCTTCTGTTGCGGATTTTGATCGTGGTTTGTGACCGGAAAGAGAGGCGGAGTGAAACTTAATCGATGAGTAAAGTTTGTGCCATGAGATGCTGACTGATTATCTTGGACTGCCATGGTGAAGCAATGATGCATCTGGACGGGGAGACGAGCGACGTAGGCCGAAGTCGAACATCGTTGTTCACCATGTTCCCCTTTAGCTCCATTGATTTTGTTGGGGCGTAGTTCCTCCATACCCATCCGCTTTTCATTTGCCTGGTAGGTACTAGGTTATGGGAGACGTCATGGGGACGATGGAAACTCCGGTTAACCAACCATGTTTCACCAGCTACAGGGTTTTCTCGTTCGTGCATGTTATTGTTGGAGCGACTAGTAGTAAGCACTGTTATAGAGTTGGAGCTTTTAGAGAAAGGTCCTCCACATCGACCGTTTTCCTCGACGTAGTGACGCTGGCTTGGAGGAGCAGCTTAATGGAAACTCCAGGGTTTCCCAACCATGTTCCACCAGCCAACGGCTTTTTTTGTATATTCAAAATGCTTGCATATATCCTTGTTGGAGCGACTAGCGGTATGTCGATACGGAGTCAGTGTCTGGGAGCAACTCGATTTCATGCACAGTGTGAGATGAGGCAAATTTCCCTCTCTCGTTAATAAATTCTTTTCATCGGCGGATAGGTGATGGGAATAAGCCCAGAAGCAACATAAATTTGAAGATAATATCTGAGATAGAGTCAGCCGTTGAGTGACGATCTGCTGAAGATCGAAAAGTCTATACAAAAGGTCACGCACCTCCGGTCCATTATCATGAGCTAATATCCAGTGACCGTTTGGGACGGTGCCCGGCATTCTAAGCAATGAAGAAATGTACTTGAGGATTCGGGTGCGACTGCAGTTGAGAGTTCGTCGCCTTCATTTTCGTAGAGCACCAGGAACTCTAACAGTTATGTAGTGTCCTCATTGCTTAATGCGAGTCCGTTGTCCGGGAGGATGGTTTTGATAGTGTCGCCAAATAGGCCTGCGTGCCCTGACGAACGCAAAAATCGGCCATTGACAATGAATATAACGAAGAGTGATGGTAATCTAAAACAAGAGAAGAGATACCTTCCTTATGGAGAGTCGCTGAGGTATTAGTGTTCAAGCCATCTCTAAAATAATATATCAGTCAAAGTGATTCTAGTCTTGGAGAAGGACAATTGTTGGGTGGGGAGAGTTGCCATGGTGGTCTGTGTGAAGTGAAGAAGACTGAATTTGATCACACACATTCGTAAAGGTGTACATCGTTCCAGTTTTATGTGACATTTCCAAGGCAGCGGACGACCTGCTCAGATACATTCGAGCTATTGACTTCGTTGATGTCGATGGCAGATTCGCTATGTCTCTTTGTCAAGGTTGATCGAATCTGAGTAAACTTTTGTGCGAGGTCGTGCGCAGGTTGAAGGAGTGAGTGATAGCACAGCAGACTCATCCTTATGACGAAGTGTGCAGTGCTACACAGTCCTGCCGTGGGTACCACGCTGCGGGAGCTTCTGATTGAGTTAGATGTTGTAGTCGGCGAATACCGAAGCTCTTACTTTTCTTAGCCATACAAGCCTATAATTATCATTCTGAGCCCTCTTCTGCGGCTGTGGATTCACGCAGGCAAATGCTCACAGCCATTTTTCTCGATGCGTGACAAGCAGGGGGTCCCCGGGCACCTTAATAATGACAAGAAAATCTGCAATACAGGGTAAGCATATCTCTCTCTCGTGATGACTGTCACCAACATCACAGGCGGTATTGATCTGGGTGGTTGATGATAATGAAGAGCAGGTGAAGAACGCACTCACAAGAGATCGGGGTATGCGAGCTGTCTAGTGGGCACATAACGCAAGATTAACCCAGTTTTGGTGGACGGGGAACTTGGTGTAAGGAAGAAGGAAGGAAGGCAAAAAGCTAGAGGGGGCCAGGGCTTATATAGGCAGGAGCGAGGGCAGACAGGTGATCATTCGAACGGAAATCAGCGGTGTGGGAGGCTCTATTGCATGCTCTTTCACTGGTTTCCAAGTGAAATCATGCTTGAGAACCAGTAGAATCTCTTCCTAATTCCATTTGATTTGCTACTACATATTATGGCTCACAGCGATCATGAGTTCTGAGGGAAGCTCCATACCTCATTCCACCTCTTATAGCTCAGCTCCACCGGACCATCAAACCTCCCAAATCTTGGCGCGCCAGTCCCTGGTTCAGGCAAACAAATCCATTCTCTAATGCATCCTGGAACTTCTTGTCGACTATGGCTGACGCACAAGAAAGCCTGATGATCCTGCAGGCCCGGTACTATAACTTCACCCCTCTTCGAGACATCACTTTGTACAGGTTTGGGACCTGACTCATGGTAGTGGAGAGTCGTCCTCTCACCCCTCGAAAGGAATAGGAGGCATTTGTCGCGCACAAGATCATCCATGCCGCTGAATGCTTCATCTAAGATGACGATGTCAGGGTTGCGAATTGTCGCGCGCAGGAATAGTAGGACACGTTGGGCGGAAAAGGATAGTTCGCCAAACATGAAGCGAGTCGCCCAATCTAGACTACCGCTAGATGGGTCCCCATCCGTAAGGAGTGGGTTCAGTTCAGATTCAAACCATCGTAGACAAGCATCTGCGCGTTTCAAGGCATCGGGAGTGAGCTTGGGATTCGTAATTGGAGTATCGCTCCAGGCTGACTCGAGTGTCCGCCTTACGGTGAGATTTTTCGGGAATAGGGCATGAACTTCTGGTGAGGAATGGCCAATCCGGGACTGTATATCGAAGATGGTAATGCCGGGCACACCTGGAGCGGGAAGACGAGTACGTTGGAAGATGCGGACTGGAGCAGAATAAGTCTGGGGATGGTCGGAGGTGACTATTGAAAGTAGGGTCGTCTTCCCAGAGCCATTTGCACCAAATATACCCCATCGTTGGCCTCGATGAACGTTCCACCACAGACCATCTCTCTTCGACCCATCGACATCCTGTTTCCAGTCACCTAAGACGGAGTTGGTTCCATACTTGATACGAACACCCTCCATCTCGACAATGGGCTCACCGATGGGTATTGTTGTGTAGTCGTTCTTCTCGTATGCATCTCGGCTAAGAACCGGCGCATTCGCGCCCGACTGCGCTGTATCTGCACTGTTCACTTCGAAGTCTCCTCTCTCGGAGAGGTGACGCCCAACTTCTCTGACTTCAACTAACTTTGGGTCAAGATCATATTCCTTTCCCTTGCGACTAGTGAAGGATCGTTCTGCGTTCTCATATTGCTGCTTCAGATATTTGAATACTTCATCCTTCGGTCCTAGAGCATCGATCTTCCCATCCTCACCAGCATACACGACATGAGTGATCCATTGCGGAATTACATCTTGGGGTCTTAGCGATAACACAATCCGAGGTGCATTGGCTTCTGCAAGATGATGTAGAACCTGAGATATGTGCCTTGAGACGAAAGGATCCAGGCCGACTTAAGCCACTGTTAGCTTGCCCGCTTGGATGAAACAGGGAAATACTATATAACTCACTGAATGGTGCGTCAAGACACAAAACCTCGGGCCTCGTCAATAATGCCTTCCCAATCCTCGCCCTCATGCTCTGCCCATTGCTCAACGTGCTGACTGGCTTCCTAAACAATGCTTCCAACTCCAGATCCTTCACAACCCGCAACATAATCTCTTGATCTGGTGTCCTTTCCCTAATATAATCCTCCCCAACATTCAGTCCTGTGATTCCTGTCAAGTATCGCTCCAACGTGAAATCCGTTTCCTCCACCCGACTTTCATACCGCGCACTTAGGTATGCACCTCCGAAAGCTTTACGCTCCACATCAAAACCTACATATCTGATCGCGCGTTCTGGAAAGCGGAGTTTGGGATTCTTGACGGTAATCTCGTCGGAGAGGAGGTATGGGTATGACCGCGCTGTTGGTGGGAAGCATAGCAATTGCCCACGCAGTATCTGCAGAAAGGCAGTTCTAATTGTAGACGAGGGACTCAATATGGCCCAATGCTGATTCGGCGTTGAGGAGGAAGGCAGAGACAGGGTAAGATTAGGGAATAATGGTGGATTTGGTGGAGTATCTTGTCCTCGTACTGGTTTAGATGCTGGGTGCTGGCGGTAAAACGTGCCATTGGATATCTGTATTATAGGGGTTGAGTAGAGTCTATAAGAGAAACTCAGGCTTCTGCGTCTTGAAGCTGCGAAGAAGAGGGCGGGCGTTCTTCGCATGTCGGACTTATAGTGAAGATCGAGTCAGCAGGTGAGGTTGATAATTCCTTGGCGCGACTAGTTCGGTTCAGACTAACGTAGCTGAAATTGCCAAACTTAGCTCTTTACATTTTAAGTCGTTATTACTTAGTTTTATATTAAAATTTGTACTTTTATAATATAAATTTAAGTTAATTTTAAAATTTTTTTTTTTTTAAGTTTTATATAATAAGTTTTTAAAAAATAACTTTTAGTAGTTTAAATTAAATTTACTAAATTTTATAACTAAATTTTATAACTAAATTTTTTTAAAAAAAATATAATATTTAAAAAAATTACTATAACTTAAATATTTAAAGAAAAAACATATAATTATAAAACTTAAGAATTTTTAATATAAATAGTTTGTTATATAAAGTTTAATTTATATTTAGCTATTGCACCTGCGCCTTAGTAAGACCGTTAATGACGTCACAAAATATACCGAGGTCCAGTTGACATTAATTAGCGTTGCTGTTAGTGCAAGTTTAAATGAACCTCACACGACGTAGAAACGATGCTTCCAGCATTGCAGCCTTCGCGGCCACGGGTATGGTTCTTCCTAGCGGCACCCGTCATCTACTACTGATCCTAACACTTGCCTAGAACCCGCAACAACAACAACAACAACAACAACAACAACAACCACCGCATCCTAGCTTCATCCGCCAGCAACAGCGCGCCGTCCATGAGCAGCTACATCCTCTTCCTTTGAGCTCCAAAGCACCCTCAAGTCCTCGGCGGAATATCAACCTCTCGAAACCACGTAGTCATATAGAAGCAATGCCCCTTTTTGGTCCTGCTCAGTCACATTTGTTCCTAGGGAAGCCTATGGGACCTGCCCCGAACCTATACGACAGTGCGTTGCGTCATCCAGTCTTCTTCACAGAGCAGTTGAGGAAGCCGCCATTCCCAATTCCTGAGATAGCAAGCCAGGAATGGAGTCCGGTCGCTAGTGGGTATGTAATGGAGAACAGGAAAACAGACGGGACCGGTATACCAAAGACGAAGTTATGAGGTATGAATCATGAGGAAAGAATTGCAATTTTAGGTAACGACGATTTCGGGAGGCATCTTCTGCTGTAGCTTAAGACAAAACGGGGATGTGCGGAAAGGTGAAGTACCGCATCTGCGGATGCTGCATAGCCTCAAATGTCCTGAGGACGAAATCTTAAAACAGTTTCAATGTTGAGCTCAGCCGTTTGTCAACCCTCCTTTCCGTCCATATTATCTTTTATCAACGTCCGCTTTCTTCATCTGCTATCTCCATATGTCCGTCAAGTGCCTGAGCAGCCGCCCGAGAGTAGTTCTCAACCTAACAACCCGAACGATGTTAAGGCTCGATGTAGCTATCTAATGGATCATAAACAGATATCCTTCAAGTCTCTTTAATATAGCACCCGTGTTCTCAAAGAGTATTAGAAGAGCTTGAGGCCGAGTTGCAGCCACCAAACGCTCAGGGCGCCACCAATTAGCCGTCACGAATAGTGACCCACCAAGAGCCTTTCGTTGCACACCCCCACGGATCCGCTATCTCTAAGCACAGAGGTTTGTAAATTCTTGCTATTGAATTCATGCGTCGAGAAAGCTAGTAGCTAGTATTCGTCGCCCGCGGGACTTCCCTCCATATGCGGTGCTGTTACACAAAAGAGGTGCAGCGACTTTACGGAGCTAAGGAACCAACATGCAGCCTGAGCCGACTTCTGCTGAGCAATGCTGAACGGCCGGGTGGTGTCGTAATAATGCTGATGCTCATGGTGAACATGTGGATATTATTCGGCATCGTCAAACATTCATATTTCCAATATGTCCTCGCCCATCATACCAACTACGGAGCACGCGGCCGAACATAACCACACTCCACAAATGATAGTATGAACGGGGAGCTACCTCTCACTGACGATCGTGACGATGGCCCTTTCGATAATCAAGTCATTCGGAATTCCCTCGGCCACAATGAAGAAAGGTCGACGTTGGCGCGTCAATTCCCGCGACATGACATTTCAAATTGGATACTACGTTGGAATATCCCAGCGATCGTTATCGCGTTCATTTTCGCAGGTCAAACGCACTCTCATTAAAATATCACTACCTTTTTTTTTGGCACTTAGTGCAATAGGACACTACATCCTATTTATACACCTCAATGGGACAGTAGTAGAACAAGGTTTACTTCAGCAGTCCCAAGTTACGGTCATCTCCCTTCTTTTCGTCACATCATTCCGCGCAAGCCTAGCAGGAGCCCTAGGCGTCTGTTTTGCTCAGCATCTGTGCCACGTTCTTTGCCGCGTTCTTTGCCAAAAAGCTCTTCAGATATCGATTATCGAAGGATTATTCTGCATTAGCACCATTACCCTTAGCCTCGCCAGTCCTCAAATTTTTGGGAGAACCCCGTTGCCTTCCTTTATAGCTATGTTTGCATGGATCATCCCCCTTAGCCACCATCTATCCGCCAGGTTAGCCTATCCACTGGCAATAAGTTCTATCCAGGTATGTTGGCGATACTGTGAACATTGCGAACCGGTTTAACAAGATGGGCAGGCGTATACGTTATGTCAACTCAAGTTCTTCGATCCTTCCGCTTCAGATTCCGCGATTTCAACACGAGCAGGAATTTTGGTCGGTACACGAACTGCAGCTCTAGTCTTCACTGGGATGATATGGGGTCGACTCGCTGATTTTGACCTTGGAGGGAGGAAGATGGTTCTTTTTATTGGTTTGATGAGTTGCAGTATGTGATCCTAGTGCTCCCCATTTGGGTGTATTAAGTAGGATCAGTCATTGAGATAAACAAGAATATCATATATCAGATACAGAAGCTTCGCAACAGCAATTCTATGGCAAGTTTTTGTTGGCCTTATGAGCAACAATGTTGCGATCACGCGTTGCGTCGCAGCAGAAATGAATCCTGAGAAACGGTAAATGGACTAGTTTTTCTGCTAGAACTGATGCTAGTGAGGAGCAGGTACCGAAAAAGAGCACTGTTGCTGCTTCCACTCTGCGTGAGTACTGTATAGCTACTAGCCCACCTATTGGCGGACTTCTGAGCTTAAGTACACGGGATGCTTTCCAATCAGGATATCCTTATCTTGCACCTAACCTCCTTCTTTCCATTCCTCACTTCTTAGCTGCCTTGGCCATGTTACTCTTCGTGGAGGAAACGTTGGAGAGCTTACAAGGAACGCAAAATCATTTCACCCAGCGCCCCACAGAAAAGCTAAAACTGCAATTTTCAAACAGCACATCGAATTCTCAGAGGCATGATGTCCCAGAGCATCAAGGGGAGGCTTCCATCGCCAACGACACAGCTTCAGGGGCAACTCCCCTATCACCAACCCCCCAAAATGCAAAACCAAACTCTCCTTCGCCGAATGTGGGCCTTCAACGTCCTCTGCACCATGCTATCTCACTTCATTATCGCCCGGCACCTGGGCACCCTCTCGAACCTCTGGGCTATATTCCTCCTCCCTTCTCTCTTCAAATTCACCGGCGGTCTAGGAATGCTATCCCGAAACGTCGGTTTCCCGCTCTCCCTTCTCGGCCCAATCGGCATGATCCTGCAACTAGAAGTATACCCTATGCTTCAAGATCGTTTCGGTACGAACCGAACCTGGCGAACGGCACTTTTTGTTTTCCCTTGGGTTTACATTTTGGCGCCGTATCCGTCTTTCGTTGCATCGGCTGAGGCTTTTAAAGGGCAGACTGGGTACGTTAGGTTGGCAATGTGTGCGGTTTTGCTGTTATATGTGCTTGGGAGAACTGGAGTTACGCCGGCGACAACACTTCTTATAATGCTTGTACGCCGCATCCGTCGGTTCGTGGTACTATTGATGCTGCAGCGACGGCGCTTGGTCATCTTAGTTGTTCTATATTCCCGGTTGCTGCACTGGCGATGTTCGGACAGGATCTCAAGGTTGAGGTTGTTGGGTGTGTAGGGTTAGGGTTTTGGTGTCTTTGCTATTCTTGCAATTTTATCCAGTGTTGCGAACCGTTGGGTCGTTGAAGGGTTGAATGAACAGGAGATCGTAATTGAGGAGGATGGTGGAGAGCAAGGCGTCGAGGGTGCCGGCCCTGACGGTAACTTGCAAAACCGTGATCATCAGCAGAAAACCAGTCATAAAACTTGATCCACCTAAGTCTGCAATACAGTTATACCGTTAATATCATTGAGTTGATAGCGGGTATTATCAGTACCTAGTAGTAACCATTAAATCACTTAGCACCAATGGTCGACGAGTGTGAATATTCACTTCAAACTAGCGTGAACACTACCTGTAGATTCAAGTCAGGCAACGCTTTAACTAGGGAGCTATCTAGTACTGTCCTCTATATATCCCAATCACACTATCACCCTCCCAACACTCCTTCACGTTGCCCTCCATTGCCCCGCTCAATTTTTCACATTCAGATCCCAAATCCTCAAACTCTCACCTTTCCACCCGCGCTTCTTACTCGTCTTCTTCTTGTCGCCGACCTCTCCTAACGCAAGCATTCCCCTCCCCACATTCGCCAACATATCCACAAGTTCCTCCATCCGTCCCGTCTTCAAAAACGTATCCTTCAAATCCCAATTCACTTCATCAGCCACTTGATTCGCGACCTCCATCGCCTTGACGGCCGTCTCTCTATTCAAGAAACAACTGCAGGCTTGCACAACGCTAATGTAGGAAAGTGTGAGTTCAGGGATATAGGCGCACTTGAGGCTGTCGAATTCCTTGTATTCGTTGTCCATACGGGATTTAGTCCGATCGGAGTCCGGCAATTGCTCACGGAGGTTGAGAAGGCGGCCTTCGGAGTCGTGGTCTAGGAAGTTGGAGGAGAGGTCTTCGCCGTGGTCGAAGAGGAGGGCCTCCAAGGTGGAGTCGATGGTGTCGAAGATGTCCTTTATGCGCTTTGTGGCAGGCTTTACGCCCTCGGTTCTCGCTCTATATATGTTAGTATGACCGGGGGAATTGATTGATGGGAGTGATGCATACTTTATTATATTGATCTCTTCTTCGCGCCATTCGCGCAGCAGGTTGATGACGCGGACGAGCTGCTGTAGCTCGTAGTAGCTCTTGCTCAACTGTCGGAAACGAATGACATGATGCATATGCTCCTCCGCACTGGGGAAACTCTGGGTTCCTGTTGACCCGCGCTTAGTGCTTGAGCGCATGGAACGAGCTATAACGGATGTATCCTGCTCCTCGGTCCCGGGGATCGTGAAGTCGAAGGAGTAGCCGCAATATTGCTTCGTCTTATGCAGGGAGATGGATTCGAGATTCATTTCCTCGGTGAGTTTGATTGCAGCACCAAGACGGCCGTTGACTGCAGCGTATTAGTAAATGGTCAAGAACAAGAAAGAGTGGAAACCCACGAAGAAAGTGCTTCATTGCGTCCGTAAGATTTACAAACATGGCACTTCTCTCCCTTTCGAGATGATTATACCACAGCAAGCAGTCAATCACAGCCTCTTCCTTTGACTCAATCTCAAGCCCAGAGAAACTTTTTTTGATGCGCTGCCCGGGCCACAACCACTCGTCCTCGCCAGTAGGTTCCAACATTTCGTATCTCTTAATGGGATCGCGTGTGCTAAGAAGCCCACTAGCTTCCAGAACGCACTGATAGTTTTGAGCGATGGCTTGGGAGACATCGATGCCATACTGTTGCATCAAATTGATACATCGTTTCTGCTCTTGAGGATGCCTGATATCTGGTAAAATACGTCCAAGACAATGCGTTTGCCGTTCGGGGTGCAGCTGGGCTGCATATAGTGGGATAAGATCTACCCTCTGGCTAATCCTTAGGAACTCAATGTATGCCGCAATAACATTATCGACAGCGGCCCACTGATCAAACTCCATTTGCTTTAACAAACCAAGCCCATTTCGAAGCACAATGAAAACATGGACGAGAATTCGAAAGGCATGAGGGTCCATCGCGAGAGTTTGGTAATATTTCTCCGCTGTGGCTTCCGACCTTGGATTTAGAAACTCTGCTGTCGGTGTTTTTGGGTCTGAGTTTGGATCGATTATCAAATTCACAGATCGCTTATCCTCACGTAGCATCATGGATATGGCGACTCCAACGTTGTAGATCAAACCTTCAATATTCCTGGTGATAAGACTGCCTTGGATGAGCTTGATGGGTGATAAAGCTTGGGCGGCTGTAGACTTCTGTTGCTTCAGGTGGTCGATTACTTGACTGGCGGAGTTTTCCCAATCTCCAATGGCTGCAACGGCATCCTGAAAGACGAACTTCCGAGCAAGCGTGGAAGGAACCTTTTGGGGATAATTCCTCTGCAGGTAGCCATCGAATCGCGACAGGAGCAGAGCGTTGTAACGTGCGTATAGATGATCATCCCATGAACGACAGGCAGGTTCCACGGACTTCAAGTCTCCACCCAAAAGGCCGTACAAAGCGCGCTCGTACTCGTAGCGAGCGCCTCTTGCAGCATAGAAACACATGCGACGAAAGAGATAGCCGACATTAGGGCCACTGACATTTGGTCCACCGTCCGGAGGAGACTCATATGCTGCCCCTATGCTGATACCACGCCAGGACTCATTCTTGTCTTTACACCATTCGCAGACTTGCTCCCAAGGCGTGCCGCGGCGCATCATCTCATAGAGAACCATCCATAAAGCTCGCTCATAGTAATCATCGGATTTCTCCAAGTGCCGTCTCTGCCTCGTCGGAGCATCGGGGTCCAACTGGGTCACTAGGAGTTGAGTCCTGTCGCCGTTCCTGAGCCTAGATATGTCTGCATCCAAGGGTTGATCTGAACCCCGTAAACGCTTTTCCTGTTTTATCTTGGATTTGGAGTCTAGCCAACCGCTCGTCCAGGTGCTAGTATCTTTCCCTGACTGAGCTTCCAGTTGTTCGGTTATTGATTGAATATCGCTCTCGTTGCTCTCTGCAGTTTTCTCCAGCCACCTTAAAATGAGTAGCTTCTCTTTCGCCTGATCGTCTTCGAGCAGAAAGCGCTCCCAGATCTCGCTATTGGGGCTGTATCGATAGGCGCCACCAACTTTTGCCAAACGCGCCCGCTTTGCAGCCATGACATCCAAACCAGGTTCGGGATGATATAACTCTATGATAATTCGGAGGAGATCCCAGGTCGCCGATTCAGCCTGCCACTGCCGTAATTCCTGAATATTGGATGAAGAAGGTTCAACGGACGGTATGACTGGTTGGAAGGGCTTTCCGAGATCGTTCTCAATGCTCGGATGGGGCGAGTCGGCCATGTTCTGGATCATCCATTGCACACTCTTTGCGAGTTCACCCCTGTTCTCCACGCCACTCTTCTCCTTCAGCTCCTTCACTCTCGAGTCTGCAAGATCCTTAAACTTGCCAACCATGCGTAGTGTCGTGTGGTACTTCGCCCTCTGGTCTTCATTCCCATGAGTGTGCCAATGATCGACCCTTTCGGCAAACTTTTCCACCTCTTTGCCCACGCGCTCCGCCATTGTTCGAAGGGGTTGTAGGGGATCTTCTTGTGAATTCGGTACTAGGGTAAGGGGCGATTCGGGGCCTAAGGAGTAATCGAGAGCTTGTTAGAGTTGTCCGCAGGATGGTTTTGAGATGGGTTAGGTTACCTCTTGTAGCCGCCATTGCGTTCATGTTGCTACTGATGGACTAGAAAGCGCGGTCAAATCAATTCCGTATATCACACAGGCTAATAATTAGAGGGAATGGTGTTGCTGAAGCTAGGAATGGTTGAATACCTGCTGTACAGCGGATTGCGACCGTTTCAAAGTCGACGCCGTCTACCAAGTTCAAGGAAATTAGAAGGCAAAGGGGAAATAGCAAGTTGTCGCTGGGGCCGCTTAAAGAGAAGACATGAATTGCAGCGTGCTGGACGAGGATGCTATTGAGGACATTCACTTGTGATCACAGAAAACCATCGCGACAAGCTCCGGTGGCTCGTGCACTAGCGCGTGTCGCTTGGCGGGCCTCACAAAACCATTGGCAGCTTTTTCGCCTCTTCTCTTTTTCTCTTTTCTTCTCCAATGTCTTTGTAGGCAATCATTAGAGTCTCGGTTCAAACTATCTTTCAGTGTTTGTACAGGTCCATACGGCCTCTTGCGCGCTCACGATTGTCTTAGAACAATACACCTCCGACTCATTGCCTAGACTCCTTCACGGGGTGTGAAAGCGCAGATATCGGGGGTGTAACATCTTCTAACCATATCTCCCATCTTGATGAAAGCTTCGTTCTAATTAGAGACCTTGGCTTCTCTGTTTCACCTTCAATCTGGTGCTAGATTAGCTATTGCTCGAGCATAGTGGGCCGAGAAGACAGATACCGGAGAAGGGATGCCTTGGGGCAGCTCACTGTGCTGGCATCATCCCCGTTTTCCTTGTAGAATGCATTGCAGCACTCGTAGAGAGCATCTACCTGGGCTGTGTCAATATTCGGGGTGAAAGGGTATTGTATGACAGCCGTACCTCCTTCCTACACTTCTCTTCTTTGTAGTTAGATTTTTGCAGGCAATCTGTAAGATGTGAGCCATTGAACCTTATCTTCCAGACATCTGGATTACTTTGGATCGCGCATGCGCGAGGATGACACGGCGGGTCCGTTTGAAGGTCTTCCTTCAGTCCCTTGCCCACTGTGTGAGCTACTCAAATTCTTTCATATCTCAATGTGACATCAGCTCCATACCATTTTGCCTATCACGTGAACAGGTGAAGAGATTTAAAGCGGAAGAATTGCTGCTTTTGCACACTGACAATGGCGTTGAATTGGCATTGACTGCGAACTTTAAGAAGCGAATTGAAACAAGTATTATTCCGCCACCCGGAGTTGATGCAATGAGGCAATCCTCGGCTCGATGGTCTCGTCCACAATGGTGGCACCAAAAAGTCTTAGAATAGTGCACCTATATGACCATCGCCTCTTCCTCGTGGAAAAAGGAATATCTTCTTTGTCTAGGCACCGACAATTAGCATGAATGATTAATTCACGACCGCAGAAGGCGTGAGACCAGAGTAAAGGCGAGGTGCAGGATACGTTCGTGGCCCACTTCAACCAACCAGCCCCGCTAGCCTTTTCCTCCACTTCACCTCTTGACTTCTGCTGCACTCGCTTTCTTCACTGTCCCCTGCTGTTGCCACCCTCTATATAGGATTCTGACGCGTCTGCACCGCCTTAAACGCTTATCCCACGGCGATTTTTAAACTTTTCTTCAGCGATAGGATTACCTCCGCCGAAATACACCCCAAAACCCACGCCTTTGCCTACGCTTCGGTTTGTCTCACCACTTCTAGCACTCTCCACCTCACTATCTCACTGCAGACAGCAAGCTCCTCTTCTTCCTCATACATAAAACCACAACACTTTCGTCAACGAAGTTAAGAAGAGCCGCCAACATGTCTGATAATGGATCCCCCAATGTGCAGAAGCCAGAAGAGGCTCAGCAGTCGGAGCACC
This sequence comes from Zopfia rhizophila CBS 207.26, assembly GCA_010093925.1. Taxonomy (NCBI): domain Eukaryota; kingdom Fungi; phylum Ascomycota; class Dothideomycetes; family Zopfiaceae; genus Zopfia; species Zopfia rhizophila. The sequence continues at coordinate 157,493 of ML994624.1, forward strand.
TGAATATCAAGGTCACTGACAACAACAACGAGGTCTTTTTCAAGATAAAGAGAACCACCCAGCTCAAGAAGCTCATGGACGCTTTCTGCGACCGCCAAGGCAAGAACATCGCCAGCGTCCGGTTCCTCTTTGATGGACAGCGCGTACAACCAACGGACAATCCCGAGACGGTGAGTCACTCTCCAGCTTCAGTATCAGCCAACTGCATAATCCTCCGTAATAGTGCTACCACCATCTACATTTTCACCTCCAGAATACTGACTTTCTATTTCCAGCTCGACATGCAGGACGGCGACACACTTGAAGTCCACCAGGAGCAGATCGGCGGCTGCTAGTCATCTCCACGCCCACACACGACAAAATACACGTTCTCTCCAGGATAGCGGCGTCTTTCACCTTATTACGATCTCACGGCCGCGATGGAAGAAACAGGCTAGCGAACTGCGAAACGAAGAAGGGTGGATACCTTTACTCTTCCGATTCGGATAATGGTTTTCGGGGTCATTCTCGGCGTCCTTGGTGTCATTGGAGGTGCTCCCCGAGCTTCCTCGCTCATGCTTTCATGTATTTTATGACACCCTTTACGGACGGTGCCGAATTTTGAGATACAGTTTCATATTCCATTTTCTGGCTCTTTGTGCGTCCCGTGATTCTGCCTAGAGTTTTCGTATCTACTCACGTACTTCTAACACCAACGTTTCCTGCTTTCTTTTCCATTTCTGTTTCATCTCATGAGATTAGGCAACTGTATGTGCTACATGTCCACCAACTTCAAAAGGGCACGTCCCTTTCAACATCCTAATATTCTGACATGCAGGATTTTCATGACCACAAGAAAAGGAATCTCAAGTAGAGGAGGAAGATGAAAGGTAAGGCGCAAACCCCCTTTTTTCCCTATCTTGCGAAGCCAACATGCTCATCAAAATCGTTGAGTCTTGCAGAGCTTGTCGCATATGTACAACAGCGTATACTAGACATGTATCATAGACTATAGAGACAGCCATCATTCCCTTATCCGCGGCCTTGACACAAAAAAAAAAACGAATGTATACCAATTCTTTTCAACCTTTGTAGTCATAACAACATAATCATACTCACCAATCATCAGAAGCCAAAATAAAAGTCACGACAATCCACCCTCTACAACTCCTTTCTACACCCTCAATGGCGAAGAGGCTCGCACTAAACGAATACATCTCCGAAATCGTGGAAAGGGAAAAGCATAAAATCACAATCCTCTGTTACTCCGTGATCATCAATCCTCCCAAACAGCCCTCTTTCTCGCTTCCGCTTCCTCTTTCTCTTTCTTCTCCCGATTTCTCTCCTCCTCTCTCCGCTTTCTCTCCTTCTCCTTCATTGCCCTGTCATATTCTCTTTCCTCTTCCGTCCTCTTGGGAGCTCTCACCCCAAGCGCCCCAGCAATTAATCTCCCCGCCACTGCCGTAGTCTTATCTGGCCTTCTCGCAGGACTTGCCGTGCCACTTCCTCCCCGACTCCCCTTCCTCGAATGTGGCTGCTCATAGGACACGGAGTCTGGGAACTCAAACGGCGTGGGCGACGCAGGGGTTGGCGGGGGCGGATTTGGCATGTCGTAAGATATTGCTGTTTTTATGGGAGAGAGAGTTTCTTTGTTGGAGGAGGATGAAGTGGATGTTTTGGAGAGGGGTTCGATGGACTCGGTTTCGGTGTCTGAGCCTGAGGAGAGGTCGTCGTCCCAGGAGTCGGCGACAGCGGTGGGTTTGGGTTTAGAGGCAGGTTTTTTGGGGGATTTGGTGGAGAGCTTGAGATGGGAGAGGGTGTTTGCTACCTCTACTCACGCATCAATAGGAATTTAGAGAATGGATGTGGATGTGGGAGACATACCAGCTTCGGATGGTGTTGCACGGAACATCTTGGGTGCCTGGTTCTGCTGATTTTGCGGGGTAGCTTCTTAGGTTTTTAAGTTGGCCGAAGGAAAAGTGAAAAGCTGATGGGAGAATGCTGATGGGGTATAGCTAACGGAAAGTACAGAGTTCGTACAGGCCTATATACAAGGGATCAGGTAAGGCAGTAAGGGGGAGCTATATATACGGAAGCTGGTGAAAGGTAATCGTATTCCCAGCCAGAGAAGAATGGAGATGTGGGGAAGATGGGTCCGAGCTTGGACTTGTGGACGTCACCCGAAAGCTGCTGCAGCCTCGTTCTTTTCGCCCCCTTTCACGAACAAGAAGATTCCAGAGTTATGTCTTCTAGAAGACTTGTAGAAGCGTCGGACCATTTCGCTTTAGGGCTGCACGGCCTATCATGCATATCGTCCAGTGGATCGTTCTGGAGTGCTGAGCTTCCCGAGGTCGGAGTGAGAGACCGGAGGGGTAGGTTATTCCCTCGGTATTCCCGTTGTTGTACAAAATCAGCTTCAATTCATTGCGTTGTACTTTTCTTGACTTCCAGTTTCATATAGAGGAGGCCAATTGCATAGGACATAGACGCATACGTTCAAGGCCATTATATTTGGTGCGACAGACGTCCTGGTGTTGATATTTCCAGTTCATATAGTCTCCTCTTACTCTATTGACTGCTTCAAGTACATTGCCCGTCATGTTTCCTCATCATTCTCGCTGCTTAAGCAGAAAGCTCCGCATTAAATCAAAATGTCTAACTCTTGACTCCCGCCCGTCATATGCATACTTCTCTTCCTCTTCACGTCTTTCCGGATATGACAACACTATCCAAAACCTCAAAATTGGAAAGCACACACGTGTGATCTTTCAAGGCTTCACCGGCAAGCAAGCAACCGCAAATGCAAAAGAGTCATTAGAATGGGGCACTCAGATCGTAGGAGGCGTCAAGCCCAACGGTTCAGGAGAGCACTTAGGACTCCCCGTCCTCCCTTCTGTACGAGCAGCAAAAGAACAGCTGAAACCAGACGCTACAGGGATATATGTTGCTGCACATCAAGCTGCTGCTGCGATCGAAGAAGCAATTGAGGCCGAGATTCCGTTGATTGTAGCTGTTGCGGAACATATTCCCCTGCACGATATCATGAGGGTGAGCCCCCCCCTCCCCCTTTTTTTTTTCTCTCTTTTTCCTTATCACAAGACTAGATTGATAACAGGTGACAGATACACTCCATGCTCAGCACACAATCGAAATCCCGTCTCGTAGGAGCCAACGCTCCAGGTATCATCTCAGCAATCGGACGCTGCAGGATCGGATTCCAGCCCCTTCCCACTTTCTCCCCCGGCCACATTGGCATCGTGGCTAAATCTGGGACTCTGTCCTACGAAACTGTAGGCTCTTTGACTCGAGCTGGATTAGGGCAGAGTCTGTGTATAGGTATGGGTGGGGATGTGATTGCTGGGACAAACTTCGTGGATGCATTGAAGGTGTTTGAGAATGATGATGATACGGAGGCTATTATCATTGTTGGGGAACTTGGGGGGACGGCTGAGGAGGAGGCTGCTGAGTGGATAAAGGATTATAGGAAGCGTGTTAAAGACCCAAAGTAAGTTTATGAGAGGTTTTTGAGATTGAAAGGGAGTGCTGATGAAGTATAGACCGATAGCAGCAGTCATAGGCGGCTTCCAAGCAGCACCAGGTCGCGTCATGGGTCATGCAGGTGCATGGACTGGGCTCGGAGAGGGAACCGCGGAGTCCAAATATAATGCACTGGAAAACGCTGGCGTGACCATGGTAGACCATCCCGCAAAGTTCGGGGGCGTAATGAAAGATATTCTTGCCGAATCTGGGAGAGATGTGCGGAAGATCGTACGCTCCTCCATCTCTCACACATTAAAAGCACCATAAGACTTACATATATCCAGGAACAATCTGCCGCCCAACGCCGCTCTCACCACACTTCCACTCGCCCCCGCCTCCCTACCTCTTCCCTTCACTCCTCACAACAAAAACGCTCCCTCCACCTAACAGCAGAACAATCTTCAAATCTCCTAAAATCCTACCATATCACCACCTCCCCCACTCCATCTCCATCCCCTTCTTCTTCCCACTTCCTAGGCATAGCAGTCGCCCGTTCATCAAGCAGTCCCTGCATCATCGCCGCGCCAACCACAAAACCCCAGCAACTCGTCCACCGTGTCCGACGCTTCCCATTCTGTTATCGTCAAGGGCCGGCCCAAGCAACCATTCAAGCGGTTCTAGCATACTTGCAACTTGATGCCGCGCCACCAGCCTCAAGGGCTGGCGTTGTTGACCTTGTGAACAACCTCTGGAGATTCTATTATGAAAAAGAAGCCATCACCTTAACATTAAGCCTCTCTTTATCCCCCACAAAAGATGAGATAATAGTATACGACCCATATCTCTTCTTCGATGACGCGGCGTTCAAATCTCGTAAAAGGCAGGAGGATTTACACGCCTTGCGCGATACTTCGTGTATACCGGATACGGAGCTTGAGGCTGAGAGAAATGGGATCGTGTATATACCGCTCGCATCCCCATCCTCATCTTCCGGCACAGCGAGCAAGGATACGCAAATCCCATCTACCACACATGAGCCGAGAAATCTAGTAGGCACCCTCGTCAATGGCGCCGGCCTAGCAATGAACACAAATGATGTCCTTTGCCTGCGCCTCTCTCCCTCCACCGGCTCCGCGAATTTTCTGGATACGGGCGGCAAAGCCACCTCTGCCACGATCTCCACCTCGTTTAAACTCATCCTCAGTGATCCGCGGGTCAGTGTAGTTTTTGTGAATATTTTTGGAGGACTGACGCTTTGTGATATGATTGCCGAGGGTATCATTCTCGCTTTCAAAGAAGTAGGAGTTGATAAGCCTGTCGTCGTTCGACTGCGTGGTACCAATGAAGAGCAGGGAAGGGAGGTGTTGCAGAAGGCGAACCTGCCGATTAAAGCTTTTGATGATTTTGAGGAGGCCGTGAGGGAGGTTGGGAGGTTGGCGGGAGGGTTGCAAGGGGTTAAGTGATGGTTGGGGAAGAAAGTGGTGATGGTTTACCACCTGCACCTAGAAAGTCTGGACATAGATTTCATGTATGCAAGCATTAAGGTGAATAGATTCATGTCTATACGATAGACCGGAGTAAATATACTTGTAGACGTTAGTTATATATGCTCGCTGGAATCCATAATCGTACTATACATGTTGAGACGGCGGGCAACCGGGCCGCCGCATGCATAGTTGGAAGGATGCTGAAATCAAACACACATACACAAAGGAAGAAAGAAAAGTTGCATGCCATGTAATATTCCCGAACGCCCTGAATGCGCTATCCAGAGCCGTGAATCCGCTTCCCAATCCATAAATGCCATTACGCATGACTCGTTTCTCATATGTATCGCTTCATGCCCGCTGAGCATATAAAGAGATGAAGTAAAGAGATGTCATAACTCTCTATTGGAAGAATGCCCGCTTCAATGCAAGAAGCGTTTGCAGAAAACAAACCAGAAAAAATTCCAAACCAATAAAATTACAAACGGTAAGGAAAATGCACGCAACCGGGTACCATACTTGATGCTAAATATGCCCAATGTACCCATATGCTGATGCTGATGATAATCAGTGCTTATCCAAAAGGATACGCAAATGCGCTCAGTGTAACAAAGGAGAAGGTCCATCCAGCATCTCCCCAGACAAGTGGAAGACGTTTTCAAATAAAAGGGGATTTAAAAATCCACACTCCACCTCATCCCAGGATCCCTCTCTGGCACACCCAAATTATCAAATGGAGTCTTCGTCTGCCCACCAGTCTGATCAGTCAACCATTCCCGACTAATCCCAAATCCGCTCCCCGCCCACACAGTGCCTTTCTCCGCACAGAGCAGCTTCTCTTCGTCTTTGTCTGATGGAGGCAGTTTGATCCGCGCTTCCATCAGTGGCGCAGTGACGAAACGGGAGTTCAGGAGTGCGCGTGGGGAGACCAGATCTTGCAGGACGTTGAGGGAGGAAACGTCGGAGGACGTAAGCGGGCTGCGGTGTTTCATCAGGTAAGGAATGTAGTCGGAGGATTGGGTTGACGAGTATTTGGATGGGCGTTTGGGTTTGGTCGGGGAGGATTTTTCGGGGAGGTTTTCCTCTCCGGGTAATGGCGGAGTCACGTGGGTAGGAGACGGAGTGCCGCCAGAGTCACTGGAGATGACTGTGGAGAGTTTACGACTGCTGCGCACGCGGACAACTCTCAGGTTCGGTATTGCGGCGGCGGCGGGCGGAAGAGTGGGTGTGGATCGTTTTATCGGGATGCTATGAACGACTGTGTCGCTGGAGTCGCCGGAAGACTGATCGATTTCGATTGTAGTGGTAAAGGCTGTATCCCGTCCCTTCTTCTTGCTAGAGCTGGCCGCCGACGGAGACCTAGCCTGGGGCGTTCTCGGCCGATCATGTCGCTGACCGGAGCACTGAAAGTTGCTGTATGAGCTCCCTCTCGACAAAGGAGGCATTTCAGGAGTTTCGCCCCTCTCCAATTTGTATCGTAATTGCCTGGCACTGACTTGACGTTGAAGACTCAATTCTACGCGACTGCTTGCACCACTTCCGCTCCGGCTTCGATTTGAGGCTCTCTCTTTCCCGCTCATGACACTAGCCTTGGGGGGAGGTTGGAGCATCCACCTGTTATCTGCCGGATGTGAAGACGGAAGACTGACAACGGGTGGGTGGAGATCGTTCACTGGTGGCACACGAGCAGTGTAGTAGCTGTCTGCGGAAGACTTGGAGCGTGACGTTCCAGGTCTGCTCATTCCAGCCACACCGACCGACGACCCTTTCATTCTGGGCTGTTTGGGACTGGGGGACTCACAGAGCCCCCACAGATCCTCGTCTTCCCGTTGGTATCGCCTTCGATTCCAGTTGCTATCATCGTCAAGGGTGTCGTCAGACATGCGCATCGGGTCATTGTCGTTCTGGTTGACATCTATACTGCTTCCGCCCTGGCTAACTACCGTGCTGTGTGTTCCCGCAGTGGTAATCCCTCGCTGACTCCCAGTATTCGCTCTTCCGCGAGCTCTTCGTGGCGGCGGACCCGGGCCCATGACTATTTCTTCAGTCCAGTATGGATTGGTACTTGACGGCTCCGGTTGATGGTACAATTCTGGTTGTTCCATTTGCAACCGTTTCCTTGCCTTCCGGTCCTTCTTTGCCTGCGCCCGCCTCCTCTTCCGGTACATATATCCCGTACATGGCGCGCAGGAGACGTAGTGGAAGACGGCGGATTGAATCCCCCTCATAAGCCACGACATGGCAGCGACGTAGGAGGGGGAAGGGAGTGTGCGATGCCAGCGTGCGATGCGGATGTGGAGGATATGGCAGTCAATTTCTCGATAGCGGATCGGCGGGGCTGGCGTTATGTGAGTGTCGACCTGCCTCTTGGATGCTTGGCTTGGGTGGCTATGATGTTGCTTGTCGGGGCACGGTCAAACGGGCTCGGTGTCGCAGGGTGGAGCGTCCATCTCCTTCGGCGCACAGGGCCCAGGAAAGAGTCAATTGCGATGGAGAGTTGAATGTTGTCTGGCAATGGCGACTCCCACCAGCCTCGCCTCACTCAACTCACGATTAGTGACGGGGGGTTGAGTTGCTATCGTCGGAGGAATTTCCGCAGCGGGTTCGTTGAGCGGAACTGGGGTTGGCGATGACGACCTTTTTTAGAACAGAAGCCGATCTCGTGGCGAAAGCTTGTCAGCCTTAGCCGGAGGGGCAGTATGAAGTACCTCCAACACTCACTTAATATACCTGAATCCCGTCACTCTCGCAGCAATTGCGGACTGTCATTCAGGAGGACAGGAATGAGATTCCGCCAGATTCGAAGAATAAGACTCGTGTTGGACCAATCTTGGCGGTGCGCGTCCCTGCAGCGGGCTGAGCAGTCTTCAGGGGACATCTAACATTCGACGAAACATTCACCCACTTTATGCGGAGCCGAATCGAAACCACGAAAGAAGCCATACGAGACCTATCACCCTTCCCTTATTTCGCTCATCATACTCGCACTGCTCGGCGCTTACATCACAACTCATCACCTGCTCATCAAAAGTCATCACGAAGAGACTCATGCTTGCATTGAGCTACCACGTGGCCACCAATCCGCTTCGTCGAATGACCAAGTCGTCTGCATGTGTTGGCTGCCAACGGGAGGTGGTGGGCTTAAAAGGAAAGTACGCTGCACAGGAAAACTATAGAGAATGTCATTCATTTTCATCAATTCCAGATACTCCACCCAGGTTCACAGCTCGCGAAGCTGGGCATGAGGAGGTGAGGAAATCCGTGGCTAAATATCCTAGGGAATACCCTACTAACCCAGATACCGTTTTCGAAGAGTTCCCTATTTGTGAATGCTGCAGATACATGCATGGCAATCACTGCAAAATGCACCTCATTTGCACATCAATTCGCACTGCCATGGCCACACTGTTGGCCAAGGACAAGTCGCCTTGAAACCTCGGCATTGGAACGCCAAGGGATTGGACGAAACAATTGTTGACAGAACAATGTCTGGCCGAATTGCCTAAGACGTCCAAGGCTCTGGAATTGGGGGTGCGAAATGCCTCAATCCAGCTAAGAATCATTCGTCATGGCATTTGAGGAAAACATGATCCTCGAGGCAATCTTGTGGAGGCTTGGCGATGGCATTCTTTGACGGCTTCCCAACCTTTCCTATTTAGGCAGTCGGACTGAAACTTATCGCTGCAAGGACGAACCTGAAAGCTCGAATTGCGATATATGAGCACCCATTTAATGGTGCCCAAGACGTCCAAGGATTGGCCAGACTAGTGAAGCTGCATGTCCGTTCAAAGAAACAGTGTACTGTATACTCAACTGAGTAGGTGCTGATCAAGAGCTTCTGTAGGTCTGCTTGCTAGTTAACACCACCAAACTACTCTCAGCAGTAGTACTCAAACAATCGAAACCACAAGGCTGGTAGCAAACCTTCTGATATCATAAATACGATGCCTAGAAAACTTCAAAAAGATGTAGAGAGGCGCAAGTGGGTATGTCTTTCCCATTCACTTTTCCATCCCTATGTGAAAGAATTGTACAGTTCAGTTAGTTGTCTACAGTGAATATTCTAGCGTTACCGAAGAACCGCCAGTTGATTCTCTAGTGTAATTTTATTGCCGCTTTTGCTTTCCAGCCCACTTCGCTTTGACATCCCCATTACAACAACATGATGGATCGTCTACCCGAAGAATTACTAGACCAGATCTTCGCTTGCCTGGTATCTTCGCTGCTATCATTTGAGGAGGGGCATGGCCAAGACACGAACTCAAACTCTAGCACACTGACACACTGTCGAGCCTCTCACTTGCGTCTCGAAAATTCCATCGAATCGTGGCGCCACACGTATACCATACAGTTTCCGTCACGCTGAGCAAGCCAACCAACACAGTCGAAATCGATGTCTAGTTTGGCGACTCCAACAAATCAACTTCCCTATCGTTTATGAAGCATTACACCGGCGGTTACAACGCAGCTGCATTGAGCAAGAACTTAGAGACGAGGTTGGATTTGGCGGAGTACGTCAAAGTTCTGATGGTTTTGAGATACGAATACTGATTCCACGAAAGGTGGAATTCGGAATGTATAGGTGTGAATACAGCGAGATGGGCTGTTAATTTTTTCCAGGACCATCGATAAGGTTTGATGCGGAAGGCGTAGCCAAGCTCAAGAGTTTGGGTTTGACCAAGGTCATCGAGCAAAATTAGAAACCTGTCCGATGGCTCCCTGATCAAAGCAGAATGGAGCTCTATCCCCATAAGCTCGACCTTCCCGATATTCTTTCCCTGCTCCCCCGACTTGAGTGCCTGGACCTCTCTCACTACAAGACAGACGCTCCATTCGAACCACGGCTCAGGCGATGCATCCCAAAGAACATTTTCGGCAAATTTTCTCCTAAATATACCCACCTAAGGAGGATGAAAATTAATACGGATCATGGCGATGCTGACCTCTTATGGCCGTTGTTCCGCCTTCCTGCTCGGGAGTCACAGCGGTAAAAACATGCAGCCTTTGATGACGATTCATCATCCGTCCATCCCAAATGGTTTGCTCGCACCAACACACTGCCACTTAAGAACTTCTCGATAGAATACTTCAATATCCATTCAACAGGTGACATCCAGGAATCAGCTGGTATAGCTTAAGCTTGTGTTGGGCTCGAGTCTCTCCTTTCACCAATCACGAGACGGGGCACGGAATAAATGTATTCTGACCAATTTTAGCAACTTTCATACGTCACATCACCAACAGTCCCCTTCGTCTACTAGAATTGTAGGAAACGTTCGCCGATCCAAATCAGCAGAATCCGAAGAGATATAACGACGGAATACTTCCAATTTAAAGATGCAAACGCATTGGAACACTTGAAATTGGACCTGGAAATCCTCACGGAATATCTCAATGCACACTCGAATTAGCCATCGAAGTTTTTCGGGTGTTTAACGTGATCTATAACGATCATGAAGATACTTTCATTGACCTTGCGCCGCCGCGGGGCCTCGGGACTCTGAATATTCATGATCTCAGCAGTTTCTTCAGTCCATATTCTGCGCTGCATAGTATTCTTGGAGTTCTTAGCTTGGATGTGCGGGCACATTTCCCTATTCTGTAGCGCATTACGATCCATGAGTGCGACTGGGGTTCCACTGATAGTTAGTCCCTATGGTGGTGCGAGATGCATTCGCTGCATCAAACATTGATATCATTTAGCACATTCATTCCGATGGGTAGCTTTATGGAATGAGAACCTGAACATGGTTCAAAATGGAGGTACAGTACGATTCCAACCGTCCAGTTATGAATGTTCAAACAACCAACTATCGCTACAGGGAAGTCCTGCGAGTTCCATGTATATCATACCCTAGTCACACTCTTATTAGATACCGCAGCGGCTGCGAATATTAAATCGCATCCATAGCATCTCTACCATTTAATTCACAGTATTTTGGCTACCCCAGAAATGTTTGCAAAGCAAGTATGAGGTGCCTATAAAGTAGGTTGAGGGTGTTCATTAGGATTTAGAAAACCTTTCCTAAAAATCACATAATCTGAGAGGATTCAGTTATCACCGTGAGGTATAAGTATAAACCTTTCGATAACGTTTTCCTTTCCTTACCACATGTGATAGTCACATGACTATTGATGCTTCACCTAGGTGGCACTACCGAAGAAAAGCCGATTGGCTTCGTTGCCTTGCGAACCTACTTCTTGTCTCACAACCGACCAAACACACTTGCAATAACCGCAATTATGGACATCATACCTGAGGAGATTCTCGACACGATTATTTCCTACGCCTCGGGGATCTCACCGAATGAGGCAGGAGACGGTCATGGCACAATTCCAAATACTGACATTGGCAGCCTCCACAGCCTCTCGCTCATCTCTCGAAAATTTCACCGCGTCACTACTCCACATTTATACCATACCATTCCTGTGATGCTGGTGAACTTTGGGTGATAAGAGAGGCAAAGCTACCATCCTAATGGAAGACCAGTACGCTCTAGTAGAGTACATCAAACCCACCGATGGACCGACGAATGCCGCCACACTCGTGGAAACACTGAAAACGAGGCCTGAATTGGCTGAACATGTTAAAAACTTGATAGTAAAAAGAAGTGACACGCGTTTTGTTCAACGATTTCCGCTATCAATGGGTGCGTTTGAAGACATTGGAGACTACATCTCCGCGTTAGAGATACCTTTTGTCATTGAAGACGATAATGCGACGGACTATTCGAAGGAAGCGCGAGAAATCATCCAAAAGCAACACTACGAGCGTATATCCATGCGACCAACCCAACCAATCCGTTCATCCCGTTTCGATACTGCTTATTTCCTCTTCCACGTACTTCTCTCCATCCTCCCAAATATCAAAGTTCTTGATATGTCACAGTACAATACCGACACGTTAGGAACCTCCTGGGCCGACATGATGCCGTCATCCCAAAACTGCCCATGCCGATCACTGGATCCATTTCCCCATAAATTTCCACATCTGAAGGAGCTGGTTGTTACCCTGCATCGATCAGTCATCGATGAATTATGGCCGATATTCCGTCTGTCTAGCTTGGAAACACTACATATCCGCCACACACACTTCTCTTCCGGTTCCCGTTACTTAGATAAGTGGCTTGAAGCCAGTAATACCTCCCATCTGAAACATCTCACATTCACAGGGATGCTCTTTCAATTGAGCGATGTTACTACACAGCTATGGCTTGTGTCCTAGGCTTGCTGTGGACTTGAATCTCTTTTCTTCATCACCTAAATCGGCATTGGCACAAATACGCTACGATGGATAATAACCGAATTTGAGCGACATCTGATCAACGGTTCGCTTCGCCGCCTGGAGCTGAGAAGCGGCGAGGATAACAGTCGCTTTATCAATCATGGAGAGAATTTGAACAGCAAGTCTGCGATGAACCACCTCAGACGGAGCAGCCAGCTGGAACATCTGACACTGAACTTGGGTGTTCTTATAGAAATCGTTAACGAGGATGATGTAGTACACATGGACATGCCGGACAAGCTTATCTTCAAACATGCGGACAGGAAGTGCTTCATCGATTTTACTCTGCCGGCCACTCTCCGCACCCTGACCATCGAAACTGTGAGGGTTTCAGGTCCGGAAATCACAGCATCCTTTGAAACACTCAAAATTCTAAGTACGGAGCTTCGAGATCGACTCCCACTGCTGCGGCAAATTACGATTCGAGAGTGCGGTTGCTCTGTTTTCGAGAGCTTACTCTATAATGGATTGCGAGATGCATTTGCTGTCTGGGGCATAAAGATCGTTGCAGAGATAGAATCGAAATGTTTCTATGGACAGTGTCGCCTTCCCCTGGCGAGCTGAATTGCGTCGCTGCCAAAACTCTTACTGTGGCTCTTCACTGCATGTAATTATGCCTACAGTAAGCTTTATAGAGCTAGCTCAGGGTGCCTAGACCGGCGGGTTTTTGGGTTCAGATAAAAATAAAGGGTGGGGCGTAGGGTGAAGTCTAAAGTGCACTATATCTCGCCACGTGAGACTCTAAACAATTGAAAGAGAGGCCGAGCGGTCGCCCGCATACCCTCGCCTGTCACGAAAGATAGGTAGAGAAATTGGTAGACCAAAAGGTACGCTCCTACCAACGACATGCTACGATTTCTGTATATGGAGCTTTTGTGGCTATAGCCTGCTTTGCGGTAATGCGTTAAGGTGTGCTGCTAGGGGCATTTTTGGCTACCGTCAGGCGTTGCAGGGTAAGATGCAAGGTAAAAGCCTAAGCTGCATATTTGATACGTATCTCATTCTACTCGGTCTCCACCTTACAGGGCAGGCTTTTCAGCATCATCTGCAGCCATTGAATACCCCTCCATTAAAGAGCAGAATACGGCTATTTTCCTTAGCCTTCATCGTCCACCATACTGCTGTCGTCAAAAACTCCCTGGCACTATCCTCTTTCCCAGTCCCACAGATCATCCTGTTGGCAACATAACGCTCTATACATGATTTGTGGAAAGTTATGGCAATGGTGTACTTTGCGATGTGTGGCAGAAGGCACGACACAACGGCATGCGACTTCCAACCAGCAGCCATGTGCCCTACCGTTTCTCTTGTCTGGTTTATTATCTCAGAATCTTGTACATATCCTCTTCTTCCTTTCTCCATCACTTCAGCTTCATATCCATCACTCATGATTTTACGAAGCTACGTGTTGAGTACTCATTCATTCTCAACATATGCAACCGTCTCATCGATTCCGACGGATATCCATGCTCTCTGTCCGTCATCATCTCTAACAACTCGCACCGTTGGTGATTGATATACATCTCGAATCACCCAATCGTTATATCGCCAGAATGTGTCACACAATTCAGTACCGACCGCAGTGCGGCATCGAGAAACATGTCATGCATTTCCTCATCATCTGCTCGGATGTCAGAGCCAGAAGACCTTGCCCTAAACTTACTAGCGAAACTATAGAGATCGATGTATGCCCCCTATGTTCACAATATTCGTCTGGTGAGAGGAGGGCTGCTAGACTGAGCAGAGATAACAAGACTCTTCCGGCTGACCACGAGAACCTGGGGCCTGAACTTTGACCCCGCCCAGCGCTGATGAAATAGACTGGGTGCTCGATGTCGCTGGCCGATCCCCGATTTTCCACGCTGAGAACGATGCCTTTGCCGAGTGGCCGAAGGAGGTAGGGAATATCAATATCGCGGCCCAGGACGAAAGTACGCTCTTTGGAATGGCTCGAATACTTGTACCTCATCGATGTCGACATCGGAACAGATATCGCCATCCGAACAGCCGATAAAGCACTCAAATGGGCCTGCGCCTTGCTTCGACGGCCCATAAAAGGACAATTCGATATCAGTCAACTAGCGCTGCTTTGCCACAGCCGACAAAGGCTCCGGGCTGCAAAGATGCGGGTCTCTCCATACTTTTCTTCAGACCCAAGACCATCGGCAGTCCTCTCTCCTGAAGAACGCAATTCCCTTCTTGCTTGGCTATCGTCGATGCGAACCATCGATATCGCAGCACAAGAAGGCAGTCTTACCCTAGGATGGCTTCAGGAGATGCGGGGTATGATCCAGCAGGGTATGATTCAGGATGTCGGGAACACAGTTGAGCGAAAACTACGGCAGCGGTGGAGGCGTAGACGAGGGTACAGACGGATATGGTTGTAGTCGTGAACTTCGCATCTTGTTTAGGTTCGTGATGACGCGTGGGTTCGTTGCTCTCTTGAACCCTAGAAAGTTGTATTGAGTTTTGAGATTGCGGCTGGTGTGTTGGGTTTGGGTTCGGACTTGAGTGCGGGGTGGAGTAGTTGTTAGTAGAGCATAAATGAAATGAAAGATTGAATTTCTGCCGCGCTGAAAAGAAGACCAGGGTTTTTTGAGTTTACGTGACTGTGATTGAAGTATAGTATTTGTGATCCCTTTGGCATACTGCCTTTTTCTTATAGTAACTATGTTGTTGGCACCATTATATTGCGTATCAGATTCAGAGAAGGTTGGTGTCGGGGACGTAAGTTACGCTACCTGGCTTTTCGGATGCGATGTGTGGGTTGAAACGCCGTAGCGTAGGAACAGTATTAGGATGTATTGACTAAAAAGGGCGTCCAGGGCGCAGAAAAGCAACATTCCATGTATAAAAAATCCTTCATTCCGGATTCCCAAATTTAGCGCCATGAAAGCACTATATACGAAGGCGGTGAAAGGTCTTTACTGAGGCTGTATTTTGTGGTGTGCGGCCTTTTACCCGCTCTGCTTGATCGAGTACAGGGGAAGGTGTGCGATGTGGAGGGGCTATTTAGTCACACCCCTGAGGCACTGAAAGAGGAATGAAGAGGAATAACAAACCACATAGGATAATCTTAGGTCTATGAAGGATGGTAGTATTTACCGAGTAAATTGAAGTGATTCCTCATATTAAGGATGAAGAATTTACAGATAGAAGGAACAGTTTTCAGATCCTGAGTTCACCTCGAAGGTTCAGTTGAGCAGATGATCCTGCCAGCTACAACCTAACTCAATTTAGTCGTTAACATCTATAGCTACTCCCTGATACCCACATATGTGTCCTGAACGTCAAGAGAGGCAGCAGAGGAGGTTTTAATTGGTCGATAATTAATAGAAGGATACCTAAAGCTGAACTAGAATCTTTGGCCGTCGATCGGAGTTCGCATATAGTCTATATAGGGGGATACATGCCTAGCGATGCTGGCTCGAGATAATACATGATTGTCCTATCAACGTAATGATTCTCGCCAAATGAGCCATCTAGTATTAGAAAATGCCATGTCGACGCCAATCGGGTCCGATTCTAACGCCGAATAGATGTCTATGCCAAATCTTGACAGCCAGGTCAATCTACCAATCATCAACACTCATAAAATCTAACAAGCATCCCAAGAATTCGATACGTACACTATCGTTTTCAACAGAACACATGGGCATCGAGCCGTAAGAGGCGACAGATCAGGGAGTGGGTGGTCGATTCCGGATTCGAGGATTCAGAAAATGGCCCAGAGTATTGAAATGATGAACACCACCTTGGTCACTTGCCGGTACCACTGGTCTAGTACACTTCTTGCCTCTCGGAGGTGTGCTTCGATGTCCGGCTGAAGTTGTTGGTTCCTTGTCTTCAATGCATTGGAAATGGAAGGACGGTGGTTGTCTGAAGATGGGGTGAGGGCCGTCTTTGCGTCGATCATGGTGGGATAGATATTGTTGTATTGACGATGTGTAAAGATTCAATGCGGAAGAAGCTGATGGCTTTGAAATAACGAGGGAGGATGAATATATATTTGCATTCTGCTGAGTTCAGTGCGCCTAAATTTGTGAGGTAGAGAGGTATGTGGTTTGAGAGAAGCGGAGCGGAAGAGGGACGATACTTTGTTTCCTGGCTACAAATATGGTAGTGACACGAAGTGGAGCGCTGATCGGTTTGGATGGGGTATCTAGGTTAAGTGGAAGTGAAGTCAAGATCGGGATGCCTGAGAGGAGAAGTCGAGAGGCTCAATGGGACTTCTTTGGGATATAGAAGCTCTCCTATCCTTACTAGGGTTGGGAGACTGTGAAATTGATGGGATGTCAGCTGCTCAAGAAAATCGTATCACAAAGCGCTATAAACCATACCAGAGTCAATAATAAGTCATACGAAGACACTGAAGTCTTCTGATAGCTTCATTTGATTCTAGCTACCGTAATATTCTTTTGAGTATGTGGTGGTAGTGATGTCGGGTCGGGAGTGAGGATTTTCTTCGGCGAGCGAAGGTAAAGGGGGGATGCAATTAAAATATCTACTCATGACGACTCCCGTCCAGGTGGCGACAGGCCGTTTCTTCAGAGAGCGCAGCGCATATAGTGTGTAGGATGCAAGGGTGGTGATAAAACAGGTTGCTATTCTCTCAACGCCCAAAGATTCAAGAAACAAGAGGGAAAACACAATCACAACCGATTGCGCCATGACGCGCTTAGATGGAGAGAGATATTGGAAAAAGGGTGTGGTATCTGCAGTTCTCGAAAAAGGGGAAAAGCGGGAAACAAAAGTACCCAAGGCATCAATAATAGTGAGACCGTAAATAGGCAATAGCGAAATTTGGTCCGCTCGTAAAGTTGCACTGGCTGATCATGAAAAGTAGTTGAAAGCCGCGCTACGTTACAGTTAGTTTGCTTTGTGTATAGAATTTGTATGGGAGTTACGAACCCGATAGCCGTCATAACACCAATACCAACAAGTGCCCTCGTAGTCATCCTCTCTTTCTTGAGCTTCTGCTCTACCGTATATGTGGTCTTGGCCTGCTTCGCCGGTCGTTCCTCTGCGGTGCTCTCCTCTGCGTCCTCGTCCTTGGACAGCTCCTCCGCCTTGCGCTTCCCCGCCTTCACACCGTTGACAGGCTCACCCTCCAGCTTTTGTGCCTCCTCCACCATCTTCTTCGCCTCCTCGATCATCTTCTCGGGATTTTCGGGAATGGGCAGTTCCGGATGGTCTGCTGGGACATCAATCTTGACGTTGGTTGTCGTAGTCTCGACTTCGCCATTAGTCTCTACAGTCTCCTGCACTTCAATACTGACGGCTTCAGCCTCCTTGACCTCGCCGTTTACCGACCCAGAGGCAACAGATTCGGACAGCGCTGTGCCGTTTTCGACGACATTCTGAAGTGTACTCGTCGCGGTTGTGACTTTAGCTGTCTCCAAACCTTCCTCTCCCTTTGGAACTTCTGGTTTAGCAGAACTCCTTGTGGCGCGCGACTTCCTTGGACTCGCCATCTTGCGGCTGGGAGTTGCGATTTTGCTTGGGGAAGCCGAGCGGGATGATCTCGCGCGGGTGGATCGGAGCGCGGATGTGGGCGGGAGAACAACTGGCAGTGCAGCTTTCGAGATATCGAACCTCGGAGGCATTTGGATGTGCGTGTTGTGGCGATCCTTGTTTCCTCGTTCTATTGGGTCGGGGTCGAGTAAAGCCACGATCCAGGGGCGCATTCCATAGTCTTCGGATAGTTGCAGCGCTGTATTGACGGTGAATGATCAGACGGACCCTTGGCAATTGGTGAAGACGCGGGGCATTCACTTACCCTCCTCCGGCGCAAGCCAGACACTGCCTGCCACCTCATCAGGTCCAGCCGATGGGAAAGTCTTGTGAAACTTGCGCTCCGACTCCTCTTCCGCATGGGAAGCCCATGGAAAGGCTGCTTTGAACATTCCCGTTGCGCTGATGTATCCATCGCTGCTGCGTCTCTGTCCGCTCCGTCAGCATTCTATTGCCTCATCATTACAACATACTCAATTTTCATCTCCGTACCATCAGGAAATATGACTCTGGGTAAGAAGTCTGCGTCTTAAGGGTGAAAATGCCCGATCCGCTGAGGTCCTTGGGCAGAGGTACCCGCAGGTGCGCATAGTCGAAGGTTCCCAAATTTTCCGCCTTGGAGGCATTTGTGACACCGATGATGCCGGGTTTGACGGCGAGGTTCGTCTGGCCTAACCGGCGCCTCTCGACGAGTATCTCGTCTGCGATGGTCGGTTAGCGGTGTTCCGCGATGGAGGCGATGCGCTACGTGTACATACGAGATGGAGAATTGCCGGGCTCAATGAGGGGGTTGCGCCTTTCGGGCAATGACCGCTTGACAACCATTTTCGAGGGGTGAGTATAATATTATGACGAGATAATAGATTATTAGATGAAGCGCGCAGCGCGGATGGCGGTTGAGAGATGAGAGAGGGACCTGGCGGGCGCGCAAAATGGGAGGCGACGATTCTGGCAGGACTCGTGCGGCAGGCAGGCCGTCAGCTGCTTCGCACAGTCAGGTTGCGGGTGCGACTGCGATGCAGATTCTCGCACTGTGATGCGCAGCGGGTTGTCGACTTGGCTGTCGAGGCGGAGGGGTGAAGGCGACAGGTGAGGTGAGAGAAAGATTGATGGTGAGGGTTCTCAAGTCCGGGTCGACCCTTGCGAGCTAGTCCCTTCGGTGGCTGGACAGGAGCACAACCCAGCCTCTTCCCCAGACCGTTTCCTACATCTTCCCGCGACAAATCAAAATCAGTTTCCCTCTTTGGGCGTCTCCCTATAATTGTGGGCGCTGCTGATTGGGCATTCGCAGTTGGCCAACGCTTGCGCAGGGCAGAAGAAGCCTGGTGAGGTGTTCTCTGCTGGGATGTCGAGTTGGGCGTAGCGCATCGCGAAAATTCACGTCGTTCGGCTCGAGCAAAGGGGATTTTGCAACGCGGTCTGAGGGAGAGTGTATCAAGAGTGCTGCAAGAAGCAGAGCGTTTTCATCCCTCAGATATATACTTGGACGGCTGTTCTCTTCTTAGTCCGGTAGTTCGATCATATCCTTTTGGCCTCCTGGGCCAATACCACTAGCCCCTACCAGATTGACTGCGTCAACTTTTTGTTCCAAAAAGGCCGTGCTTTCGCACAGTCCTACTAACTCAACGAACATGCATTACTTAACAATTAAAATAGAAAAGTACTATATCTCTATTACAAATAAAGCTGTTAATATAAAAAATTAAATGTAAAAACTTTAATATATTTAAAGTTAAAAATAATTTTTATAAAAATTGCTAAAGTATTACTAATACTATTTAAATTAAAAAAATAAGTTTAAACTATTATATTTCATAAGTATTTTAATAGAAAAAATTGCTAATATATAAATATTATTAGTTTACTAATTATTAACATTTTTTTAGTATAAAATAGTATATTATATAAGCTTATTTCATATAATAATTTCTACTTAAAAGTTATTTTACTTATTTTAGTATTATTAAGTAAAAATATAAAATAATTTTCTATAAAAAGTTTTAAAAATAGTTAAATTCTTTATTACACTATCTAAATATTATGTAAATAGGTTTTAAATTTGTTAAATTATTAATGTTTGCTTGTTAAACTAGTAGGCCTGTGCTTTTGTATAGGCTTTTTCGCAAAAAAGCTGTGCAGCAGCCAGGAGGGCCTAAGTAAAGAACGACGAACAGGCTACAGAATTATAGGCTCAATGTAAATCATCCTCCCTAATCTAGACTTGCGAAGCCGTCTAGCGCTAGAGGTTACTGTCTCAAATATGACACTCAACGGGCATCGTGAAGTGGTGAGAATGTCTATTAAACCTCGGATTTTCATAGCCGGCTCAGCAAGACAGAGAAAAGTGGCATACCAAGGAGCTTTAACGCCAGGAAATCTCGAAATCTCTTAACCTCAAATTCATCTTCAATTCACAAAGGTTTGTAAAGCTGGGAAAGGATCCACAGCCGGAACAACTTCGGGATTTGCGTCCTACAATATGGATTTCCATGTCGAAATCCAATTATAGTTTTTGATGAACCGTGCTCCATTATTATTACTCTCATTAGAACTGACATACGCCATTCATAAAATGTTGAGTTCTGCTGACGCTAGGCAGTGAATTGAGCATATCTGACAGTTGCCGTTTCAGGGGTCTTCACCAATCAGCGTACGCCGCACCACTCGGACGCTAATAGTTGCGGTGAATGCATCGAGGGGTAGTGCCCCGCCAAAGGCCAACTTCAACACAACATCCCAACTCTCCACCGAACAACTCACCCTGCCAACACCACTACCACATCCTCTTTCCCTCTACCACTTGAATTGCCACACCAATCTAGTAATTCCACAATCATGGCCGGCGACCACGACGAAGACCTGACACCCGAACAGACCGCTGGCTTCAAGGTCGGTGAGAAGAAGACAATTGACGAGTACCAAAAGCTAGGTCAGCAGTTCCTTCATTCTTCCATTTCCGTTCCCTACTGCGTGAAGTTCCACCAAGTTGTACCCGGATATGTTTATGGGTGAGGGGAGAGTGACCTGAAGTTGCATCACCCTGTGGCTAAACAATGAGGGACGAGAGCTGCAGAACAGAGCAATTATGAGCACAGAAACAAAACATCATCTCTTTTGGAAATCATGTATTGACATATCCTCATTTCAGACCAGAACGACGAGTCCCTCCGCAAGTGGAAAGAGTCCCTCGGTATTGGTGCCGGCAAAGACATCTCAGACCCCAACGATCCCCGCAAATGCATCATCCTGTCCCTCGGTCTGGAAGTCGAAGGGCGACCTGACATAATCATTGACCTGAAGGCACCTGGAGCCGTCGACGCCCTCAAAGACAAGCCGTTCACCATCAAAGAGGGTGCACAATTCCGCATGAAGGCTACCTTCAAGGTGCAGCACCAAGTTCTGGCAGGCCTGAAGTATGTGCAGCAGGTCAAGCGTATGGGTGTTAGCCACAAGATGCAGGAGATGATAGTCAGTTTGCTCTGAAACAATGGATATGTTTGGTATGCTAACAGTAAATCAAGGGCTCGTACGGTCCTAACACGGAGGAGAAGCCATTTCATGAGAAGAAGTGTAAGCGTTGATAAAAACTTTTTCTACTTATCCCGATTGACCTGTCCGCCAGTCGAACCTGAGACGGCTCCCTCTGGAGTAGTTGGTCGCGGCCACTACAAGGCTGTCTCCAAGTTCATTGACGACGATAACGAGACGCATCTGAAGTTCGAATGGGCATTCGACATTAAGAAGGACTGGTAGTCGAGCAATTGCGGTTTCCGAGGGGTAGACTGGTTTCTCATGATCGATCTGCACGTGACCAGCTAGGCGCTTGACGTAATGGTGTTCCCCAGGAGAGTGGGTTACTAAAAAAGTTGATGATTTCGACGACTAACCATATGGATGATAGAAGGATTTCTAGGGTGGTATGACTAAATCGGACGGAGATCTAGCCACAGTACAAACACATTAGGCATTATGATGTCTCTACCAGTTGTTCTGATTGTTTTATTGCTTCTCTTCGTCCTTTGAATTTTCGTAACCCGTCTCAGTCGTTGGTATCGATCTTTTGAAATCGAAACCATCTTGATGCAATCCTTTTGACTTTAACAGCTCGGCCAGCCCAGGCTCGCTCGCCATTTCCGGATCCAAATCTCCTCACCGAAACATTTAGTATCGGCACCTCTTGCTCCCATGGATCGCCGTCTACTTCATGTCTCATCTCTCCGCCATCTTCACCCTTTTCCACATCCCTCATTATTGCATCAACTTCCTCATCGTCAAGAGGGACACCTCTTCTCATACCCACACACTCTACAACAACTAATCTCGCCCCTACTCTCAGAGCAGTATCAACAGCAGCCGCAAACGTTCTCGACAGCCCTTGTGCTGAGAAGGCGGGGGTCAGTCCATGCAAGGACAACGGATTAACAAGCACCAGCTTTTCCTGCCTACCACTCTCAAACCCACTTCCCTTGTAGGCAGACAGATAAGCCAGAAGGATCTGCAAAGACGCACAAAACACAATCTTGATATTTTGAGCTGTGAACAAGTTGTGCAATGTTGGTGTGAGTAGACTTTGTAGACTCTGATTTTCGCTGGAAGATTGAAGGAAGGCCTCGCGACTGGAGCAGACGAGAAGCGTGGTTGGGGCTGCGCTGGACTGGGTTCTCAGGATGTGCTGGAGGAGTGTGGGGAATGTGAGTGGCTGCAGAATAGTAGGCGTGAAGGGCGCGTTTGAGCGTGTCATTTCGCTCTGATAGTGAATGTGTGATTAGAATTTCCTCCTAAGATCTGGTTGCACATGTTGGATGCTGATGTAGTGGACTTGGAAGGCGTGATGGTTGTACGTAATAAGAGTGAATGCCATTCGTACTACTCGCGCAACGCACCCTCCTCGCTTCGCTCGGGGGTGCTCCCGGGCTCAACGCCCACCCCAAGCTCAACGCCCCAATTGCCAAGAGAATCTCAATTGTACCCCAAAACGATGTCGGATTACCAGAAAATGGAGGCGCAAATTGCCTTAGCTCTTAAATGGATGTCCACAAAGACTTCCTACAAGCTAACAGACGTAGCGGCTATGTTTGGCGTACCTTATGATCACCTCAAGCGCCGAAGGAGATCGCCCACCAGCAAGTCGACGCGACAGAAGACTAACCAACGGCTAACTCCTGCTCAATTAAAGGCCCTTGAGCTCTATATTAAGCGCCTTGATGATCTCAGGCAGCCTCCTCTTGTGGATATGTGGCGCGCTGCTGCAGAACGTATTCAAACTCTCTCATCTCCACCCGGCACTATCCTTAAACCTCTTGGCCGTGACTTCTTTAAACGCTACCAAGCAGCCAACCCACGCATTTGACGCGTCAAACAGAAGTCTCAGGAGCTTACAAGAGTTATCTCTCAAGAGCAAGACGTAATTGAGGATCACTTCTGGGAGTATAAGCAGGTGGTAGATAAACTAGGCTTGCAGCCTAAGGACATATGGAATATGGACGAGTGCAGAACGCGAATTGGTGTTGGTAGTAATTAAAAAGTTATTACCCTAGAGGTCTATTAAGCTGCAGAGTCTCTATCTAAAATAGAGCAAGAGCTTGTTACCTTTATAGAAGCTATTAACGCTTTAGGCTAGGTTATCCCACCTCTGTGTATACAATAGGGCGCGGTTATTATACATTAGTATATCTCTAAGAAGCTTAACCTTAATTCCAACCTACTACTTAGGGTCTTAAGCTCTAGCTATATTAATAATTAACTTAGCATAGACTATATCTATTACTTTGATAAGTATACAAAGCTTGGTAGAAAGCGTAATAGGTAGAGGATGCTGATTTTTAATAGCCACTCCTTAAGGTTCACCTACAACTTTATACAGTTCTGCTAGGATAGAAGAATATGGCTTTTTCTTCTACTATCTCATATAATGCATATACTACAGCCGCTCGACGTTGCAGTCTTCGGGCCTTTTAAATAGTATTATAAAAAACGCGTTAAAGTAGAGACTCGACTTGGCAACAATTATTTTAATAAGGTTGAATTTCTATATGCAATTTGAGAGGTGCGTAAGTAAGCTTATAAGCTAGGCACTATCTAATTAGCCTTTAAACAGGCAGGCCTCTGGCCCTATAATCCTAGCACTGTTCTGTTAAAATTAAAGACTATTAATAGGCCTTAAACACCCCTATCTTAACTATCTTTAAAGGCAGTTATCTCGCCACTAACGCCCTGCAAAGCATGGTAATTGGACGAATTCGCAAGAAAGCATATATACGGTGTTGATCTTGAGATAGGACAATAGGGGATCCTATCTGGCCGCTTCTCTAAGTTTCAGAAGGGTGCCGTTGCTGCAGCGCTTAATGGAGAGAAAGCTAGTAAGGAGTTTATACAGGTCAATGTCGCTACCAACGCCCGTAAGAAGCGTCAAAAAGGCGATTAATGATATATACAGAAGGGTGGCACCATCTACGTGTATGATGCAAGGCTTCGAGTGGCCAAACGGGAGAAGGAAGATACGAGGAAGAAGGGTAGGGCTGTTGCCAAGGGCAAGTCAACCACCTAAGAACTAGATTGTTGAGATGATCAATTACAAACCGTATCAAACCTGTACATCCTATAATAATTTTGACCCTAGAGAACCTTCTCTGATGACTAGATGGACTAATTCTGTGCGTCGTAGGTGCTGCCCGCACCTATTTGATACGGGCCTTGGCATCTTGGGCATTGAGCTTGGGGTGGGCGTTGAGCCCGGGA
Organism: Zopfia rhizophila CBS 207.26; assembly: GCA_010093925.1. Lineage (NCBI taxonomy): Eukaryota > Fungi > Ascomycota > Dothideomycetes > Zopfiaceae > Zopfia > Zopfia rhizophila. The sequence continues at coordinate 181,976 of ML994624.1, forward strand.
GCACCCCCGAGCGAAGCGAGGAGGGTGCGTTGCGCGAGTACTCTCGAAACGTTTGAATCTCGGAGAATCTTCCACTCTTCCCCGACGTCAGCCCCACTAAACGCTGCACACAGCAGCACGACGCATGCACGTCAAGGCACATTCAACAAACAATCCACCTCCCTTACTCCCAGAAGTTGGCTCTGCATAATCCACCAAGCGCTGAAGGAGCGCAGTGTGCAGACCACACGGTGGCCATGGAGTCCATCTCCCGCATCTCAAGCTTGCTGGAAACAGGTGCGCTTCCCCTCGTACAAATATCCCCTCCCCCAGTTAACATTTGCTTGACCATACCTCTACCATTGCACTCATGATTTGTTTGTTTGACTGAGAGCAATATGCATCCGTCTACCTATGCTCACTGGTCTCTCTCCACAGCCCGAGATCTCACCCTCGAAGCCGCCCGCGATGCAAGCTATGTGCGCAAGACGTCGACGCGGGTCCTGCCCCAGGCGCAGTTGAAGAAGCTGTTGGATAGTAGGTCGGAGAGAGATGTTTTGGAAGGTCTACGCAGAGTGATAACGGTAAATCTCTCTTCCTTCTGGTCTCTCCTTCCGGACCATGCCTTTTCCTTCCGATCCCATTTCATTACCCCCCTTCTACCCACCTCAACCTCAACCCTCTATCTCTACGAATAAATAAAAGTTGACCATGGCCATTCAGATGTCTTATCGCCAACCTCCCAGCGTCACCCTGCCCCTGTTCACCTCCGTAATAAAGAACATCGCCTCACCTTCCCTCCCCATCAAGAAACTCGTCTATATCTACCTCCTCCAGCACGCCGAACATGAACCTGACACCGCGCTACTTTCCATAAACACTATCCAAAAATCACTAACGGATTCTAACCCCCAACTCCGCGCCCTAGCTCTCCGCGTAATGTCTGGAATACGTGTGCCCGTTATATCCCAGATAGTTAGTTTGGGCATAAAGAGGGGGGTGGGAGATATGAGCCCGTATGTGAGGCGAGCGGCAGCTTTGGCGATTCCCAAGTGCTACGGTTTAGATCCGAGCACGGAACCGCAGCTGCAGGAGTACCTATCCACTCTATTAGGGGATAAACAGTACTTTGTGACTGGCGCAGCAGTGGCCGCGTTTCTAGAAATGTGCCCGGAGCGTTTGGATTTGATACATCCACACTATCGCTCCTTAATACGGAAGCTAGTGGACATGGATGAGTGGGGGCAGCTAGCAACTCTGCGACTGATGATGATATATGCTCGAAAGTGCTTTCCTCGAAGAACTAAGAAGGTCAAAAAGAGCAAATTCGATACTAACGATAAGGCCACCAAGACTACAAAGGGCTTTTACGACTCAGACTCAGACTCATCATCCCCATCGGATCATGAGATAGAAGAAATCGTCCTCCTAGACCCGGATCTCGAGCTCCTACTTAAAGCCTGCCAACCACTCCTCCAATCGCGCAACTCTGCCGTCATAATGGCCGTCGCGCGAACATATCTCTATCTCGGAACACCCACATACCTCTCTACAGCCATTGGCCCCCTAATATCCCTCCTGCGCTCCGCATCCGACATTCAGCACATCGCCCTCTACCACATCGTCCAAGTATGTCTCGCACACCCCGAGCTGTTCGTAAATTACTACACGCACTTCCTAGTCCGTAGCATCGATGCTCCACACATCTGGCGCCTTAAGCTAGAACTCCTAACCCTGATATTTCCACACGCCGCACCTAGACTACAAAGTCTGATACTAGCCGAACTATCACACTTCTCCCACAGCGGAAGCCAAGATCCAGGACTGGTGCGTGAAGCCGTTCGAGCCATCGGCCGCTGCGCACAAAGCAGCGTCACCTCCTCCAAAACATCAGCCCGCTGTCTGCATCTTCTACTCGCACATATCGGCTCCGCGGACTCGCATCTTGTGGCTGAGAGCTTGGAAGTAATACGGCATCTAATCCAGCGCAACCCAGAACCCCACCGCACGACAGTCGTTCGGTTAGCTAAGCATCTCGACGCAGCAACTAGTCCGCAAGCTCGCGCAAGTATAATATGGCTAGTTGGCGAATTCGCAGGGCTTGACGCAGAAAACAACATCGCAGCCGACGTGCTGCGGATCCTGGCAAAAGGCTTCGCAGACGAGGCGGAGGCAGCGAAGTTGCAGATTGTGCTATTAGCGGCGAAGGTTTATGTTCACTACTTAAACGCGAATCCCCCAGCGGAACGCACCAAACCAGCAACTACGCCCTCGTCCACGCTCCTCGAAAGACTCCAAGAAGAAGGGGGTTTCCAAGATTCCAGTCTCGACGCTCTCGTCAAGCAGGAAGAATCAAAACCTCATCCCATCGAAGCTTTATACCAATACATCCTTCACCTAACCCGCTACGACACATCCTACGATCTCCGCGACCGCGCGCGCGTGTACCGCGCTCTACTTGCCACTCCTTCATCCACCCAACTTGCATCTCTACTCCTACTAGCTCCGAAACCGGTTCCGCAAATACCAAGCCCGAGTGAGACGAGAAAGGGGTATGTTCTAGGTAGCGCGAGTTTAGTTGTTGGTGAAGAAGGTGGTATGGGTGGGTTGAGAGGGTATGAAGAATTGCCTTCATGGGTTAAGGAAGGTGAGGAACCGAATCCGCGGTTGAGGGAGGACATAAGTGCTGGTGGTACAAGTAGCAGTGGTGCGAGCTATGACTCGGGAAGGGTGTTGACGGCCGGCGAACAGTTGGATCGGGCGGTTGGGGCGAGTAGGGCGCAGGATTTGGGTACGAGTCCTGCGACTAAGAGTCTTAATGGAGTTGGTGGGGCGAGTGCAAGGGATAAGACGTTGGACGAGTGGTTGGCGGAGGAGGATGAGGAGAGCGAGGCTGAGGAGACAGAAAGCGAGGAAGAGAGCGAGGAAGAGAGTGAAGAGGAAGAAACGGAGAGTGAGGATGAGGGAGAGAGTGATCGGCTGGTTAGGTAGACTGAATGAATGATTCCGTTGCATTCTGCACATGATGTTTGATTGTGAAATGTGATCATGTGATTTATCTATAGTATGCGTTGTATGCAGCGTTGAAGATTATTCATGATCAGAAACTGGCGGCTCGAGCACGAAATGGGTTGTCCAAAATCCAGTACGCATCCCTGGCACGGTTCAAGATCCTTCAACAACCCGATATGTCTATAAAAATCCAGATTCTTTTGGAGACATTAAAAAATAATCGGTAAAAGGGCTGCATGTCTAAAGAGTAAACGCCGCTGGCGACGTACCTGAAAGCCACAGTCGCCTTCAATAAGCCTAAAATCAGCACTGGGATGGACGCACGTCTAAACCCTCGACACATATGAAGAATGTCTAAAAGGCAACACTGCGGCAAGCATGTCTAAATCGACGAGTTGGACCTATGTCTAAAAGACAGCGGTCAAGCCAGGAAGATCAAAAAACTACAGTGGCCTTCAACATGTCTAAAATGGCAGCACATTGGTACTATGTCTAAAAAGGTAGAATCACTTCCAACATGTCCAAAATTCAGGATGGCAAGATCCATGTCTAAAGCTGCGCTGAAAACCGTTCTATAATTGAGTTGGGGACTTCGAGTTCAAAAGGAAGATGATTTTAGGTACGTCCGAGTCGAGATTGGGGTTCAAAAAAGTCACGAAGTCTCTCCATGCTTGCTGGGGGGTTGACAGAAAAAAAATGATAGTGAAGACGAATGCGGTGGATAATTTTTGCCTATTTTCTAGGAAGAGAGGGAGAGCTCACTATTCTAAACATCTAGGGATCATGGTAATTAGTGGGAAGCATTAATGATGTCCACCAAGTGATGATGATGCTCATTATAATTGCATTTTAGAGCGGCTATGTATGACCCAAGAGAACAGAGGTGGATCCCATCTCACTTTTGGGTGTCACACTTAAACACAGTAGTATGAATTGTAGCAGAGCCGTTACTTCCCTTATAGAGAGCATTCTAGAATGAACCCTCTTAGCAGTGCTCAAGTTCCGGTAGTAACGTCTCCGAGTAGAGATGGTATTGCTGGTCTAGTCTGGGATTTAATTGTAGTGTGTAGGTAGAAGTAAAATTAAAAAGTAAACGGTAGCGGTGCAATTGACGCTATAAGAAGAATGCGGACATTAAAGGGTAGAAACAAAGGCGGGATTGGATTGTTAAGGTGAGAATTGCGTTTTGAGAGCAGGGCGGCTTCGATGTGAAGGAAAAGGGTTAATTCGTGGCATCCTTATACCTCCCGGAAAGTCGGGCTCAGAATAGTAGTGTTCCGTTGGATAATACGAAAGACGGTACCTCATATAATTGCGCTCATCTTCGCTGCGTATGTGCTTAGTTGCGCAGTCATGAAGTGAGGTGTTATGGTCATGTTAAGCCATGTCCCGCTTTCCACTTGCGACGTCAATGCGCCGCGATTAAGCCTCAGCTTAACAGGGAAGCGTGCACAACTTCTCAAGGGCGTGGAAAATTCCCGTGTACGCAATGTCCTTCGAATCTAGCGCGGTCTATAATATATATGGCACACAGGCCGGTGATAGAGCTATCAATACCTCTCAATTAGATGTAAACGGCGGAAAATCAGAAGCGACGTGAATGGACGTTGGTGTGAATCAGATCTTTGACTGAATGACGACAGGGGAACATGATGAACCAGCGCTTAATCGCGCAGTGAGAAGGGTAGAATCATTATCATACTGGTGGAAAATTAATATGTCAAAAAAGTAACAAACAGACATATTAGAATGCATAGACCCTAATTGGAGTAGGTGGCAGAAACAAACTTAGCCACGCTTAAAGTGAACTTTTGTGACTAACAAAGACCTCGTGATGTGATAAACAGGGTCTCTGGGATCTAAAAGAGAAAAGGAAGTAACTCGAACGCCAGATGATGACAGGCGAGAAGACTAGAGACTCTTGGACACCATGTGCCCGGCTTGAAAAGACAAGTGACCGCAACCATGATTGACAGTTTGAAAACTTGACGTGAAGAAGAAAAGACCCCACCGTTGCCGTAGCATGCAATATGATACAGCCAGTAGGCGTAAGCGCTTCCAATGAGCAAAGAGAAACTACTCCATAAAACCCCCGGTAATAAGACGGGATGATGTCAACTCTGAGGTGTGTGCCAGCATCGTGTCAATCAGCTGATCGTAAGTATCTTCAAGTTGTGGTACAATTTTACATACTTCGTAGGCACGGGAATGACGATGGTTGTATTGCGGAAGTGGAGAAGCCGGAATAGAAGATGAATAGGATAGGATGAAGGATTTTGATGATATGATTAGCGACGACTGTAAAGCGTTAGCAGGTTCACACGCCTATTGAACATAGTCGATTAGAATGAAATGCACCTGTAAGCAGCTTCGACCTGAGGCTGACGTCTCTTACGCCTCGTGTGGTCATCTTGTTGGCGTAACTTCTCGTCATCTTGATCAGTATCATCATAGCTCCTCTTCCTCGAGAATGAGCTGTCGCTTCGATGCAATTTCGGTTCTGGTGCTGGAGCCTTATCAATACCGTTAGAAGTAGAAGGCTTCTCAGTTTCGAAATCAGAGCCAGCAAGGGTTCGATTACTGCCTTCGGATCGAGCGGGGCTTTCCCGTGCTCCATCCAAAGCATGTCCGTTGGGATGAGATTGGGGGTTGCCGGAGGTCCAGGAATCAAAATGATTCTGTGCGGGAGGGGGTGGCGGAGGTCGCGTGTGAGCCGAAGAAGACATTGATCCATATGGTCGTTGAGGCGGCGGCCCGTAGTTGGAGTTAGGATAACCACTGTAAGAGTTGGATCTCTGCGCAGGTGGTTCTGGACGGGGTCTGATAGAGGTTAGTCGAACACTTGTTTATATAGATTGGAGGCATACTGAGGAGCAGGAGGCTTTTCAGGAAGCGAAGCGGGAGCCTTTTCCTCGAATGATGGCAAAAGGTGGGGGGGCGGATCATTCGATGGTGGCTTAGGGGAGCCTGTAACACCCAACATGGCAAGGATGTCTTCCTGTTTTTTATCGCGTGAGTACTCTGTGTTTGTTGGAGGTGGCTGAGGTTTCACATCCGCATCTTGACCGGACAAAGCCTGCTCGAGGTTGTCCATAACATTCCAAGTGGAGTCTTCCATTTCTTCGTCCTCTTCTTCCACTTTGATTTCTTCTAACTGTTCATCCGGACGGTCGCGCTTGGATATGCAATCTTCAATAGGTATCAAATCCATGTCTTTATCATCTGGGAAAACAACAAAGATTGGATCGTTTTTGATCTTACGCCACTCCGAAGTGTCCCTCACATCCAAAAAGGCTTGGTGAGAATTGGCCTGAGTAAAGTAGATTGACACCGATTCGGCGTTGTTCAGCTTCTCGGCAGGTGGTTTGAGAGCCTGCTCTTCTGCATCCTCGTAGGTGGAAGGTAGGGCGCGAGTCACTTGTTTCGCAGGACGCCAGATGATAACACCAAGACTCAGATTGGAGTCAATCGGTTCGTTACCTTTTGGCCATATAGCGCCATCAAAATCGAAGTCCCAATCGTCCCAGCCTAGGAATAGTTGAGGTTTCTCATTAGTACCTTGCTCCGATGTTGCACTATTTGGCTGAGCTTGCGTTGGGGTATTCTGCGTCGTTGCGGGCTGCGCCGACGTCGGTGTTGGCGTCATATTTGGGTCTTGGGGGTTTGCGGGATGGCCATTCATAGGTCCATTCATTGGAGGAGGACCATATAAATTATACTGGTCGCTGGGAGGATACGCCGATATGTTACTCGGTGGTTGCCAGCCCTGAGCTTGCGAGTACGCCTGCTGATTTGGATCTACCGGCGCACCGGACGGAGGAGGATAGCCCGGGTAGCCTCCTTGTTGCGGGGCATACCCTTGATTTCCTTGATAGCTCGGGGCCTGGGAGTAGCCTTGATTCGGTGGATAGCCTTGTTGCGGATACGGATAATTTTGTCCTTGCGGGTATCCGTTTTGCTGGTAATTAGGTTGCTGCGGGTAACTTTGCGGCGGGGCATAGCCTTGAGGCGAGTATCCTTGATTCGGTGGATAGTTGGGTGGCGCTGAATAGCCTTGGTTTGGGTAGCTGGGAGGACCTGAATATCCTTGCGGATAACCTTGTGGGGGGGGCTGATATTGATTTGGGTACTGATTAGTTCCATAAGGGCCTTGTGGTTGAGCAGGGCCACGATAACCAGGTGGCGGAGGATATCGCGTGATTATCGGGTTGCCCTTCTTCTTGGGTGGTCTGCTGCATTATTAGTATGACTTAAGGGATAGGCTTTCTCAAGGATGGTCGAAACAATGCGCTCTCGCCGAATTGAGAAAATCACAACGGAGAGATCGGAGGTGAGCAAAGCAATGAGGACAATCTTACCGATTCTCAGGCGGTCGCTGAGATGGGCCACTCTGGGGAAACGCTGGTCCACCTTGATACTGACCATAGCCCGCTTGCTGGCCGTACTGGAACTGTTGCTGTTGATTGTAACCAGGCTGTCCGTTGACATAGGGCGGTGGCTGGTGCTGCGCGGTACCTGCCGCAGGCCCACTCCACGACATTCCACCCCTTGATTTCTGTCGTTGATTTTCCGTTAGGATGTCTGCGTAGATGGAAATTTGTGGCTTTGATGGTGCGTTGTGATGACTTTGAAATGGTGTGGGGGAAAATACTGAGATAAAGGAAGCTGAGGGGAAGTCTAGAAGAACTTACTTAAACTTTGGTTTAGTGCACGTGCCAAGGCTGTGAGAAACCCAATGCTGCCCCAACGCTGCTTGCAGAATGTCTTCAAGATATATTATGGGACTTGAGAAGAACTAGATTTAACGTAACAGAAGAACTCCTTTGAAGAGATATGTGGAAATGGATGGAGATGAGCTTAAAAGTCGGAAATTGCTGAGGTGAGGGGGAACTACCAGCTGCGAGAGGAAGACGAAACTCCAGAAAATGTCGGGCCGTGGAGAGGGGGAGAAGAGGAGACTGGACTGGAGCGCGGAGTTAGAAGTACCATTCGGGGCATGGGAAGGGGTGCAGACGAGCAAGAAGATGCAGCGATAGAATTGAAAGCAAAACGTTTGAGGTTTGGAGGTTGAGAGAGATCCAAGTGGAAATCGGAGCCAAACCACGTGATACCGAGCTTGGGCCACAAGCGGCATAGTACCGATAACCACAGAGCATCTCTTTGCCTTCAATCTCACTTCTGTGCCCACGCCGCCTCTTGCGCTCGTTCAGATGAGTCTACAATGATTGTACGATACAGACATCTGTTGGCGACTACTCTGGACTCTTTCCCGTGAACCTGACACGAATGCAGGAGCTTCTCCGCTGCCTTATAAATCCCACCCACCATGCCCGGCCTTCCGTGTAAGTCGAAACTCTTTCACCAAACACACTTAGGCTGACATGTCTGATTTCTCCAGCAACTGTTGACCTCGATGAATGTATAGCGAGGCTGTACAAGAAGGAGCTTTTGGCCGAATCGGTCATCGAGGCAATATGCGCGAAGACGAAGGAGCTGTTGATGAAAGAGAGCAATGTAGTACATATCAAGGCACCGGTCACCGTCGTTGGTGACATCCACGGACAGTTCTTCGACATGATAGAGATATTTAAGATTGGCGGGCCCTGTCCGGACACTAACTATTTGTTCCTCGGTATGTCCGTGGCCTCCCCTAAGCACGCGACACAAAAGTGTACTGGCAGAAGGACTATTGCTAACTATAGGCTTCACTTACAGGTGACTACGTAGACCGCGGTCTCTTCAGCGTCGAAACCATCTCCCTCCTCGTCTGCCTCAAACTCCGCTACCCCCACCGAGTCCACCTAATCCGCGGCAACCACGAATCGCGCGGCGTCACTCAATCATACGGCTTCTACACCGAGTGCTCGCGCAAATACGGCAACGCAAACGTCTGGCATTACTTTACCGACATGTTCGATTTCCTCACTCTCTCCGTCGTCATTAACGATCAGATCTTCTGCGTACATGGTGGCCTTTCTCCCTCAATACACTCGATAGACCAAATAAAAATCATCGATCGGTTCAGGGAAATACCGCACGAAGGTCCGATGGCGGATCTGGTATGGAGCGATCCTGATCCTGAACGAGATGAATTCAGCTTGAGTCCGCGGGGCGCAGGGTATACTTTCGGCGCACAGGTAGTGAAAAAGTTCTTGGAGGTTAACGCTATGTCGCACATATTACGAGCGCACCAGCTATGCCAAGAGGGGTTTCAAGTATTATACGATGACCGACTAAGCACAGTTTGGAGCGCGCCAAACTACTGTTACCGATGTGGGAATATGGCTAGTGTGTTGGAGGTTAGCGATACTGGGGAACGATTCTTCAATGTATTTGATGCAAGTCCCGAAAACGATGTGCATCGGGCGGAACAACAGCAGCAGCAAGGGAAGGAGGTGACGACCGAGTACTTCTTGTAGTACGAATCTACGATATCAAAGGCGATCTCGGTACGAGCATAGAAGGTGGAGTTGGCAATGTTTGGGACGACACGATGGCGTTTACGAGCGAGTTATATTTTTCTTTTGAAGCCTACAAAAGCGATGTACAGTGACGCTTTTTGTATGTTGATCCAGCTGAGCCGTAGAAGTAATGGATGTACAAAGTATGCAGCTTGCTGACCTAGGTATCCATACAAGTATGCAAACCTTCCACTTCTACTCCCTGAAAACCCAGGTATAGAGAAGTATACGATTCTCTCCTTGCATTTAACAACCCAGATATCTTGTTTCCACCCATCTATTCTCCATGTCATCGCCCATCCTCGCCATTACCACCCTCACCTCTGGGAACACGCTCAAGACCCGGTTAACACCAACCCGACCAGCCAGGTATGTTACAAACACTATCCTATCTTCTGGCACACCATGATCTACCAACACCCGCACCGCCATCAACGCCGCTCCACCAGACGACATCTGAGGATCAAGCAACAATATCAAACCGTGTTCCGAGATACCAGCAGGAAGCGCCCGATAATGCAACTCTGGTTCTCCAGTCCGATAATTCGTTTGAATAAGCACACGACCAGTCCTACAATCCGGAATCGTCCTCCTCAATCCTGTCTCAAACGCACTACCTCCCCTCAATATCACCACCGCACTCACCTCTGCCGTCTTCTTCAAGCCCATATACAAATTCCCCTGTGGCGTAGTAACCTGGCCAGGCTCGAAGGGTAGGAAATCGACGGCCTTTTCAATAAGCATAGAAACCATACGATCGAAGTAGAAGACGTAGTCTTCTCGGGATGTCTGAGGATTCATAAGAAGCGTGTGTATGCCATGGACCTGATTCGTTTGTTTTAAAACGAGAGCGTTTGATGATAGGGGAGCGTCTTCAGCGATTTTCCCCAGCCGGCGCAGTTCAGCTTGGTGTTGGGCAGATTTGTGGGAGAGCGTTTTTTGGATTTGGTGGCTGACCATGGATATGGCAACTTTGTTCTCGATGCCTCGGGGAATTATGATGTCCGCTATTTCGCGCTGGGGTGAGACGTATTTGTAGAAGTTTGGTTTGACAAAGCTAAACCATTGCTTGATGCAGCCTTCGATGTCTCGGCCCCTTTCTTTTACGTCCCGGACCAGTCTTCTTGACAGACAGAGATCTGCATCTGCCTCAGCAAATATCTGATCTTCTCATTAGTCTACCGCGAATCCAAAGGGAAGACCACAATATGTGGCTAACCTTCAAATCGAGCAAATCAAGAACACGTTGGTCATGGAGGGCAAAGATTCCTTCTAAGATCAACACATGAGGAGAATATATCGTGGTCGTTTCCTCAAGTCTGGCATGCTTCTCGAATGAGTAAACTGGAATCTCGGCCACCTTTCTGCCTTTGATCAGTTACTGTTCAGCTTGGGTGGTCAGAATCCCTTTTACCCTTGCTTGATATCTCGAAGTCTATCCACCAAGACATCAAAGTCAATAGCCTCCGGAGAATCAAAGTCGAACTCATTTCGAAATGCCACTCTGGATTGCTCTGGCGTCAACGGCTTATAGAATGAGTCCTATCTTTGTTAATCTCTAGACTCACGTGACTTGAAATTCGGGCTTCAGCGCACCATAGACATGATCACAACCCAAGGAAGGTTCAAAGATGCCACTATTGCAAGTGCCAACGAAGTCTTCCCAGATCCAGAGCTACCAGCCACTCCGATAATGCTTGCATCCCCCCATGGAGGAGAATAATGGATTCGGTTCGCAGAGGCCATTTTTGTTGTAGGAATATGAACGCTGTAGATCCCGGACCAAAGTGCTCACCTCATAATGGTTTTTATATAATGCTAAAGAGCAGCAAACAGAAATATCAAAGTGTGAATATATAATGTTCGTGTGATAAGAGATTTAAAGGTGAGATCTCTGGTTAGAGCTTCAGAGCTCCTTCTCGGCGCCAAGAATCGCTAAACTCGGGCCTTTTCTCAGAGCTGGACGTCAAGGCAACCTCGCACATCTCCACCAGCCTGCAAAAACTCTGCACACACCCTGCTTTCGACTGCGGTCAAGCAGTTCGCATACCTTCGACTGATGGACATACGGTAGCAATAATACTGCCATCATGGTGAGCACTCGTACTCCCCAATACCCATGCTTTGCAAGCTTACCTATATCTGCAGAGCTCCTCGACCGTCTCAGTCTCGGCGGCCACGCCCACGCGGCATGCCTTCCAGCGGCGGATAGATGATATCAAGCCCTCCAAGACGTAAGCTACCATGTCTCGTTTATTGTTAAAGCCGGCAGATGTTTACGCGGTTCATATGATGTATCAACCTCAAGTTGGGAATCTCTCCGAATCTCTGTGTGGAGAATATGTTAACTAGTATCTCTGATTTTGAAAGTATTTCGTTTTGCTTCTTGTTGCTCGAATATGGGAGGAGAGGGGTTTGCTGATCTCGGTACTGTTGACAGAGATATCAACTTCGTCATCATGGACTACCTCATCAACGAGGGATACCCGCGAGCAGCCCAGAAGTTTGCCAAGGAGGCCAACATACAACCGCTGGTGGAAGAAGAATCAATACAGTCACGGGTAGAGATACGGAATGCGATTCATGCCGGAAACATTGAAGTCGCCATTCATAAGATTAATGACCTCAATCCTCAAGTCAGTACTGTCCATTTCTTACCCCTTCCCTCCTTTGTTATGATTATGCAAGTTTTCATGCACCACGCATAGCCTACGGGCTTTGATGATAAACAAACCTTCAGTCCTCAGTATGAACAACCATCAGTGCATTACATTCAGTCCTCAGCAGCTTTCTATAAATCTAAGCTGACTAGTTCCCATCAGATCCTCGACACCGATCCCGCTTTACACTTCGCCCTCCTCCGCCTTCAACTCATCGAGCTCATCCGCACCTGCACCTTATCCCCCAATGCCGACATAACCCCCGCCCTCACCTTCGCCTCTTCGCAACTCGCTCCTCGCGCTCCCACAAACCCCGAGTTCCTCAAAGATCTTGAACTCACCATGGCCCTCCTGATTTTCCCACCGGAAAATCTCTCCCCACAGCTAGCGGAGCTCCTCAAACCCTCTTTGCGCCAGGAGGTCGCGAATCGCGTTAATGAGGCTATCCTAGCTAGCTTAGGTGCGAGACGGGAAGCTCGATTGCGAAATCTAGTGAGATTGCGGTCTTGGGCGGAGAATAAGGCGAGGGAGGCTGGAAAGGATTTGCCAGCGGTCTTGCCTCTAGGTTTAAATGATGATAAAGGAGAAGATGAGGATGAGGCTATGAATGGGAATGGCGGGGCTGGGGATGTTATGGTGTCATGATTTCTCGACGGCCTTTCTTTAAATCTTGGAACACTGGGTTGGAGTTTAATCGGTTTTGGTCTGGCACTTGGTGTTAAGCTTGGGGCATCGGGATCGGAATGTGGATGGGAATGGGGCGTTGTGGGCCAAAGGCGTTCATGATCATTTGCCTGCATAGCGAATGGAATGATACCTTTTACCAGCTACTAAATTCCAGCTTTCTACCTTGCCCACCCCTCTATCTGCACACCACGTTTTTACCGCCTTCACATCCCTTAGCAGCTCCAGATCTATCCCCAAGTTGCCACCCCTAAATCCTTTCGCCCTCAAATCCACCAACCGACCCAATCCGCTAACCACCCTGAAGCCATCCAGGCCCCTCTGCCCTACTTTCCCTACCTCTCTCTGGTAAATCATGTGAAGCCAGCCAGCCGTTTGTATGGTAGTGCTGGTTGGAAGCGTGAAAAGAGGTGAAGGCGGTCAGAAGACGCTGAGACGATGGATTAGCATCCTGCTGGTTGGGAGCTGGTTTTTCCTATAAGACTCTTCCTCTCTACCTCTTCCTTGTTTTCTGCATGATTTCAACATCCGGAATGGTGGGTCTAAAACAGGTTCCTGGGTTTTTGTATGGAGTTGGTGTGGGAATTTAGGTCTAAAAACACGATTTTGCCAAGCATGGAGTTTGGTTAGGTTGGTCAAAAACATGAACAGCACAATACTCACATAGGGTGGGTTCTGAGTTTTGGGTGAGAAGGTGGGAGATGGAGGGAGGGGGGCAGAGTATGACCTAGGAACGATGATGATTGTCGTCTTCTAATGCTCCTTAAAGTAGTGTTGATCGCCTGAACGCTACTATTGACCTCTCCTCAAATATGTATTCTACCAAAAACTATGCCCATCCACGATATTAAACACCAGACACCCTGATACCCTCATTACAATTCGTTCAACACTTTAGTCCTTTCAAACAATGTCTTCCACAGGGCAGTTGGGGTGGAGGACATAAACGATTTTGGACTCAGTTTGCTGCGCTTCGCCCTGGTCATCAGCAAGGCCTTCGCCGCGAATTTGCATCAAGAATTGTTCCTGTGGATTCATTTTTAGTATCCTGTCTTCAGAAATTTTCACAAAATGGATGGGGGTTCTCACCTTAACAACTTTCTTCAAAACCTTCTTCGCCAAAGCTCTCTCCTTCTCCAAGTCCTCCTGCGTATCCAGTTCGGCCTCTTTCTGCTCCAAGTACCAAACCAGCAGTTCCTCCTCTTCGACCCCATCCTCCATAGAGGTTTGATCCTCATTGACCCTTTTGACGAACAGATTGCGCATAGAGACATACTTGTCATGGGTGATTTTAGTCCGCTCTTTTGGAGCAGCGGCTTCACCGCCACCAATGTTCTGATCAGCATCAGCCATTGGAGAATCACCATTCTGGTTTTCTGCTTCCGCGGCTTCTGCGGCAGCTAACATCGCCTCGTCATCATCGTCTTCAACCTCAACGTCATCCTTCTCAACGCTGATGATCGACTGTCGGAGGAGATTATATGCCTCTTTGACGAACTCTGGGGTGATCTCGCTGACACAGTTCGCTTTAGCAATGGCCTCAGAAAGACGAATCATACTCTCGAGTTGACGGACAGTGATGCGGTAGCTGTTCCGGCCAATTCCACCTTGTGCATCGTCAGCTCTCAGCTCCTTGTACTTCTCCACCAGCGTTACTTTCGCTTCGTCAGTGAACTCAGGCTTGAACGTCCTCGCGAAACGTATATAGCGTTGTAATTGCTCAGTGCTGAATTCTGGCTGTACTGCATCGTCCCTGTCTTTGTGGATACCAACAATGTGCTCAGCCAGATGACGATCTACATCCTCGTCACATTCATCCAAGACAACAAAAAAGAGATCGAAGCGGGACATGATCGGAGCGGACATGTTGACGTTGGCACGAAGTGTAGTTTTCCGGTTGTACCTCCCACCGACCGGGTTTGCGGCCGCCAGGATTGAGGTGCGTGCATTAAGTGTTGCCTGTATTCCTGCCTTGGCAATTGAAATGGTTTGCTGTTCCATTGCTTCGTGGATTGCGACTTGGTCTGCGATATCCATCTTATCAAACTCGTCAATGGCGCAAATGCCGTTGTCCGCTAACATTAAAGCTCCAGCTTCGATCGTGAATTCTCCAGTTTCTTCGTCCTTCACAACAGCAGCTGTAAGACCAGCCGCTGAGGATGCCTTTCCAGAAGTATAAACAGCCCGTGGGAGGAAACTGCATATGTACTTCAAGAACTGAGATTTCGATGTCGAAGGGTCGCCAACGATACAGACGTTGATATCGCCTCGTAATGCCATGCCTTCTGGTGTTTCCTTCGAAACACCGCCCATGAGTTGGAGAAGAAGTCCCTTTTTAATAACTTGATGACCGTAAACCATTGGTGCGATAGAGTCAACTAATCGCATGAAAATGTTAGGTTTGTGGACCATGTCTTTCAGGTGTTGAATCTCCGCAGGCGTAAGGGTACCAAGGTATTCGGCTTGCGCTTCTTCTCCAGTGGCTGTCGTCTCCATCGCTTGGGCCTGGTTGAGCGAAGCGAGGATGTTGCCAGCCTGGCCAGTCATATGGTGGTTTGAAGATTGCCCTGGAGTAGAGGTATCCGGCGTCACCATGCATGCAAGGAATGACATGCGATAAGTGAGATCACGAACACCTAGAGCTTTCAGGCCGCTCACACCAGACCCACCGACGTCATTTCCTCGGCTCATGTTCGAGCTGTCCCTCGTAGCTTGTGGTCTTACACCTGGCACTCGAAATTGGCTCACATCGGGAATAACAATCACGGTTCCCGTGAAGATACACTTCTCTCCGGCTTTAGCACGATCTACCATTTCTCCTCGAAGGATGACATCCATGGTGCGAGGCATGCTTCCAGTTGGGATCTCTGCACTGTTTTCCTGGATGCGGACCTTTTGCCAGTCTACAAAAGTAGATTGCCGGATGTCGAGCCGCCAGGCTTCTCGATTGCCGCAAGTTTCATTCGGGCACTGTGTTGGCTCGGTGTATTTGAAGGTCTGCTCAATATTCGGGACAATAGTGTTACACACCTCGCACACGAAGGTCGCCATTGACAGTTCTGGTCGGACTTCCGAAGTACGTGTAACAGTCCCGGAAATAGAGAGCAAGCGGCCGATAGAAGAGGTACGGAGTTGGCGGACACGTGAAACGAGTGGAAGATTGTAGAAAGCTAGCGTAAAGATCTTGTCCGTTTGCTGGTTTGGTGTCTTTTCGTTGATTGAATCATTCTGACTCGTCGCATTACCAGCATTCGACGGAGCCGTAACTGAGGAAGCAGATGCTGGCTGGCGATGTTCACGGAAGTATTGGGGCTCATATTTGGCAATTAGATTATGGAGAGCGCGAATCATGTAAGGAAGAAAGCGATAGTACTCGCTGGCGACAGCTGCTGCGACAACACCGTCCTCATGTCTAGATAGGTGCGTATAGTCGACGTAAAGTGTAGAGAGATTGTAGAGTCGCAGGCCCCTGATTTGAGCAACGTAGTACTTGTCCGTGGTTTGAACACTTGAAGCTGGCAACGCAGACGACGTGGGATCTTCTGTATAGCTAATGACTCTGTCAGATGCCATCTCAGTACTATCCGCACCATGCAACTCACCTCTCCAAGAACTCCTGGAACCGCAGTGAAAGGGTTTCTCCCGTTACATCGATTACTTTGGGGACATCTGTCCTGGGACCGTTGGTTCTCCTGCCCGGTACCCTCGCACCCACGACTTCGTCGTCTGCGAATCCATCTATATCGCTGTTTGGGCCGGCGCTTTCTGACGGTGGTGCTCTAGGTCTCGCAGCAGAGGAGTGGATTTGCTGTGACCGTCGCGCGTTGCCAGGATCGCTCGACGGTGTGGCTGCACCGTCCGAGTTGATAACAGCATTAAGAAGCGAAGACATGTTAGGCGGCGGTGAGTATGTCGTTTGAGCGTCATGCAGGTGGGAGAGAAATATCAAAGTCGTGAGTTCAGGAGTTTTTCAGCGGAGGACGTGTTTGGACCAGGGTAGCGCGACGCGTTGGCGCCACCTCCAATTACACAACCACTTGAGGCAAGGCTTCCTCCCTTCCCAGGCGCTTAAGGCTTGGAGTTCGGCGTGCTCATATTCATTGGCATACGTTTTCAATGCATCATTACTTTTGCAGTCTACGTATCGTTTTCTACAAAGACTCGAGCGCGCAATGCACTTTCAACTGCATAATCTAGTTCTGTACTCGTATTTCGCTGCGCATCCAATATGCATCTGGACCAGGCCGGCCATCGTACATCCACAGGACGACTTGCCGAGAGGAAGGCGAAGACAAATGTTGACATTGCTTGAGCGAGACTCTGAGCGGGTCTTCGATAGGCTGATCATATCTACAGTCTACCCTGCTTTGCAAAGGAGCATGAGGCAACAAATCCCCGACTAGAGGAAGTAATCTGGAGTTCTGCGAGAGACCATAGGCTCCCCAGCCCGTGGGCACGGGTCGAATTGCAAGCTACAGGCATAGCATTAGCCTTAGCTCAAATTTTTAAATTTTTAAATTTTTTTTGGTGTTTTCTTTTTGGGGGGGAAAGGAACTTACAATGTATACTTGAGATGCTCATCGATTTCCATGATCGCTGCCTGGTTTCCGCACCTGTAGCAGTAGTTGGGTGCTGTGCATGTTAGCGAAGCAAATGAAGTCAGGTGCGACGGGGAGTTTTACCAGAGAATATCGTCACCACGTTCCTATCCTGAGACCAGTTGTATCCTTCCATCACTAGCTGATGGGCCCTTGCCACCAACGTCAAACCATTGTTATGGTTGAAGGCTTCAGAGATGTCCTGCCCGAATGTGTAGCCTGCACCACGAGGAGAGATGCCCCATCCACACCTGTCATCCGGATCCGACCAGAGCAGATCACACATCGGTCCTTCATGAGGTACTTCCTGTATTCTATCAAGCGCACGGATGTTGTCGAGTGTGTCAATACTGGGTGACAACCCGCCATGTAAACAGAAGATTTGGTTGTCAATCAAGGCAGTGAGCGGGAGGTAATCGAACAAGTCCGTGAAATATTTCCAGACATTTGCATTACCGTACTTTCGGAGGCATTCGTCGTAGAAGCCGTATACTTGCGTGATTTGACGGGACTCGTGATTTCCTCGGAGGATTGTAATGCGTTGGGGATATCGAATTTTGAGTGCGACCAAGAGAGTGACAGTCTCGACAGAGAAATAGCCACGATCAACGTAATCACCTAGACAATGTCAGTCGAGGAACATCCTCGAAGTTTGCAGCAGAGGCTGACCCATGAAGAGGTAGTTGGTATCGGGGTTTGGGCCGCCGATCTTGAACAATTCCATCAAGTCGTGAAACTGCCCATGGATGTCTCCACACACAGTGACTGGACATTTCTAAGCCATAATGAGCCAGGATTCAACGTATGGGAAGTTATGGAGCCTACCACTGGCTGTACGTTCGACTCCTCCTGGAGCACTTCACGGGCCTAGACACGCGACAGCAATTAGTCCACGTTCACAAGACACACAGCTACTGGTTTGTGAAGCTGTCCAATTACCTTATCACACAATCTCTGCACATCGCTCTCCGCTAGCTGTTTGCAGTTCATCAGACTCTCAATCCAGCCGTCCAGTGTTGGAATTGATGCAGGCTCCGTGAGGGGAATTGATGACAACTGCATGGGCTCGGGCATTTTCACATCCTCCATATTGGTATCCATGATTGCGGTGAGAGAAAGCTGTAGATAGCGTGGGTATCGTTTGTTTGTTGTGAGCTTTCGTATCAAAGGTACTTGCCTCCCCGGATTTGGCGCAGATGACGTGCAAGTTTCGAGGGCAGATGCACACCGTCGGCTGATGACTTGTAAATTTCGTGACTTGAACGTCTAGAAGGCAGAGTCGTCGAGGTAGAGGGGTATCGTGAGCGTGCGTAGGATCGAGTGAAGACGAAGGAATATCTTATGGGTGAGTGGGAGACTCTCGTGGGCAAGAGTGCACGCCAAGCTCAAATAAAGCACAGGCCATGTTAGCTAATCACGCCTATTCGACAGCGATCCTTTCGTTTGGATTTCAGAATCGCCATTCTTCGAGTCGAGCAGACACTCTTCTGATCCACAATTGGCAACGTATGCAAGGCCCGAGAACGATTTGGAGAACTCTCTCTCGACGACTTCAGTGTGTGCGAGATACAATCACCACAGGTATACATGTTCAATATGCCCTGAAAGCAACTGTATGTACGGAAGACATAGCTGAACAACAGAGTCTCTACAGACTTCGACGCGCTGTTCGAGAACTGGGCTGATTGTTGTATGGAGAATTATCTTGAGGTCCCAAGTTTGTAAATAATAGATAGCCAGAACACCTTGGAATGCACTAAGTCCCTGGAAGCGTGCTAGAAGCCGTCTCAAGTCACCTTAACAGAGTTTGATGACATGCTTGCTGTGATCCGTGATCCCAGTAAAATCGGAAACATTAGACTATCAGATGACAATTTGTATGGAAAAGCTCTTAAGTACATATCACCATCGGGCAGACCGGCTGATGTTCATATTTGAATAAGCCTGCCGACTCGAAGACGAAGGTTAATTTACTTCTCGAGCGAATCATCAGCAAGTGCAACATAATTTTTAGCGAGATTCAACGGTGTACATGTCATTGGATTCCTAGGTATTGTTACCCGGCACCGGCAACCTAGTTCCAAGGTTATTGTGCTCCTTATATAATCAACCCCGTATGCGGTCCGACGCGAAGTGGAATGAAAGCTAACGGTATCCAAGCTGTCAGGAAAGGTGGACAGCCTACAAACCTGCCTAAGTTTCCACATGTTTGCAGCTGAACCAGACCAAATAATCACTTCAGTTGTGCATCCAAAGTCAGCTCCCTAAGCATTCAGTTGTGGAAAGAGTGCAGATTACGAATGAGAGATAAGAGCGTTAGCAGCGGTATACATTGTTGTGGCTTATCCGAGTTCTACACAACCACACTACTGGGTGATCAGGACAACGAGCTCGAAAGTCGCGATAGAGATTTTGGTGTTGAGGGGTGGCTGCAGGGACCTTCAGGCTTGGCGAACTACGCCAAGCTCGCTTAGAGTGGCGCTTGGGCCACCCTCGGTCGCTCCTTCTCAACGTCACCTTCGATCGTTCTTTCTCTCGACAGCACTGACTTTGTCTCTCGACAACAAAGACAAACACCACCACCATGGCCGACATTGACGTGGTGTCCGTTGCGAGCGACGACCAGTACATCTTCCGCGTTGTACGTCCCAAGCGAACGCACTCCACGGCATTTCCAAACATGTATTCAATGGCTGGGGCACTCGCCGTCGAGGAAGAGGTACGTAGCTTCCCCGTCGCACCTCACGATGCAGGTGCAGCATTGCGACTGTCCTTCAGTCAAATGATTGTCGCGCTAATTCGATTAGTTCCCTCAATTGCGAACTAGCTTTGAGCTCATGCCGGGAGCTTTTCCGGAGAGCCCAATTCCTACCTCCGTCGGCAATGTCTTACCAGATGCCCCAAGCTACTGGAACCCTTCAGCCGCCTCAAGCGCTCCAGCCACCTCGGTTTCCACGACTGTCAAGAAACTCATCCCTACGTTCCCGAGTCTCCTCGACTTCCTAAAGCTTCCGTTCCGCCTCGCCCAGCGATACTCCAAGCCACAAGTCATCTGTGCAGAACCAGTCTTGCGACAAGATGGATCGAGGAAGAAGATCCTCCTCGGTGCTGAAGCTCGAATTCCACGCGCATTTCCAAAATCGCCACCCCCAGAGCCCATTCACAGTTCACACCCTGCCTCCATGCTCAGCGCTCCTATCGAACCCCTCGTCACGCCGGAAATTCAACCGGCTACCCGGCATAACAACAGAGTGGCTCTCTTGTCGCAATTCAAGGTCAGAGTGAGCGAATCAAAGTTTCCAAAGCTGTCCAGCGAACAAACCCTCAAACAGCCGCCAAATCACAACATCAGGAACAGATTGTCCCTCTTGTCGCAGGCAAAGATTAGACTGGACAGCTCGAAGCCCCCGAAGCTACCTCTCATAAAACAGCCGAGTCACGGTCGTCGGCTTTCATATGCGGCCATCACCAATGTACGATCCAATCAACCTAAAACCACTCGCACCATACAGACGACACCATTGGCAACGGTCAGAGAACAGCCATCGCCAGCGATCGAAGAACAGCCATCGGCAACGGTCAACAAACAGCCTCAGCCAGATGCTTCCCTGCACGCTACCCTATGTGCTCCCCCGCATACTGCCCCAGATGCTCCTCCAGGTGCTACTCCATATTGCGAAGATCTGTCCTTCCTTCCCGACGCCCCACCGAGGAAGTCGGTCACTTGGACTCGCCATTGCGATATCCGCCTTTACGATACGGAAGAACAAATGCCCCAAAAACACCAACAATATGTCCAAGAAATAAAGTCCTCTCCATTGACGAACGTTGCCTCACCCTATGCCCCTCTTGAACAGCTGAACGACCTCTCCTTGGAGGACTCTTCGCTCCTTGAACTTCAGCCGTCTCCAGAAGGTGTAAAGGCTATCAGAGATCAGTTCGAGCAGGGGCGGTCTACTAAAGAAGAGGAACATCGCAAATGGGAGCCGAAACTAGCCCAACAAACTCTTAAAACTATCAATGAAGTTCCGAACGAAGAAGAGAGCACACAACCGCTGCCACCTCAGCAGTCGATCTTACAGCCGCCGGTCATAAAGCCGCTTGTCGCTCCACTCTCCGCTCGCTGGGCAAAGGAGCTCGACGACGCCGCTGGAAATGCCAGTCATGGCAGGAGGCAAATTGAGATCGGCCCCCACGGTCTGAACACGCACGATTTCGGCACATTATTGCAAAAGGATTTCGGGGGATCGGATCTTGCATGGCTGAACGACAACATTGTCAATGGATATTTGAAAATCCTCGTCGACCACTTGAAGTCTAAAGCTGGCTGGGTGAAGAGGTCCGGAAAACCCCCCGCAGTTCACGTCTTCGCATCGCAGTGGTGGGTCAATGTGAATAACCACATGAAATTGGTTGAAAATTGGTCGAGGAGAGCGAATCTCGAGAAGGGAAAGCTCCTAGACGCCGAACTCATCCTGTTCCCTCTTTGCGACCACGCTCACTGGACGTTACTTGCAATTAAACCCAAGCTACGCGAAATCGAATATCTCGATAGCCTTGCGAATAAAGATTCAAATCCGGTCAGATACGTCGAGAAAGCAAAAGAATGGTTGAGAATGGAACTTGGCAGCAAGTTTGTCGAGAAAGACTGGACCGTCGTCAAAGGCCGTAGCCTACGACAACTGAACGGCAGAGACTGCGGGATTTTCACCTGTTTGAATGCCTTGGCATTGCTTCGCGGCGAGGGTCCGGACAGAGTTATACCTGTCAATGGCATGCTCGAAGCTCGACGACAGGTCGCCGCAACTCTTATCAACGGAAAGTCGATTGGAGAATTCGAGTGATCTCAGGAGGGGATGGCGTTAGAGAACGATGAGGGCTGATTTTTTGTACTATACCCTTTGCTTTCTAAAACAATTTTTCTTTTTTTCTTTTTTTTTTTTTTTTTTTAAGGGGGGGTGTGGTTGGTGTGGGTTTCTTGCTGAGGTGGACTATAGGCTTCTGGTTCTTTGCTGGATTTTTGGGCGTTTTTGGCCATGATGAAAGAAATGGGATGATGGATCACGAACTGGAATACCCATGCCGAGCTCTAGGCAAGATGAGCATTACTGACTTGTACGATAACAATGAGAGGCAGATACAAACACATATTTGAACTATTGTGGCATGCAACTAAGAAGTAGAACTAGGCTTTGAGAATAGGTATAGACATGTACTGTACAATCCCTTGAAGTAATTCTACATCTGTCAGGGCACTAATTTTCCAGCCCAACAAAACACCCCTTTGGCAGCATCATGCCCCGTGCAAGTAACCAGGGAATCCTGTTGGTAGTGTTGTACTTTTTGGTGTCCGGACTCTTGATACTATTTCCTTTCTGTCTTGTGTACTACCCGAGCATCTTCTGTTCTATTGGCAATCTCATCACTGAGGACTTCACCCTATACCTGAGCCTACGTATCCCATCGAATTCAAAAACTCCCTGTAGCTGGGCCCAAACTTGGCGACATAAACCCTTCTGTCGCCTAATAACCTTGCACCCAATGATATAATGATCCGGTTGACGGTGTCATACTTTTGGTGTGATGACAAATACATAACCTCTTCCTAGGACCTGTTTCCAATTATCTAGGGATCTCGCTGTCAGTGTTGTACTTTTAGTGTTACGACATCCTTCAAGATCTTCAGTCCGAACGCCCCGAATTATCCCCGTTCAGCCGCCAAAAGGAATTGTTGTTGGACTTTGCTGACATATCTTTTCGTAGAATTGACCTAAAAAGACAAGGTATTTGGTGTTGAGTAATAGCAAATGTGTTTCAGCCTTACAGACGGAAAACCTGAATGAGTCGGCATCTGAATTGGACGATGTGGGGAGCACGCTGGTTGGCTCGTGGGTTTCACAGATGACAACCGAGTGCAGCCCCGACCACTGCTATGCCGAATTTTTCGCTCTCCAAAAGGGCAACAGTTCCTAGTCCACCGACATGCAAGATGCGACGTTCTTCAAGCTGCTTAGAAATGTGATTGGCAGTTTGAGCTAGCTTTGCCGCGAAATGCCCCCTCCGCCGTGCTTCCTGCCCCATTTGCGTCACCCCACGTCACGAAAAGCTCGGTATATAAAGTTCAAAGCCGCCGCAGTCTTTGATGTACACCACTTTACAGTTCCACTTCCAGCATTTTCATTGATTGGTCTCTCCAACTTCCGCTCCGTGGTTTATCCCAGATTCAATTGCGCAGAATTTCACGGCAATGGCACCGACGACGACGCAGCAATGGACTATCGAAGGGAAGAACGGCTTTGAGTCGCTCAAGTTTAACGAGAAGGCGCCTATTCCGAAGTTGGGGGATAGGGACGTCCTAGTGAAGAGTATATACTCCAACCACTTCCTTGAATGACAATATGATACTAACTTACTGTAGTCCATGCTGTGTCTCTCAACTACCGAGATCTTATCATTCCCAAGGTACCGGTTCCTAGAATAGGGATAAGTCACTTGCGGTTTCTAACAGCCTACAGGGCAAATATGCATTCGGGATGAATGATGGCGTCGTTCCGGGCTCTGACGGAGCAGGTACCGTCGAGGCAGTTGGTTCTGGCGTCACTCGCTTTAAGCCTGGGGATAAGGTGGTGACTCTTTTCAATCAAGGACATCTTGGTGGGTCTTTAGACGGCCAGTCCGTCGCAACTGGTCTTGGAGGAGCTGTCGACGGAACCCTTCGCGAGTATGGCGCCTTTGATGAGCAGGGACTTGTCCACATGCCCTCGAACTTGAACTGGCTGGAAGCTAGCACCTTGAGCTGCGCAGCTTTGACGGCATGGAATGCTCTCTACGGCTTGGAGAGCAGGGCTTTGAAGCCCGGTGATACGGTTTTGACACAGGGCACTGGAGGCGTTAGCACCTTTGCTGTTCAGGTAATGCCTCATTTTCGGTTGGAGAATGTCAATACTGATAGCCTATGAAGTTTGCAAAAGCCGCAGGCGCCCAGGTCATCGCCACCACCTCTTCTGAGAAGAAGGCAGAGCTTCTGAAGAAATATGGCGCTGACCACGTCATCAACTATAAGGAGAATCCAAACTGGGGTGAGCATGCAAAGGGTCTGACTCCGGGGCAAGCTGGTGTGGCGCACGTGATTGAAGTCGGAGGCCCAACAACCATGGCACAATCCCTCAAGGCCATCAAAATCGATGGCGTCATTTCAATAATTGGCTTCGTTGGAGGCTTTGGCAAGGAACAACCGTCGTTTCTGGATTGTTTGGTACGTTCGTGACGCGACTATTCTGGGCTAACACAATGGCTGACGTTTTGACAGACGAACATTTGCACGGTTCGAGGCCTGCTCGTAGGGTCCAGACTTCAATTTGAAGACATGAATCGGGCGATCGAAGCTAATGATATCCACCCAATTGTGGATGAGAAGGTGTTTGATCTGGCGCATGCGAGGGAGGCCTATGAATACATGTGGGATCAGAAGCATTTTGGAAAGCTGTGCATCAAGGTGGCGGATTAAGGCCTTTGAGAACAGATCTAGGGTTCATTTCTTATGTAAGACCTATATAGCTTATATGTAGAAGGTAATTGAAATAGATATTAGGTCATCTGAGCCACGTGAGGTCCTCACTACATTGTCCCATTCAGTTAGCATTCGATGCGGATAAGGCTGTCCAGAGATCCACTTCTCAGCCACCACATCATGGAGTGCTCTTTTAGCGAGGGAGGCTAACTTTAGAATGTGTTTCATATGTGCACGTGATTCGAATCGTCGTTTGGACCCTCACCGAACGCATCCGGGTCTGAGGATTGCGGTGGGAGGAACCTCATTGCAACCTCTGATATACAGTAAGTGCAGCAACACGTCCCTCGCACTCAAATACGCCACCCAAATGTCTCCCAGCAAACGCCTCTTCTCCAATATCGATTGCTAATCTTTGCGGCGCTGTCTGGGCCACTCAACCTCCCGCATTGCCTAGTGCTTAGGTCTGTGGCTTGTGCGGCCCGCGCGGTCTCGTCGTCTCTACTGTGTACGCTCCTCATCTCGTCCAACCGCGGAAATTCCGGCCAGCGATTCGCTCAAACATTGATAGCTTTCGTGCGCCATCAGCTCCTGCGCCTGCAATCAACCTCTCTTTTCCACCGCTTCCTTGGGTATGTGAATTGAGCCACCTTCCTGCGATTACTGTGATTCACCACCGCTGATCTCATAATTTTAAGGCCCCCGAGCCACTACGCCTTCCTGCAGTTCCAGAGGCGCGTTGTCATGAAGCCAACCGAAAGGATCCGTCAATTGTTTCCTGGTAGGCTTTGAAAGGAAGGTAAGCACATTTCCAACTTTGCGATCCAGGGACTCTGCATGCAGAATGTACAGTGCTCACACACCCTAGCTCTTCTTTGTGCCACTGCATGTCCGTATCACCAGCAAGCAAATTTCCGAACCAGCCCTCACAATGGTTGCTCGGGGAAACCGCTCGTCTTACTCTCGATCTGCGTCCCCAGATACCTATCCGGAACGTTACGACCCATTCGACCCACCTCTGGATGTCATTGAGATGTCGAACCCCTCGCGACAGTCCCTAGACGGGAGGAGCTCTTTTGATTACCAGAGAGACCGATCACCTGGGGAGATTTCGCTCGCGAGTCTACCTTCAGGTTCGTACTTCCCTGGTTCGCGGGACGATGCTTCGAACAGCCAATACGCCCCGGTACCAGGGCGAAGTGCAAGTCGAGCCCACACAAAGCAGTCTATCGGCGCACCTTCGATACACTCCATGGGATCGGCGTTGAACCCCTACAAGACGATGGACGCGGATACGCAGGCATTGGTCGACCGAAGAGCCGGAGAAATTGTACAATGGCACGTACACTGGTCGACTCCAGCCATCATAACAGCGCTTTTTGTGGCGGGCGTAATGGGAGCCATAGGACATCATCTCTTCTACAGACATCTTGACGGTAAACCGGCCGAGGATCAGCTCAAGATGATAAGATACGGAACTGCTTTGGCATTCTTTACCAAGAGCACGTTTGTGGGAACAGTGATCCTATGCTATCGGCAGAGGATATGGCATACGTTTAGGAAGAAAGCTATGACAATTAGTGCTATTGATGGACTCTTTTCGGTGACGGAGGATCCTAGTCAGTTTAAGAATTGGGAGATGATAAAGAATGCTAAGCTTGCTACGGTCATGGCCGTCTGTAGCTGGTACGTATCGAATACCTCAAGGTTATGCCACAAAATTGGGACTGACCCGTATTGAAGGCTTATCCCAATTGCATCCGTCTTATCTCCCGCTGCACTGACATCAGAAATGCGAACATCATACAACCAAACACATTGCTCATCCGTGGCCTCCCTAAACTTCACTCACGAATCCACTTTCAACTTCAGAAACGAAAGCAACTTCCCGGGCTCATCCTTGGTCTACTACAACACAACCGACACCGAGGGCAAACAGCCAGGCTATTTCGACTATTATGATCAACCATCTAAAAACGCTAGACGCCTAACTGTCACCAGCGCCTACCTCAAGAAACCTGCAACATACCCCGATGCCGGTCTTGATTCATGCGGCGAAGCATGGGATTGTACATATTCAATCACATTCCAAGGGCCCGGTTACAAGTGTGATGAAGTTGCAAACAGCAGCAATCCCAATACCGAGGAGGTTGTCTCGAAGGGCGCTCCATTCAACATTAGCATGCTCGCGCCACAAGGCAATTACCTCTACTACGCTGCCGTCGACATAGGCGGCTATGCAAATCCACAGACAGAGACCGGGGACGACGGGATGCCGAAACTAAAACCGCCTTACCCAGACTCACTTGGAGTATTCGAATCAGAACCTGCGCTTTGGGTTGGCTATGCTATCAACACCACAAAGCCCTACGACGCCTCATCACCATACGCCAAACAATGGATCAGCGTGCACGAACCCAAGATCTTCAAATGCGTGGCTCATCATACAAACTACACCTTCGAGATGCACTACACCGACGCATTACAAACTACGACGAGAAAGAAGCGAGACTTCATAAGTCTAATTGTGGATACTACTGTGACCCTGAATCCGGCCAACAAGAGTGACCTCGTTGCGAGCCCGAGCGCCAACTACGTTCGCCCAAACAAAGATGTGGAAAAGTACAAAGTCGCTGCCGCATACCACGCCATGGGCTCACTCCTCCGCAATTTCCTGCGCGGAGATATCCGTTACACCCCTCCGTACCCGGTCACGAAGAGCGATATTTCCGAAACCAAGCTCATTGAATCAAGGACATCGTACCCTGTTGCCAATCTCATGGACGAGATTCAGAATCTGTTTGAGGATATGATTATCACGATGCTGAGCGAACCGCACCTTATCATTGCAGACAAAGTATCTGTACCCTGTATGAAAACCCGCACTGTCAACGTCTACGTCTATCATGCCGAAGGTCTATGGATTGGTTACGCTATCGTTGTTGCCATCACTTTCGTCTTCATAGGCGTTGGAGCGTGGTCGATCTGGCAAAATGGAGTGGCGTCTGACACCCAGTTCAGCCGCATCATGGTCACCACGAGGAATCCAACGATCGATAGATTGAGTGTTGGTGCCTGTTTGGGGGGTGATCCGTTTCCGAAAGACCTCAGGGAGACGAAGTTGAGGTTTGGAGTACTGCTGGAAGAAGAGCCGAGAGAGGGACCGCTTGGGAAAGTTGAGCATTGCTGTTTTGGGACTGCGGGGGAGACGAAGGATATTGTTAAGTATGGGACGTATGCGGGGCTCAAGAGATGGAGGAAGGATGAGGAAGAGGAGGCTGGTGATGAGAATAAGCCTTTGTTGGGGAATTGAGATAAAGAAAAGTGAGCTTGAGGTCATGATGTCTTCGGCAACAACGATTTCGATTGGAGATTTACAAGGCGTACCACACTCTTCACAGCAGCTACGAGCTTACGATAGGCCACAAAAAGGAAGGATAAATGTCCATATGTCATGCATTTAGAGGAGTCTAGAGCGCCGTTACACATTTTGGATACTGGGTAGGTTCCTTGGGGCTTGTATGGCGTGGAGCATACGTTTCCTATGTTGAATTCCCTTGTCTGTTCGAATCTCAGTGGATTATTTCCTTCGAGATACCCGCCCTTCTGGCATGGATGTTTGCGTTCGGAAGATCAGATTTAGTGATAATTTTTAGAATCAAGTCAATTAAGAAAGTTCGCCCAGCCTTGTTTTATTGCGGTGTTCCGGTCTGCTAAAAGCTCCAAATACCGATCCTGCTCTAAGTGTCAATGATTTATGGCTGGAGGGTTGCTAATGCTTCCTAAAGCCATCTGGTAAGCCACTTGTGATCGATTCCCACGCCATGGTGCTGCCTCCGCCTCCACCTTGATAGGGCATGTGTCCATACGGACCCAGATAGACCAGAAAACTTAACGGCAGCTACCCAAAAACACACCACCCGAGCTGGAATTCCTAGTATTCTCTCCGAAACACTTTAACAGCTATAAGAAATTATGGACAGTCGAATTCAGCATGGATAGAGTAAAAAATGATTGGAAGTTGAAGTGAGAAATCGCCGGCTGTTTATATGTATGAATCATATCGATTGTGTGCTCGTTTAAGGTTAGGCAACAGTTCTGGTAGTTTGGTGAAGGTTTTGAGGCTGATGGTGAGCAGTCCAAGTGAAGGAGGAAAGTCTTGGCAACTCTCCCCCTTTTTCATCATACCACTGTCTTAACCTCAGCAGCGGATAAAAGTAGAGCATGGCTCTCGGGCACAGATCAAATATGTTCAGATAAATGACATTAAGAATAAATGATTGGCCAAAAGCTACTAACGGTGCTAGGGACCAAGAGCAGCAATTGTAGACATTGAGACGGAGGAATATTTCGAGCAGGTAGGAAGCGGTGTGTTATCTTGTCAAGCAATAGCAACCAACTCCAATAGCTCTTTTTTGGAGATTGAAATCACAGACCAGTTTTACTCAAATGAGAAGTGGTGAATCACTCTTGGCTCTAGGAGTGACATCATCTGGGTTCACTTCAACCCTTGCTTCTAGCGAAGATAATCTGATACCATGTTGGTTCGTCAAGGACGTGAAATAAAGAATAAAATGCTCATTATGAAAGTTGGACATATCGAAATTCCTATAGCGGAAGAGAAGATCGCTGCGGTTTGCGGTGAGTGGACAGTGCTATACCACATTTTACCTTTTTCAAGCCTAATACAATTTATTTTCAGAAATTGGTTTAAATGGCAATTATTTGTGCTATCATTGAAATATTTCAGCCTGTAGTGTAGGTTTACTACGTCCTGATATGAAGATAATAGAGTGGCACGAAAAAAATAGATAAATTTTCCTTCAGCGCCAACACACTGCTTCCAACTGTATTGGGAATTACGCGTGAGATGTAGTTAGGGTAAAGATGAATGACGTCCGGGAAGGAAACAGATTAAGCGTAGAACGCCGAGGAACGAGTATATGACCTTCCCGCGGGAGCACGAGGCGTGCAAGATACTTCCTTCCGCTAACAAAAATAAGGGTGATTCGAATATTAGCGTACAGATGCCTGAAGCAAGGCTGTTGACAGTTAGGCTGAGATCCAACGCGGCTCTCTCTCAGCGTTGTACTGCACGTAACCCCATCACGTCAACCTCAGCCTTGTTCCTCCACTTCTCAGCAACTGGGTTCAAAACAACAAGTTATGGACGGACTGAGAGACAATAAATGAAAAGCAGTATCAAGAATACTTCAGTGCGGGTTCTTTGTCAAGCTTATTCTACTGGTTTGACAAAGTGTTTTTTCCGCCGAAATCGAAGCATTCGGTAACAAAATGAATTCCTGCAATTGTCCGCGTCTTAAAGCGGATCCAGATATTGCAGGCCTAGCGCTAATGTTCAGTAATTCAGTGATCAGTCAAAGCTTCGCTGATATCTATATCACTCCAGATCATCACGTCATTCGTCGCCTCTGGTATTATCCCATGGGTATTTATGGGTGGTTCTTTCTACTTAGACCGGTGTATAAAGAAAAGCGCATAAACCTTCTCGACCGTTGATGCACGACCTGAATTTGCACACCATTCCAGCATTGGGTTGCGAATAGGACCTGGAAGGAACCTGCCATATATGCAGAATACTGTTTCCGGGTTGTCCTTAACCTTATACGACCGACAACTAACAACCGGGATCGCAATTTTGGTGGCCGGATTTAAGATACTTGGCCAGAGAAGATCATTGTTTGGCATTTTACAGTGGTTTCCGACCTGGCGTGGTTTAGCTCTGGCGTTCACATTCTTACGCTCAATATTCTTGCCTATTAATTTTCCGCATCTAATTGTCGTCACAAGAAATTCATGGAGCTCTCCCTTGTGACAGCGTGGCAAGTAATTTGCATGACCGGCACACGCGTTCTGCTTTTGACCGCAATTTGGATTTAGTGTTATCAGCATTGGGATGTCTATTACAACTGCCTAGCGCACTGTCATTCTTGGGGCGGGGAAAAATAAGACATGGATGATTGCAAATTCAGGTCTGCTGATTTACGCCCTATACGTACGTAGTTTTATCACTGGACCTGATCGCTAGAGGGAGGTCTCTATCGGCTCGAAGCTGGATCGAGGAGAAGGACTTTCGTATTAAGACGCATTTGAGACCGACAACACCGGCGCTGAAAGTTTATTCCCTGTTGAGAAGATACGTTTTGGTGCTATGGTACTTTGTGAGCTCGGAATTTGAGTTGCTATGAGAGACACTGGTTTGGCTCGCGTAGGGCATTGTATGGACTTGCTGGAGCCTAAAACACGGAGAGGACTTGATGACGCAAGATGAATTAGACACAGAGAATTTGGTTGGTTTTGGCTAACTTGTTCCTCTCATATTGCTTACGTTGCCGTTCATGACGTTCATAGAAACATATCACGGTCAGTACCAGTTTCTACTGTTCCTAGCTTCGTTGAACTGACCCCTTTTTTTTATTTTTTTAAGGGCAGAAATCCTGGAAGATGAATTCGTTCGGCGAAGAGATACCGAAGATGACCTAGGCACGGACCAGGTATTACATCGCTCGTCCGATGCCTGGTTTCACGATCGCGACTATGTACCTTTACAACTGCTTGGATCTTTAACGAAGCTTGAAGTGCCTCCGTCGTCTCAAGGCTCAAGCACATCTGTCTCATCAGTTTCCGGTACTATTCATCATCGGGTCGACTCTGCTGTGCAGCCCATTTCTTGGAACTCTACATCAAGTTGAGATATATGTTATGTCAACCGATAGGACAGATCTAGGCTAGGTAGGACGAAACGATCGGCCTTGGTTCAGTACAGTTCCCAGCGGCAGCCAAGACTCGAACCTGGATCCCTCTAGGCAAGTTAGAATGGAGTTAAAAAGATCGGCGTTGGCGCTTCTGCTTGTTGGAGAAATCAATTGGTCAGACGAGTTCCATACAAACACAACCCATCCTTTGACAACTAAAGCCAACTTGTGTCGATTTTCCTGCCTTTGAAGCTAAAATGATGGTTCCTGAAGCATACCAACTCTAAGGGAAGAACCGAAAAGTGACTAAGCGAACAGACGGTAGTTGGACAGTATGAAATGCTTATCCCGTCGTAATGACTGCACTTCCTTTGATGTTGCCTCAAGCCAAAGAATCCACCGCAGGCCGTACAAAGCAAACATGGCAGCAAGCTTCAGCGGCTAATATCGACCCATAACCATAATTGCCCAACGTCCTTCAATCCTCCTGCGCCACAGTATGTCGTACGACCTGCTTTTCTGACGACCTCCAATGTCTCTGCCTCAGTTCTGCAACCCTCCACGCTCCACATAACCAAGATCATTGAAAATGGCTAGGAGCGTAGTTCACGTGAAGCCAGCACAGCACCCAAGAAGAGCCCAGAGAAGCAGATGTTGGATGTGGCGCTGCGCAGGTCCTGGCGTTCGGCGACTCGGATCGGTGCGAAACGAATCAACGTGCTCATCCTGTAGAGCGGGCCGTCGCTAAAGAAAGCATTTTGTAAGGTGAAGATAGAGAGCCGTTTGCAAGGCTCGTCTATCAACACGTCGGCGATTTACGCACGAGATTTTGGTGGGTTTGACACATGGCAATTTTGTAACAAAGGGTCTGACGGCTACATGCTAGCTCTAGGTTGCCCTTGGCGGCAAGCATCGGACGACTCATGAACCCGTTTATCGCCTTGAGTGGCCCAGCGCTAACCGGTTTTGGACGAGCAGCCTGAGTCCTTATCAACACCAAGAGTTCTATCCCCAAATCTCCACCAATTTATAGACATGCTCCCCAGCCTTCTGATATAGCGCCAGCCTTAGTCGTTTTTAACCTACAAATCTAATCTACTTAACCCTTCGCTTTCCCCTGCGACCACCAATCTAGTAAGCAGACCGAGAACTACGCCTCGGCGGAGAGTCTTAGCCCTCTCCGCACCTTGAAACTTGAAAGAATTCCTTATCAGTGCCAAGGCGGCCTCATGAAGTGAATGGGGGCGGTAGGAACGTGTGGAGTCATGGTGGATAACGGAGACACTGTACCGAATACCTGGAAATAAGGCCTTAGGTGGCACCTATATGACTCCTGGTCGGTCCCTGCGTGATACCTTCTCTTTCTGAATTACTTCGATTGTTGAGGAATCTTACTGGAGAACAAAATCGAGATAGCATATCGAAGCGTCCAACATGGCGACACGGCTTTTTCCAAGACATGAAGGCCTTGTACCTGTAAGCAATGACCATCCTTGATTGCAGGGAACATCAGTTAGGGTTGCTAATGTCTTTCTTCAGCCCGAGTATAACCCCCACAAACCTAACGGTGGTGATTCTCTTGCGGAAGATGTGAACGCTCAATATTCTGGCCTGGAGTTTCACTATGCCTACCTCATCTTCTGCGCCTTCATCGTCTGGCTCATTATTCCCGGCATCGGCCTGCTCTATGGAGGACTTGCTCGTCGCAAGTCATCTCTCGCCCTTCTCTTTCAATCGTTGATGGTCTGCGGAGTGTAAGCCAAGCCCTAGTTGTCCCATCACACAACAGTTATGAAAAAGTGCACACCGAAAAGAACACCAAGGCTATTACCTTGATTGCTGCCCTGCATTTTGGTCTATAAAGCTTCCTGTAGTCATAACTGTGGGTGGTGTAGAGCTTGAGGGAGGGCCTAGTGCGTTTTGGAATGTCCTTCAAATTGTTCCCATTTCACTCTTTCGAGCGAGCGCTTTTGGAAGGAAAAACTAACTAACAAAACAGTGTCACCTTCCAATGGATGTTCTGGGGTTACTCTCTGGCGTACTCTCGCAACGCTAATGCGTTCATTGGTAACCTTGACAACTTTGGCCTTAAGAATGTCATGTCCGCTCCATCACCCGGCTCAGCGCTCCTCCCGGAGGTCGTCTTCTGTCTCTATCAGATGCTCTTCTGCGCCTGTACCGTGCAGCTCGTCATCGGTGGTTCGTTCGAACGTGGTCGCATTCTGCCATCCATGATTTTCGCCTTCTGCTGGGCCACCATTGTCTACTGCCCCATTGCCTGCTGGACCTGGAACTCGAATGGATGGCTCTATAACCTCCCATCTCTCGACTTTGCCGGAGGCGGCCCTGTGCACGTTGCCAGCGGTTGGTCCGCTTTGGCTTACGCCTTCGTTCTCGGAAAGCGAGTCCATAAGGGCGATAAGATCCATGGCAAGCCCCACAATACCACCCTCGTCTTCCTTGGTACAGTTCTCATTTGGTTTGGATGGTTTGGCTTCAACGGCGGTTCAGCATTGAACGCCTCCATTCGCTCGATGATTGCCGCATTCAACACGAACACAGCCGCCGGCTGTGGTGTTTTGGGCTGGGTCCTTGTGGACTACATCCGCACCAAGGGCCACTTCAGCGTCGTCGGAGCGTGCTCTGGTGCCATCGTCGGTCTCGTCGGCATCACCCCCGCAGCTGGTTACGTTTCCCCTTGGATTGCGGCACTTATCGGCTTCTTCACTGGCATTGTCTGCTCTTCTGTGAAAGATATCGAGAAATGGCTCCACATTGACGAGGGCATGGACGTCTTTAAGCTCCACGGCGTCGGCGGCATGACCGGATCCTTCCTGACCGGCATCTTCGCTCAGTCCTGGGTGTCCGCTCTCGATGGTGCGTCCCAATATTCTGGCGGACTGGATGGTGTTGGGGTCCAAGTGGGTCGCCAGTTAGCCGAGATTTGCGCTATCTCATCCTACTCTTTCGTCGTCTCTTGCATCTTGCTGTACGCATTGAAGTATATTCCCTTCATGCACCTCCGTGTCAGCGAGGAGGCTGAAATGATTGGCCTTGACCTTGATCAGTTCGTCGATGAGCAGATTGGTGACTGGAGTATGATGGAGCAGCATACCTATGAGGGCGTCAAGGCTCCGGGAGCGCATAGCAGCCAAAACAGCGTCGAGGCTGAGAGTGAGGCTCCTGTCACAAAGGCATCGTAACTGTCTGGCACACATAGCGAGGAAGAATTGGAGAAGAGTGTTTGGTGGTTGGAGCGATCGGGATGGCTTAATACATGATTGATATCTGACCGTTTGATCCACGGGCGAGATTCCTCTACTCTTATTGTAGGCCTTAATAGATTAGTAACTTCCTAAATCCTTAGTGATCGAATCATCGATGAGTGAAGTCTGTCTGGATAGGCGCTCCAAATAGAAGAAACTTGGATTTGATCTTGGAATCTTACCTGACATGCCCCCCTACTTAAACATCTAGTATTAGGCTTGCAACCCCTGTAGTCACGAAAGCCTCCGCATACAAGAATCTTGAGTGGTTGATGAAACGGTGTACATTTCAGTCGTCTTCAAGGCCAGCCTTGATGAATTTTGCAGGCGTTTGATCGGCTGGCCAAATATGGTCTAGCTCCAAAGGATCGACTTCCTCTCAGCCTTAACTTCTTTTATGCTTCTCCCAGACTCATATCTCACATTGAAATGACTACCAATATGCATCACGGGGCGAGAAAAATATGAAAACAAGGCTGGATTCTCAGGTGCGGCTGAAGAGCCAAGCCGCGCAAAATCGGGTTCCGCGTACAGCATCCCAAATTCAGCTCAAGTCGATTGTCGAGACGCTGCAGTGGAATGCAGCATCGAGAACAGTCACAATTGAATCAAAGGAGCAAGCTATAAGTAGGTAAACAACGCTCGATATCCTTCCTTCTCCCTCTATTCTTCACATCACAC
Source organism: Zopfia rhizophila CBS 207.26 (assembly GCA_010093925.1). Taxonomy (NCBI): domain Eukaryota; kingdom Fungi; phylum Ascomycota; class Dothideomycetes; family Zopfiaceae; genus Zopfia; species Zopfia rhizophila. The sequence continues at coordinate 217,543 of ML994624.1, forward strand.
GTTCAATTCTAAACAATTCCATTCTGGGGCATCATTGTGAGTCCCAACACGGATGCACTTCCATCTCACTCTCTATCCCAAATATTTTCAAATACCCTTTTGCAATATTTAAAATCAGTCCAACTACATCATGCCGTTTGCACCATTTGCCCTCCAATGGCGCACCCCTTTCCCCAATCCACCAAACCCCACTCCCGTTCCCGCTGGAGTATCACGAACCTACATCCCCACCCCATCTGGACCTCTCGAACTCCTTTCCGCCATTCCATCCAACCCATCCCCAATTCCACCAATCTTCTTCGCCCACGGCGGCTTCGGTTGCGCAGAAATCTGGCTCCAGTGGATGCAGTTCTTCTGCTCAAAAGGAATCGCCTGCTATGCGATGTCATACCGAGGCCATGGGAAGAGTTGGTATCCTAGTTTTTTGAGAATGTGTTTTACGACGAGAGGAATGATGGCGGGGGATTTGGTGGCTGGGATTAAGTTTGTTGAGGGGTTGGAGAGGGAGAGGAGGAAGAGGAGTGAGGATGTTAAGGTGATTTTGGTGGCGCATTCGGCGGGTGGTGGACTATCACAATATATTCTCAGTCAAGGGCTTCTGAAAGTCCATGCATTTTGCATGTGCGCAGCAGTCCCCGGATTTGGATCGTATGTTCCTTCCTCCCCTCTATTCTCTCCACATTGCAACCGGATTTTGGCTGAAAAGTTACAGAGTCGCTGTGTACAAATTCTGGTCCTGGATGATCCCCTTCCACTTCCCCTACCGCCTCTTCCATCCTCGGCACGTCCTTGCTACAACATCCCAAGTCAAATCCGCATTCTTCAGCCCGCAAATTCCACTCTCCTCTGTTAGAATCTTCGAAAAACTCCTCGCACCATACGAATCCCTTCTTTGGCCCAGCCAAATGCTTCCCTCTTTTGTGAATCCCACGGCCCTGCTTTCTAACATCGTAGGCTGGAACCGCTCCGCTTCATCTACAAAGCCAAACGCGGATAAGTTACTGGTGCTTGCGGCGGAGTATGATGTTTTGTGCACGCCTAAGGTGTTGTTAGACGCGGCGGAGAGGTATATGAAGGCGTTTTCGGATATGGTGAGAAGGAATGCGATTCTGGAGGAGGGGGGTGAATCAGAGGGTGTGAGGTTTAGGGTTGTGCCGGGGGTGGGACATCATTTGATGAATGATGTTGAGTGGGAGAGAGGGGCTGAGGAGATTTTTGAGTGGTTACAGACGCTATAGCGGAAGAAGGCGACGTTAGAGAATGGGAAAGAGAAGGTGGAGAGGGAGGGAGGAGAGGAGTCTGTGGGAAGATGGAGGTGTAGATAAGGCAATCTTCTCTACTTTCGTCCGTGGGGCGTTTGGGTTGTGGGGTTAAGCATATGATACCTCTTCCATCCGTAATCTCATGACATAGTACACGACAGTTAATCTAATGGAAGTAAAGCAGCTATAACGGAGAGTAAAGCAATGTTGGTTGGTTGAAATCGCAAGCAATCAACTGCTTTCTATCCAAACCTTCCCCCGCGTCAAGTCTCCAGTTGAGATTTCTGTCCTTAGGGGCTCATGGGGAAAGCCTTGGCAAACGCGTCCTTCCGGGCTCAAACTGCAGTGCACCTACCTTTATGGCCGTACTTGGCTGGAAACATCTAGACAGTCCTTCATGGCACACTCCCGAGTCGGAAGGATCAGAAGAGACTTGCTGAAAATATGCTGGTGCCGGTGTGTAGGAGGAAAAGCCTTAAATTGGACGTTGATGTCAAGCTCTCGACTGATGTCTGAAGTCTCTACACAGTAGTTGGTGTTTTGGACGTTCACAGAGCGGACCTTGGCAAACATGGCCTTCCGTGCTAAAACTGCAGTGCACTTTACCTTTTGCTTTGTAGGATGCTTCACTTTCACTCGCTAAGCGTGCAGTACCTGTCAATCGGACGCCTCTTCCACGAATGCGAGCAAGATGTAGGATATTTTGCCTCGTCTAATGCTCATAAGACTAGTTCAGCCTCATGTCTAAGTTGACCGGTGAATATCAAAAGCCAGTAAAGAGACAGGTAAGAGAGAGTAGAGAAAAGTATCTACGTAGGTACCAAATGCGCGGAAGGTACGGATACGAGATTAATCCAATTGAACGTGATAAGTGACAACAGAGCTCAGTGATGTGATAGAACTCGGTTCTGAACTACGAAGCTGCCTGAACGAGGGGAATTTTAGAGATGAAAATGGCTCGACAGGTGCCAAAATGGATGTGTAAGGGGGAAAAGCCGTAAATTGACCTCTGTGTCGAAAGTCTGGCTGAAGTCCTAGAGGTGTTTTGAGGTGCGAGAGGTAAACCCAGCCTTCTGGGCTAAACATGTGATGTGGCGACACTTTGAATTCGACTGGAAGTACAGCATTAGCAATGGCAGCCTTAGGCTGAAAATGCAGTGCAGTTTGTCGGATAATTCCGGAAGAGAAACGACCAGCCCCAATAGGGGCTAGTTCAGCCTTATTAAGTGAGTCAATCGCGGGTTTGAGGGGAGAATCTTGAAACTAGGTGGAGAAGAGGTACGAGAGGAGCGAAAGTGGCTTAATGGAACTCTGTGCGTAGTGGCTAAGAAACCCAGTTTGGAAAGACATCAGGAAATAAAAGCTTCAAGTCTAGGATGGCAGCTGCTCTCAAGTGCAAGCCTGATTTAAGAAGAGCAAACAAATGCCTCTTCTGAGTTGATAAAAATCTAATTCTATTTGCTAGTGCCCGAGATTCGCTAATAAAGATCCTACATGCGCCGAATATGCTTGCGAATATGATATGGCATATACATATCCAGGTCGTCTCGTATCTGCATCTACAATGTCTTCTTTCTCACCTGTCTCTCCCAAGCCGCTCTTCATAGTCGTCGACGAGTTCGTACGCAGGCCGAAATTTAGGTGTGCAAGTCCCATTTACCACGCCGTTCGATGCATCTGTTTTCGGAACTTGGATTGATGAAGCCTGGCGGAGCGCGGGGTTTGGGTGAGTGTCGGTTGTGCCGCCGAGTGACGTGTATCCGCGGTCGTAGAGAACGCAGTAAGGGATATTGAGGTGACGAATGAACTAAATATCGAATCAGCAACCTTTGTTCGTACTCAATCCAGTTCATTTCCTACCGTCCAGATTTCTCCATAATGCCAGTCTATAACGGGGTGTATGCGCATAAACTCGGGCCACCCGTGATCCGTGGGGTCAAAATGCTTAAGATTCGCTCCATGCGGGTCCGTCCTCCGCGTTCCTACAAATATGGCTTTTACGGAGGGCGTGTCGTGCAGATAGTCTGTAAACGCGGCCTTCATGGGTTTTGCATATTCGACTATTGAAAGAGAATATATCTTCACGCTAGATGCAACGAATTCGTCTACTTCTATAAAGGGGTGCGCAGCTTGGATGTATACGGCCTGAATGGGCTCATGGTGGTTGCCGGCGGTGTTGTTCGGGATTGCGCGGGTTAGGCCTTTCTTATGGAGGGCGCAGAGATAGAGGATCAGGAGCACAAGACAGTCTTTGCCGCCGTTGTATGCTAATGAGAGCTCTGAGAGGCTGTTGTGGTCTCTTAGCCCACCGACTTGCTGAAGAGCACTGATTGCGGTGTGGCGCACTTGACATGCACTCAGGCACCAACCTACCTGTATCGATCCAATGCCTCGCATATGACATCCAGAGACATGCGAGTCTGGTCCTGCGTACTTTTCAATTGCGGCGATATGTCCTTCTCGTCCAGAAATGCAACTACTCGGTCATGTACCTTTGCGCATAACCGCGGCAGAGGTAGCGGCGTGTCGGGGACCAGGGGAGAGACGGGGAGCTTTCCGTCAATATCGTTGGCTTCTGGTCCTGTAGTGGTAACTGTCATCGCGGTGCAGTAGCTGCAGACTCGACATGAGATGCAGGGCCGTTGTGGGGAGAATGCGGGGGGTGGGCAGAGTGAATTGATTTTGGAATTACTCCAGCATCAGGTCTGATGCCGAGCTTCGGGCGGGCAAGTCTAGCCTTCCGGTTATCGATAGTCAGCATCTCGGTGCAAGGTGCCGCAGACGGCCAGCCATTCAGCTCGTCCATGGTAAAGCATCCATATTACCCACGCCCAGGTTCGTTTCCAAATCACCAAGAGAGTCCGGTAGTGAATAGCAGTAGAGAGCAGTCATTCTGCCCGCCACTGAGCTGTTTTTCGAAAGAAAAAAGAACGAATGTGATGACTAACAGGCGCCTCTCACTGGACGGACTTCTGGCCGAGACCAGGCTAAGAATGACGCGATTTCAGCCTTGTCCCCTTCGGCATAGAATCGGACACAGAATGATCACACCCAGAAAGAAAAAATGTTGCCGCTGCCGATGCTCTCTTAATATGCGTGCCGACCAACAGTACTTCTTTGACCCACGCCCTTACTGACTGTGTCTCCTCCACCACAGAGCCAGCAACAACCATGGGCTCAATTTCTACTGCTGGAGAGGCTGGTACGTTGCTCCTTCTTGTGATCTCTCCTCCTTGCCCCGCATCACAACTCTAGCAACCGTCAAAAGAAGCCTGTGCCTCGATTACAAATGCCAATTCGCTGACTCGATGGCTTCAATGCAGTGGCACGAATCGCATACCTGTCGAGCGATGTCATTGTGTCTGTACAGCCCTCTCTCGCATCCGACTCTGAATTCTCCAAGTTCCTTCGTTCATACCAGACGAGCAAGGCCCCAAGTGTCGTCGCGAATGATCTGCCAGAGGTACCTTTATACTACCCCACCATTGAAAACGCAGGTTGACAAGGGGTAGATTCTCGCAGTTCGACACAATGCGGATCCGCTCCTCTCAGTCTTCCAGCCCGTCCGCGCTGGCAGGCTCACTTCCGTCACCGCCACGTCCTCCATTCTCGTAAAGTCAATACCGCATCTGTACAAGCTAGCTCAGTACCCCGTCGTCATCCATGTATCTGTACAGCCCGCCGGCTTCCCGGACTTCTCCGACATCACAGCGATTAGACAGTCCGGATTTACATTCCTCCAGTCTGAGACTCTGCAGCAGTCTCAGGATATCGCATTGACCGCCCATGCATTGGCTATCAAATCTGGGAAGGGGGTGATACACTTTTTTGATTCGGGTGCTATCGCTATGAGCAAGAACATTCCGTACGAGAACAAGGAATTAGTCAGAGGAGTCTTGGATTTGGACAGCGCTGCCGCATTTCAGAGCTCGACAGCTGAGGAAACGTCATTATACGCAGATGATGGAAGGATCGCGACTTTGTCAGTTGCTCGAAGCCAAGCGACGGCCCGGCACGGAAAACCTACCGGGCGCGTGAGCCCACCTGATGATGGAAAGTCAATGCCAATACCCGACCGCGCGAGACCTCAAGACGAATCTTCCTCTGGGTCTTCAAGGCGTGATAGCAGCACCACAAGTGGAAAGTCATTGTCTTCTGCTACCACCGTGGAGTCTTTGGCGTCAAAACCAATTTCGTCTGATGATATTTACCACTTTGCTACTCAGATTTGGGCGAATATCAGAGAAGCCACTGGCCGATCATATGACGCATTTGAATACACTGGTCCTCAGAAGGCGGAAGCCGCGATATTCCTGTTCGGCGCCGATACTGCCCTTTTCGCCGATGAGATTGATGGAGGTGGGTCTGAGCAGTATGCGAATGCTGGTATTATTACCGCCAGGATGTACCGCCCATGGCTAGGCGCCTCTCTTGCCCCATTGCTTCCTCAGTCGATTAAGAGAATTGCCGTTCTAGAGCAGGTTCGCCGGAAGACGACCAAGTGGGGTCCACTCCTCCTGGATTTGCTGATGTCCCTGAAGTCGAGCGGCGGAAACGCACCCGTGATCGTTGGATACCAGTTGGGCTATATCACCGAGAGCACCGTCCAGCAAGCGTTACGAGGAGTCTTCCAAAATCTTCTGAGCGAGAATCCAGTTCAGAACCTGCAGATTGGTAACCTTGACGGACCCAAGGCCGAGAAGCAGATCCCAAAAGCGGAGCAGCCCGCTCTGGAAAACGCGTATACGAAGATTTTGAACCAAGTGTTTGGGGAGAGACTTCACATTGCGAATCAATTAGGCGCCAAGAATGCTGGAATTTCTAGCGAAATCTCAACTAACCCAGAGTACGGGTTTGGATCGCTAATTGCCCGGAAAGAACACCGAAAGCGCTTCATTGGGGAGGTCGAGGCCGCATCAAAGAGCAAGGACTTCACCACGAACACTCCTCAGCAATGGCTGAGCAAGTGGGCTTTAGATGCTGAAGATGGGGACAAGGCCAACGCTTTGGCAACAGAAGTCATCGCCAGGCTAGGCACTGATGGGTCCCCGGCAGCTAGCCAGCTCCTCTCCTCGAAATCTCTTTTCTTCAGAGAATCGCCGTGGCTGATTGGTTCGGACGCCTGGGCTTACGATCTTGGAAACTCGGGTGTTCATCATGTTCTTGCTTCTGGCGAGAACATCAGCATGCTCATCATCGACTCAGAACCTTACTCCGAGCGAGCTGCTGCTGACGCGGCAAGACGTAAGAAGGACATTGGTCTCTATGCAATGAACTTTGGTAATGCGTACGTGGCCTCGGTTGCGGTTTACAGCTCGTATACGCAGGTTCTAGAGGCCATGATCGAGGCTGATAAGTTCAATGGCCCTTCGGTTGTGCTTGCATATTTGCCATACGAGAAGGAGAACGACTCTCCTTTAACAGTTCTTCAAGAGACGAAGAAAGCTGTCGATTTGGGTTATTGGCCGCTCTACAGATGGGATCCTCGTGGCGATGAAAAGGGTGAACCAAACTTCCAACTGGATTCGGAACGTATCAAGAAAGAATTGGAAGAGTTCCTCCGACGAGACAACTACCTATCCCAGATCATGAAGAGGCATCCAGAGTTTTCTGCTAACCTTTCAGAATCGTATGGTACGGAAGTCCGGCAATTGCAGAAGAGGAAGGCAAAGGATGCATACAGCAAGCTGCTCGAAGGCCTTGCTGGGGATCCAATGACGGTTTTGTTTGCATCTGACAACGGCAATGCGGAAAGTCTTGCTAAGCGATTGGCAAACCGCGGTAAAGCGAGAGGTCTCAAGACGATGTGCATGGCCATGGACGACTATCCGCTCGAAGACTTTCCAAATGAACAAAACATCGTTCTAGTCACTAGTACAGCAGGCCAAGGAGAGTTCCCTCAGAATGGTAGAACATTCTGGGAAGCTGTTCGGGATTCGACTGACCTCGATCTTGCAACTGTTAACTTCGCCATTTTCGCCCTTGGAGACAGCCACTACTGGCCCAGAAAGGAGGATAAGATCTACTACAACAAGCCCGGAAAAGATCTTCATGCCCGGCTCCTCACCCTTGGTGGCAAGCCTTTGACCGACTGCGGACTGGGAGATGATCAGGATCCGGATGCCTATCAGACTGGATATGCGGAGTGGGAGCCTAAACTCTGGCAGGCCCTCGGCGTCGACAAGGTCGAGGGTCTTCCGGAAGAACCGCCACCACTCACCAACGAGGATATCAAGATCTCCTCCAACTACCTCCGAGGTACCATCGAGGAAGGCCTTGCCGACACCACCACCGGAGCGATTTCCGCCAGCGACCAACAGCTTACCAAGTTCCACGGCACTTACATGCAAGACGACCGTGATCTTCGTGATGAGAGGAAAGCTCAGGGTCTTGAGCCTGCCTACTCTTTTATGATTCGATGTCGACTGCCTGGTGGTGTTGCTACTCCTAAGCAATGGCTTCAGATGGACGAGATCAGCACGAAGCTTGGAAACGAGACCATGAAGCTTACCACTAGGCAGACATTCCAGTTCCATGGTGTCATCAAAGGGAAGCTTAAGCCAGCCATGCAAGCTATCAACAAGGCCCTCATGACCACCATCGCTGCCTGTGGTGATGTCAACCGAAATGTCATGTGCAGCAGTCTTCCTCAGCACTCTCGATACCACTCTGAAGTCCATACCGTCTCGAAGAAGATCAGCGATCATCTGCTTCCTTCTACCACCGCGTATCATGAGATCTGGCTGGAAGATGACGAAACAAAGGAAAAGAGGAAGATTGCCGGCGATGCTGTTGTTGACCATGAACCTCTCTATGGTCCCACCTACCTCCCCCGAAAGTTCAAAATCACTATCGCTATCCCTCCGCACAACGACACGGACGTCTACGCCCACGATATCGGCCTCATCGCAATCAAGGGTGCCAACGGTCACCTCGAAGGCTTCAACGTCCTCGCTGGCGGTGGCATGGGCGTAACGCACAACAACAAGAAAACATATCCCCGAACCGGCAGCATGCTCGGGTATGTGCCAGCTAACGTCGTGCACATCGTCTGTGAGAAGATCATGCTCGTGCAACGAGATCACGGTGACCGCAAGAACCGGAAGCACGCTCGTCTGAAGTACACGATTGATGATATGGGTGTTGATGTCTTCCGAGGCAAGGTTGAGGAGTTGTGGGGCAACCAATTTGCAGACCCGAAGCCATTCAAGTTCGATAGCAACATCGACACGTTTGGATGGCAGAAGGATGAAAACCGTCTCAACCACTTCACCTTCTTCATTGAGAATGGTCGGATCGAGGATACTGCCGACTTCCCAATGAAGACGGGCCTCATTGAGGTTGCTAAGGTTCACAGGGGAGAATTCCGACTTACTGGCAACCAGCACCTTATTCTGTCAAATGTCGCGGATGAAGATCTACCTACGATGAAGGAGCTGCTTAAGAAGTACAAGCTCGACAATACCAACTTCTCGGGCCTGAGGTTAAGTTCTTCAGCTTGTGTCGCGTTCCCGACTTGTGGTCTCGCGATGGCGGAATCGGAGCGCTACCTCCCTGAGCTCATCACCAAGCTCGAATCCACAATCGAGGAGGCGGGGCTTCGGCAAGACAGCATCGTCATGCGCATGACCGGGTGTCCGAACGGCTGCGCTCGCCCCTGGCTTGCGGAAGTGGCTTTCGTTGGAAAGGCCTATGGTGCTTACAATATGTACCTTGGTGGAGGTTATCACGGAAACCGATTGAACAAGCTGTATAGGTCGAGTATCAAGGAGGACGAAATTCTGGAGATTATGAGACCGTTGATTAAGCATTATGCCAAGGATAGATTAGACGGTGAGAGGTTTGGGGACTTCGTGATTAGGTATGTTCGCTCTCCATCGTTGACTCAATCACTCTTACTGATTCAACAATACAGAACGGGCTATATTCGCGAAACAACTGAGGGCAAATACTTCCATGAAGACGTAAGTCTAATTCTGTTTACTTTGAGTTTTCAGAGCCGTAGCTAATTTTGCAACAGACTGCGGAAGTTGAGTCAGACGAGGAGTAAAATGATCCGAGGCAAGGGAGGCATGTTCCATTCATTATTTGCATAAGCTGAGCGTAATAAAGCTCACTTCGGCGTTCGATCTTCTAAGTTATGTGTTTTAACAGCTTCCTTCTTGTATTATGCTTTGAAATACCATGGAAAAAATTGAATGGGATGTGGAAAAACATGTATCTTACTCGAATCCGAGCCATGAAATATGTAATCAGCTTTACATTCATCATCTGCAGTCTGATATCGAATAAACGTGGGTAACTTTAAGCCATTGAATAACCTTTTGCATTCCACTCCTATCGTCCTCAATGCTCCTTCTTTTCTAGTCATCACATATTATCCCCATTTATTACCTGCTCTTTCCTATTTGCTGCTATCGTTATCAATCACAAATTTACTTTTCTATTCGCAACCTGCCTTTCCCCTTCACTACCTTCATACTGAGTGGTTATTCTCATCCTTATTTCAAACCTCCCTTTCTACTGACTACTAGTTCCCTCTCAATACCTTTCCTAGAACTCTAGTCGCCATGACTCTTGACCCTGTCACTACCACTGATAGCGGCAAGCATTTTCTCTTCCCCTTTTAAGAATACAGCGCTGGCCTCAGGGTGCCAAAACACGGCTTTGGCAAGCATCACAACCAATCACCAACGATTCACACCCTTTAAAAACCGTAAAAGTGAGATGAATGGCAAGCGGAGGCAGCCATACCATGCCACATAGTGAGCAAGTAATGAGGTTTCCCCAAGGCTGGTTCACTGGTAAACAGCTTTCCATGTGACTGACCGTTTGGTCAACACTTAAATTGCAGTGCATGCCCCAACTTGGTTGAAAGTTGACTGAAATGTGGCAAAGTATAATGCATTACGACACTGATTCATTAGTGAAAAACCTCCCACGTGACTGAGCATTCAGCTAACACTAAGAATGCAGTACAAGCCGGCCTGGATTCGCAAATGACGATAGCGGTAGTCATACCATTGCGATGAAACGGAATTTAGGAGCGCAGCATGGATGATGTGATGCACGGATTCATGGTAAGCAGCGTTGCCGTGAATGGAATTTTTATGTAAATGATATTTTAGCGATGGATTTTCAGAAATGCTTTTTAAGTTAGTGAATTGTTAGTTCTCGATCGGTAGTAAATTGAAGTGAAGTAAATAGGTTTACAGTAAGGGTTGGATAGGAGCCTTTCTAGTGAATATGTTTTCGGTGAATGGGCTTTTAAGTGGATGATCCTGTACAGAATATCTTCATGGGGAATGTATGTGCTTGTGGTGGCTTGTTGAATTTTCATCATGCCTCAGAGTGCAATACTTTACATTTTCAAGAATCGCAAAAATATAGACCTATCGCCCTGTAGGTCTAAATTTCCTTATATCTCAATAATAGCCTTATCTCCCTTCTTAGCACCCACCTCCTTCTTTCCCCCTCTCTCGTTCACGACACAGCCCTCACCCTCGCGCTTCTCCTTCTTCGGCCTTTTACCCTTCCTCCAGACCCTCACATCCCTAGGATCAAACCCTCCATTACCCCAAAGCGCCCACTCCGGCGTATCATCCCCCAAATAATCCTCAGGCCTCCAACCCACCACCTTTTCCTCCCCATCTACCACCTCCTTCCTCGTCCCTTCAACCTTCCCTTCATGCAAATCAAAAAACTTCTCGAAATCAATCCTCGTAACCCACTTCCCATCTCTCTTAAACCTTTCCTTATCCGCAAGCAAGATGCAGCAACTATGCGCATGCTCAGCCGCAATCCCATACCCCAACCCTCGACTCTCCAACTCCTTTTCCAACTCCTTGACAAATTCCGCAATCTCCTCGTAAAAGGGTACATTCTGCATCGTGAGCCCTGCACTCCCTGCCGCGGAAGTCCCACAATACGTAACGCCCTTAACCTCCACAAATCCGGGAAGAGCACGCTGAACGAGATCCGCATACCCCTTAACTTCCTCCGCCATATTGAATCCCTTAACCAGCGTAAGCCGGAACACAGTCCTCTGCTCAAATCGTCGATTCCGTAAAATATCTAGACACGCACAGAATCGCTCCCAGAAATCTCTGTGTAGCGGCCTGTCGATTTTACGGAGCGATTGTTTATTACTCGCATCAATCGACACATAAAGCTGGGTCACAGGCACTAGCACCGCAAGTTGCGCTGGATGCTGCGCATTGCAGACCAAGAACGTCGAGATACGATTTCGATGCATGATATTCACGAGCTCATTGATATGAGGGTAAAATATCGGTTCGCCGACCAGACTCAAGGCGCAATGTCGAATTCTCATCGCTTCAGCGAATCGTTCGGCTCGGACACCGGGCACGCCCTTCATCATCTTGATTTTCTTATAGTGTGCTTCGGTGATCCCATTGAAGATTACGTCTGGAGGATCGGTGATCCAGCGCCATGTTGTGCCAACAGGATTTGTGCCGTGGCGCCAGCAGAAGACGCATTTATTGCTGCAGGAGAGGGAGGGTGTGGCTTCCATGCAGAGATGTGATGCGATACCGTAGAAGGAGTACTTGTAACAGGAGCCGCGGCCGCGAAGTGCAGATTTTGTCCAGCGGCATATTTTCACGCCAGAGTGCGAGCCAATGATGGTGTAGCCTTGTTTTGTGAGAGCAGAGTGCGTGGGCGAGGTTACCGGGACCATTTCTTGGGGTTGGGTGATGGATTTGGAGGTGGTAGATTTGTAGGTCGTGGATTTGTACGTCGTGAAGTCCATAGCAATGGGGGCATCGGAAATGGAAGTGTTGACGAGGGAGCCTAGATCTTCTACGTCATCTATTCGGCCTGAACTCTTAGACTTAGTCCTACTCTGAATCAAGACATCCTCACTCCCACTGTCTTGGGCAATGTCGATGTCATCCTCATCACTCTCAGCCGGGTCTCCACTCCCAGGTACACCCTCTCCCAAACCCCTACCCTCTCTAATCTCGACCAATGCTTCCTGGACTCCGAAACGCCATTCTTCTAAACGTTGTTCGGCATCCATTTTCACATCTCCCAGTCCAAGGGGATAGGCTCGCTTCCTCCCTGTCAGCCTTGCCATCCACTTATCCACCTCCCTCGCCTGACTACAGAAACCTTCTTCCTCCGTCGGCCATCCTTCCTTGTCACCGAAACCAAACACTGCGTAACCTAGCAACCCAGTCAAAGGAGCAGTATCTATTCTGAAGTCGTTGTGGGTTTCTTGTAAGTTTTCGAGGAAGGTGCTAAGAACGGTGTCGATGTTATAGGTTGGAAGGAGGATGAGATAGAAGTATCTTGTATGAGATTCCCCTTTTGGAGGGGAGATAAAATAGTCGTCGTATTCAATGTATGACAGATCGTGGACTTGAGGTTCGAGGAGGGATGAGATTGGTTGACTGGTTGAAATCCATGACGACAGATTCTCCACATACTTAGAGGCAAACCGCTCAGTTGTTCCAGACAAGGATTGGAAGAAAATGAGGGGTTGAATACTATCGGTGGTAGGGTTGAAGATTGAGGCTGGCTTAAGAGTCTTGGATGGGAGCCTTTGGCCTTTCACTGTCCTTGGTAACTTTTTAGCTTTCCCTGCTGGCGGGATCGCAATTGTAGAGCCCTCCGCATGATTGTCAATATTTAATGCTGATGGATCAAGTGTGGTGTTTTCGGGTAGCCATTCGGGTTTAAGCTCGATGACAGTTTTCTCTGTGGGAGATCCCGGGATCGGAGACACCGAGAGCTTTTCTCTCTTACCGCGGAGGTATATCGTGAAACGTATAATGGTGACCAAAGAGGCTGTAGAGAGGAGGATGGAAATTCGATGGGAATGCCATATTAAGAGGAGCTCTGGATGCATTGTGAACTTGGGAAGCTAAAAAGACAAGGTTACATGAAGGGGCTATATAAAGTTACTTACCAGCAGGTAGCTGTCTCAATGTATCCGGTGTATCCATGGTGGGCGCTGTTGATGTCCATTGTAAGTCTGCGTCCTGAACGTTTTAACATGCTGTGGGGTTGATTAGCGGGGTGCCAAGCACGGTTATGATTGTTTCCCGGGAATCACATCATCGCTCACCAGATGAGCTTCACCAAAGAACATCTATAAATTCATAAAGCTATCGACAGTAATAGAGAATATCGGGGAGTGAAAAAGTACTTTACCTCCACATATGAGGTGACGTACATGAGAAATTACCTCGTTTTAGATCTTGACAACAATCGTTACCCACTGATGCTTAGCCACTTGATCCAAGCATTGAGAGGTTGAAAAAAGAAACAGCCGACATCACACTCCAAATCCATGGATAGCGCTTGGCCATGGTTGGTCTAGTGCCGTACTCACACGACTGAGAATACGATTTCCTCCCAGCACAACTTGAAAACGCTCCTCTCGTTCGTCTGCTGACATCATGATCAGGGCTGGGAGGCCAAAGACGGTAAAAGTCTTTGGTGTTGGCTGCGACGAGAAGGACGCCTCGAAAGGTGTGATAATCTCACGGGGTTTCTTCAGAATAGCGAGTATGACCTGGGCAGCAAAGGCGTTGAAGCCTGCGCGGCGAAGGAAGAGTTCCCACTGCGTAATATTAGCCTAACAATGACTTCAAGGGGCAACCAGTGGCGATTGGAATGACAAACAAGGACGGAGTGCATTCAAAGAGCATGGTAGTGTAGACTTACCGTACTCTCGTCCTGGAACAACTTTATATCCCCCAGATCCTTTGATCCATAAGGTAGACCCCATCGAGCCATTTCTCCTACAATAGATCTAGCAAGTGCTTCCTCCCAACCTTGAACGTACTTAATTATCACCTCAGCCTCCATGTTGGACGAGAAGCGTTCTAATTCCACCAATGCCTCCTTATCGCGGTTGTTTGGTAGATGTGCTGCGCCAGACTTCTCCATCTCCCGGCTAAGACCTTCACTCACAAGGACAACGAGCCGTTCATACCTTGTTTGGAGATGTGATATCCGCTCCTTGATAGGTGACCGATCTGGCTGTCCTGGAAGTGCTCGTTGCTTGATCTGCTGTAAAGTCGTCAAAATGAGACCTGTAGATGGAGACAGAATGAGGTCAGCCTCTTTTGCTGGAGAATGTGGGAGGCTGAAGTCGCGTTCTGTGAAGTCTGCGTCTGAATAAGTTTTCTCTACGCATCTCGAGAGAGTTCGCTGCTGTAACAGAGTTGACGAGATGACGAATGAACATGGTCGCAAATTATCTGGGATAGGGGGCAGCTTCGGTAATTTTACTTCCATCTTGGGCTTCTCCCGAACAGCCTCCTGTGTAACATCTACCCTCAAGGACTCCGTAGGAAACTCATTGAAATTTCGCGTGGAGCGTACAGGTAGCGTCATGGCTGGAGGTCCGGCGGATTCGGCTAGACCAGGCTCTTTATTTTCCGTCTCCTTTATCCCCTTCCCATGGATTTCCATGAACTTATGCAAAGCAGTTGATGCGGAAAATATACCGCCAAACATTAGACTGCTGTCGCGTTCCTTAGAGTATTGCGACTGTTGCGATTGCTGCGGTGGTTTCAGCCGTCTTGCAGACACGTGTTCTCTCCGGCGCTCGTCTTCAGACCTTGAACCAAAGACGGTCAAGACTGGCTTTGCAATCTTCATCTGCTTCTCCTTATAAGCCAAATGTAAGTTCTCTTCCTCAATCTCGAGCTTTCTCTTCTTGAGCAAGGAGTCCATATCCTTCCCTCCTTGAAACTCTGCTACCTCCAGTTCATCATCACTGTCACCCTGGTCTTCGAGAACTCGTAGTCCTTCACGTTTCCACAGTTGAGAGGAGCTGGTAGCAATTTCCTCGACGCGTAACTCCGCAAACAGACGACTTAATAGTCCATCTTCTTGCAGTTTCTCATCAATCGTGACACTCGCCAACTGAGTTGGAAATGGGCTCCAATGTAAGTCTCTTTCAAGCTTCGATATCCCATGCCATAAGGAGGCTGACTTGAGGTCACTCCGCTTCAGTCGAAGAAGAAACTTCATCTGCGCTTCTAGTTCAGTCTCTCCTATGGGGTGTTTCCCGCGTGGCTTATGTCCAAATTCAGCCCAAGGTGTCAGAGGCAACGAGAAATCAACGTCAGGAACATTAACGCGTCTCGTTGTATCGACCTCTGAAAGCTTTTCATTTTCCACACTCTTGTTTACTTGCTCGGCTATCGTGGCAATTTCTTTGTAGAATTCCGCGGAACTGTTTTGCGAGTTGAGAATATCGTCACCAGATTCAAAGTTTGATGGCAGATCTGGAATGTATTCGTGAAGCATTTCCGGAAATGTGACTGATTTCAGTTTCTTCGTCGGCGATTCGGAGAAGATTGGTGGCGTTAGTGGGCCTTCAACTTTGAGGTCTTGCACTTTTCGCTTTAAAATTAGTGAAGTCTGCTTCCCTAGCGTGTCACTAAGCGGACTGAAGATCTTCCCAAGGTCGACATCTTCAAGTAACATTTGGTCGCTGCCATCTGACGAGTTCCTCTGGGGCAGAAGAGCATCCTCTTTCATAATGCGGTCATCGAGAGCTTTCAACTCAGCGGCCGTTGAATCAGCACTCTCTGAGAGTAACTCGAGATGATTATCTGGAGACGATGGAATATATGGTGTTAAAGGTGGTGAAACTGGTAGAAGGGGAGGCGTTAGTGGTTGAAGAGCTGGATTCTGAGTTGGTCAGTGACAGCCGTTTCGACAAATAACTCACATACTCGCGAGTATTGTAGGCTGTCAGTTTTGACTGATTCCGAGTCTTCCTGAGTGTAAGAGTCTTTGACAGCATGCTGAAGAAATTGCAGAACCTCTTTCGCGACGGCTAGTTTCTCCGCTTTCGTTTGAGCTTCGTATCTCTTTGGATACTGGTGATATTTGGACGGCCATTCAAACCCTTCGTCTTTCTCAGTACTGGCTGTCTCGAAGGGTATTTTCAAGCCCTTGAAGTCAGGTATGCTGATGCTGCCGAAGAGTTGGAGGTCAAGTTCGTTATCTGATCGGAGAAGTGGAACTTCTTGTTTCAATCGGCGTGTTCGCAATCGATCTGTTGTTAACTGTGCACCCTGATCAAACGGCTCTTGCATTGAATGAATGGATCTCAGCAGAAGTGCAGCATCTTTGGTCATGGTCAGTCGTTCTTTCATTAGCTCTGTGGGCGAATTAGGGCATAGATGCCCGGTTAGATCCTCAAGATCCGATTCAATATCATCAGTAAATGGAACGGTTAAGCTGTTCAAAGGCGGCGAGTCAAGCGTGTAGTCTCTACACAACTCATGAAACCTTGCATACTCCAACACAGAGGTTTCCTCATCTTCAAGGTCCATCGTGCGAGGAGGATTTAACGCGCTTTGATCACGAATGGCCTCTAAGTTGAGTTTGGTGAAGGTTGCGTGCGTGTTGGTTGATGGGTGAACGATGCGACGAATAGGAACGATGACGCGAGATCCGATCACGTGAATTGGAATTAACGCTAACTTGAAATAGTATAGAGCCAAAAATGGCCATTTTTCGAGTCTACCGGCTGTCTAAGCAGGCGTTTGTCCTCTATAGACATAAATTCGTATCATCTTGTGTAAGGGGTATTTGCATGTACTTGTATATCGCCCGCTAAACTGCAGCATAAAACCTTCAGAACGCCATGAAAGAAGCCTCCAGGAATCATGACCCGGTGAATAGTGAGTGACGTGTCGATTACAACATCCTATTCAGCCAGTGAACCGTAACATATGCGCTAGTCATTGTAATTGGCTATTCCAGATCCATCTTTGTTGGCCTTCGGGATTCCATAACGCTCTGCGTAGTCATCTTCCTGAGACTTGCTGTTTGGGTCGAAGTAGGGGCGCTCGGCTTGGCAGCATACTCGGACAGCATGGCGGCGATGGGGAGCAAAACCATACGAAGCCGAATGGTTCTGTGATATGTTAGCTGGTCAATGCCATGGGTTGTTCAGACACTTACGCTGATGCGGTTGTCCCAGAATGCGACATCGTCCTTGCCCCACTGGAATCTGACGTGAAACTCTTGGGTGGTCCCAATCACTTCATTAAGGTAGGCAACAATGTGATCGCTCTCTATCTTCGGGATACCGACAATCTTCTTCACGAAGCCTGGGTTGAAGAAAAGTGACTTCCATCCAGTGACAGGATGCGTGCGGATCAGAGGGTGTTCAGTGACGACTGGCTCACGTCGGACTGTCCGGCCAAGAGCCCGAGAGCCCTCGGCTTGCATCTCAGCAGAGTGCAACGCAGTAAGGCCTTCAAGATATTTCTGCATGTGGCTGGAAAGGGCGTCGTAGGCTGCATATTGGGACGACCAAAGAGTGTCTCCGCCTCCGCCACGAGGAGGACCAGTCAGGACCTTGAGAGAGGTGTATGATGGTGGTTGGACCTCATAAGTTACCTACGCATGTTAGAGTAGCATGGCGGCCAACATAGTGCAGTGCTTACATCTGAATGCCAGAGAAACGTGGGAGTGAACATGGCTCGGAGGTCTGGAGATGTCTCTCCAGTAAAGACAACATGAACATCTTCCAATCCTTCGCGCCTCGGGACCGCAGTGGTGGCATGCTTGTGAAGGGTACCGAAGTATTCGCCGAGCTCACGCTGGGCGTCGATATCGAAGTTCTTCTGATTGCGGAAGAAGACGACACCGCGTGTTGCTATCAAACGAGCAAGGTCATTCTTCTGTGAATCGGTGAGGTTGGCAAGATCAACTCCGTGGATCTCTGTTCCGATCTTTGGGTTGTAGTCGAATACATCGGTGGCTGCATCGAGAAGATTCTTGAACTCTGGGTGGCCCTCAAGGCCCTTGTCATGATAGGGAACTTCCTCCAGAGCTGGCCAGTGCACATCCGGAAATCGAACCCGGAGGTCTTCGTACTCGTATGTCTCATCATGTGACTCGATAACAGTTCGACCAGGTACATACTTGACGGGAGCGCTGGATTTGAGAGCGGACCTGACGTCTGCCGAACGAACGTCGGTCAACTGAGTGGTTTCCACAAGACCAGGTGCCATTTTGATTCAATGGATAGATCTGTTTTGCTGCCGAAGTGACAAGCAGAAGGCGATGAGCTTAGAGGAAGAGGAGAGAACGATAAACTCAAGTTCAAGCTAGACCAGCTTAATGGAGCTGACTTCCGAGAGGGTGTGAGACACAGGAGAGGGGAAATGTTGGAATTGAAAACAAAGACTTTTTGAAGGGGGGAGACGAGCGTTTATGTAGTTATAATCCTGGGGTACAGTACATTCCCTTGACCGCCGTTCAAGCGGCGAAAGTTTATGATGCTTAGCTCATAGGAGCCGGTTGCGCAATCGCACACAATTACGGATGCACAGACAAAAACACCAATCCCCACGTACCTAGCTGCGCTAAATACGGTCACGGCTTCCGGGGATGTGAGAGATCAGGTAACTGAGTGTTGTACTTGCCAATTTTAACATATGGAGCGGAGGCTTAGCAGATCAAACATGTCAATTAATCTGGGGTTGAGCTCCGAACCCGGATCCAACATGATTTGACATACACCTAATCTCTAAGTCTTGAACTGAGATCCGATCCGACTGCCAGCTCTACTGAGTCTGTCCATAGATGGTGCAACGTAGGCTTATGGTATAGATAGAGAAGAAAAAACGACAGTGAATTCCACAACAGATGATATCACACCTACAGGAATTCAAGCAGTCCGAAGAACAAATGTATTACGGTATCTCAATGTTTCAGTTCCTGAGACGACATTGGACGTTAGAATATGAGGTGAGTCGGACGGACCAGACGCAATGCTAGACCCGATGTGGACTAGACTGGGTGAGATCGCAACGTCCCCTTTCGCACGCCATACTTTCTACACATCACGCCTTCACGTCTTGTCAGGAATCACAGATATGTAAAGTTCCGAGCACAGTCGTTAATTGACATCCGGCCCATTCTTACTTCATTACTACTCACCGCATCTATTCGACCTTTAGACCTCCCGACTGTACACCGACGTATGTTCACAACAATTTGTCCGGATTATATCAGATCTATCACGGCCACTGCCAACAGCTTAGAGGAGGGTTTTGAGCAGTATGCGTGAGCGTACTTTTCCCAACTTGCCTATATATCCATTTCTGGGCTCACTATGGCTCTCGTGCTACCATCATATTGAGTCTCGCGCTCAACTTTCTCACGGTGCCTAGCGTATGTGGGACTTAATGGGTTGCCACTCTCCTAGAGTGCAGGGTAGGGTAAACGGATAAGATGCTGTTGTGAAGAGAATTACAGTTCACCCTGGTCGTCCTCTCTGTAGCGTTTCCCCCGCCCCTCTAACAACCCTTCCTCCTGTCCCTGCTAGCAATATGTTGTGCTCAGTAAATATCTGCCCTATTTCATATTCTCTTAAGCGCTCCAACGAGGCCGAGTTGCAGGTTGCTTAACTTAGCCGATGTTCCAAAGACAAGGAGTCATGTATTCGATGTACGAAGATGTGCAGTGGATTTGGAAGCCGGGTGAATCCTCCTGCTGTACTGCTCATTGGTCTCTGGCGATATCGGAGTTTTTGAATCTATGGATGTCATTTCGCATTATCAATCTTAATTACTACGTATACGCGCAGAGCTTTGGGGAAGTTAATCTAGATTCATGCCTGACAAAGTCGGTCATATCATCAAAGAAAGCCAGCTTCCTAGAAACGCACGCATGATCAAGCTGATTAGTTGCATTCTTATCGGTCCGAAACGAATGGTTTTGACCTTCAACGATAGATGAACTTCTGCAGCACTTCACGAAGCTCTGGAGCTCGTACTCATGCATCAACGGCAACTACCTCGATTTGTAAGGCTCATCATTATTCCACCAATCTTTTGGTATTCTCTCGACCTCAGCAAATACGCCAGGTAGTTCACGCTCTCTGCTACAGGCAAAAACGTAGGTGCTTAGACAAAGGGAGTTCTTTAAGACTAGGATAAGACAGAAAATATGTTCACCTACTAGATGCTCCTTCCAATGCACTTTTTCCTTTATGCCTTGGGCATGTCTGTAGTTCTCAGCATCATCTATTTTAAGTTTCGATGCATTAGGAAACAAGCCGATTTATTGTACGCAAATTAAACGACAAATTCCATGAATGCTTGAACCTTTTCAATGTTTGCAGTCTATACAAGCAGCTCATCATGAATTGTCATGATTATTATTACCAGTCCTTTGCTCTTTCTGTTGTCGTCAATGTGCGTTGGCACGCACGTTCATCAATTTCTACATACTCAACAGGTAGAATGGTTACACAATCCTTATCATATATCACGCCCGTTCCATATTGTCTGTGCAAGCTTCAACACGCACATCATCTTTTCCTGAGTGCTCCTTCTGGTGATACCATATCATTTCGAAGACGTCTCTCAGATCGTCGCAGCTTTATAAATCTCGAAGCACCATTTTGATGGAGCGAGTTGACAAATGAGAACTGTTTGGTAACCTATCCCGATATCAACTGAATAAACCAGATATCGAGGTCCGGCATATCATTTACAGGAGCACGATAAGGCCCCTGCAACCCAAGCTTTTGCCAGCGAGATATAATTATCCTTCACATGGAACCTTGTCTGGGTTGGGAAAAGGTCACCAGTAAATCTTCATCTCCCTCTCGCTCTTCAGCTCTCCTTCCAGCAAAATGTCGTGCTGCTCCCAGATACTCAATGAGTGACCCTTCATCCTACCAGCCGTCTTTCCTCCCTTCATCTAATGACCGCATCATAAGAGGGCCATTTCCAAATCCCCTTTCTCAAGAACTCACCCCTGCCTTTCCATCCCATCAGCTTCCAGGCCCCTATTTCGCTCGAGGACAATAAGCTTCAATTCTCTCGTGTGATACCCCTTCCCCACCTCCCATCCTCGTCACTCCAAAATATGTCAAACCTTTCTAGTTACTGATGGCAAGGTCACAATCTACCCTCCGATCCGAACCAAACGAACAGAACTCTCCGAACATTTCTATAGTGAATTGACAGCACACTCATCACATATTACAGGTCGCCTTCGAACCTCACATCCAGTGTAAAATCTCCATCTCTCATTCCCTTCTACCCCAACAAACCCTACTACACTAAAAATATACATTCGAATCGAACACCACCTCTTCCAATATAAATTGACCGCAAATATCAACGCCTCCAACACCTCTCCGCCCATTTCGTGCTACCATGATGCAATACAGAGCCAGTGGCTCAAAACTTGACGAGCAATAAATACCAACAATGTCTTTTCTTTTTCCATTGCAACGTAGCACCCCGAAAGGCGCTTTAAAACAAACTTCAATCATATCCCGGACCACCCCTCCTATGCCCCAACCAAGCCCCCAGCGCAGCCGTAAAAAAGAGTAATGCGAGGATAGGACGCATGATCCACCAAACCCATTGACCTGTAGACAGGGGAGCACTTTTGTTCGTTAGGATTCACATTCATTCAAGCTTTGGAAATAATTCATTGCCGTTGATGTGCTGAACAAATTATGTAGATAGAGTCGAATCAAGAAACGAGGGGGAAAAGAGGATTGAGGATGGGAGATGGGAAGAAGAGGGGAATTACAAAAGAGTTGAGATGAGGGCAAAGAACTATTGCTCCTTTTCATACCCCTCTGGTTTCGGAATGTTGTTGAGTTCGAAGAAGCGTGATGTGCCTAGCCGGTCACGAGTTAGCTTAATCATTCTCAAAACGCTATAGTTCACAATCTGTCCAACTTCTGCCATCTGACTCCTCCTTCCTATCATCTGCCGGTTTTGCAAATGATTTGAGATATTCTAAATACACCTTCCTTCTCCTCGGGATTAATGAAAAAAGGGCAACTAACAGGAATAGCCATTCCAATCAAAATTGTCTTTAGGATTGCAATGGCATTTGTGTTTTAAGCGATACTCCTCGCCCGTCGGACAATGTGTGAACGGGACGTGATAGTAGGCGATATCATTGAAGAAGTGGATTTCTTCTTTTCTGAGCATGAGGGCGGCAGCGATCGAGTGCACGGGAGCGTCGCCCCAGCGCTCGTAGAAAAAGCCACCGGCATGGTCCAAAGAATTAAAGTAGTCGATGTAGGCTTGTGAGCGGAGCCAATTCAAGTTACCGATCTCGAAATTGGACCACTGGTGGGGTTAGTAAAGCTAGTCAAAGGGGATGGGTGAGAAACATACGAAGTGGCAGTGATTGTAAGTCTTGCCGTCGTCGTCACTGAGGAATTTCATCGAGTTGCCTTCGGAAATGTGATGAGGATACGAGGCCGTGAAGTTCTTGACTGCATCCCAAAGCGTAGGAATCGTCTCCACGTATTCATACAAGCTGAGCGTGAAGCTGTACTTCTTCTTGTTGTCAGCCATGAACTTGAACGCGTCGTATTCGATGTCGCAGTAGAGCTCGACACTGGGCTCGACGCGCCAGTACCATTCGTAATCCAGCATCAACGGGTGGCGGAAGAAGAATCCGGACTCGTAACGACACATGTGCCTGTAGCTGATGGAATCGCCATAGATGATCTTCTTCTCCTTCATTTCCTCTCGAACCTTGGCGGCGCGGTCTTGGTCGATGAAGTTGGGGAAGGACCAGTGCTCGGTGGGGATCTTGCCGTACTTCGTCTTGCCGGATACCAATGCCGTTGTGACCTTTTTGAACTCGTCGTTGAACTCATCGTCGTTGAGGAAGACCCAATCGTAGTTGAACTTGCGGTTGAAGCGATCCTCGACCTGGCGGATCGATTTCGCGATTTCCCAGATATCAGAGTTACGGGCGAGAGTCACAAAAGTAGCGTTCATGCGGCTGCCGGGCACGGTCGCGGGAGGGAGACCATTCGACGGCTTGGGAGTTGTGGGCTTCTCCTGCTGACCCAGCCCGCCCTGGGGGCCGGGCGGTGTATTCGGTGTCGATCCAGCCCAGTTCGTGGATGGGACGGAGGAGGATGAAGAGATAAAGAAGAGGAGAATCAGCGCCTACAAGGTGTCAATTCTATACAATGATGGCGGTGTTGTGATGATCATACTACAAGGGCGAAGATGATGTAGCGGAGGTAGCGCTGAGTACCTGCCATTGCGTCGTCAAACTGCGGCTGTCGCTGTACTTCGAACCGTTGGTTCTTCTCGGATTTCTCACTGGTGCCCTCCACCTTGGCGGTTGCCGAAAGCTGCGAGCGGTCGGTCGAGTCCCGAGAGGGTGAAACTGACGTCTTGCGGCGACGTTGTCGGATGCTCAAGGTGGGTGCTCAGCTGTGCCACTTGTTAGATCTCCCGGGTTTTTGAAGGTGCGGGAGTCCTGGGTTCAAATGAAACGAGTGTGTTCACAACACCAGGAATGCACATTAGAAGAAAGGAGGGAGAAGAAAAGGTAAGCAGGATGAAGGGAGAAGACAAGTGTGGCGTGGAGGAAATCACTCTGGCGTGAAAAAGGAGGAGAGGGTGTGGCTGATTCAGCCGTTGCGCGTCTATGAAGGCAAGGGTGGGAAAGCCTCTTGCGTTAATTAAAAGTATGAAGATAAGCGCTTACTACACGCTCGTGCCACCACAAGTAAATAACACCTCAACCACCACCATCTAGGTGTATTATACACTTCTTTTTCACACGCAATCTACTCCTCCTATTGCTAGAATGCCAGAACGCCGTAAAAGAAAGCTACAGGTCTTTTCTACGCCACCGCCAGTCGTCGCGCCGCCCGAAAGAGGTCATCGCGACCCTATCGAAACCCCACAACGTTCTGCAGTACTCGCGGTGCTGTACTACGCCCACGTATAAAATCAATACTACCCTATGCTTAAAGTAGCACAGACCTTTAGCTTATCTGAAGCAGAGGTCTTGTAGATCGCTCACAGTAAACGCGCGCGGCGTCTCCATAACTCAGACGAACCTAACACTCGTGGGAGGCCTCGTCAACTCACGAATTCTGACGCCAACGCGATCGCGAGCTATATTGATCAGTGTGAGTTTAAAGAGAAATGCTTGCCTTGGCCAGAGCTTGCGCACAGAGCTGGTGTTAATCCACCAGAAGGAAAGGAGAATTACTGTCGGCAGACAATATTAAAGCACGTACAAGAGGTCTCTGGCATAGAAACCCATAAAGCAGCTGTTAAGGAAGATCATCCGCCTAAGAGGCGTGAGGAAAGAGTCATCTGGTGCGAGCTTCAGCTTGAATTACGCCCTCACGGCGTACACTGGAGGAGGGTTATCTAATGCGACGAGATCCATTAGAGTACTGGGCCTAGATACCCTAAAAATATTAAAAGAAGGCCTGGAGAGCGCTTTAAGAAGAAGAACGTTTAGCTTAATAAGCGATCTGACCCAGAGTAGCAGCAGAAGTTCCACATCTTCTGCGTACTTGGCTATAACTTTGCCTGGGCAATTCCGTACGACGCAGGTAATGCCAATGGCAAGATAAACGCTAAGACTTTTCTTACTATACTGCCATAGCTACAAAAGGAAATACTTGGCTTAGACCTCGTCTTGTATCAAGATCGTGACTCTGCTCATCTTTTAAAGTCGGTGTTGAATTAGATGGATCACTACAGCATGGATCATCTTAAGGGCCCTCCTAAGTCTCCTGATCTATTAGTAATGGAGACCTGGGTTAAGCCTCTGCGCCAGAAGTTCTATCAAAGGCACTATGAGACAGCTTATACAGGCATGCAGAGGTTCTACAAAATATGGGCAGAGATAAAGGCTGATAAGATTAATAAGACTGTAGATAGCTATCCTGCGCGCCTCCACGAAGTAATTCAACAGGAGGGAGCTGCAACTAAGTACTGAGAGCTTATACAATTAATTCTACTCGAAAATTCAACTGTAATACACTGTATAGGCGTTATTAAATAACGTGGTGAGCTAAGCGAACAGTAAGCGCTTATCTTCATACTTTTAATTAACACGAGAGAAAGCTTGTCGATGAAGGTGGCGGAATGTTCCGGCTAGCCCATCGCAGAACGGTGACAGCACCAGAGTGAAACACATACCCTAAACACCAACACGAGCACACACATCCCAGCAGTGCCGCATACATATCTCCATCGCTTACATTTCTACCTTTCCTTTTCACCTTCGACGCCGTGTAGATGCGCCAGCCGGCTCGTTTTTTCACTAGAACTCCCGCATCCAGAGCACTACATAATACTTCACTACTAAAACCGCGACTCCCTTGGCTTGATCGAGGTCCATAACTGCTCACAACCCTCTTCTCCGGGCGCCGCCCACTATGTCCTTCTTTGACTTTGATACCAGTCTCCCGAAAGATCGGGGCCATTTTGCCAGCGCCCCAGGCTTTGGCCAGACGCCTGATGCCTTTGCCGGGCTCGGTGGGGGTGCCATTGGCGATGATGATGCGTATGTACAGCTGCAAGAACGAAGAACGCTCTGCTAATTGCAATTGCAGTATTGACTTCGAAGACACCTACGACGGATTAGGCGACCGGCTTGATGAGACTGACGATGCTTTCAATGACGACACCTTTGGCGGAGGCCCTGCCTCCCAGCAGACAGTAGGGAGGGATTTCGACTTCGCCGGCCAGACCTCCAAGATCGCCAACACCATCCACGAGGAGCAGATGCTCTTCCAGGCTCGTCAGCCTCCGTCGCAACAGAAATATCAGCAGGCTGCGGGACCTTCGAAGCCTGCCAGGACTGGTTACGAGAGCTATCATGACCCGAACTACATTCCACAACTAGAGGCACGGGCTGATATCTGGGGCCTCAAGCCTAAGCAAGCTGCCCCTCCGAAGCAGGAGAATCAGGCTCCGGAACCCGCACCGGCGCCCGCTAGGAAAATGCTGAGCTTAGAAGAGGTTGAGGCTATGATGCGTGCTCAGAGCTTGACTCAGGCCCCACCTACTCCTGCCCAACAAACCCAAGCCCCGCCGGTCCCTCAGCAGCAACCCCAATCAATAGCCCATACTCAGGCACCATACCCAGTATCACAGGGTCAGTTTACCGGGCCTCCTCAGATCCTGCAGCGACCCCAACAACAGCACCAAGCTCGCCCGTCTTCGGGACCCCGTCAACAAGTGCATGCCGAATTGCCTGGTCACTCAGTTCAAGGTCCGCCCATTCAACATCCCACTATCCTGCAGAGGCAGCGGTCCGCGCCCAATGACCCAGCCATTCAACAGCATAGGCATGCTCCTTCTCAACCTGCCGCCCAGAGACCACCATCCCAGCCTAGGCAAATTTTGCAAAACCCGAATCGTCTCTCTGGACAAGGTCAGCCAATGGCTCAGGCCGGTCCGCGAGGTTCTCTGCCAGGCCACAGTCGGGGACCGTCTTTCCCGGGCATGGTGATCACCCATCCAGAACAACTTCTCCATCTTTCAGAGGAGCAACGCGCCGCATTTCTTGAAGAAGACGCGAAACGCGCTAAGAGGAATCATAAGATTGCGCTTTTGTCGAAAGACAATGGTCTAATGACCCCTCAGGACAAGAACTTTATCACTCGAATCCAATTGCAGCAGCTGATGGCTGCCACAGGTAACCTTGAAGAGCAGGATCCGGAAGCTGCGCTTGTTGAAGATTTCTATTATCAGGTCTTTAGTCAGATCCGCGGCGCACCAAGGCAGACTCCCCACCAGCCAGCTAACCAGTTCGCCCAAACGTATCTTTTCCAGACGAGCAATCGGTACGGCCCCGGTCGGAGGCAAGGTAGAGGTGCAGACAACCATATGCAGCGTATGGAGCAGCAAGTTCAGCGAGCTGTTGAAGCCGCAAAAGCCAAGCCAAAGGGAAAGTCTCTCGTTATTGAGGGCAGCTTGGGAAAGATCGCTTTCAGCAATGCAAAGACCCCTAGACCTTTACTGAACATTAAGAGGCAGGAAACAGAAAAGCAATCCCATAAGTCTCACAATTCCTCTACCGCGGATCGAAAAGCTACGCTGCGGAACATCGAGACTGTTTATATAACGCTGATGCAAATGGAAGACCACGAGCGATCGTTGCCAGCACCCATCTCTGAAGATAGTGACCCAGATGCAATTCAGAAACACATGGAATGGCGAACGAAGATCGAGGCTTTACACACAAAGCTCTGGCAGGATATCAAGATCATGGAGCCGATCGTTCAGGGGTAAGTTGAGAGAATCTACCTTACGATCAATCCTCACTAACAACACAGCTCCCACACCCCTCATCCATTCATTGCCATCCTCTCCCACGCTAAAGGCAAGAAAGCTATTCCTCGCATCTTCCGCCACATCGATGAGCAAGAGCGCATTACTGTCCTCACCATGATCGTCGTCCACCTGGACAATCTCTCCGTAGTTTCTCAGGCCATTGCTACCCCAGAGGAGCCGTTATCACCGACTATCCGTGAAGAAGTCGAGCTCTTCTCTCACTCCGTGATGCCGCCTCTCTTCGCCCATATCTCTGAATCTCCCCTCAACATCATCATCGGGCTCCTAGGCCTCATCCTCGACCGCACAAACCTCCATGTCGTCGCCCGCACCAAAATTGGCATGTCCTTCCTAACCATGCTCATCTCGCGCGCAGAACTCCTCAAACAATCTGCCCCCGAAATCAACGTCGGAGACTGGGAAAATTGGACCGAACTCTACAACCGGCTTTTCGATGCCGTGGAAACGGTTCTCCCCTTATTGTTCCCGGGGACGGTGAATGATACCGAGGATATGTATGTGTGGCAGTTTTTGGCGGCAATGGGTGTTGGTGCGAGCCCGGAGCAGCAGCAGAGGCTGGTGATTGGGGTTAAGGATAGAGTTATGGAGACGGTAAGTGTGAGCAAGGCGCTGCCGCCGGAGATGGCAGGGGCCAGGTTGGCGAATGTGAATCTTTTTATGAGGGCTATTGGGTTGGATGTTGAGTTGCTTGGATGAGAGAGTCCTAGGAGGAGATGTCATGAAATGATTTGAGCCAGCGGCTTGACACGGATTATACTATACGATTTCGAAGCTGTTTGTCGATTCCTCCAAGGGGTGGGAGGTTTCGGGGCGCTTCTTTGTCGCCCTCGTGGTACGGTTGCAGTTGGAGGAGGAATAGGTAAGTCATGATCAAGGGTCACATCACGAAGAAACGATTGTAGGATATAAAGATTCCACGTGTTGAAGGGTGGTTCTTGACTTTACAGACGAGTATTCTTTCTCATTATTTATAAAAGAGAAGATGCCCAGTTTCTTTTGGGACTAGATTTTCCATAGGAAAAAGAATGATTCTTCTTCGATATGCTGGATATTACTTGACCTTCTATTTTCCCCACCGGCTTTCAATTTCCTGATCCGGTCGTTCTTTAGATTCTAAGCCCCAGTAGGGGAATCCAGAGCTGCGTAGACACATCTGATCGCTATCTGGCAATTGAAGCCTAGCCGTTCCAGTACGGCAAGACGGCATCGTTCGCATTACGCGCATTCCGAGGCGCAGAGAAAGGCTTGTTGTGGAGTTTGTACGAAGTGTTTCACGCACCGCGTACGCATTGTCCGTGAAACGAACGTTGTCGAAGATCTGATCGAAGGATTTACGTATGCTTACACACGTAAGCTTCGGAAGATAGTTCGGCACCGAAGGAAACCGAAGCGTGGCAGTTGAGAGAGAAAGTTTAGTTGGGATAAGTTGGTGGGAGTTGGATGGAGAGGAGTGAGTGGGCGATAGATGGTACGTGGTTCGTGATAATTGGGGGAGTCATAAGTCGTCGATATTTTAGGATATACTGTAAATACAGATCTAAGAGAATCACACAGCAAATGTTCATTCAAAGAACAATAACCTAGTCTTGAGGTGAATAGATCATCTATTCTCTATCATGCAAAGTCGTCTAAGCCATCTCCTGGCTTTGTGATGATGGTTGCCGTCTCATAGCGCCCTCTCCCTTCTTTCCTCCAAAATAATGAGAGCAGATATCCCAGAAAAATAATATATGTACAAGTCCCCCTCTTAAATCTCATCAATACGTCCTCCCTGCTCAACAGAGATACACTAAGCACGAAAGAACGGGTATCTACTGCTTCTTAGGCGCAAACCCCAAAGACTGATTACCACCGTTGAAAGCAACGAACTGCGCCTTAAACATCGTGTCGCCGTAAATCTGAAGCCCAGCACCACCGTTACCCTGGACACCACCGAAGCATGTTGTGTTCGCCTGATCGACTGTCGCGAACGTGATCTGGTTTCCAGGGATGACGGCCATGTAGTCATTGCCAATCGCAACAGCCATATCGGGCAGTTGAGCATCGCAGGGGTACACGAAGCCACCGACTTGTGCGCTATTGACGGCGTTGGGGACGGCGGAGTAGTACGCCTCAGCGACCGCCTGGTCAACAAGCAAGAGCGAAGTTCCGGTATCAGCGATGGCCTTGCTGGCAGTCGGGTTCTGCTGTTCTTGGCCGTTGACAGAAAACTTTGCGGAATCGAATTGCCAGAACCCAGACGAGGCGTTGACGGGGATCCAGGCCATTTCGCCAGTGAACTTGGTGTTGTCAATCTTGCCAAATTCATAAGTACCAGTGCCGTCTGGATCCAGGTCGGCGGTGAAGACGGGCATGTCGAGGTCGTTCATTACGTTGTCGAAGAAAGTCTTTTGCGGTGTTTTCTTGGTGCCATCGTTGACGGTGTTGAGTTGGCTAAAGGCAAGACCGACGAGTCCATCAGTGTTGGTGTCCTCAACGAAGGAGCGGGAGACCGCAGTTGCGAGCTCGACCGCCTGGTTCTCGACTGTGACTCCGCCGATGTTGACTTTGTCTGTACCGACGATGCCTGCCGCGCCGGAGCCGTCACCGTACGAGATGGAGAATTGAGCACCCTGGATTTGCTTGAAGCTGGTTGATTTTTGAGCATCGAAGGCAGAGTGCTGGCCGATGGATTGTTGTGGAAGCTCTGTGCTGAATACCCAACTAGACAACATGTGAGCTTAGTTTGTATGGATAGCTGGTGCCGAAACTTACAGGTCAGATGAGCCGGAGTCAAAGTCCAGGTTCAAAGTCTGGCCACCAATCTCAACCGGGGAAAGAAAGAGTGCGGCATTGTCCTCTGGGTTGGCGGCAACCTCTCCCGTTCCATTCGCTGTTCCATTGCCAGCATTGACCTTTGGCGTCAATTTCGCCCCTTCTCCGTTCTTGCGCGCCGCAATGAACCCCCAACCGTACTTGGCATACGCTTTCCTCATAGCGTCGTAGCCATTGAGACCGCGGGGATGCGCTGGGTTGAGTTGTCGTGGTACCTTGAAGGATCGTTTCTGTAGATTCCTCTTCCGTGCGGGAGCTGGAGCAGCGAGGACTATGGCCGCGAAAAGAGTGACGAGGAAGAAGAGTCGGAGTGAAGGCATCTCGAACTAATGCTGACCGGCAGCCGCGACGATTAAGGCACTCGTCAAATGAGGGAAAAGGTTTGTACACTATGTACACGAATGAAGGAAGAGAAAGGTAGTCTCCCACTGCTCCCTCGAAGAAGACAAAAAGGCTCGGCCTGGTGAGGTATCGAAGGACAAACCGCCACTCATGCACAGCGGGAAACAGATCTAGATAAAAGAAGGGGACTGAATATGTAAAAATGGAAAAGGAAAGGATATGAAGGAATAAGACAATCCGATGAATGAAAACTCAAGGCAAAGGCCAACGTCGACGCATAAACGAAGCAGTCAAGAAGATATGAGAAGTTTAAGCATGTACCAAGCCCGGCAGTGCGGTCCACGCAAAGACTCTGGGCGATACAAAGGCCGTGGGAGGCTCCCATCCAAACGAGAGGCTCCGTGTGCCACCATTGCAAACCATCCATGCCCGAATGAAAGCCATGTTCGTGGCGGCGAATGCTTGAAGTTTGCGCAACAGAGCTTGGAGATGGCTGCATGTGGTTAGCTGGCTACTAAAAGCGGAATTGGGGTCCGCATAGCAAAGGATGATTGGAGGCATTTGTGAAAAGCTTTTGCCGACGGCTGTGGAAAAGGTTGATGGACCTCATACGCGTACTGCGTGAGAGCAGTGATGGTGTTGAGGAGTTGTGGAGCCTAGCACAGGCATTGGACGAGGGCTGATGAAGCGGGCAGTCAGCGTTTCAGGGCTGCGACGAGGAGCCCACATAGCTTGTCGTAGCTTGGCCATGCGAAACCACTACCATGTGCGGTTACCTAATCACGAGTCCAGCGTTTTTGTTTGAAGTGGCGGACAATTAAGCAAATCACAAAGCCTAGCAGGGACTGCATTGTCGCAGGAACATGTTTCACGTGAGGGCGGGCCTGCCAGATCGTTTATAGCAGAGATGGACGCGCCGAACGAAACCCAAATGCTCACCATCCTGTTTTGAAGCTGTGAGAGCGTTTCGGTAAACGGACTGACCGGGTGGCATTCTTCTATCCGGGGAAGCTTGTTCGCTGCCCAGAGACATTGTGAGCCTCGAATGGTAAGGTGTGCTTCCCGATTTGGCACACCATAGTTGGAAATCTCAAATCCTCAACCGTCATCTGATCCTGGACCAGCGCGTAGAAGTGATCCGAATGGTAAGAGCAATGAATGTGGAATGGATGTTATTGGGAGAAAATGAAATCCAGTGTGAAACGGAAATGCAAGTACCGAGTAGGAAAGAAATTGGCCTTGAAACCTGCAATCCAAGTCCACAATACCTCATGTGCGAGGCATCAACAAACCGAGGCCCTAAGAACAGAATAGGGATAGATTCCGTAGAAGAACGCGCAAGAAATCTCAGCGAAACATCAAGCCTCAGGCCAAGTCTTCCACCCGTCGATACCTAGTCCTGATATTTTGTGGCTGAATCTTCGTTTGCAAATCGCAGCATTAGCATCGCATAAACATCTACAAGATGAATGTCCCCTTTCATTCTGTGTTCACTCCGTCTACGCCACAATCTCTGATAGGTGTACGACTATTGTCGGTTGCTTACGTCCTGAGGCTTCCCAAGATTTAGCTTGCTGTCTCAGGTAGCGCCGGTCACCTCATATAAATATGTATCCCTTCAATTCCAGGCATCCGGTGCGGGATCGCCTTCACCGAAATATTCAAGGAAACGGAGGAATTTCGTTGTCGGAATATACGCTACTTCAGTCAAGAGATATTCATCTTAGGTCATTCGAGGAAACAAGGTTCGTGAGTATTATTTTGTACAATACCAAACCTAATGCTTAGTCCTATCCCAAATTTGGAGCCTGCTCGTTCAAAACCGCCCCTAGATATTCTGATCTTTTTCAGTCTACGTCTAAACGAATACCACTCACCGTCCCAAGACTGGTTAATTTTGAGAACTTGGAGGGTAACGGCTGCTGTCCTCCCATGAATCGGTCTCTAGTCGGGGGTCTCTTTGCTCAATGCTTCCTTCCGATATGCTTAGACTAACCCCAAGTACCACCGCCTCCCCTACCCTGTCTCTTCTGTGCCGATAGTCTCCAATCATCCTCGCCCGCAAACCTATTGTGAAGCGGTTGTATGCGTTCTGCCTTCTTTCTCTTACTCAATCGATCGGTCGGCGCAACCTTGAAGAAGGTCGGCGCGGCCTCGACCAACCACTTCGGCTCGATCGCGCTGCAAATGTGCATGTACTCCTTCGTCGTTTCGACCAACGAATGGTAAAGAACATGTTCACTTGGCTTCCCAAACAAGGCAGAGCTCGGATGAAGGAACACAGGAGTGCCCTCAACCAGTGTCTTGTATCCTTCAGCAGGATCCTTTCTTGCTGAGTTACGGAAGAAGCCAGAGCAGAGAGCTTGCCTGACTTTGATCGTGTTTCGACTGCATGACGCGATTTGATGCTTGTGGCGGCCCATAATGATGAGGAGCTGCTCTCGGACATCCTTAACCCTCTTCATGTTCTTGGGCTGGATGTAGTTCTCGAAGCACCATGGTGTCGAATAGTTCGAATGTTTCCAAGCGTTGTATACGTTGAGAAGAGTGATGTGGTCTCCTGAGGGATCATGGAATTTGGCTTTCTTCTGATCTGCTTGTTGCTGCTTATCCCTCGGCCGATGAAAGACATTCTCAGTGGCAGAAATCATGGCGACAATCGTGAGAACTTCATCCGAGCATTGCATTTCAACCGATTTGATCAAAGCCTTTGACAAAGTAGGATCCATCGGGAAGTCCGCCATCTGGCGTCCTAATCTGGTCAATAGACCTTCGTCATCCAGTGCCCCCAGGCAATACAGCTCTTCGAGGGCCGTAAGCATGGTGTTTGTAGGTGGCGGATCCATGAAGTCAAAATGGAGGAGATCATTGATGCCCATGGCCTTGAGCATCAAAATGACATTTGACAAGTTCTGGCGCTGAATTTCGGGTATCGTTGTCGGAAGCATTTCGCTTTGGAAGGCAGCCTCTGTGTACAGTCGGAAGCACTTCCCAGGTCCAGTTCTACCAGCTCTTCCACTTCGTTGCCGTGCTTGAGCTTGACTGATAGGTGTGATTTGCAGTCTGTCCATGCCAAGTTTTCCATCGTAACTGCTCTGCTTGACAAAACCAGGGTCAACGACGTAGTAAATCCCGTCGATTGTCAGACTAGTCTCTGCAATGTTCGTCGCAATGACGACCTTACGGCTGCCTGGCGGAGCTGGCTCGAAGATTCGACTAGCGACTTCAGAAGGAAGAGCACCGTAGATGGGCAAGATGATCAATTCCGGTACATTCGGTCCCAATCCTTTCATTCGCTCATAAAGAATTTCGCAAGATGAGTCGATCTCCTCCTTTCCAGTAAGGAAGAGCAGAATGTCACCGGCCGGCTCGGACAAGTGAATCTGCATAACGGTGACTAGGGCGGCATCCAGATAATCGGACTCAGGCTCCCGACTGTACATAACCTCAACTGGGAATGTACGTCCAGGGATGGAGAAGATCGGGCACTTGTTGAAATACTCTGAAAACTTATCAGCATCCAATGTGGCGCTAGTGACGATGAGTTTCATATCCGGTCTTCGTTTGAGCGTCTTCTTAAGCAAGCCGAACAGCACGTCGGTAGCGATCGTACGCTCATGGGCTTCGTCAAGCATGATACAGCTGTATCGGGATAGCAGGGGATCCAAGAGAATTTCTCTCTGCAGAATACCATCTGTCATATATTTGATCTTGGTGTCCAGGCTTGTACAGTCTTCGAATCGAATAGTATAGCCGACTTCGTGACCAAGCCTACAGCCAACTTCTTCTGCCACACGCTTCGCTACACTCATCGCTGCAACACGCCTTGGCTGTGTGCATCCAATGGTTCCTTCGTTGGCATAACCAGCTTCCGCGAGGTACTGTGTCATTTGCGTAGTCTTTCCAGATCCAGTATCTCCAACTACGATGAGAATTTGATGAGCTTTCACGGCTTCTAACAACTGACTTCTAAACTTGAAAACAGGGAGACTCTCCCTCTGTTCCTTGATACTCAAATTCGTTCGTTTTCCGAACGAAGCTTCTTTGCCAGTGGATATACGCTTCCATTCTGGTATAGCTTCAGTCGGCTGATTTGATCGAGCATTTCGAAGATCACTTGCGAATTGTCGTTGCTGCGCCATAGGGTCGTTCCACTGACTACTGAGATCCACTTGCGCCGCTTCTTTTGCAGCCTTTTCTTGGGCCTCTTGCTGGCGTAACTCGCGACGTTCTCTTGCCAAAGAATCTCCAGCCATCGCAGCACGATTGAGCGATCCATCTGGGGCTTTGACGACTCGGATAGGTGAGAGTTCCAAGGACTGCTTGGTCTGACCAGCCAAAAAAGGGGGCTCTTCTTCGCGAACTTCAATGTCGACGTCATCTTCTTCCTCAAACCCGCCCTCCCCGTTGATGGCTGCATTGTACTCCTCGTCGATATCCGGGTAGTCCGATTTA
Source organism: Zopfia rhizophila CBS 207.26 (assembly GCA_010093925.1). Classification (NCBI taxonomy): domain Eukaryota; kingdom Fungi; phylum Ascomycota; class Dothideomycetes; family Zopfiaceae; genus Zopfia; species Zopfia rhizophila. Next base: position 252,539 of record ML994624.1, read on the forward strand.
GGAATAACGCCGGACGCAATTAGCTGCTTAATCTCCCATCGTTCCGGTGATGTCAACCGCTTCCGCTGTCCGTTATTCCTCCCGTTCATGCCATCCTCGAAAACCGGTACGGGGTCATTGACACCAGGGGTACCTCCAAGTCCCTGCATATTTGCTCCTGAGGCTATTCGTCTCTGAGGCGCCAAGTCGCGGCCAGTAGCCTGATCCACCTCTTTCATCGATAATGATATCCTGTTGTTCTCCAGCTTAATGACTTTGACTTTGACGTCCTGCCACCTTGACACTAAATCCGATGGATGGTTTACGCGGGCCCCTTCTTGCATCTGGGTAACATGAACTAGACCATCAACTTTGCCGCGTACGCCCTGCAGGTTCACAAATACACCAAAATCCTTTACCCCGGTGACCTTGCCATTATAAACCTTGTATAGTACAGGCTCGTCGTCGATTTCGGGGGTTGGCGGGCGGCGGAAGTCGTCATCCTCGTCTCTATACTTACTTCGCCTTCGACTCTTCTTCTCCTCCCGGTCCTCTCTCGTCCTTGTGCGACCGAACTCGTCCTCGTACACAAATTCGTCATTCCGCGACCGACGTGGGCTCCGCGATCGCGACCTGGATCTGTATCTGTGCCGTTTGCTTCTGCTCCAATCCCTTTCGCCATCTCCATATGGGCTTATGCTCCTTTTCCTTGATACGTTCTCCCTTGGTGCTCCAGAAGCTTTGCTAGCCAGTCCCTCCAACATTGCAAAAGTATCATCCAAGGCATCCAACTTCGGCTCCTCATGAACCCCGTTCCCCACTTCCCCAGGCTCCTCTTCGAATGCAGGTGCTTTATCTGGAATCGCCAGGCCCTTAAAAACTCTCGTCTTCCGATCTCTGTCATCTTCAGGGTCCACGGCCCCATATTCCTCCTTGCCATTGCTTTTATTCTTGTACTTCGGATGCAGCGTCAAGATGAGCCTGTCAATACTCTCAACCAAGGACTGCGGAAACTCGGCGCCCATTTCCTCCAACTGCGACTTGAATTCCGTGAGTGATTTGGCTTTGCCATGTTGCGCAATGACAAACTCGGCGAGGGTTTTGTCGGAGATGCCAAGGTGATTCTGGAGTTCGGAGGTTACTTTGGACACAAGAGATAGGAGTTCGAGAGAGGCGAGATCGTCCATGGTCGCGTTTACGACCGGCAGGGCGTTGGTGTTGAAGGTGTTGAGTGAGAGAAGTTGAGAAGCTTTGAAGGCGATATCTTGGCAAAATATTTTGCCAAGCACAGCAGCGCGATGAAGGCTTGAGCTCAGACATCAATCGCCTATCACGACCAGATATGTTGCTAACCACACATTCACTCAACCCGCATCATAATTTACCAAACTCTCCTCCTATTAAATATCCCGACTGCGCCGTACATTTATCGCATACTATAATTTCAATTAGGGCCTGCCAGCCCATATTCGATTCGCTCTATTCTGATTCTGCAGCTATGAATTGTACAGGAGTGGTATAGGAAAGCACCCATGGGTGACGCCAGCATTATCATGCGTAATCAAAAAGAATAACTGCTGCTAATCAAATCTAAAAGTTCTGCTGAGTGGAGCGAGAAAAAAGTCGAGCCTACACATAGACCGGCAGTGAATTATGGATATTCTGGCCTGGAAGAGTAGATTTATTAAGATTGAAGGGAAATAACACACACACTCCGCATGCCAGTACGAATAATCGAGGGCTATCCTTCAGGGTTGAGAGCTGTTTTGGAAATACGCCTGTGTTAAGGGCCAGAGGAGTGAGAGCATCTCAGCAGGGATTTGGATTTGAATGCAGATGTAAAAGACAACGCTTGGGTTTGGGCAATAATATTATTAGGGCGGTGTAAAATTTCAGGAGGCCCTGAGTTATCTACATTCACAGGGGAGGGGTCATGTTAATACATTAGCCATTCCGAATATTATCGAATACATTCAAACTATAGACTTGGAGCATCACAAACTCCATTTACACGCACATGTCCCGAGCCATCGCTTTCCTATGATGAGGGATCTTGGTATCACTCGGAGATTCAAGTGTAAAATATCAGAAAGCTCTCACCACGATAAAGGAGAGTATATGATCAACTGATTTCAGGATGCTAGAGGAGACCGTATCAGTCATCTTCTGTACTACCAAGGACAGCTGGCAGTCGACGGAGACCAGCTTTTCAAAGCCTCAATCGAGGAGGGGGCGCTCCTCGTAACATCACGAGTGCGCTTGTGAGGAATAGCCCATGGTACGAAGACAGTCCTGAGTTGGCTGACTACGATTTGCCTGCATGAATTGCCTGCTACATACATGATGTCAATATATTGACTCTGACTTTTCAGGCTCAAAATAACAACGGGTGTTAACTTACAATAGCACTCAGGGCGAGGAAACGTGGCGCACCACGAACTAAATAACCCTACATTGTCCGCAATTAAGCCTATAGGAAGCTTCGCAGAGCCCGATCCAGGCGTACCGACACAAGGATTCCAAATTAAGAGGGGAAGGGGCGGTGGATGTGTTGCGAGATAGAGGGTAAGGTGAGTAGGCCTCCTTTCAGTCTGCCTCCTCTTTCTCGATGATGGAAAAGAGCAACGAGAGATGGACGGAGTCCGCTTTGACATTCCAACAGCAGAGTCATCTTCGGTTGTCCATATTGTAAGCCAGATTAAATGAGTCTGATCAACTTCGCAATTGGACCTGCAGCCATCCAAGCTGACTCAATCATAGTGCCGACAGCTACTCTTTCGGCATAGAGCCCTCGATGAGTCCATCGAATGAGCATCACATTCAAGGCATCCGCTTCCGAAATCTGCGGATTAGGACAGTAGGACCGCCCTGAAGAGGTCGCCATATTCGAAGAGAATCTCGTGCGGGAAAGGAGCACGAGTTCAAATTGTGGGCTTTGGGGCGGCCAGGAGCAATTGGTTTTGCTGTCCATGAGCAACCCGATACGCTTTCTGGTCGCATTGCAGAGGATGGTCTTGAATTTGCTTTGTTGTTCGGTGTTGAGGAATTCGTAAAGTGGTTCTACTCTCTGGTTCAATGGGCTGACGATATACTGCTCCATGGTTCTGAGGCGGAAGTCCACAACACTAATCGTTTGGGCGGTGAAGCAGAGCACCGGTCCGGAGAAACCGGAACATGGAGACATAGGTCGTTCATAAGTGTCCTTCGGATAGGTAATGATCTGATAAGGGACTCGAATATCTCTTTGAACAGGGAAAGATCCCGTGTGCGATTCAACCTGGAAAGAAGAGATCTCTGATCTTATTTCCGGAAGTTCAAAGTCTGCAGCATCATCAATTCGCCCAGGATTCGTTTGGCGGGTCATGTGTTCGATTGCACCTTGCCATCCAGCCCAAGACCAAGTTGGAAGATAGTCTGTACAGGAAGCTTCATCATACTTTCTAGGGCAATAATGTTCCATAGGTCCAGCAGGTATCCATAGGAGAGCAAGGTCAAGAATTGCTCCGGGGAGACCGTAATGAAAGGTACCACCCCCTGATTCATCCAACGTAGAAGCAATACCAGAAAACGCTCGAAGTTTGTCTTCGTCATCAGACAGCTGCCGCTGTGTATAGTTTCGGACAACAGAGTCATAGCAGCGGAAGAAATCTAGCCAGAAGTAGTCCTTAGCAGCTTGAGGTCTGGTTTCAAACTCGAGTATTGGGTTGACAAGGTGCCTTTTAGCAATTTGAACAGGTTCATTATCCTCGGAACGCAAGGAAGATCGGCATTGGAAGTATACCTGCCAGTCTGTGAAGTAAAGACATCTCGAAGACAGCATTCGCTCTTGATATGTCCATGCCCGGCTCTCATACGTAGATGACAGAATTGCAAGGTCCAGAGACGGTGCTATCGCTTGTAGTTCCACGCCCTTCCGCATCTTGATGGGCTTGAGAGTGCTCCGACTGCCCAGACTGACACCCGGCAGTCGACTCTCTGCATTTTGGCCAGATATATTGATGATGGTTGCGAATGCGTGGCGATATATAACGTTCATGTGAGTGATCTGGGGATCGCGATGTATCGGATCGTCCTGGATTATGCACAGAGAGTCGACCCAAAGATATTGGACGTTGATCTGATCCGTGAAACGCATAGCATCGCGAATGACCTGCGGAATCGCATTGATATGACGAAGTAAAGCACCCTGCTCCTGTAATTCTTTCAATCTCGGCTTCGTAAGGTGGAAAGTGCAAGCTCCCCCCCATACATAACTAAGAGCCAGATACTGGCAGTCCGACCGTTTTGGGACGATCTGTCGATTGACAACATCGATGAGAAAGATGTCTAAGGGCGTGTCCTTATCCTTGACCTGACTACAAGCTAAGTGGTTACATGAGCAGTCATGTAGCCACTTTTCCACCTCTTTCATGCCTAGTTGTGAAAGTTCCGTGATGGCTTTGGTGTCCCGTTCAGATGTCGATGGCATGAGCAGTCCAGGATCCGGCAATGGGTCCTTCGGTCGAGAAACCAGGATTCTCCCCAGCGGAATGCTGCCAGTGGATATGTTGAGCACTCGAAAGTCAACATACACGCGAATGCTTTGCGAACGAGAGCCATGTTGTCTAGATATTGTTGCAGAAAGCATATGGAGAAAGTGAAGAACTATGCTGCAGAGCACACATTGCTGTTCCTTGGGATTTAAATAGAAGGATTTATACAAAAACTTGCCATCTGCTACCTGTTCGAAATCTATCTCCCGACAAATGTTGCAGAGCTCTGATCGCAAGAATGTGGGAGGCTGAGAGCTAGGCAACAATAGCAGGTCATCCTTATAGAATTTGGGCGGAACAACTTTCTGGGATGCCTTCGGGTCTTCACTTCTGATGCGTCTGTGTAATGCCAGAGTACGTAGCTTGTTGGAAGGAAATGACATAGCGACTAAAAACTCAGAGGGAAGTGAATGGAAAGCAGAGGGTGGACAGGATGTCTTTATGTGATAACCAATGTGTTCTCTGATTGATTGGGTGGAAAGCGATGCTCGCTTATAGCCCGGCTTATAGTACCGTCTAGATAATGCTCTCGACACGATTTGTATCAGAGCTAGAGGGGTGCAGGAGGCCAGCAATGTGTGCATCCATCACATGGTTCTCCCTCTTCTTGTCTATTTATTTTGGGTACGAACGTTGCGCTTTACTCATTGGAAATTTCCACTAAGATTGTCATGAGCTAGAGGCATCCCTGAGTCTAACCTCCTGCAGATGAGGCATTCTGGATTCGGTTTTGGCTATTAGAAATGTAAAGTACGCGATACCTACCAAGCCGACCATCCATCTGAGGTCAGCACTATATACATATTCCACAGTCTTGAAGATGCAGTGCCCTCCGGACCTTCTGAGCCTTGAGGCTGAGCCTACCTGCCAAGCGGCGCAGCAACCCGTCCAAGCCCGGGTTTTGGGGCCAACGTCTCGTAATCGCGTCTCGCATACTGCAGCCTCAAACCCCAGCTCTCTTAATTACATGATCCGGCCTGAAGGACGCGAAGTCAAACAAACTTCGTTCCTGACGTACATATCATGAATATTCAGGCCTCTAAATCATCCAATATCAGAGTTGTAATACGAGCTTGAGCTTATTCTCTTTCATGATGTCTTTCGGCATCTCGGTTGGTGATATCATCAAGGTGTGCGACATTGCCACGACTGTTTACAAGAATTGTAAGTCTTCAACATTGCCAACAGTTCAAACTGACTTCGTGCAAGGTCGCGACTGCCCTGGGGAATACAAGGCTCTGACCACCGAGGCGCGCCAATTAACCAACGTGTTACGAGATATCGCCGACAAAGTCGAGGAAGACAAGATACCAGCCAGCAAAATGCCACAACTACTGGACTCCTACGGAGGATGTGTAGAAGTACTTCAAGAGCTTGATGGGATACTCAACCATTACAACAAGCTGGATACAAAGAGCAAGAGGGCATGGGACCGCTTGACATGGGACTCGGAAAAGTCTCGTACACTTCGTGGGAAGCTGACGGCGAGTGTGGTTATGCTAAACGGGTTCTGGACTTCCCTCATACATGACAACCAAGTGCTCATTATTGAGGCCTTGGGGAGGCTGGAACGAGATTACACCGGGGGACATAGAGAAGAGAGTTTGGCGTCAGTGGAGAAAATAGTGTCCTGTGCTGCAGAGGACGAAGATGAGGACGATGAAGATGCAGCATGGGCCCAGATTATACGAGATCTTGAAGATGTTGGCATATCACCTCAGGACGCGCTCGAGTATCGGGACTTTATTATAGACTGGTTCGTTCGGGCGGTCAACGAAGGGAGATTGATGGAAAGGTCTGTAGAGCATGCTCAAGCGCAGGGCACTACTGGGAGCCTTGGAACTTTCCCTCAAGATCTCGAGGTGGCTCTCACTGTCCCAAAAGCAGCTAGCGTCGAGCGGATGCCAAGTTGGGAGACACCATCCTTTCCGCCGGTGATAAAGAGAGGGCCAGTTCCAATATCTCCATCTCTACCTTCTGTACCACAGCAAAGAGAACCTTCAAGGTATTCCATAGAACACCAAGAGACATCACTATCTCCAAGGTCGACCTCACGTCCAGCCAGCCACAGATCTACATCCCCAGCTGCTCAAGCCAACCGTTCTTCCGCAGAAGCCAGCCCAGCGCTCCCAGTCATTTCACCCGTCCCTTCTGGTACCCAGTCCTCGACACCGAGTATTAATCAACAGCCAATAAGTCTCCCGGCCATAACTCCTCCGTCCCAACCTCCACCGCCACCTGGAATGGAATACTATACAGCCCTCCGTCCAGTTGGGTCGATGTCCAACCTGCCATCGCTGGCAGCTGTCGAACCGCAGCCGTCCATAACGGTCCAGCAAGTACAGATTCCGCCAGTCTCTGCCCCCTCACCACCTATGCAGTCACCGCCCGCTTACGACCAGCTCCTGACATCATCGGACGGAAATCTGATCTGGACCGCACAGAGAATTGTCGCTGCCTGGAACAGCCGTGACTTTAATGCAGCTGAGAAGCATCTTGAGAATCAGCTGGCTGCAGTTGAACGAGGAGAGACTATCACAATCCTGAACAATGCTGGACAGCCTGATCGTCGACTTCTGAGGCATCTGATAGGAGTATGCGCTTCATACTCAGGCAACTTCCTCAAAGCCAAACGAGTCTTTGAAAGTGCGTTCAATGGTATCTACCTCAGCGGTACCAATATAGATGAGGGTGATATTGCTGCTGCTCGGTGGCTGGGTGATACTTGTCTGCACTTGAACGAACCCCAGAATACCGCTCTAGCTTGGGCAGTTGCGCTAGAAGGTTCCATCGAACGCTATGGGATTGCGCGCGATGTAACAAGGCGCGTATTTGAGGAGCTCCACATGCTCGACAGCCGCATCCAGGGCCTCCAGATGCTTGCAACTTCCTTCTCCCACTTCAACACCGACTCCACAGATATCTTCATGAACACGCATACCATTGAAAAATCCCGACTTGTCAATTCAGTCAGAGACCGCATGAAACAGATCGCTTTGATCCCATCCGCATCTCCTACCTACACAGTAGCAAATCCGTATTCAGCAAATTCAAAGTACTATCGACCAAAGACAGAATGGAAAGTTGCGGAGGGATTTCTTGTCCAACCTCTAATCTCTCTAAGTTCTTGGCCATTGCAATATGATCCTACGTTTTCGCCCTTCGATGCGATAAACCTGTACAAAGATATGACGGCGCCGTTCAAGGAATACCAGTGGACGAAATTTGCATATGACGGCCTCCCGACTGTCGGGTTGATCCATGCTAAGGATTTGCATTATGTCACGAAGAGGAACATTAGATGGCTGGTTCAAACTGTTGAAACCGGACTTAAAGAGATGGGCATTGAATACAGGGTGCAGGGGGCGCAGATCCTTTGCCGTTTGAATCAGAGGAGAAGTCAGCTGGCGTTCTTTGAGTCCATTGGAATCAATTTTAGGAAGCTGCAGTTTCGGTCTATGTGGGGACTGAAGGTGACAAAAGTTTTGAAGGCAACGAGAGGGACGCCACCGACAAACGGGAACACTTTCGTAAGCTTAGAGATTCAAAGAGATACCGAGGGTTTTAGGGATATTGTGAAGGGGATCTGTGAGAGAGCAGAAGATGAAGAAAGGATAAACGGGTTGCATGCGCGTGCGGACATAGGATCCAAAGCCACAGAGGCCGCATCCCCTCAGTTCCGGCATGGAGACAAGGTGTCCTACGGGTGAGGAAGCATACTCCACTGTTTCCATGATCAATATCAGGAAGGGGCTGGCACGCCAGTCAGACGCATCCAAGGGTACACAGCACCTTACAACCAGCAACATACTCACGCCATCCCTAGCTAGCCATGTTGTAAGTTGCGGCCTCTGAGATCAGGAGGCTCTGCAACGCTAATTATACCTGCACAGCCAGAGGGACTCTTGCTTCATTACATGTTGCACGCTAGTGCTCATAGTCAAACCTACAGTATTTCTTCCCGTACCATTCGCGTCAGCGTATGCTAAGTTATGCGAAGACGGTAACGAGTCTTCCCAAGAGTTTCTCCACTTGTTTAGGAAATGACAGAATAAGTGGATAGAAATCAGGTTCTGTGTACGCGAAGGATGCCGCTAGAAAACGGGGGAGGAAAATGGCGTTGGTACCTATTCACTGGCGTCAAAGCATGGGCTATATATTCCCGCGAACCCTATTATAGTACCCAAAATAAGTTTTATTAATAGATTTAATATAGTTACTAAGAGTCTATCACCTCCACTGCTGATACATCATCCCCTTACTGTCTGAGGCATTATGGTCCGTGCGGGTACATTACTTATTTGCGCGAATTCAAGCATTCCTATTACTTTTTGCCTGTAAGTGCTCAAACCAACAGTTTCCTTCTTTACAAAGATGAATCTGACAAACTGAACACCCGTAGCGACTTCTTGGTGCACGAACCTTCCGCCGTTTTTCTCTATTTTGCCCAATTCGCACAGAATTTACAGACAGTTCCTTAACGGTTTTTCGTTTTGCACCTTGTTGCACTTCTCTTCCTGCGGCCATACATGCTTTACAAGCCTTGGCATCTCTTGAAAGAACAATATCATCGTCACACTGCTTAGAAGAGCCAGATTGAACTACATTCTTTAAATTTGTACAAACTCCTTGGACATTAACTGGGAGACTATATTTTGATGAAGACGAATAGGACATCAGCTGATTTGCTAGTTCTGTTCGAAATTTAAGATGTCCTGACTCCTTTTTCTTACTATGGCCTAAATTCATCCAGATTAGAGCAGAGTTACAAATAGTGGTTTCAAAGAGAAAGTTCCAAAGTGGTTTCCAAGTTCGATATTGTCGCCGTTTCGTACGATAATAGGAACGAATTTGATCAGCACGATCTACACCGTTCATAAAGTGGTTGTACATATCAATGAATTCAGGGATCGCAAGTTTTTTAAACGATTGTTCTTTAAATACCTCTTTTATCCACTCATTTGATTTTGGCCTTCTTCTTGTTCGAAACGTCTTGAATTTTCCATTCGAAACAGTTGTCAATAAAAAGGACGAGTTGAGCATTTTTTCATGTAAGCTGGAGCACCTTTTGATTGGTAGAGAGTCGGCCGGAGACCTTTCCCCATGGGATGTGGTTCGTCCACTTAATTTAAGATCTAAAAGTCGTTGATCCATGCCGAAAAGCTTCTCCTTTTTAGGCTTTGTCGTACGCGGATTCTGGCTCAAATTCTGACTCGAACTCTGTGAGTTTTGGTACTTTTTCTCTATGTTTTCTTCCCGTCTTGTTTGTGCCGTTCGTACGGTACCACCAGCACCAATCCCAAGATCTCGAAGTGTACTAAAAGCCTTTAAACTTGTAAATAGGTGATCAAGCCAAACAACATGTCCACGACTCTGATTTGGCATTCGGGTCATTATTCGAGTACAACTAATTGTGTTTGTTAAACTTTTGCTCTTCCTAAATTTTTTGAAGTCCTTATGGCTCTTAGTCTTTCTAATTACTTTGGACATGCTAAAGTGTCACCGAGTAGCGCTCTTTGTCATCAAGTAGTGCTCTCGCCATCTCTCACCTCTAACCCTCATGGCGTCAGCAGGTTGCGTACACTCCTACGTACACTCCTACGTACGCTCTTACATACTGTCCACCTTGATTGTGTATATAGATTGAGTCTTCCACTCATTTAATTAATCATGGGTTGCTACATTGATTCCCTGCACTCGGTTACAGTTATGAGCCCGGCTCGTGCTGTCAATCCTCTGCGTAACTAGTATACCAACGCTTGCACAATCTTTCAGAATCTCATTGCTATTGTCAATCTTTTGCATACTTCCTCAGCACTTCTTTTGATTTATTTCTCATTACTGCCATAGCTACATCTCTTTTATCAGACAATCAGGTGATCCACAAGACTACTGTAGTTCTTGCCACCTCAAAAGACTTCCACAGTTGGTTGTTTCTTGTCAAGGTTGCGGCACTGAACACTGGAGTGTGGTCTTACATTAATCCTGATCTTGCTAGAAATAAGCTGTCAAAGAACGATCTCCCAAAGAAGCCTTTACCTAGGGAGATCCAGCCAGCACAGCTAGATGCTAACAGGACGGTCTAACGCAATGCAGCCGCATCAGTAAGGGACCTGGACAGAGATTGGCTAGCTATTTACAGCACAGAGTTTTCAATCTATCGTGATGACTTACAGGAGTTCAATTGAATTAGGAAAGCCCTTGCAGAGATTACTATGTACATTAGTAAGACAATTGACAAACGCCATATATTAATTATCCAGGACCTCACTAAGCCGTGCGACCAACTGAAGGCCCTTGCAAAGCAACTCTGCTCAACAGACGCAAGCTGTAAACGGGAGGTTGCTGCTGAGTATAACCAAGTCAGGCTCTGGAAAGGAAGACAGAATGTGGATAAGTGGCTTAAAGAATAGCAAAACGCCTATGTGCTAGCAAAGAAACTAAACCTACCAGAGGTTCATGAGAATCGAGCACAAGAAGATTTTGTACTGGCCATTAAGGCCATACACCCTAAGTTTGCTAAAGCTCTTAAAGTACATTTATCAGAAATAAAGCTAAAGAACAAGACTTTTCCTATAGTTAAAGACTTTTAGGCTTGCTTCATCAACTTCCACCGCAAACTAAAGGACCTAAAATGGTCAATTTTGGCTATTTAGCTTATGCTACACTAAATAATTAAATTACCACCTACACCTACACCTAGTGATAATACAAAGCCACACAAACCTTGTTTATGTGGCAACAATTATTAATTCCGAGATTACCCATATCTCTTTGCCTGGAATCGATTAAAAGACTAGAAGCTAGATACTTAGAAAGAAAAGAAAGTAAAAGACAAGCTTTACAAGAACTGGAAGCTGAGAGCAACTATAGAAAAAATCAAGAAGCAAGAAAAGTAGAAAAAAGAGAAGTAACATAATTCTAATACGGTAACACCCCCTTAGAGACCCATTAATATAGGCTCTCCTTTGGAAATGGCTCCGCATACATTATTTGCAACTATGTACAGATCAAGCTTCTCTACCACTTGTTTAAAGGCTATGTATTTTCTCGAAAACACCTGGATTCTAGATTCTAGAGCAGACATACATATGTGTAATAACAACGTCAATTTCAGAACTCCTAAACCTACTATTCCTGACAAAGATGTCTTAATTGCCAGTAGTAGTTAAATATAGATTAAAGTATGGAGAAATGTTATAATTAGAGTTAATATGCTAACTGGCTTTTAAGCTATGAACTTGCATAATGTTGCACTTATAAGATTATTCTTTACTAATATTGTAGTGCTTTCCAAAGTAATCTAGAACAACATCTATTTTAATTTAAGTTGTAATATACTATATAGTAGTAAATTAGATGCTACTATATATACTATTAAGCGTGTTAGTAAATACTAGTACTTAATATATTATCTAATTACTTCTAATACTTATAAATTGTTAATTAAGTATAACTTTTATAAAACTTTTTAAACTTTTATATTTATAAGGCTATATTCATAAAAGCTATTAATTAATAAGCAACTAATTAAAAATACTTATTAATATTTTTATAGAGTTTTTAGCTATTTTAGTATTATAAGTTACTAACTTACTAGCGTAAATTATACTAGTAATTAGCTATCTAACTAATTATATAATACCTAATTAGTTTTCTTACTTCCGGATCGGATAGCTCGTTAGACTTAGTAGAAGTTAGTTAACTTAGTAGAGATAAAGAGAAGTAATATAGTAAATTAAAATTTAATAAAATAGTATTAAACTATTTTACTTAAGATATGAATCTTAATTTTAGAGTAACTATAAAGAATTAAAAGTAATTATAAGCTGTTTAATATTCCATACTTATAATAAATCCTCCATGCGTATATTATATATTAATTAAAAGTATATTAAACACTACTAAAATAGATAAAAAAAGATAAGTTTATACTTATTTTTATTTTTATTATATTTTATTATAGCTAGTTACTTGACTTGCTTACCTACTCTAGGTATTATTCCCTATAGAACTTAAATTTACTTTAGAGTAAGCTTATTTATAAGTTCTGTCTTTACTAGTTTATTTTTATTTATTAGTATTATTTATATATTTTATTATACTATTTCTTTTATAATAGCGCCTTTTTGGCTGCGCCTTTTTTTTTTTTTTTTACTATTTATAATATTATCTCTTTTCTTTAAGTCTTTAGCTTAAAGGTTATTTTATTCTTTCTTTTATAGATAGTATAAAAGTAGCTAGTTTTTTATGTAAAAGCTGAAATTATAAAAACTCTTTATACCTTTTCTATTTTTCTAATTTCCTAAGAATAACTTAAGCGGAATTATTCTTAATATAAGCTTACTATCTAGTAAAAAGAGTTTATAAATTTATTTATTTAATACTATTTCCCTGTTCTTACTGCTGTGATAATAGTTATTATTATTTAATCTATTTAGCTTCTAAGTAATATTCTAAGTATATTAATTAAAATATAAAGTATAATTTTATAGTAACTTAGCCTAAATAGAACTATCTTAATTAAAATAAAAAGTAATTACTATGTTAATTAGAAAAGACTTAAAATAATATATTAGTTTATTATTATTATAAAGAGGAGCTCTGCTTCTGTAAGCATTATATTTATTATAAACTAGCTTAAATAAATTCCTAAAAGAAGAAGATATTCTAGCGTGAACTTACCTTAATTAATAAAGTTTATATAATAAAAAAAAAGAATAAAACCGTTAGAATTAATTTAGTATATTATAATTTATAGTATCTAGTATCGCCTTACCTTTCTTCTTAAGTTTTAAGTAGAATATTTTATATTTTCTTTATTTATTAGATACAGTCTTAGAGCAGGCATTTATTACTTTATCTAATAATATTAGTTAATTAGCTCTAAACTATTCTTTAAGTTTCTAACTAACTTTTATGTGTTATCTTTAGGTTTATAGTTTTTTTATTTAACTAAGTATTTCCACTAACGCCTAAACTATTAGTAGTTTAGAATTTATTAACTTTATACTTAGTAGTGTCTTTTTTAAGTTTAAGTTTTATCTATTATTCAGCGTTCTATAGTGCTGGTTCTAATAATAAAATATAAAAAACTAAGTAAATTCTCATGTTCTTAGGTAGCTATAGTTTATAGTTTATAAATTCTATTTATTATTTAACCTTAAATAGTCCTAATTTAATGTAATCTAGTTTTTTTGATGGTTGTTTAATTTTTAAGTTTTTTTATAATAGGAAAATTTTATTTCTTTCTCTAAAAATTAGTCTCTTAACTTTAGACTTATTTTTAATCTTCTTACTAAGATTATCCTTATAGGTAATTTTTCATGTAATTTTCTAATAAAGTTATTATAGTTTCTTAACTTTTATTCTTATAGATTTTGATATTTTATTTAGTTTATGTAGTTCTTAGTAAGCTGTAGGCTTATAACTATAGTTTAATAATAATTTTCTTATAGTTAATAATTTTACAGAGTTATATATAAACTTAGCTATTAGTAATAAGTTAATCTAATTATCTTATTACTTATTAACGTATATTTATAGGTATTATTCTAATATTTAGTTTGTCTATTCTATTTATCTATTTATTTATAGATAAAATACTATTAAGAGGCGATGTTCAGCCCCTAGCTTTTCTATAAATATTTTCTAGAATATTAATGTAAATAATTTGTCTCTATTTGTAATAAATTCCTTTAGTAATCCATATCTTATAATTAATAACCTAATAAGTATAGTTACTAATTTATTTATTTTAATTTCTATATACGTTAGTTTAAAATATGCGTATTTTATAAATCAGTCTACTATAACTAATATCATATTATACTATTAACCTTAAAAGGTGGTTGTTATTAGTATTTCTGTAATAAAGTTTATTATAACTAATTCTTATAGTAAGTCTAGTAAAGAAATTAGTTATATAAGTCTATACTTTTTATATCTTAATATTTTATTCTTTTTATATTCAATACATTCTAAAAGAATAGCTCTAACTTTTTTTTATATTCTAGGGATCTAGAAATGCCTGTTAATCTATTCTATAGTTTTTTTAATCCCTTAATATTCATATATTTTAGCTAAATGCTAGTATTTGATAAGTTTAGTCTATAATACATCTAGTATAAAAATAGTTCTAGTTTTATACTATTATAGTTATCTGTTATTATATTCTCTAATTTATTTTTACTATATATTCTTAATAATAACTACTATTTTAATATTTATTTATAAGCTTCCTAGAAATCCGTCTGGCCTTTATCTAAGTATTATATTATATATTTCTAATATATCTTTTATATAGTTTATTTATTAACTATTACAGGTTACTAACTTACTGACGTAAATTATACTAGTAATAAGCTATTTAACTAACTATATAATATCTTAGTTAGTTTTCTTACTTCCGGATTAGATAGCTTGTTAGACTTAGTAGAAGTTAGTTAACTTAATAGAAATAAGAAAAAGCAATATAGTAAGTTAAGATTTAATAGAATAGTATTAAACTATTTCACTTAAAGTGCGAATCTTAATTTTAGAGTAACTATAAAGAATTAAAAGTAATCGTGAACTGTCTAATGCCTCATACTTATAGTAGATCCTTCGTGCGTACATTGTATACTAGCTGGCAGTATGTTAGACACTGCCAGAGGCTGTTAGAGATATCAGAGCCTCTGGCTCTTTCTAACATCTCTGACTGCTAAGCATCATGTGACAGGATGCTCTGAATCTTTCCACATGGTTCCGTATCCTTGTCCTCGCTTCTTGGCCCTTGCCTTAGCCTGTGCTAATACGTCCCGTGTCCGCTTACAGTTTTTTCTTTCAAGCTCAAACATACGTTTCCATTCTAGAGCTTTATTGGCTGTTGTTGCTAACTCCTTCAGCTCTTCAGGTGCAGTTGCCTTTTTATTACCATCCATAACACTATCCCCTTCTTCCAAGTCTTCGTCTTGGAAGATAGTTTCTCCCTTCCATAAGCAGTATAAAGGCAGCAGGTCTTTTACTCTGTATTCTAAACTATAAGACCCTTGACTCCCTTTCTTCCCTACCTAGCTCTCTAATAATGACACGTCTTGAGTCGTCTCTAATACGTGCTTATCGCTTAGCTTCTTAGATCCGTAATAAACCCCGTCACATGCTAACACCCTACTTAAACTATTCCTACTAAGGTGATAACTACCTTATGAACTTAAGTTCCGGTCATTACTCAGCCTGTAATAATTATAATATAAAATACGATTTAATCGTCTTACAGCCGGAGTAGGATTATCTAGATTATAATAAAATAAAACTTTATTATTAGCTTAAAAGAGCTAAGGAAGATGCTCTTAAAGCTTATTCTTATGCCCTCTAACTTCATCATAAGCTCACGCAAGTGGATTTAAAAGAGAAGGAAATATTTAATTAGGAGATAGCCTTAATTTATAAGATTTAAGCTCTTAAAGAGGAAGAGACTCGCTTTTAGGTTTAAAAAACTTATATATTATAATCTATAGTTCAAGTTTCCTCCTAGCCTATCGCTTTACTTTTCTTGTCCTTTAGTTTTAATTAGAATACGCTGTATTTATTCTATTCTTAGAATATAATCTTAAAGTAAGCTTTTTTTAGTTTATCTAATAGTACTAGTTAATTAGCTCTAAACTATTCTTTAGGTTTCTAATTAGTTCCTATATATTCTTTCTAGGTCTGTAATTTTTCTATTTAACTAAATACTTCTACTAACGCCTAAACTGCTAGCAGTTTAGAATTCATTAAACCTTATACTTAGTTATATCTTTTTTAAGTTTAAATCTTATCTGTAGCTTAGCATTCTATAGTGCTAGTTCTAATCTTAAAATATAAAAAACTAAGTAAATTCTTATATCCTTAGATAGTTATAGTTTGTAATTTATAGATTCTATTTATTATTTAACCTTAAATAGTCCTAATTTGACGTGATCTAGTTTTTTTAATGGTTATTTTATTTCTAATTTTTTTTATAGTAGGAAAATCTTATTCCTCTCTTTAAAGATTAGTCTCTTAATTTTGAATTTATCTTTCTATTACTTGCTAAGGTCTCCTTTCTAAGTAATCTTTCTTATTATTTCTTAATAAAGTTATTATAACTTCTTAACTTTTATTCTTGCTAATTCTGATATCTTATTTAGTTTTTATGGTTCTTAATAAGCTATAGGCTTATAACTATAGTTTATAAAGAATAGTAATTTTCTTATAGTTAATGACTTTATAGAGTTATATATAAACTCAGCTATTAGTAATAAGTTAATCTAATTATCTTATTATTTATTAATATATATTTATTGATATTATTTTAATGTCTGGTTTGTCCATTCTATCTGTCTATTTATTTATAAGTAAAATACTATTAAGAGGTAATATTCAGCCCCTAGCTTCTCTATAAATATTTTTTAAAATATTAATGTGAATAACTTATCTCTATTTATAATAAATTCTTATAGTAATCTATATTATACTATTAGTAGTCTAATAAGTATGATTACTAATTCATTTACTTTAACCTCTATATACGTTAGTTTAAAGTATGTGTATTTTATAAGTTAGTTTATAATAACTAATATCATATCATACTATTAGCCTTAAAAGGTGGTTATTATTAGTATTTTTATAATAAAGTCTATTATAACTAATTCCTATAGTAGGTCTGGTAAAGAAATTAATTATATAAGTCTATATTTCTTATATCTTAATACTTTATTTTTTTTGTATGTAATACACTCTAAAAAAATAGTCCTAACTTTTTTTTATATTCTAGAAATCTAAAAATGTCTGTTAATCTATTCTATAGTCTTTTTAATTTCTTAATATCTATGCATTTTAGCTGAATGTTAATTCTTAATAAGTTTAGTCTATAATACTTCTAGTATAAAAATAGTTTCTATTTCGTGCTATTATAGTTGTCTATAGTTATATTCTTTAATTTATTTTTATTATATATTTTTAATAATAACTATTATTTTAATATCTATTTATAAGCTTCCTAGGGATCTATCTGGTTTTTATTTAAATATTATATTATAAATTTCTAGTATATCCCTTATATAGTTTGCTCTTTAACTAAGTGTGTTAACCACTATATTTTCTTTTCCTAATTTATAAAATATTTAAAAGTTAAATATAGAAACTAGTTCTTACTATCTAACCTGTTATTAATTTAACTTCTTTATTATTATAAATGCCGTTAGATTCTTATAGTCTAAATATATAATAATTTAGTGCTTAATTTCTTCTAAGTAATATCTTTATTTTTTAAATACTTAAACTATTACTAATAACTTCTTATTATTAATGTTATAGTTTAACTTAGTAGTTATAAATTTATAAGATAAAAAATCTACTAAATGTTTACGTCTATTATTTTATACTTATAATAAAATAGCTTTTATAGCTTTATTTAATATATCCACATATATCTCTATCTAAAGCTATAGATTAAATATCTTTAATATTAATAATTATTAGAATTTTTTTTTTTGCATTCTGAAAGCATTTTTTTGTGTTATTTTTATTTAAATTATTAATCTTTCTTAAGCAGTTCCGTTAAGGGTAATGTGATTTTTAAGTAATCCTTAATAAACTATCTATAAAACCCTATAAATCTAAGGAAAGAATAAACTTCTTTTGTGTTTATTAGTATTAGCTAAGATAGAATATCTTTAGCTTTATCTAAGTTAACTACTATTCTATCTCAGGATATTAGGTATCCTAAGAATTTAATTTCTTTTCTATAGAATATATATTTCTCTATTTAGATATATAGCCTATGTTCTTTAAGCTTTTATAATATCTTCTTAATATACTTAATATATTCTTTTAGCGTTCCGTTTATGTATATAAGTATATTATTAAAATATATTATTATAAATACATCTAGGTATTTTCTTAGTATATAGTTAATAATTATCTAGAATGTTACTAGTGCGTTAGTAAGTCCTATTAATATAACTAAATATTTAAATAATTTATATCTTATTTTAAATACTATTATCTATTCATATCTCTTAGCTATTTATATCTAGTAGTATTTATTTTTAATATTAAAAAAACTAAACTACTTAGCTTTTCTAAGTTTGTTTATGAGCTTTAATATTAGTAGTATTAGATAATAATCTTTTACTATAGCTTCGTTAAAGTGTCTGTAGTTAATATATAGCTATAATTTTTTTTTTAATATAAAAAGTATTAGTAAAGCTATCTTGCTTTTACTAGTTTATATATATCTTTTTTATTAATTTTTCTGTAAAAATTTTTGTAGCTTCTCTTATTAATATATGGGTACTTAATATAATAGTCTTAGTTTTAAATCTATTTCTTCTTTAAGCATGATTTTATAATCCTAGTTTTAGTATTCTAGTAATTAGTTTTTAGCTTTCTTAAAGAACTATTCTCTAAATTTCTCTTAATATTCATTTGGCATAATAAACGTGGTGTCGTGAAGTATTATTTTTTTATTTATATTATAGCTTTTATTTATTTATAATAGTCCCTCCTATTTCCTATAGACTTTATTTTTTAGTTAATTATTAAGTTCTATTATACTAGCTAATTCTATTCTAAGATAAAGTTTTTACTATCTAAATTTATAATCTTAATATAGTAGTTATTTATATAACCTGCTACTTTAATAGTCACATTCCGTGTTTTAAAATTAATTAGATTTTTTCTAAATATTATTAGACTATTGTTTATGTGTCTTACTTATACAGGTTTATTTAAAACTTTAATTAGTATTTAATATCTCTATATTTACTTATTTAATATAAGTGTTTTACTAGCCTTACTATCTATAAGCGCTAGTATCTAGTTATTATTAATATATATATTTATATATAACTTGCTTTCATATTTTCTTTAGTTTAGTTATATATATATAAGTGTTATATTTTTTCTAACTTTTAGTTCTTAGCTTTTTAGTAGCTTAGTTATAGTCTACTGGCTTTCTAGTTTTTTATTTATAGCTAATTTCTAAGTAGCAGTTACTTCTTTAGTGTTTTCTCTTTAGGTTTATAGATTAGATATTTCTAGAGTTAATATGTTTCTTTATTAAGTATTTTATGTATATTTTTAGCTTATTTTCTATAATCCTAGCACTTCCATTCTAAAAAGCATTCTTGATATGTGAGTTTCTTATATGATTTTATAACTAACTATTCCTTCTAATAGTATTTAGCCTAGTATTATTAACATCTTATCTAGTACTTATCTTATAATAGTTATTTATATTAGTCTAAGTTTAGATTCTATAGTTTATTTTTTAACTCTGTATAAACTAGTTCCTGTTATAGATTAAGTTTCTTTTTATTTACTAGCTGTTATAATATCTTTCTTATCTTTAGTTTTTTAATATATATAGCGTGTTTATTTTATTTATAGTCTACTCTTATATAGTTAAAAACTATATATATCTAGTATTTTTTTCTTATTATTCTATTTATAGCGTTATTATCCTGTACTTATAATATTAGTAAAAGGATTTTCTTATTCTTTTTATTTCTATCTTATTCTAATTCTAGATGTCTAACGGGGTGATAGTATATTATATTAGTTATAACTAGCATAGATATTTATCTATAGATTTTGTTTATCTATATAGCTAGTTTTTATTTACTTAGTTCTTTATACTACTTATTTTCTACTAATTATAATACTTATCAGTATTTATATATCCCGTCTCTTAAAATAACTTTCTAGTGTTTAGTAATATAGTATTCTTTTTAGTAGTACTCTAATCCGTATATTTAATAGTGTTTTTAGTGTACTTATTATATAATTATTATAGATATTAGCTTTTTACTCTTTATTATCTCTTAATCCTTTCTTTATCTAAATTTCTGATTTTCTTTATAGAATAGTCTACTTTTCTGTTTTATAATCTCATAGAATTTTTATATCTTCTTTTTAGTTTTTATATTATATTGTTGAACTGTTGCTCTTTATATTATAGTAATTATATTATTAGATTATTCTACTAGATAATTTTTAACTTATTAATATAATATTTTATATTCTTACTTAAGATGTATATAACTCCTGTAGATTTAATATTACTCTTTCTAAATTTATTATATAATAGCCTTTTATATTATTATGCCTTATATTTACTCTATTTAGATTATAACTATCTTAATTTCTTTTTATGCCTTAGTCTAGACATAAGCATTTTTAATATCTAATTATTATTATTTATAATTCTTAATAAAGTATTTTTATTTATTATATTTTAAGTAAGCTTTATGTGTATAGTGTTTTATTTATTTCTTAACTTACTTCCCTTACCCCTTTCTAATAAATATTTATTTTATGTTGATATTTATTTTGTTATAAGTTTAGTTATTATTTTTTTTTTTTAAGTATATAAATTACTAATCTTCCGTATACTTTCTTCTTTTATTTTTATTAGTACTAGTAATTATTAATAGTTACTATTTATTTAATAATTTCTAGTAAGGTACTTAGCCGCTTTCCTTTAGAAATCTCGTTTTTAATTCTATTTTTTAATTCTTTATAGTATATCATAACTAATGGTTGGTCTGCCTAATTAAGTTATAATTAAATTTATTTAAACTCTATTATATAATTAACTATTATTGTTTATTACTTAAGTTATTAAAGTTTTTAAATTACTTTAGTTTCCTTATTAATTTCTCTGAAGATAATAATTATTTCTTACTTAAAATATTCATAACTTTTAAAGACTTATTATATATTATTATTATAATTTATTAGTCCTACTGCTCCCTAATTAGGGTCTTTATTAACTAAATAGTTTCTTATTAATAGTTTAAACTATTATATAGCTTTACTTATTATATTTATACCAGCTGCCAAAATCTAATTCTAATTAATTAGAAATAACTTTTAATTAAACTAATAGTAGAGGTTTATAGCTGCTATAAAGATCTTAAGTTTATTCTAATTACTATTAAACTTCTTAAAAGGCTATATCTTTACTATTTTTCTTTTCTTAATTTATTCTAACTTACTATTATAAGCTTATTAAGGTATTATATAGTTTTATAATAGCTATTTTCTATTCTTAAATAACTTATTATGTGCTCTTAGTTTCTTTAGATGTATTTCTAGTTATAAATAAAAATCCTACTATAACTTCTTCTTTATTACTACTTTCTTTTAACAAGTAAAGTTCTTGTTTATCCTTATAATAAGTTATTATAAATATTTAATAATTAGTTATTAAAATCTATCTAACTACTTCTCTTATTTTTTTAAGATAGTAATTATAATATTATAGGTTACTAACTTACTAACGTAAATTATACTAGTAATAAGCTGTTTAATTAATTATATAATACTTTAGTTAGTTCCCTTACTTCCAAATTAGATAGCTTATTAGACTTAGTAGAAGTTAGTTAACTTAGTAGAGATAAGAAAAAACAATATAGTAAGTTAAAATTTAATAAAATAGTATTAAACTATTTCACTTAAGGTGTAAATCTTAATTTTAGAGTAACTATAAAGAATTAAAAGTAATTATAAACTGTCTAATGCCTTATACTTATAGTAAATCCTCCGTGCGTACATTATATACTAGCTGGTAGTATATTAAATACTATTAGAAACTATTAGAGATATTAGAGTCTCTAGCTTCTTCTAATATCTTTAATTACTAAGTATTATATAACAGGATGCTCTGAATCTTTTTATATAGTTCTATATTCTTATTCTTATTTTTTGGCTCTTGTTTTAGTCTATGCTAATACATTCTGTGCCTACTTATAGTTTTTTCTTTTAAATTTAAACATACGTTTCTATTTTAGAGCTTTATTAGCTATTATTACTAACTCCTTTAACTCTTTAAATATAGTTATCTTTTTATTACTATTTATAACATTAACTAAGTGTATCAGCCGCAGTATTTTCTTTTTCTAATTTATAAAGTATTTAAAAGTTAAAAGTAGAAACTAGTTTTTATTATCTAACTTATTATTAATTTAGCTTCTTTATTATTGTAAATGCTGTTAGGTTTTTATAATTTAAATAAATAATAATTTAGTGCTTAGCTCCTTCTAAGTAGTGTTTCTATTTTTTAAATACTTAAACTATTACTAATAGTTTTTTATCATAAATATTATAGTTTAACTTAGTAGTTATAAGTTTATGAGATAAAAAATCTACTAGGTTTTTTTATTTATTATTTTATATTTATAATAAAATAGCTTTAGTAGCTCTATCTAATGCATCTATATATATCTCTATTTAAAGTTATAAATTAAATATTTTTAATATTATGAATGCGTTTCCTTATGTTGTTTTTACTTAAATTATTAATCTTTTTTTAATAATTCTATTAAAGGTAATATGATTTTTAAATAATCCCTAATAAATTATTAGCAGAACTCTATAAATCTGAGGAAAAAATAAACTTTTTTTGTGTTTATTAGTATTAGCTAAGATAGAATATTTTTAGTTTTATTTAAATTAACTACTATTCCATCTTAGGATACTAAGTATCTTAAGAACTTAATTTCTATTCTATAGAATATATATTTTTCTGTTTGGATGTATAGTTTGTGTTTCTTAAGCTTTTTTAATACTCTTTTAGTATACTTAACATATTCTTTTAGTATTCCGTTCGTGTATACAAGCATGTTATTAAAATATACTATTATAAATACGTCTAGATATTCTCTTAGCATATAATTAATAATTATCTAAAATATTATTAATATATTAGTAAGTTCTATTAGCATAACTAAGTATTTAAATAGTTTATATCTTATTTTAAATATTGTTATCTATTTGTGTTCTTTTGCTATTTATATCTAATAATATCTATCTCTAATATTAAAAAGACTAAACTATTTTGCTCCTCTGAGTTTATTTATAAGTTCTAATATTAATAGTATAAGATAATAATTCTTAATTATAGCTTTATTAAGATATCTATAATTAATATATAACCTTAGTTTTTAATTATTTTTTTTAGGTATAAAGAGTATAGGTAAAGCTATTTTACTTTAGCTAGTTTATATATATCTTTTTTATTAATTCTCCTACAAGAATCTCTGTAATTCTTTTTATTAATAAATAGATACTTAGTATAGTCGTTTTAGTTTCAAATCTATTCCCTCCTTAAGAGTAATTTTATAGTCCTAGTTTTAGTATTCTAGTAATTAGTTCTTAGCTTTCTTAAAGAACTATTCTTTAAATTTCTTTTAATATTATTTTAGTACAATAAATTTAGTCTCGTGAAGTATTATTTTCTTTATTTATATTATTACTTATTATTACTATCTATAGTAGTTATTTCTAATTTCTATAGTTTTTCTTTTCTAATTAATAGTTAGGTTCTATCATGCTAGCTAGTTTTATCCTAGAATAAAATTCTTACTATCTAGATTTATAATTTTAATATAGCAGTTATCCCTATAATCTGCTACCTAAATAGTTATATTCTATATTTTAAGATTAATTAATTTTTTTCTAAATATTATTGGATTATTATCTACGTGTTTTACTCACATAGGTTTGTTTAAAACTCTAGTTAGTATTTAGTATCTTTATATTTACTTATTTAATATTAGTGTTTTACTAGCTCTACTATCTATAAGTGCCAGTATTTAATTACTATTAATATATATATTTATATATAACTTGTTTTTATATTTCCTTTAGTTTAGTTATGTGTATATAATTAATATGTTTTTTCTAATTTTTTCTTAGCCCTTTAGTGGCTTAATTATAGTCTACTAGTTTTCTAGTTTTTTATCTATAGTTAACTCCTTATTAGTAGTTATTTTTTTTAGTATTTTTTTTCTAGGTTTGTAGATTAAATATCTCTAGAGTTAGTATACTTTCTTATTAAGTATTTTATGTGTATTCTTAGCTTATTCTTTATGATCCTTACATTTCCATTTTAAGAAGTATTTTTAATATATAAGTTTCTTATATAATTTTATAGCTAACTATTCTTCTTAGCCGTGTTTAGCTTAATATTATTAATATTCTAGCTAGTATTTATTTTATAATAGCTACTTATATTTATCTGAATTTAGATTCTATAGCTTATCTTCTAAGTTCGTGTAGACTAGTTCTTATTATAAGTTAAGTTCTTTCTTATTTATAAGTTATTATAACACTTTCTTTATCCTTAGTCCTTTAATATATATAATGTATTTATTCTATTTATAGTTTATTCTTATATAATCTAGTGCTGTATATATTTAGTATTTTTTTTTATTATTTTACTTACAGCATTATCGTTCTGTACTTATAAGATTAGTAAAAAGATTATTTCTTTCTTTTTATTTTAATCCCATTCTAGTTCTGGATATCTAATAGGGTGATAGTATATTATATAAGTTATAACTAGTATAAACATTTATTAGTAAATCTTATTTATTTATATAGTTAATTCTTATTTGGTTAGTTCTCTATATTACTTATTTCCTACTAACTATAGTACTTATTAGTATTTATATATTCCATCTCTTAAAATAACTTCCTAGTATTTAGTAATATAATATTTTTTTAAGTAGTATTTTAATCTATATATTTAACAGTATTCTTAGTATATATATTATATAATTATTATAGATATAAATTCCTTCCTATCTTCTGTCTTATAATTCTTTTTTATTTAAATTTTTAATTTTCTTTTCTAAAGGGTTCTCCCTTTTATTATATTATCTTATAGAATTAGTTAGCTTTTTTTAGTAAGTTGGTATAATATTATCTAATAGCTACTCCCTATATAATAGTAATTATCTTATTAGCTTATTTAGCTAAATAATTTTTTACTTATTAATATAGTATTTTATATTCTTATCTAAGATGTATATAGCTTCTATAGATCTAGTATTATATTTTTTTAAATTTATTATATAATAGTCTCTTTAGTGATCTGGTCTTATACCTGTTTTATTTAAACTATAGCTATTTTAATTTCTTTTAGTGCTTTAGTTTAGATATAAGTCTTTCTAATATCCACTTATTATTATTTATAGTCTTTAATAAAATATCTCTATTTTCTATATTTTAGATAGGTTTTTTGTGTGTAGTGTTTTATTTATTTTTTAACTTATTTTCCTTACTACTTATTAACAAATATCTTATTATAGTTAATATTTATTTTTTTAAATATATAAATTATTAGTCTTTCACGTGTCTTCTTTTCTTACTTTTATTAGTACTAGTAATTATTAATAGTTATTACTTATTTAATAATTCTAAGTAGTATACTTAATTATTTATTTTTAGAAATTTCATCTTTAATCCTATCTTTTAGTTCTTTATAGTATATTATAATTAATAGTTAGTTTATTTAATTAAGTTATAATTAGATTTATTTAAACTTTATTGTGTAATTAGCTGTTAATGTTTATTACTTCAATCATTAAAGCTTCTAAATTACCTCTATTTCTTTATTAATTTCTTTAAAGACTATAATTATTTTCTTTTTAAAGCTTTTATAGTTCTTAAAGGCTTGTTATATATTACTATTATAGTTTATAAGTTCTATTATTTCCAGATTAAAGTCTCCGTTTACTAAATAGTTTTATATAAGTAGTTTAAATTATTTTATAGCTCTTCCTATTATGTTTATACTAGCCACTAAAATTTAATCTTAGTTAGTTATAAATAATGCTTAATTAAACTAATAGTAAAGGTTTATAGTTACTATAAAAATCTTAAGTTTATCCTTATTACTGTTAAATTTTATAGGAGGTTATATTTTTATTATTTCTTTTTTTATAGCTTTTCCTACTACTACCTATTATTACAGATTAACTAGAGTATTACATAACTTTATAATAGCTATTTTTTATTTCTAGATAATTTATTATATACTTTTCTATTTTCTTAATGTATTTCTAGTTATAAATAAAGATCCTGCTATAACTTCTTTTTTACTGCTACTTTCTTCTAATAAATAAAGTTCTTATTTATCTTTATAGTAAGTTATTATAAACCTTATTTAGATAATATAGTATTAGAATCTATCTAACAGATTTTTTTACTTTTTTAAGATAATAATTATAATATTATAGGTTACTAACTTACTAGCGTAAATTATACTAGTAACTAGCTATCTAACTAATTATATAATACCTAATTAGTTCTCTTACTTTTAGATTGGATAGTTTATTAGACTTAGTAGAAATTAGTTAACTTAGTAGAGATAGAAAGAAGTAATATAATAAGTTAAGATTTAATAAAATAGTATTAAACTATTTTACTTAAGGTATAAATCTTAATTTTAGAGTAACTATAAAGAATGAAAAGTAACTATAAGCTATCTAATATCCTATACTTATAGTAAATTCTCTATATATATATTATATACTAATTAGAAGTATATTAAATACTGCTAGAGAAAATAAAAAAAGATAAGTCTATATTTATCCTTATTTTTATTATTTGTACTTATTTTTATTATATTTTATTATAACTAGTTATCTGATTTGTTTACCTACTCTAAGTATTATTCCCTATAGAACTTAAATTTACTTTAGAGTAAGTTTATTTATAAGTTTTATCTTTACTAGTTTACCTCTATTTATTAGTATTACTTATATATTTTATTATACTATTTCTTTTATAGTAGTGTTTTTTTGGCTGTGTTTTCTTCTTTATTACTATTTATAATATTTAGTAAATAAGTAGTTAATTATCTATTTACTAAAACTTAAGGCATAATTCTTACTAATAAAAAACAAGTACTAACTATAAATAAATATAGTATATATATAAAAACAAAACTATATTAAATAGTGTCTTATAGAAATAACTATAAATTTCTAATAAGCAAGCTATTTTAAAAAAATAATTATTAATATTATAAAGTTTTATACAAAATTTATAATAACTACAATTATATTTTGTATTTATATAATATAATTAGTAAATATAACTAAGTTTTTATACTAATATATATAAATAAAGTTACTATTATTCTAGCTATTAAATTTCTAATAATAAAAATAAAGTATAAATTTAGTATAAATATTATTTGACTTTAAACTAATAATAAGTAAAAATATAGTAAAACAAGTAACTATATAAAAAAATAGTATAAAACAAAAATTTAAGCTAAAATTTAGGTTTTTATATACTTTTAAATAAAATAATATTACTAAATATTTAAGTAAAATACTAATTTAGTATATAAAAGTAATGTAGTTTAAAGTTTAATTACTAGCTAAATTAGCTCTAAAAATATTTCTTTATATAGTATATTTTTAAACTAGCTACTTAATAAGTAGTTTAGTTAGTATATATTTTATAAAATAGTTTATAGTACGCTTTTACTTATAAAACATATAAAAATATAAAAATATAAAGTATATATTATAAATATATATATATATAAAAAGCTAAATTTTTAAGTATTTATTAGCTACTTAGTTAACTATAACTTAACAAATATCTATTATATTTAAATTCTAAAAAAAAGTAAAATAATTAATATAAAAAATATTATATTTAATAAAAATAACTATTATAATATTAATTTACAAACTTTAAACTTACTAGTTAAAAATATTTTAAAAAATAGTATTTAAATTATATTAAATTTAAAATCTAAAATAACTATTAATTTTAAGACTAGTTATTATACTATAAATTTAAACTTAAAAGAAATTAATTTATATAATAAAATAATATAAAATAATTTAATAAGCTTTTTATTAAACTTTTTATTAGTTATACTAGTAAAAAATAAAGTAAATTAGTAACTAGTTACTTTAAATATATTTAGAAGCTATTTACATAAATTACTATTAAATAGTAATTATTATAAGTTGCTAACTTACTAATGTAAATTTACTAGTAATAAGCTGTCTAACTGCTTATGTAATACTTAGTAGTTTCCTTACTTCCAGATCAGATAGCTCATTAGACTTAGTAGAAGTTAGTTAACTTAGTAGAGAATAGAAAGAAGGTAATACAGTAAGTTAAGATTTAACAGGATAGTATTAAACTATTTCACTTAAGGTATGAATCTTAATTTTAGAGTAACTATGAAGAATCAAAAGTAACCGTGAGCCGTCCAACGCCTTATACTTATAGTAGATCCTCCGTGCGTACATTGTGTACCGTTGTTCAGTATGTTGGATACTGTTAGAGGTGTTAGAGATGTCAGAGCCTCTAACACCTCTGGCATCTCTGGCTGCCAAGCCTTGCCTTGGTCACATGAGTTACTGCTCCCAATCCGCTGGCATGGTTCCGTATCTCTGTCCTCGCTTCTTAGCCCGTGCCTTGGCCTGCGCCAATGCGTCTCGTGCCCGCTTACAGTTCTTCCTTTCCAGCTCGAACATACGTTTCCATTCTAAAGCTTCATTAGCCATTATTGCCAACTTCCTCAGCTCCTCGGATGCAGTTGCCTTACTATTACCGTTTGTAATACTATCCCTCTCTTCTAAGTCTTCGTCTCGGAAGATAGTTTCTCCCTTCCATAAGCAGTATAAAGGTAGCAGGTCTTCTGCTCTGTGTTCCAGACTGTAAGACCCTTGACTTCCTTTCTTTCCTGCCCAGCCTCCCTACGATGACACGTCCTGAGTCGTCTCTAATACGTGCTCGCCGTTTAGCTTCTTAGATCCGTAATGAACCCCGTCACATGCCGACACCCTGCTCGAACTGTTCTCGCCAAGGCGACAATTGCCTGGTGAACTTGAGTTCTAGTCGTTGTTCCGCTTATAACGATCGCAATGTGAAATGCGATTTAATTGTCTTACAACCGGAGTGAGATCATCTTGACCGCGATAAGGAAAAACTTTATCGTTAGTTTAAAAAAGCTAAGGAGGAAGCCCTAGAGGCTCGTTCCCAAGCTCTTCAACTTCATCACGAACTGGCGAAATTGGATTCCAAGGAGAAAGAGATGTTTAATCAAGAGATGACTTCCATTCATAAAGTCCAGGCTCTTAAAGAGGCTGAAGCCTGCCCCTGGAGTCAAGAAACTCATACACCGCAACCTGTAGTGCCGGTCTCCTCTTAACCTGCTTTACCTTTTCTTTCCCTTAGTTTAAATTAGAACGCGCTGTAGTCGTCCTTTCCGTGGGATACAGCCCTTATTAGTTTGTCCAATAGTACTGGTCAATCAGCTCTAAACTGTTTCTCAGGTTCCTGATTAGTTCCCACGTATTATCTTCAGGTCTGTAATCCTTCTATCTAACCAAATACTTCCACTAACGCCTGAACTGCTAGTAGTCCAAAATCTGTTAGACTTCATACTCGGTAGTGTCTTCCTCAAGTTTAAGTCTTATTTATAGTTTAGCATTCAGTAGTGCTGGTTCTAATTTCGAAACATAGAAAACTAGGTAGATTCTCGTATCCTTAGATAGTTATAGTTTGTAGTTCACAGGTCCCGTTTGTCTTTTAACCTTAAATAATCCTAATTTAATATAATCCAGTTTTTTTGATGGTCGTTTTATCTCTAAATTTTTTCATAGTAGGAAAACCCTATCCCCCTCTCTAAAGATTAGTCCCTTAACTCTAGATTTATCTTTCTGCTGTTTACTGAGAACTCCTTTCTGAATAATTTTTCCTGCTATTTCTTAATGAAGTTATTATAATTCGTTGACTTTTATCCTTACTAATTCTAATATCTTGTCTAGAATCCGTGGTTCTCGATAAGCCGTAGGCTCATAGCCGTAATTCACAAAGAATAGTAATTTCCCTGTGGTTAATAACTTTACAGAGTTATATACAAACTCAGCTATTAGTAGTAAGTCAATCCAATTATCTTATTATTCATTAACGTACATTCATAGATATTATTCCAGTATCTGATTTGTCCATTCTGTTTGTCTATCCGTCTGTGGGTGAAATGCTGTCAAGAGGCGATATTCAGCCCCTAGCTTTCCTATAAACGTTTTCCAGAATATTAATGTGAACAATTTGTCTCTGTCTGTGATGAATTCTTATAGCAATCCATATCATGCTATTAATAGTTTAATAAGTATAGTTACTAATTCATCCGCTTTAACTTCTATATGCGTTGGTTTAAAGTATGCGTACTTTATAAGTCAGTCCACTATAACTAGTATCATATCATACCATTAATCTCTAAAGGTGGTTGTTGTTAGTATTCCTGTGATAAAGTCTATTATAACTGATTCCTATAGTAGGTCTAGTAAAGGAATTAGTTACATAAGTCTATATTCTTTATGTCTTAATGCTTTATTCTTTTTGCATTTAATGCATTCTAAAAGAATATCTCTAACCTTTTTCTATATTCCTGAGATCTAAAAATGTCTGTTGATTCGTTCCATAGTTTTTTTGATTCCTTGATGTCCGTGCATTTCAGCTGAGTGTTAGTCCTTAATAAGTTTAGTCTATAATACATCTAGTATATAAATTATTTCTTAGTCCAAATTCTAGTATAGTTACCTATTATTAAATTTCCTTATTTATTTTTCTTAGGTGTTTTCGATAATAACTATTATCTTAACATCTATTTATAAGCTTCCTAGGGATCCGTTCGGTCTTTTTCTAAGTATTATATTATAGATTTCCGGTATATCCTTTATATGGTCTGCTTACTAACTAAGTGTATTAGCCGCTATATTTTCTTTTCCTAACTTATAAAGTATTTAAAAGTTAAATATAGAAACTAGTTCCTACTATCTAACTTGTTATTAATTTAATTTCTTCATTATTATAAATGCTGTCAGATTCTTATAGTCTGAATATATAATAATTTAATGCTTAGTTCCTTCCAAGTAGTGTCTCTATTTTTTAAATACTTAAACTATTACTAATAACTTCTTATTATAAATATTATAGTTTAACTTAGTAGTTATAAGTTTATGAGATAAGAAGTCTACTAGATGTTTATATTTATTATTTTATACTTATAGTAGAATAGCTTTTATAGCTCCGTCTAATACATCTGCATATATCTCTATTTAAAGTTATAAATTAAATATCTTTAATATTAGTAGTTATTAGAATATTTTTTTTAATATTTTGAAAGCGTCCTTCTCGCACTGTTCTTACTTAAATTATTAATCTTTTTTAAGCAATTCTGTTAAGGGTAATGTGATTTTTAAGTAATTCTTAATAAATTATTAGTAGAAGCCCGTGAATCTGAGAAAAAAAATTAACTTCTTTAGTATTTATTAGTATTAGCTAAGATAGAATATTTTTAGCTTTATCTAGGTTAATTACTATTCTATTTTAAGATACTAAGTATCCTAAGAATTTAACTTTAGTCCTATGGAATATATATTTTTTTGTTTAAATATATAACTTATATTTCTTAAGCTTTTGTAATATCTTTTTAGTATACTTAATATATTTCTTTAGCATTCCGTTCGTGTATACGAGCATATTATTAAAATATACTATTATAAATACGTTTAGATATTTTCTTAGTATATAATTAATAATTGTCTGAAATGTTACTGGTGTGTTCGTGAGTCCTATTAGTATAACTAAGTATTTAAATAGTTTATATCTTATTTTAAATACTATTATCTACTTATATTCCTTGGCTATTTATATTTAATAGTATTTATTCTTAATATTAAAAAAGCTAAACCATTTAGCTCCTCTAAGTTTATCTATAAATTCTAATATTAATAGTATTAGGTAATAATTTTTTACTGTGGCTTCGTTCAGGTATCTATAGTTAATATATAACTATAATTTATTATTTTTCTTTAATATAAAGAGTATAGGTAATGCTATCTTACTTTAACTAGTTTATATATACCTCTTTTATTAGTTTTCTTACAAGAATTTTCGTAATTCTTCTTATTAGTGTATAGGTACTTGATATAATGGTTCTAGTTTTAAATCTATTTCTTTTTTAAGCGTGATTTTATAGTCCTAGTCCTAGTATTCTAGTAATTAGTCTTTAGCTTTTTTAAAAAACTATTCTTTGAATTCCTCCTGGTATTCGTCTGGCATAATAAACGTAGTATTATAAAGTATTACTTTCTTTATCTATATTATAGCTCTTATTTATTACTATTTATGGTAATTATTTCTAATTCCTATGGTTTTTTTTCTCTAATTAATAGTTAGGTTCTATTATGCTAGCTAGTTCTATCCTAAGATAAAATCCTTACTACCTAAATTTATGATTTTAATGTAGTAGTTATCTGTGTAATTTACTACTCTAATAGTTATATTTCTTATTCTAAAATTAATTAAACCTTTTTTAAATATTACTGGATTATTATCCACGCGTTTTACTTACATAAATTTATTTAAAACTCTAGCTAGTGTTTAGTGTTTCTGTATTTACTTATTTAATATAAGTGTTTTACTAGCCCTACTATCTATAAGCGCTAGTGTCTAATTACTATTAATATATATATTTATATATAGCTTATTTTCGTATTTCCTTTAGTTTAGTTATGTGTATATAATTAATATATTATTTCTAATCTTTAGTTTTTAGTCTTCTAGTGGCTTGGTTATAGTCTACTAGTTTTTTAGTTTTTTATCTATAGTTAACTTCTAAGTAGCAGTTACTTCTTTAGTGTTTTTTTTTTAGGTCTGTAGATTAGACATCTCTAGAGTTAGCATGCTTTCTTATTAAGTATTTTATATATATTTCTAGTTTATTCTCTATAATCCTAACATTTCTATCCTAAGAAGTATTCTTAATATGTGAGTTATTTATATAAGTCTGTAGCTAACTATCTCTTTTAGTAGTATTTAGCTTAGTATTATCAGCATCCTATCTAGTATTTATCTTAAGATAGTTATTTATATTTATTTAAGTTTAGGTTCTGTAATTTGTTTTCTAAATTCATATAAACCAGTTCTTATTACAGGTTAAGTTTTTCTTTATTTACTAGTTATTATAATACTTTTCTTATCTTTAGTCCTTTAATATATATGGCGTGTTTATTTTATTTATAGTTTTTTCCTATATAGTTAAAAGCTATACATATCTAGTATTTCTTTCTTATTATTCTATTTACGGCGTTGTTATCTTGTATCTATAATATTAATAAAGAGTTTTCTTCTTTCTTTTTATTCTAATTCCATCCTACTTCTAGGTATCCGACAGGGTGATAGTACGTTGTATTAGTTATAACTAGTATAGATATTTACTATTAAATCTTATTTATCTATATAGCTAGTTTTTGTCTACTTAGCTTTTTATACTATCTATTTCCTGCTAACTATAGTACTTATTAGTATTTATATATTCTATCTCTTAAGATAACTTCTTAGTATTTGGTAATATAGTATTTCTAGCGTACGTGCTGTATAATTATTATAAATATTAGCTTCTTACTCTCTATTATCTCTTAATTCTTTTTTTGTTTAAATTTTTGATCTTCTTTATAGAATAGTCCACCTCCCTTTTCTATAATCTTATAGAATTTTTATTTTTTTTCTATAGTTTCTGCGCTGTATTGCTGTACTACTACTTCTTATATTATAGTAATTATATCTTTAGATTATTCTGCTAAATAATTCCTAATTTTCTAATATAGTAATTTGTATTCCTAATTAAGGTATATATAACTCCTATAAACCCAGTATTACTCCTTCTAGATTTTCTTTTTAATTAGTTCTTTAGTTAATATGTTTTGTGCTTGTTCTATTTAGATTATAGTAATCTTAATTTTCTTAAATACTTTAATCTAAACATAAGCTTTCTTAACATTTAATTATTATTATTTATAATTCTTAATAAAGTGTCTCTGTTTTTTGTATCTTAAGTAGGCTTTATATATATAGTGTTTTATTTATTCTCTAGCTCGCTTTTCTTACCTGTTTTTAATAGATATTTTCTTAATATTAATATCTATTAAGTTATAGGTTTGGTTATCTTTTCTATTTCTTTTAGATATATAGATTACTAATCTCTTTTATGCCTTTTTCTCCTATTCTTATTAGTACTAATAGTTATTAATAGTTACTACTTATTTAATGATTTCTAATAAGGTACTTAGCTATTTTCCTTTAGAAATTTCATCCTTAATTCTATCTTTTAGTTTTTTGTAGTATATTATAATTAGTAGTTAATCTGCCTAGTTAAGCTGTAACTAAATTTATTTAAATTCTACTATATAGTTAGCTACTAACGTACGTTGCTTAAGTTATTAAAACTTTTAAATTACTTTAGTTTTCTTATTAATTTCTCTAAAAATAATAATTATTTCTTATTTAAAATATTTATAACTTTTAAAAGCTTATTGTATATTATTATTACAGTTGGCTAGTCCTACTGCTCTTAAGTTTAGATTTTTATTAATAAGATAATTTTTTACTAGTAGTTTAAACTATTATATAGCTCTACCTATTATATTTATACCAGCTACTAGAATCTAATCCTAATTAGTTAGAAATAATTTTTAATTAAATTAATAGTAGAGATCTATTACTGCTATGAAAGTTTTAAGATTATTTTAATTTCTATTAAATTTTTTAAAAGGTTATATCTTTACTATTCCTCCCTTTTAGGTCTTTATAGCTTATTATTTAGTTTTAATTTATTATTATAGGTTTACTAAAGTATCATATAGCTCTATAATAGCTGCTTTTTATTTTTAGATAACTTATTATACACTCTTTACTTCTCTGGATGTACTTCTAGTTGTGGATAAAAGTTTTACTATAACTTTCTCTTTACTATTACTCTCTAATAATAAGTAAAGTTCCTGTTTGTTCTTATAGTAAGTTATTATAAATCTTTTAATAATTAGTTATTAGAGTTCTATCTAACGGTTCTTTCTAATCTCTTAAGGTAATAATTATAATATTATAAGTTACTAACTTACTAATATAAATTTACTAGTAATAAGTTGTCTAATTGTTTATATAATACTTAGTAGTTCCCTTACTTCCGGATTAGATAGCTTATTAGACTTAATAGAAGTTAATTAACTTAGTAGAGAATAGAAAGGAAGTAATATAGTAAGTTAAAATTCAATAGAATAATATTAAACTATTTTACTTAAGGTATAAATCTTAATTTTAGAGTAACTATAAAGAATTAAAAGTAATTATAAGCTGTTTAATGTCTTATACTTATAATAAATCCTCCGTGCGTACATTATATACTATTATTTAGTATATTAAATACTATTAAAGATATTAGAGATATTAGAGTTTCTAATACCTCTAGTATCTCTAGCTGTTAAGTTTTGCCTTAGTTATATGAATTACTACTTCTAATCTGCTGGCATGATTTTATATTTCTATTCTTATTTTTTAGCTTGTGCTTTAGCTTATGCTAATATATTTTATACCTACTTATAATTCTTTCTTTCTAGCTTAAATATACGTTTCTATTTTAAAGCTTTATTAGCTATTATTACTAACTCTCTTAGCTTTTTAGATATAGTTGCCTTACTATTACCGTTTGTAACAGTAATATATTTAGTACTTTAAAAAACTATTTAGCTAAAAGTAAAATACTAATATAAAAAGCTATTATTATAATACTTTTTAAATAAACATAAAAATAATGTAATAAAATTAAAAAAAAAATTATAACTTTTTTTAATAAGTAAATAATAAGACGGTAAGCCTGTATCAGGAAATGGAGGCGCTTCGTTCGGGTAATCCGGGCTTCGCTTACGGTTTTCGCGCTACGCCCGAACTGGCAATCTTGCTCAACGTCCACCATAAAAGGCCGTCCCTTCGCCGTCTTTTATCCTCACTCTTTACACCTTTTTCTCTCTACTCTCCTCCCCTCACCCGCTTGCTTTCCGTCAGCACCAGCCGCCCCTATTGGTCCAATCATCCCTTGTGAGGCATTTTTTTCAAACTCTACCCCCGTTCTGAAGACTCACACTGCCTTGCCTTGTCCCTGTCGTCTCGTTCCCATGCAGACTGCGCCGTCCAGCTCTCATGCACCCTGAGCGCCACTGGGGATCCCGCTTCTGGGCATGTACCCGCAAGCAATTTGCGGGCCACGGACACGACACACCTCTCTCTCTTCCTGTCTGCTCTCTCTCAACTATTTCCTCTCACTCTCGCGCGAGTCACAGCTGTGGTCGACGGGGTGATACTTCCTACATTTCGCATGGTCAACGATTGAACAACGAGTTCTCCCCCTTTCCTTCCGGACTACGAGAGGCATCTGCTACGTACTGCCTCATGCATGCCTTAGTCGTCATACCGTTGTCTCAGCTCTGATCATCCCGCATCGCACCCTGCTCCTTCGGTCGAATACGCTCGCTAACCCGCGCCGTTATCCGTGTCACGCTCGGACTGGATCTCTTGATGATAACGCGACCGGTCACTTGGATAAGGCATTCATTTCGTTCTCATGGCCTCAAGATGCTCCACCTCGCATGACACGTCTGGCGTGGCTGTAACGTTGTCTAAGCAATCTGTTCTCCTCAGGGTTGCCGATGGAATTTGCTCCGTTCCGCCTTATTACATGTCTTAGCATGCATGGCGCTCATGCCGTTGTATCAACTCTGATCATCCTGCAATATATCCTGCATCAACACTCCTTCGGTTGAATACGCTAGCCAATCCGCGATCTATTGCTCGTCTCAAACCCGGGCTGAATCTCTCGGTAATGACGCGGCCAGTCTCTCGCATGAGGAATTCATTTCATTCTCATAACCTATACTACGCCATTATACTAATAGGGAGCTAGCAGCTAAGACATGAACGGAGCCCTTCAAGCCAACCATCTAACCGGAATGGGACACTCCCGGCGGAAATTGGGCATTCGTGCGTTGTCCAGAATAGTATCGTCTGTAGTCAAAGGGTACCTAATGATTGAAGATTAGCTGGCAATTAGCAGCCTCATTTAAAGTAATATAGATTCTTAGTTAGCTGGAAGATGTAGATAATGGATCATAACAGGGAGCATGCATAGCGCTTATGCTGTTGTATTAACTCTAATTATCCTACATTATACCCTGTACTAACCGTCCCCCGGTTAAATACGTTAACTAATCTGTGATCTATTACTCGTCTTAAGCCTAAGCTAAATCTTTTAGTAATAATACGGCCAGTCCCTTGCACAAGAAATTCATTTCATTCTTATAACCTATACTGCGCTATTATGGCCTTAGAAGGATGCTCCGCCTTACATAAAGTATCTAACCTCTAGTATCGTTATAACGTTATAGTGTAACCTGTATAGGAGCTGTAGGCTAGAAGCTAACAGCTAACAGCTTAGTAATAGCGTTAAGTAAACTATAAGACATAAACAGAGCCCTTAAAGCCAACTATCTGACTAGAAAGGGTTAGTTCCGGTAGGAATTACGCGTTAGTACATCATCCAGTATAGCCTCATCCTTATATTAGGAGAGATAGGGGTTGTCTGATGATCGAATATTAGCTAGCAATTAGTAATTTCATTCAAAGTAATATAGATCCTTAATTAGCTAAAAGATATGAACGGCAGGTTATTACGTAGATAAGCAGGCAGAGATGCGTAGAGAACGGTTAGAAAAATACCTTATAATATTTACTAGCTAATTACCTAAAGAGTTATGCGTATTCTTGTTATAGTATATCCTCTATAGTACCTATAACTATAACATATAATAGCTAGATGCATAGCGAGGATTATCTTAGAAATGCTAAAGACTATAGACTATCTAATACTATCTTTACTACTCCTAATTCAGGCAGCTCCTTTTGCACTGCTCTGGGCTAAAATATAATATTTATACAGACACATTATAATCCTATTTTAAGAGACGTTGTTAATAGAGTATATAAAGTTATATTCCTTAGCTTAAAGAGATAGCAATCTCTAGACCTAACTCTATTCTTTTAACTAGACTTCTGATTAAAGATAGCCTTCTCTTTTAGCACTCTTTCACTAGGCTCTTTGCTTTTTATAAAATATATTTCTTATATTTCTTTATTACTTAAGCTTAAGACGAAATTTAAGCTTATACTTAAGACTAAGCCTAATATAATAGAGCACAACCTCTATAAAGATAGCTCCTCTAAATATAATAGAGAATAGGCTAATATTAATAACTTCCTAACTAATCTATTAAACTCTAATATATAGTATTCTCTAAATTGTGGACTATTAGCTTAGGTAAAAGTTACTAGCCCTTTAGATTTACTACATTAGAGTATTACCTACCTTATAACGGTATAATTTAATAGATTCTGACTAATATATGTATATAGACTATAAAGGCGGTTTTAAAGCTATTTCTTTATAAATACTATAAAGTCACCAGCCTAATAAGAAGGGGGCTAACTAGGCTATAGGTATTAAGAAAATAAACTTAGCTATAAAATAATTATTTAATAAAAGTAGTCTAGGTAGGCATGTTGATAACATTACGGTATAGATTTACTAATTAGTAATAGAATTTCCTTTAGCTTTAGATAATAATACTATTAGAATAAGCTATAGCATAAAAGATACTAAATCTGGTAGTAGATTATAAAAATATTAGAATTATAATCTAGACATAGCTAGCATGTGCGCGCTCTCTATAGAGAATATAAAAAATATATATAATAATAAGTAAACTATTTATAAACTTAAGAAGCCTATTTTAACGCCTTTAAAGACAATCTTTTAGAGTAGAATAAATTTTATAATAATACTAATATAACGAGCAGGCCGTCTATAATATATAAATAGAAATATACTTTATTTATTAATATAATTACTCTCTTTATAGAAGTAGCGGACGTTATCTTAAAACTAGCTTTAAAAGACTTTTATTTAGTAAAGTAATAGAAATTAGCCTAGCTATAAATAAAGAGCCTTATATATAGTTTTATATATATACTAATATTAACACCGCCATTAGACTATAGCAGCTAGGTTTTATCTCTTAAAATTAATAATAATTTAAATCCTAGTTTCTTAGACTATAGTAGTAAAGGTAATAGCACTAATATTTTAAACCTATTTTAAAGTAACCTTAATTTAGTTAATAGCGCTAATAGTAAATATAATAAGTATAAGTTAGATAAGAAGCTACTAAAGCCCTTAAAATAATTAATCTCTTTATTTAAATAAATAGAGAGTGATTGATGTGTTAATCTAGATTTATATATAAGCAAAAATAAAAACAATAATAATAATAATAAGATTAAAGAGAGTAATAAGAATAAATTTAATTATAATAAAAACAAGCCCTACAGAGCTAGTACAGTAACTTTTTAGTAATATAAATTTAGTAATTATCTATTCTAGAATAGCTAATGTGGTTTATTATAAATAAATTTAAAACATTAAAGCTAGAGTATAATGCCTATAAGAATATTAAAATAATTAAAGTTAAAGTTATCACTATTACGCTGCTATTCTTAACTTAAAGTGGATATTATAATTCTATCTATTTCTCTTTAAATATTCTCTCTAAGAGTAAGGGCAGTATATAATTATAGTACTAGTTATAAACTAAGTAATTATATAAACTATTAGTTAACTAATATTACTCTCTACTAAGTGCTAAAATATATAACGTTAGTAATAATAATTATCTGTTACCATAAGATAACGTTAAAGTTATTTCTAAAACTATTATTAATTATATGTGATTTACTTGGTAATATAGAATAACTTCTCCACATAACACAAGTAACGTCAGATTTATGGATATTAATAAGTTATTAGTATAATTATTATAATATATTAAACTTATACGCTAGTTAAAGTTAACGCAGTTATATAATAACTATACTAGCTTAGAAACTAATATATATAGCCTATATAGTAATAGCACTAGCTATAATGTCGTTAACTTAAATAATAAGGGTAATAGAAATAATAGTTTTAAGGATTATAGCAAAAGCTCAGGCGATAGTAAGTTTAATACTAAGTTTAATAATAATAATAATAATAAAACGCTGCCTGATAGAGAGTATAAGCGTGTATATATTTAAATATATAAGCTTTAATTAAAATTAGACAAACAGCACTTACTCACGTATAAATATAAAATAAATATAAGATAAGATAATATATTTTTTTTTTCTAAATTACACAACAGGCGCAGTACAGGCGCGCTGGTACGTATTATAAGGGAAATAATTAATTAAGATTAGTCTAATACCTATTATATATTTATTTTATTTCTTTCTACATATAGTAGAACTCTGGCTATGATGGTGTTAGAATATAAAATAGTTCTTAAAATATTCCTGCCTTTTCTTATATTTCTTCTTATTTAATATATTTTCTTTACTGTCTGTATTATCTTTATATTACTTATATAAAAACCTTTTCTATTTTATTATATTTTCTATATAAGAATAAGAGCGTTATTAGAAAGGATAGCTAATCTATACTAAATTTCATACTATAAGTTAGTTAGTATCACGAAGTTAAATAGTAGTTATTTTAAAAACTAGTTAGAGTTTTAAGTCTCTAAAGCTTTAGCTAACTTAGTAACTGCGTTACACTAAATTTATTTTAGCTATAAAAAAAAAGTTTTATTTTCTACTAAAGTAAAGAACTATATATTAGAGTTACCTACTATAAACTTACTATACTCTTTTAATTTTTTAATTCTTTTGAGGTGTTCCCTGCCTGGGGTGGTACCCTTTTCTAAACTTTCTAAAATAGTAATACTATTACTAGATATTAAAGTATTAATACTAGATAAATTATTTAAATTCTATTTTAATTCTACCTTCTCTTCTATTCTCTACTTAATAGAAAGGGCTAATCTATGTTAGTTAGCGTCTTAAGTTTTTATATATTATCTCTACTATTAAACCATATAGCTCTTAGAATATCCTAGGGAGAATTAAAAAGTATGCTAAGAAGTTAAGAAGTATATAAAAAGTAAAGGTAGCTATAAGTAGATTTATATACTACTAAACTAGAGAATAATTACTCACGTCTATATAAGTATATTATTCGACTTTTTTATTAAGCTTTATTAAGACTTAAATTACTTAAGGCTATGTAAATAAGCTATTAGTACAAAGTCTAGTTATTTCATGTAATATAGTTATAAAGGAAAA
This sequence comes from Zopfia rhizophila CBS 207.26, assembly GCA_010093925.1. Taxonomy (NCBI): domain Eukaryota; kingdom Fungi; phylum Ascomycota; class Dothideomycetes; family Zopfiaceae; genus Zopfia; species Zopfia rhizophila. The sequence goes on from ML994624.1 coordinate 293,929, forward strand.
AAACTCACAATCTATCTATAGAGCCTAAGGCGGTTGTATTAGCTAGAGAAGTTATTAAAAGTAAATAAAAGTAAAAACTAACATACTATAATTTAAACTATTAGACTAATTTAAACTAGTAATTAAGTACTAAAAAAAAGACGAAAGCTTATACACTATTTAAATAAATTAATAGGCCTAAATTAGTAATATTACTTTTATAGTTAAACTATTTAGAAGATCTTATATTCTATGTAGAACTAATCTAGTTTATATTAGCTAAAAACTTTTTAAAACTAGAAAAGCTAGTACGAAATATACTCTCTATTAAATTAAACTATTAGTTACTGTTACGGATGGTAATAAAATGGTAACTATATTTAAAGAGCTAAAGGAGTTAGCAATAACAGCTAATAAAGCTCTAAAATAGAAACGTATATTTAAGCTTAAAAGAAAGAATTATAAGTAGATATAAGATATATTAGCATAAGCTAAAGCAAGAGCCAAGAAGCGAGAATAAAAATATAAAACTATATAAGAAGATTTAGAGCATTCTATTACGTAATACTTAGCAGTTAGAGATATTAGAAGAAGCTAGAGGCTCTAATATCTCTAATAGTCTCTAGTAGTATCTAATATACTACTAGCTAGTATATAATATACGCGCGGAGGATCTGCTATAAGTATAAGACATTAAATAGTTTATAATTACTTTTAATTTTTTATAGTTACTCTAAAATTAAGACTCACACCTTAAGTAAAATAGTTTAATATTATTTTATTAAATCTTAACTTATTATATTTGCTTTTCTCTATTTTTATTAAGTTAACTAATTTTTACTAAGTCTAATAAGCTATCTAATCTAGAAATAAGATAACTAATTAACTATTATAGTAATTAATTAAACAGCTTATTATTAGTATAATTTATAATAGTAAGTTAGTAACTTATAATATTATAACTACTATCTTAAGAAAGTAAAAAAAAGCTATTAAATAGATTCTAATAACTAATTATTAAATATCTATAATAACCTATTATAAAAACAAACAGGAACTTTATTCGTTAGAAGAAAATAATAATAAAGAGAAAGTTATAGTAAAATTTTTATTTATAACTAGAAATATATCTAAAGAAACTAAGAGTATATAATAAATTATTTAAGAATAAAAAATAGCTATTATAAAGTTACGTAATGCCTTAATAAACCTATAATAATAAATTAAAATAAACTAAAAAGGAAAAACAGTAAAGATATAGCCTCTTAAGAAATTTAATAGTAATTAGAATAAATTTAAGACTTTTATAACAGTAATAGACCTCTATTATTACTTTAATTAAAAATTATTTTTAACTAATCAGGATTAGATCCTGGTGGCTGGAATAAATATAATAAGTAAAACTATATAATAGTTTAAACTACTAGTAAGAAACTACCTAGCTAATAAAGACCTTAACTTAGGAATAATAGAATTAGTAAACTATAATAGTAATATAAAATAAGCCTTTAAAAGTTATAAATATTTTAAATAAGAAATAATTATTATCTTTAGAGAAATTAATAAGAAGACTAAAGTAATTTAAAAGCTTTAATAGCTTAAATAATAAATATTAGCAGCTAACTATATAATAAAATTTAAATAAATCTAATTATAACTTAATTAGATAAATTAGCTATTAATTATAATATACTATAAAAAACTAAAAGATAGAATTAAGGATGAGATTTCTAAAGGAAAGTGGCTAAGTATCTTATTAGAAATTATTAAATAAATAGTAACTATTAATAACTATTAGTATTAATAGGAATAAAAGAAAAAAGTATGCGGAAAATTAATAATCTATATATCTAAAAAAAAATAGAAAAAATAACTAGACATATAATAAAATAGATATTAATATAAAGTAAATATTTATTAGAAAGAGATAAGAAAAGTAAGCTAAAAAATAAATAAAACGCTATATATAAAAAGCCTGCTTAGAATATAAAAAACAGAAACACTTTATCAAAAATTATAAATAATAATAACTGGATATTAAGAAGGCTTATATTTAAACTAAAGTACTAAAAAAAATTAAAATAGCTATAATTTAAGTAAAGTAAGTATAAGATATAATAATATAAAAAGCTATTATATAATAAATCTAGAAGAAGTAATATTAAATCTATAGGAGTTATATATATCTTAAGTAAGAATATAAAATACTATATTAATAAATTAAAAATTATTTAGTAGGATAATTTAATAATATAATTATTATAATATAAGAAGCAGCAGTCCGACAATATAGTACTAAAACTAAAAAAAATATATAATAATTTTATAAAATTATAAAACAGGAAGGCGGACCCTTCTGGAAAGAAAATTAAAAATTTAAATAAAAAAAAAGTTATAAAATAGAAAAAGAAAAAGAACTTATATTTATAATAATTATATAGTAAGTGTGCTGGGAATATTATTAAATATATAAATTAAAATACTATCTAAAGTAATATTATATTACTAAACACTAAAAAGTTATCTTAAAAGATGGAATATATAAATATTAATAAGTACTACAGTTAGTAGGAAATAAGTAGTATAAAAAACTAAATAAATAAAATTTATAGATAAATATTTATATTAGTTATAACTAATATAACATACTACCACCCCGTCAGACATCCAGAATTGAGATGGGATTAAAATAAGAAAGATAAGAAAACCTTTTTATTAATATTATAAATACAGAATAATAACGCCATGAATAGAATAATAAGGAAGAAATACTAGATATATATAGTCTCTAACTATATAAAAATAAACTATAAATAGAATAAACACACTATACATATTAAAAGACTGAAGATAAGAAAAATACTATAGTAACTAGCTAATAAGAGAGAATTTAATCTACAGTAAAAACTAGTTTATATAAACTTAAAAAATAAGTTATAAGACCTAAATTCAGAATAATATAAGTAATTATTATAAAATAAATATTAAATAGGATATTAATAACACTAGACTAAATACTATTAAAAGAAATAGTTAGCTACAGAATCGTATAAGAAACTCATATATTAAGAATATTTTCTAGAATAGAAATGCTAGGATTATAGAGAATAAACTAAAAATACACATAAAATACTTAGTAAGAAAGTATATTAACTTTAAAGATATCTAATCTATAAACCTAAAAAAGAAATACTAAAAAAGTAACTACCACTTAAAAGTTAATTATAGATAAAAAACTAAAAAACTAGTAGACTATAACTAAGCTACTAGAGGGCTAAGAACTAAAGATTAGAAAAAATATAACACTTATATATATCTAACTAAACTAAAGAAAACATAAAAATAAGCTATATGTAAATATATATATTAATAGTAATTAAATACTAGCACTTATAGACAGTAAAGCTAGTAAAATACTTATATTAAATAAGTAAATATAAAGATACTAGATACTAACTAAAGTTCTAGATAAACCTGTATAAGTAAAACGTATAGATAATAATCTAGTAATATTTAGAAAAAATCTAATTAATCTTAAAACACGGAATGTGACTATTAAAGCAGCAGGTTATATAAATAACTACTATATTAAGATTATAAATCTAGGTAGCGAAAACCTTATTTTAGGATAAAATTAACTAGTATAATAGAATCTAATAATTAACTAGAAAATAAAGTCTATAGAAACTAGGAGAGGCTACTGTAGATAAATAAAAGCTATAATATAAATAAAAAAAATAATACTTCACGACACCACGTTTATTATGCTAAATAAGTATTAAAAAGAATTTAAAGAATAGTTCTTTAAAAAAGCTAAAGACTAATTACTAGAATACTAAAACTAAGACCATAAAATTATACTTAAGGAAGAAATGAATTTAAAGCTAGGATTATTATACTAGATACCTATTTATTAACAGGAAGAGTTACAAAAATTTCTATAAAAAAATTAATAAAAAAGGTATATATAAATTAGTTAAAGTAAAATAACTTTACTAATACTCTTTATACTAAAAAAAAATTATAAATTATAGCTATGTATTAACTATAGACACTTTAATAAAACTATAGTAAAAAATTATTACCTAATACTATTAATATTAAAACTTATAGATAAACTCAGAGGAGCTAAGTGGTTTAGTTTTTCTAATATTAAAAATAAATATTTCTAGATATAAATAACTAAGGGACATAAATAGATAACAGTATTTAAAATAAAATATAGACTATTTAAATACCTAGTTATACTAATAGGACTTACTAATACACTAGTAATGTTCTAGATAATTATTAACTATATACTAAGGGAATACTTAGACGTATTTATAATAACATACCTTAATAATATACTTATATATATAAATAGAATGCTAGAAAAATATATTTAGTATACTAAAAAGGTATTATAAAAGCTTAAGGAATATAAGTTATATATTTAAATAAAAAAAATATATATTCTATAGAACGGAAGTTAAGTTCTTAGGGTACTTAGTATCCTAAAACAGAATAATAGTTAACCTAAATAAAGTAAAAAATATACTATCTTAGTTTACACTAATAAATATAAAAGAAGTTTATTCTTTCCTTAGATTTATAGAATTCTGTTAATAATTTATTAAGAATTACTCAAAAATCATATCACCCTTAGCGGAATTATTAAAGAAAGATTAATAATTTAAATAGAAATAACGCAAAGAAAACACTTTCATAATACTAAAAGAAATATTCTAATAACTATTAATATTAAAGATATTTAATCTACGGCTTTAAACGGAGATATATATAGATATATTAGATAAAGCTATAAAAGCTATTCTACTATAAATATAGAATAATAAACGTAAATAACTAGTAGATTTCTTATTTCATAAACTTATAACTACTAAGTTAAACTATAATATTTATAATAAGAAACTATTAGTAATAGTTTAAGTATTTAAAAAATAAAGATATTACTTAGAAGAAGCTAAGCACTAGATTATTATATATTTAAACTATAAGAATCTAACAACATTTATAATAACTAAGAAGTTAAATTGATAATAAGTTAGATAATAAAAACAAGTTTCTATATTTAACTTTTAAATACTTTATAAATTAGAAAAGGAAAATATAGTGGCTAATGCACTTAATTAAAAAGCAGACTACATAAAGAATATACTAGAAATTTATAATATAATACTTAAATAAAGACTAGACGGATCCATAGGAAGCTTATAAATAAATATTAAAATAATAGTTATTATTAAAAATATATAATAAAAATAAACTAGAGAATATAACTATAGATAACTATAATAGCATAAAACAGAAACTATTCTTATACTAGAAATATTATAAACTAAACTTATTAAAGACTAACACTCAGCTGAAATGCACAGACATTAGGGTATTAAAAAAACTATAGAATAAATTAATAGATATTTTTAGATTTCTAGAATATAAAGAAAGGTTAGAGCTATTCTTTTAAAGTATATTAAATACAAAAAGAATAAGATATTAAGATATAAAGAATATAGATTTATATAACTAATTTCTTTACCAGACCTACTATAGGAATCAGTTATAATAAACTTTATTATAAGAATACTAATAATAACTACCTTTTAAAGCTAATAATATAATATGATACTAGTTATAGTAAACTAACTTATAAAGTATACATACTTTAAACTAATATATATAGAGATTAAAGTAGATAAATTAGTAACTATACTTATTAGACTACTAATAGTATAATATAGACTATTATAAGAATTTATTACAGACAGAGATAAATTGTTTACGTTAATATTTTAAAAAATATTTATAGAGAAGCTAGAGGCTAAATACTGTCTTTTAATAGCATTCTACCTATAAATAAATAGACAAATAGAATAGACAAATCAGATATTAAAATAATATCTATAAATATACGTTAATAAATGGTAAGATAATTAGATTAACTTACTATTAATAACTAAATTTATATATAATTTTATAAAGTTATTAACTATAGAAAGATTACTATTCTTTATAAACTATAGTTATAAGCCTACGGCTTATTGAGAACCACAGAAACTAAATAAAATATCAGAATTAATAAAAATAAAAGTCAAGAAATTATAATAACTATATTAAGAAATAGTAAAAAAAATTACTTGAAAAGGAGACCTTAATAAGTAATAGAAAAATAAATTTAAAATTAAAAAACTAACCTTTAAAAAGGAAGATAAAGTTTTCTTATTATAAAAAAATCTAAAAATAAAATAACCATTAAAAAAACTGAATTACATTAGATTAGGACTATTTAAGGTTAAAAGATAAATAAAATTTATAAATTATAAACTATAAACTATAACTACCTAAGGATATAAGAATTTACTTAGTTTTTTATATTTTAAGATTAGAACTAGCACTATAAAATGCTAAACTATAAATAAAACTTAAACTTAAAAAAGATATAACTAAGTATAAAATCTAATAAATTTTAAACTACTAGTAGTTTAGGCGTTAGTGGAAGTACTTAGTTAAATAAAAAAGTTACAGACTTAAGAAAAATACGTAAGAGCTAATTAGAAACCTAAAAAATAGTTTAAAGCTAATTAACTAGTATTATTAAATAAGCTAGAAAAAGCTTACTTTAAGGTTATATTCTAAGAATAAAATAAATATAGTATATTCTAATTAAGACTAAAGAACAAGAAAAGCAAAGTAACAGGCTAAAAAAAAGCTTAAACTATAAATTATAGTATATAAGTTTCTTAAACCTAAGAATAAGTCTCTTCCTTCTTAAGGGCTTAAACTTTATGAATTGAGGTTATCTTCTAGTTAAATATTTTCTTCTCTTTTAAATCCACTTACGTGAGCTTATGATGAAGTTAAAGAATATAAAAATAAATCTTAAAAGCATCTTCCTTAGCTCTTTTAAGCTAATAATAAAGTTTTATTTTATTATAATTAAGATAATCTTACTCCGGCTGTGAAATAATTAAATCGTATTTATTATAAGTTACTAACTTACTAACGTAAATTATACTAGTAATAAGCTGTCTAACTGATTGTTATAATAGCTAATTAGTTCCCTCACTTCCGGATCAGATAGCTTATTAGACTTAGTAGAAGTTAGTTAACTTAGTAGAAATAAGAAGAAGTAATATAATAAGTTAAGATTCAACAGAATAGTATTAAACTATTTCACTTAAGGTGTGAATCTTAATTTTAGAGTAACTATAAAGAATCAAAAGTAACCGTAAGCCGTCTGATGCCTCATACTTATAGTAGATCCCCCGTGCGTACATTGTATACCAATTAGAAGTATATTAAATACTGCCAGAGAAGATGAGGGAAGATGAGTCCTTATCTCCATTATCTACACTCATCTTTATTATATCCCGCTGTAGCTGGTTACCTGACCTGCTTACCTACTCCAGGTGCTGTTCCCTATAGAACTTAAACTTACTATAGAGCAATCCCATCTATAGGTTCTGTCTTTACTAATTTGCCTTAGCTCGTCGGCATCGCTTGTATATCTCCTTATACTATGCCTTCCACAGTAACGCCTTCTCGCTTGTGCTTCCTTCTTTATTACAGTCCATAATATTATCCCCTTCCTCTAAGCCTTCGGCCTGAAGGTTATCCCGTTCTTCCTTCTATAGGCAGTATAAAGGCAGCTGGTCCTTTACGCGAAAGCTGAGATCGTAAGAACCCCTCACACCTTTTCTATCCTTCCAATTTCCTAAGGATGACTCAAGCGGAATCGTCCTTAATACGAGCTCGCCATCTAGTGAGAAGGGTCTGAGAGAACAGCCATCGAATGCCGTCTCCGTGTTCTCGCTGTCGTGATAATAACTGTCATTATTTAGTGAATCTGGCTTCTGGGTGATGTTCTGAGTGTATTAATCGAAACGTAAAGTGCGATCTTATTATAATGTAACCCAAGTGGAATCATCTCGACCGTGACAAGAAGAAGCTTCAGCGACAGCTCCGTGCTGCTAAGGAAGAATCTCTTGCTGTGAAGTCCCAAGAGCTCCGTCTTCATCGCCAGCTAGCCTAAATAGATTCTCAGGAGAAAGAGATGTTCCAGCGCGAGCTTACCTCAATTGACAAAGTTTGTGTAATGGAGGAGGAAGAATAGAGTCATCAGAATTAACCTAACACACTGTAACCTGCAGTGTCTGGTGTCGGCTCACCTTCCTTCTCTGGTTTTGAGTGGAACGTCTTACATTCTCTGTATTCCTTAGATACGTTCCTGGAGCAAGCATTTGCCGCTTCTTCTAATAGTACTGGTTAATTAGCTCTGAACTGTTCTTCAGGTTCCTGACTAGCTCCCACGTATTATCCTTAGGTCTGTAATCCTTCTATCTAACCAGATACTTCCACTAACGCCTAAACTGTTAGTAGTCCAGAATTTATTGGACTTCGTACTTAGTAGTATCCTCCTTGAGTTTAAGTCTTGTCTGTAGTTTGGCGTTTTATAGTGCTGATTCTAGTAACGAAATATGAAAAACTAGGTAGATTCTTATATCTTTAGGTAGTTATAGTTTATAATTTATAGGTTCTATTTATCATTTAACCTTAAATAGTCCCAGCTTGATGTGATACAGTTTTTTTAATAGTTATTTAATTTTTAAATTTTTTTATAGTAAGAAAATTCTATCCCCTTTCTTAAAAATTAGTCTCTTAACTCTAAATTTATCTATCTATTACTTACTAAGGTCTCCTCTTTAGGTAATTTTTTCTGCTATTTCTTAATAAAGTTATTACAACTTCTTGACTCTTATTCTTACTAATTCTGATATTTTGTCTAGTTTTTGTGATTCTTGATAAGCTGTAGGCTCATAACCATAATTCGTAAAGAATAGTAATTTTCCTATAGTTAATGACTTTATAGAGTTGTATGCAAACTCAGCTATTAGTAGTAAGTTAATTTAATTATCTTATTATTTATTAACGTATATCTATAGATATTATTCTAATATCTGATTTATCTATTCTATTTATCTATCTATTTATAGGTGAAATGCTGTTAAGAGGCGGTGTTCAGCTCCTAGCTTCTCTATAAACATTTTCTAGAATATTAATATAAACAACTTATCTCTGTTTATAATAAATTCTCATAGTAATCTATATTATGCTATTAGTAATCTAATAAGTATGGTTGCTAATTCGTCTACTTTAATCTCTATATATATTAGTTTAAAGTATGTGTATTTTATAAGTTAGTTTATAATAACTAGTATCATGTCATATTATTAGTCTTAAAAGGTGATTATTATTAGTATTTCTGTAATAAAGTCTATTATGACTAATTCTTATAGCTAGTTTGGTAAAGGAATTAGTTATATAAGCCCATATTTCTTATATCTTAATGCTTTATTCTTTCTATACTTAATATATTTAAAAAGAATAGCTCTAACCTTTTTCTATATTCTAGGAATCTAAAAATATCTATTAATTCGTTTTATAGTTTTTTTAATTCCTTAATATCCGTGCATTTCGGCTGAGTGTTAGTTTTTAATAAGTTTAGTTTATAATACTTTTAATACATAAATCATTCCCTAGTCTAGGTTCTATTATAATTATTTATTATTGAAATTTCTTATTTATTTCTTCTAGGTGTTTTTGATAATAACTACTGTCTTAACATCTATTTATAAGCTTTCTAAGGATCTATCTAGTTTTTATCTGAGTATTATATTATAGATTTCTAGTATATCTCTCATATAGTTTACTCTTTAATTAAGTGTATTAGCCACTATATTTTCTTTTCCTAATTTATAAAGTATTTAAAAGTTAAAGGTTGAAACTAGTTCCTACTATTTAACTTATTATTAATTTAACTTCTTAGTTATTGTAAATGCTGTTAGATTCTTGTGATCTGAATATATAATAATTTAATACTTAATTCCTTCTAAGTAATATCTCTATTTCTTAAATACTTAAACTATTACCAATAGTTTCTTATTATAAATATTATAGTTTAATTTGGTAGTTATGAGTCTATGAGATAAAAAGTCTACTAAATACTTATATCTATTATTCTATACTTATAATAGAATGGTTTCTATAGCTCTGTCTGATGCATCTATATATATTTCTATTTAAAGTCATAAATTAAACATCTTTAATATTAGTAGTTATTAGAATATTTTTTTTAGTATTATGAAAGCGTTTTCCTTGCGTTGTTCTTACTTAAATTATTAATTCTTTTTTAGTAATTCTATTAAAAGTACTATAATTTTTAAGTAGTTTTTAATAAATTATCAGCAAAATCCTGTGAATCTGAGAAAAGAATGAATTTCTTTTATATTTATTAATATTAGCTAAGATAGAATATTTTTAGCTTTATCTAGGTTAACTGCTATTCTATTTTAAGATACTAAGTATTTTAAGAACTTAACTTTAGTTCTATAGAACACACATTTTTCTGTCTGAATATATAGCTTATATTTTTTAAGCTTTTGTAATATTTTTTTAGTATACTTAATATATTCTTTTAGCATTCCATTCATGTATACGAGCATATTATTAAGATATATTATTATAAATACGTTTAGATATTTCCTTAGCACATAATTAATAATTATTTAGAATATTACTAGTGCGTTAGTAAGTCCTATTAGTTTAACTAAATATTTAAATAATTTATATTTTATTTTAAATACTATTTTCTATTCATGTCTCTTAGCTATTTATATTTTATAATATCTATTCTTAATATTAAAAAAACTAAACCACTTAGCTCCTCTGAGTTTATCTATAAGTTCTAATATTAGTAGTATTAGGTAATAGTTTTTTACTATAGCTTTATTAAGATATCTATAGTTAATATATAGCCGTAATTTACAATTTTTTTTTTAGTATAAAGAGTATTAGTGAAGCTATCTTACTTTAACTAATTTATATATATCCTTTCTATTAATTTTCTTATAGGAATTTCTGTAATTCTTTTTATTAGTATATAGATACTTAATATAATAGTTCTAATTTTAAATTCATTTCTTTCTTAAGCGTAATTTTGTGGTCCTAGTCTTAGTATTCTAGTAATTAGTCTTTAGCTTTCTTAAAGAACTATTCTCTAAATTTCTTTTAATATTTATTTAGCACAATAAACGTGGTGTTGTAAAAAGTTATTTTCTTTATTTATATTATAGCTTTCATTTATCCATAGTAGTCTCTTCTAGTTTTTATAGACTTTATTTTCTAGTTAATTATTAAATTCTATTATGCTAGCTAGTTTTATCCTAAGATAAAATCTTTACTACCTAGATTTATAATTTTAATATAATAGTTATTTGTGTAACCTGCTGCTTTAATAGTCACATTCTATATTTTAAGATTAATTAGATTTTTTTTAAATATTATTAGACTATTATCTATACGTCTTACTTATATAGATTTATCTAAAACTCTAGTTAGTATCTAATATCTTTATATTTATTTATTTAATATAAGTGTTTTACTAGTCCTACTATTTATAAGTGCTAGTATCTAATTACTATTAATATATATATTTATATATAACTTATTTTTATATTTCCTCTGGTTTAGTTATATGTATATAATTAATATATTATTTCTAATCTTTAGTTCTTAGCTCTCTAGTGGCTTAGTTATAGTCTACTAGCTTTCTAGTTTTTTATTTATAGTTAACTTCTTAGTAGTAGTTATTCCTTTAGTGTTTTTTTTTTAAGTCTATAGATTAGATATCTCTAAAGTTAGCATACTTCTTTATTAAGTATTTTATATATATTTCTAGTTTATTCTCTATAATCCTAATATTTTCATTCTAAGAAATATTCTTAATATATAAGTTTTTTTATATGAGTCTGTAGCTAACTATTTTTTTTAATAGTATTTAGTTTAGTATTATCAGCATCCTATTTAGCACTTATTCTATAATAGTTATTTATATTTATTTAAGTTTAGATCTTATAGTTTATCTTCTAAGTTTATATAAACTAGTTCTTATTATAGGTTAAATTCCTTTTTATTTACTAGTTATTATAATACTTTTCTTATTCTTAGTCTTTTAACATGTATGGTGTATTTATTCTATTTATAGTTCTTTTTTATATAGTTAAAGACCACATATATCTAGTACTTTTTTCTTATTATTCTGATTACGGCATTATTATCCTGTATTTATAGTATTAGTAAAGGTTTTTTTCTTTCTTTTTATTTTAATCCTATCTTAGTTCTAGATGTCTGATGGGATAGTAGTACGTTACATTACCTATAACTAGTATAAACATTTATTTATAAATCTTATTTATCTATATAGCTAGTTCTTGTCTGCTTAGTTTTTTATGTTATTTATTTCCTACTAACTATAGTACTTATTAGTATTTATATATTCTATTTTTTAAGGTAACTTTCTAGTGTTTGGTAATATAGTATTCTTTTTAATAGTATTTTAATTTATATATTCAACAGTGTCCCTAGCGTACGCGCTGTATAATTATTATAAATATTAATTCTTTACCTTTTATTATTTCTTAATTCTTTTTTTATCTGAATTTCTGATCTTCCTTGTGGAATAGTCTATTTTCTTATTTTATAATCTTATAGAATCTTTACATCTCTTTCTTGGTTTCTGTATTATATTATTAAACTACTGTTTCTTATACTGTAGTGGTTATATCACTAAGTTATTCTGCTAAGTAATTCTTAACTTATTAATATAGAACTTTATATTCTTGCTTAAGATGTGTATGACTTTAGTATTACTTTTTCTAAATTCATTATATAATAGCTTTTTATGTTATTGTGTCTCATGCTTATTCTACTTAGACTATAGCTATTTTAATTTCTTTTAGTACTTTGGTCTGGACATAAGCCTTTTTAACATTTAATTATTGTTATTTGTAGTTTTTAATGAAGTGTTCTTGTTTCCCGTATCCTAAACAGGCTTTATGTGTATAGTGTTTTATTTATTCTTTAGCTTACTTTCCTTACTCTCTTCTAATAAATATCTGCTTAACGTTGATGTTTATTTCGTTGTAGGTTCAGTTATCTTTCCTGTTTCTTTTAGGTACGTGGATTACTGACCTTCCGTGTGCCTTTTTCTCTTGCTTCTATTAGTACTGATAGTTGTTAATGGTTACTGCTTGTTTAATGATTCCCAACAAGATGCTCAGCCACTTGCCCCTGGAGATTTCATTTTTTATTCTATCTTTCAATTCTTTATAGTATATTATGACTAATGGTTGGTCTGCTCAATTGAGTTGTGATTGGATTTATTTGAACTCTGCTGTATAGTTGGCTGCTGATGTCCGTTGCTTGAGCCGTTAAAGCTTCTGGGTTACTTCGGTTTCTTCGTCGATTTCCCTGAAGACAACGATCATTTCTTGTTTGAAGCGTTCATAGTTCTTGAAGGCTCTTTGCACATCGCTGTTGTAATTGGCCAATCCTGCCATTCCCAGGTTGGGGTCTCTGTTGGCTAGATAATTCCTGGCTAGTGGTTCAAACCATCGCATGGCTCTGCCTGTCATGTTCATGCCTGCCGCCAGGATCTGATCCTGATTAGTTGGAAATGATTTTTGATTGAAACGACAGTACAGGTCCATGGCTGCCATGAAGGTCTTAAGTTCATCCCTGTTGCTGTCGAATTTCTTAGGAGGCTGTATTTTCGCAGTCCCCCCTCCTTGGTTCATTCCGACTTGCTGTTACAGGTTCATTAAGGCATCGCGTAACTCCATGATGGCTGCTCCCTGTTCTTAGATGACTTGTTGCGCACTCTTTTGTCCTCTAGATGTACTTCCAGTTATAGATAAAGGTCCTGCCATGACTTCTTCTTCACTACTACTTTCTTCTGACGAGTAAAATTCTTGTTCGTCTTCGTAGTAAGTTGTTATAGACGTTTGATAATTGGTTGTTGGAATCTATCCAACTGCTTCTCCTACTCTCTTGAGATGGTAGTTACAATGTTATAAGTTACTAACTTACTAACGTAAATTATACTGGCAACAAGCCGTCTAACTGATTGTTATAACGGTTAATTAGTTCCCTCACTTCCGGATCGGATAGCTTGTTAGACTTAGTGGAAGTTAGTTAACTCAGTAGAGATAAGAAAAAGCAATATGATAAGTTAAGGTTTAATAGGATAGTATTAAACTATTTTACTTAAGGTATAAATCTTAATTTTAGAGTAACTATAAAGAATTAAAAGTAACTGTGAGCTGTTTGATGCCTCATACTTATAGTAGATCCCCTATACGTATATTATATACTAATTAAAAGTATATTAGATACTGCTAGAGAAAATAAGAGAAAATAAGTTCTTATCTCTATTATTTATACTTATCTTTATTATGTCCTGCTATAGCTAGTTACCTGACTTACTTACCTACTTTAGGTACTATTCTCTATAGAACTTAAACTTACTACAGAGTAATCCTATCTATAGGTTCTGTTTTTACTAATTTGCCTTAGCTTATTAGTATTACTTATATATTTTCTTATACTATACCTTTTATAGTAACGCCTTCTTACTTATACTTTCTTCTTTATTATAGTTTATAATAGTATTTTATATTACAATTATTACAGGCTAAATAATGACTAGAACTTAGATTTATAAAATAATTATTACTTTAGTAGGAATAGTTCAAACAGGGTGTTAACATATAATAGAGTTTATTATAAATCTAAAAAGCTAGATAGTAAGCATGTATTAGAAATAACTTAAGATATATTATTATTAGAAAGTGTCGGCCTGCCTGAGTGAATACTCAGAGCTTGAGCTTTAACCAACCTGGCTATCACTATCAACTATTCACTAAAGCAGTTAGCAGGTATTATATAAATCCTCCGTAGTTAGTTAGCTTAATAGATTATTAATTAACTTTGCTAACTCTGCCTGCTAACAGGTTATGAGCCCTCTCATCCTTATAATCTCCTACTCATCAGCAGTTAGGACGACGTCGGATTTCCGTATCTAATCAATTAACTCGATATTTGATTAACTCGAACGCCTGCATTAACGCCTTCACCTCTAGCGTTAGCGCAAGGTTTCCGACATGGATTTGAAGCGCCTCGTCGAGGGGGTGGGGCTGCTGGGCGCTAACAGCAAACACATCACGCGCTGGGAGCTTTAGTTGAAGACCCTGGCATCTGCTAAAGACGCTGATGACATTCTAGCTAGCACTGAGCCTGAGCTTTAGGTGACTGTAACACTACGTAATATCTCCAACCCGCCCGAAGCTGCTAGAGCAGAGGCTCTCAAGACGCATAATAAAACCGTAGCAGAGATTATGCAAGCGAACGTGAACATACAGTAATAACAGGATCGTTAGTAAGCTGATAGGGCGGTATGGCGCAAGAAGGACGCGAAACTGCGAAGCGTCATGCTAGCAACTATCCCAGAACACATGGTAGAGTCCATCCGTGATCAAGCATCAGCAGCAGGACTTTATACCACCATCCGCAACCAATATCGACAGGATGGCCTTACTGAACAAATCTTAGTATACAACTACTATCATAATATGCGCTCTGATGGCTATCCTACCGTAAACGCTTTCACAGAGGCCTTCCTGGCAGCCCTGAATCGAATAAAGGAATTCAACCTATCTTGCCTAGACAATGAGCAGGTGTTCCGCTTCTTAGCCGCGCTTAAATACATGATACCTAAATACTACAAAGATCACCGCGAGGATGTACGTCGAAAGGTTGATCTTAAGCTCCATCCTATAATTCATGAGATCTGAGATAAGGCGTGAATTAATATTGACCCATTCAAGTCAGCTTTTACAGCCGCAGCTAAATCTAAAGGCGATAAACCTGGTAACAAACAGGGTAACAACAATAGCAGCAGTAGTAGAGGCAAACCTGGCAACAAGTAAGGTAGTAAGTAAGATAGTGGTAGTGGAAAGCAAAAGGAGAACTCTACTAAGAAGGAGAACTCTACCAAGAAGGAGAAGTCTTACTGCTCTGAGTGCCAGCACATTCACGTAGGCGCTAGCCCTAATTACTATTATTAATACTCTTATAAGGCCCTAAAGTCCTGGAGAATTAAGAACGCGTTAAAGATTATAGGCAGTAGTAGTAAAGCAGCTTCTACGGCGTTCTCCTATACTAATATTGACAGCGTTATTAACATGACGACTATCACCACCGGCACCTCCATTATCAAACCCTTTGTCTATGACGACGGTAACCTTGATGATTTCTTAGATAGTATAATAGCTACTGTTCTCGCCACGGTGTCAGACGAGCTCCTCCGTCGAGCGCAAGAGAAAGGTCTCTTAAACAGGGTTATTCTTAATACTAGATTAGATGGGCACATTTTTAACGTTAAGAGTGCCTTTATTATCTTCACCCTGAGCAGGAATAATTAGGGCATCCAAACCGGAGGTGGATTAATGTGTATTAAGGGGGTGGGAATCATTTAACTCTCCGTCACTCAATCCAATAGCTCTGTACAGCTAGTAGCTTTTAGTAACACAATCTACTGCCCTAGCTTTTTTATTAACGTTATATCTTATAGTAAGATTCGTAAGAATGGCTTCTACTACTACGGCTGGGATAAAAAGCTCTACTGATAATCAGATTAACATGAGATAGTATACTTACCTTAAATTAGCAGCATTCTCACCTTCCTTAAAGCCTTTACTAGCAAGTAAGCTGTGAAGGTGATTGCTATAGCAAGCTTTTATAAGCAGCAATAGCCTATAGTGAAATATAAAGTTACTCTCTAAAAACTTCATGACACCTATGGCCACTGCAACGTTAATAATCTAATCAAATTAGCAAAATTAGTGGATGATATTGAATTTATTGATATCACGAAATTTAACTGCGACGTTTGCTATTTTACTAAGTTAAAAAAGAACATCTCCTAAAAGGTGCAGCAGCGAGTGCTTAAGCCTTTTAATATAGTTTATATTAACCTCATCGGTCTTATTAACTTACCTGGATGGCAGGGTGAGATCTACTGGATCCTCTTTACTAATAACGCCCTTCGTTACCGGTGGATTCAATTTACAGAAACCAAAGATTGTGCTGCTATTAAGGTTAGAAACTTCTATGTTATAGTGAAAACTTAGTATAACAAGACGCTAAAGGCCTACCGCCTTGATAACGTTAAAGAACTAACTAGCACTGCTATAAAGAACTTCCTTAAAGCTGACGGCAGCCTCCTGCTACTATCTATAGCGTACATAGCTTATTAAAATAGAGTTACTGAGCGTAGCAACGCTATTAGAGAAGACCGTGTTCACGCTATGTTAATAGCCTTATTACTTGAGTTTAAGAAGCTCTAGCCGCTCGCAGTAAAGTACGCTGTCCTTTTTATTAACTTATCTCTTATAAAGGCTCTACCTAATTATAAGACTCCGCACTAGAAGCTGCTAGAGTACACGGGTAAGACTAACGTTACCCCTAACCTCAGCCATCTCCGCCCGTTTGGTACAATTAGATGGATCTATATCCCTGAATAATAATGCGTGAAGTCTCATAAGTTCGAGCCACGCTCTCATAAGGGCTATCTTATTAGTATTAAGGGTTCTCATATCTATCTTATATAGGATGACGTTACTAAGACTGTCGTACGAACTAGCAACGTCTAGTAAAATAAGCTTCCTACATTTAATAATAAGCAGGCAGTTGACTTTGAGAATATCTGTCTACCTTTAACCTATTAAGTGACTTCTCTTAAGCGAGAGTTATCTTATACTCTGTAATAAGGACATCACCAAGATAGTGTAAAGAAATAACAGATAGATCAAGACATTAAATAAGAAGACCCGGAAGTCGTTCAACTGCCTGAGCTAGGTGCTACTATAGACCATGAAGTCACGCAAGAGGACTTTAAGGACCTTGATTAGGGCGACTGGTCGTGCGATAATGACGCTCCCCGTTATCGGGAGGTCTGCTTACATCGCTATAAGAACCCTGTAATAGTCAATCACTGCTCCCGAAGCCGTCGCCTTACTACAAAGAGTGCTGCCATGATGATTGGTGGTGACCTTAGGGCCGTCAGCCTTGCCTTTGCGCAAGCTATCCTTGAACCAAAACAAGCTCACCAGCTGTCTCTAGAGCTAAAGACCCACAAAGGAGCTATGAAGCATCCTCACAAGAATGGATGGGTTGTTGCTGAGGTAAACGAGTACAAATCGCATGACGAAAATGATACCTGGGAGGTTGTTCTTGAGCGTCGAGATGTTCATAGCCGGCCGCTGCCGACGAAGTGGGTTTATACCTATAAGTTCGGCGCTGCTAGTGAATTCATCCGCTATAAAGCTTGACTTGTCGTATGTGGTAACTAACAGGACGACACTAGCTAGGAAACCTACTCAGCCGTGGCCCGTTCCTCCACTATTAAACTGCTCCTCGCCTTGGTAGTAGCGCTCAATCTAGAGTATGATCAAATCAATATTGTCACTGCCTTCTTATACGGCAAACTTGATGCTGATGAATAGGTGTACATCAGACTACCTGACGGTCGCATCGCCTGACTTAAGAAGGCCATGTACGGCTTACGACGCTTACCGCGACTCTAGTATGAGAAGATAGCCTAATACCTCATTTCTCGAGGTTTCCAACCTCTGCAATCAGATCCTTGCGTTTTCATGCACCTAGATTCACATTCGATCGTCGTTGTCTACGTGGACGACCTCATACTTATCACTAAGACACGAGATATAATGCAGGAGCTTAAGCAGGTTATTGTCAACAAGTATAGTTGCCGTGACTTAGGCCCTATCAACTATTATCTAGGCATTAAAATCTCTTGTGATAGGGTTAACTGCATTCTTGACATGTCCATGGAAGCGTACATTGAGAAGGTAGCCCGCGACTACAACCGTATCTATACTCATCATCGTCACAAGCCCTTTGGTGAGAACGTTCTTAGTCTCAAAATCCGCCCAAAGGATGACCCAGCACCTCCTGAACTGGTTAAGGACTATTAGACGCTTATTGGCAAGCTGTTATACCCAGCCTGCCTCATCCGACCTGACATCGCCTTTCATGTGGGATTTCTCGGACGCTTCGTGAGCAACCTAACTTACGAGCACCGAGACGCGGTGATTAACGTACTAGACTACCTCTACTCACATAAACAGCTTATGCTGAGGTTCTCCGCCCTAGTCGGCACCTGCCTAGATGTCGACATCTTTGCTCAGTCCTACGCCCTGCATCTGGGCTTTGGGCTAGTGGGGCACTCTGACGCTTCCTTTGCCGACTGTAAGGATAGGAAATTGACCTCTGGCTATGCGTTCAAGCTTTGTGGTGGAGTCATCTCTCATAAGTCAAACAAGCAGCGGCTCGTTACGACGTCTACGACAGAGTCAGAGTACGTTGCCCTCACACACGCAGCGAAGGAGGCCACCTGGCTCCGACACCTGCTCTCCGAACTCGGATACATAGGCAAGGATCTACAGCTATTCAAACTCTACGGCGACAATTAGCCCTTGATTAACCTGGCTTAATTAGACGGCTATCACGCCCGCACTAAGCACATCGATATCTACTATCATTTTATACGTGATGAGGTCCGCAGCAACCGGATTTAGCTCAAGCATGTTTGAACTACTGACATGGTGGCCGACGGCCTCACCAAGCCTCTCAACGTCGTCAACCAACGCCGATTCATTGAGCTCCTGGGTCTGTACGACCCACGTACTGGTAATGGGAAAGCTGAAAGATGAGCTCTCTAAACGGCTGGCGCATTTGAGTATCTGGCATTGGCCATTTTCCCATCCTAAAAGTGAGTTTATGTATACCTACTGGCGACAGGTCTTCCTGTACGTCTGGAAGATTCATTTGCACTACTTTATCCCCCAGTTCAACGGCTATCACTAGCTTGAGGGGGTGTGTCAGCCTGCCTGAGTGAATACTCAGAGCTTGAGCTTTGACCAACCTGGCTGTTGCCGTCAACTATTCACTGAGGCAGTTGGCAGGCATTATATAAATCCTCTGTAGTTAGTTAGCTTAATAGATCATCAATTAACTTCGCCAACTCTGCCTGCCAACAGAAAGCTAGGTAGAGAAGAAAGGAAGTTAAGAGTCTTATAATTTAAAACACAGAGTAAAAGACCTACTGCCTTTATACTACTTATAAAAGAAAAAAACTATCTTCTAAAATAAAGACTTAGAAGAAGGGGATAGTGTTATAGATAATAATAAAAAAATAACTATATTTAAAAAGCTAAAGAAGTTAACAGTAATAGCTAATAAAACTTTAGAATAGAAATATATATTTAAGCTTAAAAGAAAGAACTATAAGTAAGTATAGGATATATTAGCATAAACTAAAGCAAAAGCCAAGAAATAAAAATAAAAATATAGAACTATATAAGAAGATTTAGAGCATCCTGTTATATAATACTTAGTAATTAAAAATATTAGAAGAAGCTAGAGGCTCTAATATCTCTAATAGTTTCTAGTAGTATTTAATATACTACTAGCTAATATATAATATACGCGCGGAGGATCTGCTATAAGTATAAGACATTAAATAATTTATAATTACTTTTAATTCTTTATAGTTACTCTAAAATTCAGACTTATATTTTAAGTAAAATAGTTTAATACTATCCTGTTAAACCTTAACTTATTATATTTACTTTTTTCTATTTTTACTAAGTTAATTAACTTCTACTAAGTCTAATAAGCTATTTAATTTAAAAGTGAGAGAACTAATTAACTATTATAGTAATTAATTAGACAGCTTATTACTAGTATAATTTATAATAATAAGTTAGTAACTTATAACAGTTATATTATTAGCTAAGTATAATAGAAAATAATTAAAAGAAATATACTTTTTATTAACTAAGAAATATAATTATATTAGCTATATTATAGTATAGATAATATATATAAAACTTATATACTATTAAGGTAAGCTGTTAACTTTAAAATTAACTCTATATATAAAGAAAGGAAATAATAAAATAATATTTACGCTTAATTTTAAGCGTAACTATATATTAGTAAGGAGTACTTAAAGTAGAATATAAACCTACTATCTATTAAAGCCGTTAATATAAAATAAGCTATAAAAATTAATTATATAAATAATTAGAAGAACTTACTTGCTATTAAATAATTAAGTATAGATTAATATAAAGGCAAAATAATTAAAAACTATTAAAACTTACTAGCTACTAGTTATAGCCATAAAATATTAGCTAAGTATTATTAGTATAAAGAATTATTTAAGAGGAACTTATTTACTATTCTATCTAAGCATTAAGCTAACGTTAGCTATATATTATTACTATAAAAAATTAATTAAAAGAAACTTACTTACTATTCTATCCAGACATTAAGCTAATATTAGCTATATATTATTACTATAAAGAATTATCTAAAAGAAACTTATGTGCTGTTCTATCCAGATATTAAGCTAATATTAGCTATATATTATTATTATAAAGAATTATCTAAAAGGAACTCATGCGCTGTTTTATCTAAGTATTAAGCTAATATTAGTTATATTCTATAGCTAAAGTATAATAATATAAGAGTATTAGCACTTATATTATTTTAGTAAGAGTTAGTACTATATATTCTTTTCTACTTTTAACTTTTATACTAGCTTATAAGTCTTTAATAAGTAGCCAGACTATAGTATTATGCCTAAAAATAATAGTAAAGTAAACTACTGTATTTCTATAGTTATCTATAATATTCATACTAGCCTATAACTTATTAATAAGTAACTTAATTATTTTATCTTATTTATATATAATAGTAACATAAAGTGCTAAATATAATACTATATTATTATTACAGTCTTTAGTATTTATAATATTCTTATCTATCTTTAAAAATAATATTTTTATAGCTTTTACTTTCTCTAATATGGCTGCTAAATATAAAGACGTTCTCCTATAGTTATCTTATACTTCTTTATATGCCTTTTTTTTTTTAATAAGGATATAATTACTTTTTTATGTTTACACTAGGCGGCCTAATATAGTAGCGTGTTTTAAGAATTATTTTAAATATTCTTATTTACTCTAGCTTCTAGTAAAAAGTTAACTGCCTTATATTATTTCTTTTTTACCATATAATATAATAGCTTTATTTTATTTCTTCTCTGTATATTAATATCTACACTATACTGTAAAAGCAGTAAAAGAGTTTCTTTATTTTCTTTTTTAGTAGTATAGTATAGTAGTGTTTACTTTATAATATTTATTATCTATAGACTTTAACTTATGTTAATAAGTGCTTGTATATAATACTCCCTAAATTTTACAGCATAATATAGTAGGGTTTAATTAAAAATATTAAAAAATATTTCTATATTATATTTATTCACCTAATTCTTAATATCTTGCTGTTTGATGGCTTCTAATAATTTTTTCAACTTTATAAAAAATATAAGCTTATTTAAGTTATTAATGTTTTTTACTGTATCTAGTTGTAATAATTTATTATAGGAATTTAACTGCTTCTGTATTCTATATATCTTTACTAAGTATATTTTCACGTTTTTAGCTAATAAGTTTATCTCTTTTCTTAGACTTTTTTTTACTATTTTTAATTAGCTAATATTATCCCTACAGCGTAACTAGTCTTCTTATAACTTTAAAATTATATTAAGAGACTAAAAAATATCCATTACAGTTAAGGCAGCCTTTAAGTAGACTAAATTCTTAGTTCTAAATATCTTATAAATCCTTAAAAGTTCTGTATATATTTCTTAAATCTTTTTCTAATATCTAGTTATTTTATGTTCTCTTGTATACTCTCTTACCTGCTTAATAATTATATTAGCTAGTAAAAGTATCTTTATTAAGCTAAGAGAAAAAATAATTAACGTCTAAGCTTTCTTAACTATATAGTTACTAATAATTAATTAATTAATTAAAACCCCTTAAGATTAAATTAATTACTAATTTTTAAAGTCATAAATTAAATTAATTAATTAATAGGCCTTATAGAGTTAAATTAGATTAAGAATTAATTAATTAATTATATATAGCTTATTAATACACTTTTTTTTACTAAGGTATTATGTAGAGACTATTTATAGCTCTAAGTCTTCTAAATCCCATTTAGTAAGCTTATATATTATATTAAGGGCGTTATTTAATAGCTTTTAGGGTAGTATAATCTTATTAGGCCTTATAGTTATTAGTTATATATAATATAAGTCTTATAGATATATATATACCTAAATCCATACTTTCTCCACGCCTGTATGTATTAAATTACTGTAATTAAATATATAGATAGCTTTTTTTATTATAGCTCTAATATATTACTAAGTTTTAAAAACATGCGCTTATAATCACAGCTTAAGGCCGGAATTAATAAAATATTAAGAGCTATTTTTAAAAGCTAGGGGTAAATTATATATAAGAATATTTAATAAATAAATAGATTAATTAAATATAGGTGATTTTAGAGTAGATTTAACTTATCTCTCTTTCAGCACGCGAACTCATTAAGGTCCTTATTATTAATAGAGTTCTTTTAGAGATTCGTAAGCTACTTAATTTAGTCTTATATATTAAAAATTATTACTCTTTTTTTTTTTAGAGAAGTTACTGGATCTAAATTGCCTTTATATATAGCCTAAAGTTTAATAAAGGCTGTTTTATTATTATCAAGCCAAACCTAGTATTTCCGCTAAGAGTTGTTATAGTAAAACTTGTAGTATAAATACAGGATAATCACGGCGTAGTAAGCTAGCAAATTATTAAGCTTTAAATAATACTTTTAAAGCTTTTTTTAAGTAGTTTTAATATTATACTTCTAGTAATCTTCTGGCGTATCTGGCTTATTATAATTAATATTAGTAAAATCTTTAACCATTACTTTATACGAGTATAGAATATATTTAAATATAGGAATAATTTTATATATTATGCTGAATTAGCTAGATTTTTCTTTACTTTTAAGTCTCTAAGTCACATCTTTTAACAGCTTTAAGATATAAATATAGTTAGTAATTACTATCTAATCTGCTGCTAAAAGTTTATTATCTTTTATTTATAAAGATACTATAGGCTTCTTTGCTTTAGATTTTTTTATATAACATAAAACAGTCTCTTTTCTATATCTCTTAATATGATATTATATATACGAGTTAATTAATAAGGTAATCTCTAAAGCTTATTTAAAGACTATATAAAAGAAGTTCCAGCAGGTAGATACTAGCTTAATAATTAATAGAAATTTAAACGTTTTTTTATTAAAAATTTCTTTAGATAATTGCTTAGCGTCCTCTTATTAGAACTTTCTAATTAAGTTATATTACTAAGATATATAAATATAGTTAAGTATATTTATAAACTTATTAAAAGAGTTTTCTTATTACTATTTCTTAAAAAGCTATAGTTTTTTTATAAGATTTAATATATTATTCTTAAAGGCCTCTTTATTAACTCTGTATATAATTATTTACCTAATAATATTAACTGTATAAGGACTATATCGTAATTGTTAGTGTTTTAAGTTAAAACTATAAAGCTTTTTAAGATACTAAATAGTAGTTATATTTAGCTCTATATTATCTAGTATAAAAAATCTAACTTATGTTTTATTAATTTTAAATTTCTATAGAGTTTAATATACTGTGTTTTTAATTCTAACTCTAGTATATTTACCTAATAACTAGAGTAATAAAATTAGGTACTTATTAATCTCACTTTTCTTATTAAGGTAATATATATATATTTTATAAAAAGTCTTCTTACTACCCTTTATAGTCTAGCTATTAAATATTATATATATTTTTAAGAGAGTCTTCGCAATATAGCTTTAAATAATTAAAAGAAAAATATTATATAAGATAAGAATATAATAAGTTACTAATTAGTAATTAGCCTATAGAGCAGAAGCTACTTCAGAATTTACAATATTTATTATTATTTTAAAAGCTAGTAATTTAAATTTATATAAAAGATAATTATTTTTAACTAGCTAATTAATAGCTTTTAATTAAAAATACTAAATATTAAAGTTACCTAGAGCATTACTAATTTCCTGAGAGATATTAATATTTTATATATATTATAAGTTACTAACTTACTAACGTAAATTATACTAGTAATAAGCTATTTAATTAATTATTATAATAGTTAATTAGTTCCCTCACTTCCGGATTAGATAGCTTATTAGACTTAGTAGAAGTTAGTTAACTTAGTAGAGATAGAAAGAAGTAATACAGTAAATTAAAATTTAATAAAATAGTATTAAACTATTTTACTTAAGATACGAATCTTAATTTTAGAGTAACTATAAAAAATTAAAAGTAATTAAGAATTATTTAATGCCTTATACTTATAGTAGATCCTTTATACGTATATTATATACTATTTAGCAGTATATTAGATACTGTTAGAGACTATTAGAATTACTAAAAATTTTATTATCTTATTCTATCTCTATTTACTAAGCCCTGCCTTAGTTATATAAGTTACTGCTTTTAATTTATTAGTATAATTTCATATCTCTATTTTTACTTCTTAGCCTATGTTTTAGCCTACGCTAATATGTCCTATACCTACTTATAATTCTTTCTTTTAAGCTTAAATATATATTTCTATTCTAGAGCTTTATTAGCTGTTATTACTAGTTCTTTTAGCTTCTTAAGTATAGTTACTTTCTTATTACTATCTATAATACTATCCCTCTCTTTTAAGTCTTTATCCTGAAAGATAGCTTTTTCCTTTTATAAGTAGTATAAAGATAGTAGGTCTTTTACTTAGTGTTTTAAACTATAAGACTTTTAGCTTCCTTTCTTTTCTACTTAGTTTTTTTATAATAACATGTTCTAAGTTGTTTTTAATACGTGCTTATTACTTAGCTTTTTAGATCTATAATAAACTCTATTATATATTAATACCTTATTTAAATTATTTCTACTAAGGTAATAACTACCTTATGAACCTAAGTTCTAGTCATTATTCAGCCTATACTAATTATAATATAAAATACGATTTAATTGTCTTGTAGCTAGAATAGGATTGTTTTAATTATAATATGGAAAAATTTTACTATTAGCTTAATTCTTTTAAAGACTAGTGTTCTAAGCTCCGCGCTTAAGAGTTACATCTTTATTATAAGCTAGTAAAAATTAATTCCAAGAAAAAGAAGATATTTAATTAAGAGATAGTCTTAATTTATAAGGTTTAAACTCTTAAGAAGACTGAAGCTTATTCTTGGAGTTAAGAAACTTATATACTATAATTTATAATGCTGGTTTCTTTTTAACCTGTTTTACCTTCTCTTTCCTTTAGCTTAAACTAAAATACGTTATAGTTATTTTTTCTATAGAATACAGTATTAAAGTAAACTACTGCTTTGTTTAGTAATACTAGTTAATTAGTCTTAAACTATTCTTTAAGTTCCTAATTAGTTCTTATGTATTATCTTTAGGTCTGTAATTTTTTTATTTAACTAAGTACTTCTACTAACACCTAAACTGCTAGTAGTTTAAAATTTATTAGACTTTATACTTAATTATATCTTTCTTAAGTTTAAGTTTTATCTATAGCTTAGCGTTTTATGGTGCTGGTTCTAATCTTAAAATATAAAAAACTAAGTAAATTCTTATATTCTTAAGTAGCTATAGCTTGTAATTTATAGGTCTTATTTATCTCTTAACCTTAAATAGTCCTAATTTAACGTGATCTAGTTTTTTTAATGGTTGTTTTATTTTTAAATTTTTTATAATAGGAAAACTTTATCCCCCTTCTTAAAGATTAGTTTCTTAACTTTAGATTTATCTTTCTATTATTTACTGAGGACTTCTTTCTAAGTAATTTTTCCTATTATTTATTAATAAAGTTACTACAACTTTTTGACCTTTATTTTTGCTAATTCTAATATCTTATTTAGCTTTCGTAGTTCTTAATAAGCTGTAGGCTTATAACTATAATTTATAAAGAATAGTAATCTTTCTATAGTTAATAACTTTACAAAGTTGTATATAAACTCAGCTATTAGTATTAAGTCAATCTAATTATCTTATTATTTATTAATATATATTTATAAGTATTGTTTTAATGTCTGATTTGTCTATTCTATTTATCTATCTATTTATAGGTAAAATGCTGTTAAGAGGCGGTATTCAGCCCCTAGCTTCCTTATAAATATTTTCTAGAATATTAATATAAATAACTTGTCCCTATCTATGATAAATTCCTGTAGTAATTTATATTATATAATTAAGAGTTTAATTAGCAATATCACTAATTTATTAGCTTTAATTTCTATATATGTTAGTTTAAAGTATATATATTTTATAAGTTAGTCTACTATAACTAGTATCATATCATACTATTAATCTCAAAAAATAGTTATTATTAGTATTTTTATGATAAAGTCTATTATAACTAATTTCTATAGCTAGTCTGGTAAAGGAATTAGTTACATAAGTCTATATTCTTTATATCTTAATACTTTATTCTTTTTATACTTAATGTATTTTGAAAAAATAACTCTGATTTTTTTTTATATTCCTGGAATCTAAAAATGCCTGTTAATTCATTCTATAGTTTTTTTAATTCCTTAATATCTATGCATTTCAGCTGAATGCTGGTTCTTAATAAGTTTAGTTTATAATACTTCTAGTATAAAAATAGTTCCCGTTTTATACTATTATAGTTATTTATAGTTATGTTCTCTAATTTATTTTTACTATATATTTTTAATAATAACTATTATCTTAATATTTATTTATAAGCTTTCTAGAGATCCGTCTGGTCTTTACTTAAGTATTATATTATAAATTTCCGGTATATCCCTTATATAGTCTACTTATTAACTAAGTATGTCAGCTACTATATTTTCTTTTTCTAATTTATAAAGTATTTAAAAGTCGAATATAGAAACTAATTCTTATTATCTAACTTATTATTAATTAAGCTTTTTTATTGTTGTAAATACCGTTAGATTCTTATAGTCTAAATATATAATAATCTGATACTTAGTTCCCTCTAAGTAATATTTTCATTTCTTAAATACTTAAACTATTACTAGTAGTTCCTTATCATAGATATTATAATTTAATTTAGTAGTTATAAGTTTATGAGATAGAAAATCTACTAGATACTTATATCTATTATTTTATATTTATAATAGAATAGCTCTTATAGCTCTGTCTGATGTATCTGCATGTATTTCTATTTAAAGTCATAAGTTAAATATTTTTAATATTAGTAGTTATTAGAATATTTCTTTTAATATTATAAAAGCGTTCTTCTTACGTTGATTTTACTTAAATTATTAATCCTTTTTCAGTAATTCTATTAAGGGTAATGTGATTTTTAAGTAATCCTTAATAAACTATCTACAAAACCCTATAAATCTAAAGAAAGAATAAACTTCTTTTATATTTATTAGTATTAGCTAAGATAGAATATTTTTAGCTTTATCTAGGTTAACTACTATTCCGTCTCAGAATACTAAGTATCTTAAGAACTTAACTTCTATTTTATAGAATATATATTTCTCTGTTTAAATGTATAGCCTGTGTTCCTTAAGCTTTTATAATACTTTCTTAATATACTTAACGTATTCTTCTAGTATTCTATTTATATATATAAGTATATTATTAAAATATGCTATTATAAATACGTCTAAATACTCCCTTAGTATATAGTTAATAATTGTCTAGAATATTACTAGTGCGTTAGTAAGTCTTATTAGTATAACTAAGTATTTAAATAATTTATATCTTATTTTAAATACAGTCATCCACTCATGTCTCTTAGCTATTTATATTTAATAATATCTATTCTTAATATTAAAGAGACTAAACTATTTAGCTCCTTTTAATTTATTTATAAGTTCTAATATTAGTAGTATAAGGTAATGATTTTTTACTATAGCTTTATTAAGGTATCTGTAATTAATATATAACTATAGTTTACTATTCTTTTTTAGTATAAAAAGCATTAGTGAAGCCATTTTGCTTTAACTTATTTATATATATTCTTTTTATTAATTCTTTTATAAAAACTTCCGTAATTCTTCCTGCTGGTGTATAGATACTTAGTATAATAATTCTAGTTTCAAATCTATTCCCTCTTTAAGCGTGATTTTGTAGTCTTAGTTCTAGTATTCTAGTAATTAGTCTTTAGCTTTCTTAAAGAACTATTCTCTAAATTCCTCTTAGTATTCGTCTGGTATAATAAACGTGGTATCGTGAAAAGTTATTTTCTTTATCTATATTATAGTCTTCATTTATCCGTGGTCGTTTCTCCTGGTTTCTATAGACTTTATTTTCTAGTTAATTATTAGATTTTATTATGCTAGCTAATCCCATCCTAAGATAAAATCCTTACTATCTAAATTTATAATTTTAATATAACAGTTATCTGTGTAACCCGCTGCTCTAATAGTTATATTTTTTATTTTAAAATTAATTAAATCTTTTTTAAATGCTGCTAGACTATTATCTATGCGTCTTACTTATATAGATTTATCTAAAACTCTAGTTAGTATCTAGTATTCTTATATTTATTTATTTAATATAAGTGTCTTGCTAGCTCCACTATTTA
This sequence comes from Zopfia rhizophila CBS 207.26, assembly GCA_010093925.1. Classification (NCBI taxonomy): domain Eukaryota; kingdom Fungi; phylum Ascomycota; class Dothideomycetes; family Zopfiaceae; genus Zopfia; species Zopfia rhizophila. The sequence goes on from ML994624.1 coordinate 323,364, forward strand.
TAAGCGCTAGTATCTAATTACTATTAATATATATATTTATATATAGCTTATTTTCGTGTTTCCTCTAGTTTAGTTATATGTATATAATTAATATATTATTTCTAATCTTTAGTTCCTAGCTCTCTAGTGGCTTAGTTATAGTCTATTAGTTTTTTAGTTTTTTATTTATAGCTAACTCCTAAGTAGCAGTTATTTCTTTAGTGTTTTTTTTTTAGGTTTGTGGATTAAATATTTCTAGAGTTAACATACTTTTCTATTAAGTATTTTATATATATTTCTGGCTTATTCTCTATAATCCTAACATTTCCATCCTAAGAAACATTCTTGATATGTGAGTTTTTTATGTGAGTCTGTAACTAACTATTTTTTTTAATAGTATTTAATTTAGTATTATCAGCATTCTATCTAGCACTTATCTTATAATAGTTATTTATGTTAATCTGAATTTGGGTTCTGTAGTTTATTTTCTAAATTTCTAAATCTATATAAACTAGTTCTTATTATAGATTAAATTCCTTTTTATTTACTAGTTATTATAATACTTTTCTTATCTTTAGTCCCTTAATACGTATGGTGTGTTTATTCTATTTATAGTTTTTTTCTATATAATTAAAGACTACACATATCTAGTACTTTTTTTTTATTATTCTATTTGCAGCGTTATTATCCTGTACTTATAATATTAATAAAGAGATTTCTTTATTCTTTTTACTTTAATCCTATCCTAATTCTGGGTGTCCGACGGGGTGGTAGTACGTTATATTAGTTATAATTAATATAAGTATTTATTAATAGATTTTATTTATCTATATAGCTAATTTTTGTCTGGTTAGTTTTTTATATTATTTATTTTCTACTAACTATAGTACTTATTAGTATTTATATATCCCATCTCCTAAAGTAACTTTCTAGTGTTTAGTAATATAGTATTTTTTTTAATAGTATTTTAATTTATATATCTAATAGTGTCTCTAGTATATATACTGTATAATTATTATAAATATAAACTCTTTACTCTCTATTATCTTTTAATTCTTTTTTTATCTAAATTTTTAATTTTTCTTGTAGAATAGTCTACCTTCTTGTTCTATAATTTTATAAAACTTTTATATTTCTTTTTTAGTTTCCGCGTTATATTGTTAAACTACTACTTCTTATATTATAGTAATTATATTACTAAGTTATTCTATTAGATAATTTTTAACTTATTAATACAGAACCTCGCATTCTTACTTAAGATATATATAGTTTCTATATATCTAGTATTATTCTCTTTAGATTTTCTTTATAATTATTTCTTTTATTATAGTATCCTTTACTTATTCTACTTAGACTATAGTAATCTTAATTTTTTTAAATGCCTTAGTCTAGATATAAGCTTTCTTAATATCTAATTATCTTTATTTATAATTTTTAATAAAGTGTTTTTGTTTTCTACATTCTAAACAGGCTTTATATGCGTAGTATTTTATTTATTTTTTAATTTACTTTTCTTATCCTTTTCTAATAAATATCTGCCTAATATTAATATTTATTTTATTATAGGTTTAGTTATCTTTTCTGTTTCTCTTAAGTATATAGATTACTAATTTTCTATATATCTTTTTCTTTTACTCTTATTAGTACTAGTAATTATTAATAGTTACTACTTATTTAATAATTTCCAGCAGGATGCTTGGTTGTTTTCCTTTAGAAATTTTATTCTTAATTCTATCTTTTAGCTTTTTATAGTATATTATAACTAATAGCTAATCTACCTAATTAAGTCGTAATTAAATTTATTTAAACTCTGCTGTATAGTTAGTTACTAAAGTTTATTACTTAAGTTACTAAAGCTTTTAAATTACCTCCGTTTCCTTATTAATTTCTCTAAAGATAATAATTATTTTCTGTTTAAAATATTTATAACTTCTAAAAGCTTATTATATATTACTATTATAGTTAGCTAATTTTATTACTCCCAGGTTAAAGTCTTTATTAACTAAATAATTTTATACTAGTAGTTTAAATTATTATATAGCTCTACCTATTATATTTATCCTAGCTACCAAGATTTAATCCTAATTAGTTAGAAATAATTTCTAGTTAAAATAATAATATAAGTCTATTACTGCTATAAAGATCTTAAGTTTATTTTTATTACTATTAAATTTTTTAGAAGGCTGTATCTTTGCTGTTTTTTTTTTCTTAATTTATTTTAATTTATTATTACAGATTTATTAAAGTATCACGTAGTTTTATAATGGCTATTTTTTATTTCTAGATAATTTATTATATACTCTTCTACTTTCTAGATATACTTCTAGTTATAGATAAAAATTCTACTATAATTTTTTCTTTACTATTACTTTCTTCTAAGGAGTAAAGTTCTTGTTTATTTTTATAATAAATTATTATAAACTTTTAATAATTAGTTATTAGAATCTATCTAATAGCTTCTTTTACTTTCTTAAGAGGGTAGTTATAATATTATAAGTTACTAACTTACTAACGTAAATTATACTAGTAATAAGCTATTTAACTAATTATTATAATAATTAATTAGTTCCCTTACTTCCGGATCGGATAGCTTATTAGATTTAATAGAAATTAATTAACTTAGTAAAGATAGAAAGAAGCAGTATAATAAGTTAAAGTTTAACAGAATAGTATTAAACTATTTCACTTAAAGTGCGAATTTTAATTTTAGAGTAACTATAAAGAATTAAAAGTAATTAAGAACTATCTAACGCCTTATACTTATAGTAGATTCTTTATATGTATATTATATACTACTAAAGGCTACTAGAGCTATTAGAGGTTTTATTATTTTATTTTATTTTTATTTACTAAGCTCTACCTTAGTTATATAAGTTACTACTTTTAATTTATTAGTATGATTTTATATTTCTATTTTTACTTCTTAGCCTACGCTTTAGTCTGCGCTAATATATCTTATACTTACTTATAATTCTTTTTTTTAAACTTAAACATATATTTCTATTCTAGAGCTTTATTAGTTATTATTATTAGTTTCTTTAGCTTCTTAAGTATAGTTACCTTTTTATTACTATTTGTAATAATATAGTTAACCTCTAGAGAGTCTATTAGCTAGCTAGAAAGCTATAGACTCTTTTACTACTTAAATAAAGATTATAACCCTTTTTATTCTCTATTAAGTATTACGTAGTAGTAGATATTTATAATATAATATTATACTTACCTTTTTCTTCTATATTAATAATTTTGTGTTAATGGTAATACTTACATATAAAGAAAATCTTTTAAGGATTTTGGTAAAGCGTGATTTAATAGCTATAACTAAAAACCTAACTTAGCTTTTACTTTAACGTAGTAAGTAGTTTTATAAACTCTAGTAATTAACTCTAATTAATACTATTAAAATTATTTTTATATAGGCTATTATCCTTTATATTTTCTTTAATTAATAGGTTTCTATTAAATATAAGTATATTAACTAAGGCAGTAAAAAGAATAAGGTTTTTAGTAATAATATCTCTAAGCTCTTACTTAAAGGTAAACTAAGTATCTAACTATAATTTAGCAGCGTGTTTATACTTTATTAATATTAATTTAAATAGAATATTATTAGCTAAAAGAATATAGAGTTATTAAGGTAACGCTAGGAGAAAAAAATATATATAAAATACTAGTACTAATTTAGTATCTAAGATATATACGTTAAGTCTTAGTATAAGAATTAATACTAAAAAACTATTATTAAGTCGCCTGTACGCCTACTTCTGTAGTTTTAAAAATAATTAATTAATAAACAATCAATTAATTAATTTACGGCATTAAAATTAAATTAATTACTAAAAATTAATCTTAAGAATTAAATTAATTAATTACTTACATAACTAATTAATTAATTAATTAATTGCTATAAAATTAATTGTTAGTAACTATAATAGTGCTGCTTACTTTATTTACTGTAGATTATATAATATCATAACTAGCTATACTAGCTATAATTTAGTATAAAGCTTAGAGTATAACTAGCTTATACTTAAGTTATATACTACTTTATTTAAAAATAAGCCCCCTTTATATCTCTTCTCTTCCTATCTTAGTATAGTTAAAATAGAGCTAACTTATTTTATTAACCTATATCTATACTATAACGCGTGAAGACTGAGCCTATTATTATATTACACTAAAATCTCTCTAACTTAGCTAGATAATAGTGATATAATATTAAGGTCAAACCGCGTAATTAATAAAAGCATTTAATTTATTAATAATTATATCTAAAGGATTAATTACATAACTACGCTGAGTTATTAGTTTATTAACTATATAATCTCTACTAGAAAGCTCTATAGTAGTAGGTAATTAAAACTTTAAGTAATAGTCTATATAAGCTCTGCGCAGTAGGCCTTAAGAGTAATTTAGCAAGTAATTAAAAAACTTATAGTAATAGGTAATATACTTATTAGATTAAAAGAGAGTTATAAGAGCTTTAGTAAACTTTTCTTTCTTTTTTATTATCTTCTTCCTGCTAGAGAAACTGACCCCTGTGAGTACTACTAGCTTATTTTCTTTATACTAAAGAAACTAACTTTTATAAGCACTACTAACTTATTTTCTTTATGCTAGAAAATTAGCTAATTACTTCACCCTACTAGAGACTAGAAGCTCTATATATATATAAGAATAAATAAATTAGAACTATAAGAAAGCTCTCTACGCTAGAGATAAGAGTTAATTTTAAGATAATAGCTACTAATAATAACTATACGTTTATTCTTAAGTTACTTAGATGTGCCGCTATATACTACTCTAATAATATAATTAAAGAAGACTATACTATTAAAAAGCTTTATATCTAAGTATGATATAATAAGAAACTCTTTATAGCTACTACTAAAAGCACTACCTAGAAAACTAATATCTATAAATCTTAGGAAATAGAGGTTACGCTTTCTACTCTAATAATTTTTAATTAAGTAATAATCACTAGTAAGCTAGAGTATAGCTATTTTAAAATACTTATATATTATAACTATATTAATATACTAGAAAAAGCGCTTAACACGGCTAAAACTAAGCTTAATAAAACTAGAGATAAGCTTACTAAGCTTTATTAGCTACTAAATAACACGCTTAAGCGCATAGCAGATTAAGAGAATAAGATTAAAATACTAAGAGTATAGATAAAAAAATCTATATATAATATATACTTTTTCCTCTCTGTAAAGGCTAGCCTAGTGTTATTATTAATACTAGTAAAGAAAATACACTTTATAGCTTTACTATAGACCCTTTAGAATTAGGCTAGCTATATAGCTATAGGACCTAATAATAGTTCTAATATAAAAAATCTTAGTAATTAAATTTCTTAAGTATTATTCTATATACCAGCTACTTTACTAGCTATGCTTACTATAAGTAGCTATTAAGATAATAGCTACTTAGCCTAATTTCTTAATCCACTAATACTTAAGAACAGTAAGAATATTACCTTTAATTAATAGAGAGATATCCTAAAGGATAAGGTATATACTAACTAAGACTAATTTACTAGAGCTAGTAAGTAAGCTACTTAAGAAAATATTATCTCTTATATACGTACGCGTACGGAGGGTCCTGCTAACCAGTATCTCTTAATACTTATATATATAATAAGAAAGAGTAAGTAGCTAATTAGCTACTAGTATATAGTAAATTACTTAAAAAAAATATATAGTAACTTATATAAGAGACTTAACGCTTACCGTGACTTCTAAAAGCTCTATCTTAAAGACTTTACTAACTTTATTATATTCTAAGGCGATTTTTTCTGCCTAGCTTAAAAACACAGCCTGCTTATAGACTAATAGGTAAAAGAATTTTATAAGAAGCTTTTAGACACTTTATGTACGCAGATAGGTATCTATTAATAGTAGTACTATAACTAGTATAATAAGTACATAAATCTAGTTTAAGACTTTACTAGAGAGCTGGCTCTTAGCACTAGGAAAACTACTAAGCAGATTAACAGAAAAACTAAAAAGACTTAGCTACTACTAATTTAGTAGTCTTATTTAAAAGCTAAGTGTCTAACTTGCGTAGTAGTTACCGCTATCTTACTAATACCTATCTCTAAGCTAGCTAGTTACTATAATTATGGGAAACTTAGTTACTTTATAAAAGACTACTAACTATCTATTTAAGCTATAGCTAAAGTAATTAAGCTTATAGATACTAATAAAGAGCTCTATACGCCCTAGGACACTAGCAATAACAAGAAGTTTTAGCTTATTATAGAAGAACTATTAGGGGAAGACTCACCCTAAGGGAAGTCTCCTTTCTAGGGTTATTTTCTAGAGCTACTAACTAGTTCGACTCTTACTAACTGCTATTCAGTGGACCGGCCTTTACCCTGTCCTGCTATATTTCTACTAGTGAACTAGCTATTAAGCTAAGCAGCTTTTTTGATACTAAAGCTGGTAGTTTTATCCTAGTACACCTAAAGCACATGCGCGCTATTAAGAAAGGGCTTAAGATAAAGACTTACCAGATAGAATCTATTCCCCTAGCTGGCTACAATAACAGACTAAATAGATAAGTAAATAAGTACTTTTAGGCCGATCTAGTACTAGATAACTACCGCCTATTAACCTACTTCATCTTCTGTAACACTAGCCGCCACGACCTTATGATCGGCCGTAAGCTGTTTGAAGATATAGGTGCTTTAATTAACTGCAAGGAGCGAGCGCTTAAATGGCTAGATGACAAGCTAATTGACTGTAAGCGCGACATCGTCATTCCAACGCGAGGCCTATCAACTAAAATCAACCCCTCATACCAAGCTGATGCTGACTGACGTGACAAGCTGATGAATATGGCGATTCTGTAGCGCACCCGTAAGCCACCTCAGCGCTCGCCCCAGCGTGTGGCACAGCGAGAGAACATTAGGAAGATGGAAGAGCAGCTTCACCCACGACAGCAGCTAGAGCCAAGTAAGCGAACCCCCCGCCCTCAGCCTGTCTCACGCGAAGACCTCTCCAAGGCAGGCCTCGAGATCAATACTATAGGAGCTGTTGCCTTCATGATGCACGCACGGCAGAAGGAAACTGTGCTAGGGCACACCAGCATCTATGAAGTAGACAAGCTTATCCAGGACCGCAGAGACGAGCTCAGCCTGCCAGACCTAAAGCTCTCCTCCTAAGGCCCTAGGGACCCCTTGGTGAAGGCTTCGCCAGAAGAGCCCTATCAATCAAATAAGGACCTCACGGGAGAAGAGGAACTTCGGCAGCTTATCGAGCAGAAACTATCCCACCCTGGCTACGCCGGCGCGACTCAGGCCCACTTCTCAAAGAAGGACTCAGACGTGCTGCCCCCGCATCACGAAGGTGTCAACCATGATATTAAACTGACAACTGAGAACACGCTGACGTCAAGCCTACTGTATAGCATGTCTCTTGAGCAGCTATAGCTTGTTAAGACCTACCTGGACGACTACTTTAGACGAGGGGTTATCACTCACAGCGACGCTTCGTATGCTTCCCCAGTACTGTTTGCTAAGAAGCCTGGAGGAGGGTGGCGCTTCTGCGTTGACTACCGTAAGCTTAATGCCATTATGAAGAAAGACGCCTATCTGATCCCGCTGATTCAGGAGACCCTTGCCCGCCTAGCACGTGCAAGGGTGTTCACCAAGCTTGACGTACGACAGGCCTTCTATTATATACGTCTGAACAAGGATATAGAGGACCTGACTATGTTTCGTACTCGGTATGGGAATTACAAGTATCGCGTGCTACCATTTGGTCTCTGTAATGGCCCTGCTACATTCCAGCGTTATATTAACAAGGTGCTTCATGGCCTACTAGATGACTTCTGCACTGCTTACCTTGACGATATCCTAATCTACTCTAAAGACCCGCTGTAGTATGAGGAGCACGTTGCTTAGGTACTAAGATGTCTCCAGGACGCAGGCCTCTAGGCAGACATTAAGAAGAGCGAGTTTGCTGTCACTAGAACGAAGTTCCTAGGTCTTATCATTAGCACAGAAGGGATCCAAAAGGACCCTGAGAAGGTCGCTGCTGTACAGGAATGGCTAGTACCTACGTCAGTTAAAAGCCTGCAATCCTTCCTAGGATTCTGCAATTTCTACAGAGCTTTCCTAAAAGACTATGGACGTATTATTTGACCGCTTACTAAGCTGCTTAAGAAGGGCGCATGGCACGCCTTTAGCGAACGCAAGCTGGCAGCCTTCTAGCAAGCTAAAGATTTAATACTGTTAGATAATGTCTTAGCTTACTACTCGTCCTACCGCCAGACGCGTATGGAGACAGACGCAAGTAATAGGGTCGTCACAGGGGTGCTATTATAGCTCTAAGAGGATAGTCTCTAGTGACCTGTAGTCTTCTACTCTAAGACTATAAGCGAGCCCTAAATGAACTATGACATACATGATAAAGAGATGTTAGCTGTAATCTACGGCCTCCGAGAATGGCGCTCGCAGCTTATAGGCTTGCAGACTATAGAGTTATTTAGTGCCCTGACTGACCACCGCGCGCTAGAGTACTTCTCTATGAAGTAAGAGCTTACTCCCCGCTAGATGCGCTGGGTAATAAGCGTAGCAGACTATTACCTAACGCTTACCTATCGCTCTGGCACGGCTAACATAGTAGCCAACGCGCTCTCGCGCAAGCAAGAGGAACTGAAGACCTAAAAAGATAAGAATAAAGCAGCCTGAACACGCGCCTTTCTCTTAGCAGAGTAAATCAACATTAGCTTCATTGAGGCCGCGAGTGATAACCTAGCTGTGCTGTCAGCAAGAGGCATGCTAGCTGCCAATACAATTAAAGTAGCTACTGCTAATACTTTCATGGCCTCGCCTCCCCTAAACGACCCTTACTTACTGATTGATCGCATTATTGAGGCGAATCACAGCCATGAGAGCCTACAGCCATTCCGAGAGCGCGCCCTCTCTGGCAACTACCTAGCATGGAAACTCAGCCAGGGCCTTCTCATGCACCACGGCAAGCTGGTAGTCTCTGCTGTACACTTCTTAAGGACCCACCTTATTCAAGCTATCCATGCTACCCAGGTGACTGCTCACCCAGGTAAGAGAAAGACAGGCAAGCTACTTCGCGACCGCTACTACTGGGGCCGCATGGGCAAAGATGTAGACAACTACGTAGCTGCGTGTAAAGCTTGCAGATGGAGCCACATACCTCGCGATAAGACCCCAGGCTTACTTAAATCACTGCCAATCCCTGAGCGAGCATGGCGAGACGTCTCCATGGACTTTAAGTCCTTCCCTCTAGATAAGAAAGGATACGACTGCGCCTTTGTCGTCGTGGACCGGCTAAGCAAGCGCTGCTTCTCACTACCTTGCTGTAAGACAACTACAGCTACTCAGGCAGCTGATATGTACTATCGCTACATCTGGCGAGTATTTGGCCCGCCTAGGTTAATAGTCTCTGATCACGGTCCTCAGTTCACCTCAGCATTCATGGATGAGCTATGCCGACTAACAGGAATCAAGTAAAAGCTCTCAACGCCGTATCACCCCCAAACTGACGGGAACACTGAGGTCCTGAACCAGTACATCAACCAGCGCCTACGCCCATTTGTCAACCACTATCAGGATAACTGGTCAGACCTGCTGCCCTGCATGGACTGGGCCTAAGCAATTCTACCACATAAGACTATAGGCTTATCACCCTATCAAATTGAGTTTGGCCACCAGCCAATCTATCACTGGGACTGGGAGGAACGTACGAAGGTATCTACTACAGTCCGTGAACAGATGTCACGTGAGGAAGCGCAGAGCTACGCTAAAGCTCGCTATGATGCGGTAAAGCTAGCTATAGAGATAGCTCAACAAGGGATCGCTTAAGCACAAGAGCGATAGGCTCAACAGGCTAACAAGAAGCGCCGTGAGCCAGACTTCTCTACAGGAGACGAGGTGTACGTTACACCTAAGGGCTTCACCACTAGCTGACCTAGCTAGAAGCTAGACCAGCAGATGTACGGACCCTATTCTATTATAGGCATGAAGGGATATTCCTATTACCTTAAGCTGCCGCCGCACATGCATATGCTTGACGTCTTTTACGCAGACCGCCTACAGAAGGCTTCTACTCACCCACTGCCTGGCCAAATTGAACCTGAGGAACCGCCTATCGAGGTTAACGGGCATCCCGAGTGGCCAGTGCAGGAAATCCTTGATAGCCGCCTATTCCATAGCCGACTACAGTACAAAGCATTCTGGCTAGCTCATGACCCAGATCCTGCCTGGTACAACGCCCGAGGCTTTATAGGCGCCCCACACAAGGTAAGAGACTATTACAAGGCCTATCCAGAGAAGGCAGGACCGCCGGCACGACTAGACGCCTGGTTGAAAGCGTACGAAGCAGAGGAGGATCTAGAAGTAATAGAGGAGAATGACAAGGCAGCTTTAAAGACAAGAGTAGTACAGAAATCGGCAAGGAGGAGACTGTAACCTAGAGACTCAGGGACGAGCCTCCCTTAAAGGAGGGGTAATGTGACGGTGCTGCTCGCTCTGCTCGCTGCAGGCTACATGATATCACGACTAGCTACGCCAGCTATGACCTAGCGCAGAGCTCAGAGCATGGCTAGCTCACGCTTAGGCCATGCACCGCCCTATTTAGAGGCGAGCCCCCTTTGTACCTCTTCTCTCCCCATCTTAGTGTAGCTGAAATAGAGCCAACTTATCCCGTCAACCTGTATCTATGCTACGATGCGTGAAGACTGAGCCCGTTATCACAGTAACTTTACTTAATTATTACCAGCCTAGCTTACTAAATATTCTAAATAATTATCTATAATATAAGGTTTTTAAGATAGAAGAACTACTAAGTAATACTTATACTATCTAATATATTTACTATTATTTTACTAGAAATAAGTTTCTTTAATCTTCTTATAGCCGCCTATATGAAACATATAAACATATCTTATATAAAGATTTTCTTTATTAGTTTTTTAGATAAAAAAGCTAGATAGCGCTTACTATACTTGTTTTTAAGATTATTTAAGTTACTTTAATTAATCTCGTACTAAACAGGCTTAAGTGTGGGATATTTATAAAATTTAATCTTACTCTTCTATAATTATTTAAAGATATTAAATTTTATTATATAAATTTTATATAGTTTTTCTATCTCTTAGTTATTAAGTTACACTAGTTTTAGAAGACTGAATACTATAGAACTAGTAAATTAAAATATATCTTAGCAAGAAAACTTCTCTGCCTAACTAAGAAGTTATATATACTTATTATTTTTTTATTATTACTAGTTAGATTTATCCTTAGTATAATTATAGCATTTAAGGTATTTAGATTTTAAATATAGTTATTATTATAAGTTGCTTTAACTTAATAGTATGTTTTGTATTAGTAACTCTGTCCTAACTAAGTACTTAATAAATACTTAGCTCTTTTCATATCTAGAATAGATAGTTCTAGGTTTAATAAAATAAAGTATGGTCTTATCATAAGGTAGGAAGAGAGTATATAATAGATTTAATAAAATAGTATTAAACTATTTCACTTAAGGTCAGGTCTTAACTTAGAGAGAAGATTTTAATTTTAGAGTAACTATAAAGAATCTAAAATACCCCCAAGCCGTTCCATGTTTTATATTTATAGGAAACTCTTTATGCGTATATTGTATACTTATTAGCCGTATATTAAATACTACTAATAAAGATAAGAGTAATAAGTTTCTTATTTATCTTATTTATTTTATTTATTAAGATTCTGTCCTAGTTACGTGCATGACTGCTTCTAATCTACTAGTATAATTCTATATTTCTATTTTTACTTTTTAGCTTATACTTTAGCCTATATTAGGACGTTTTGTGTACGCTTATAGTTCTTTCTTTTTAGCTTAAACATATATTTCTATTCTAAAGTCTTATTAGCTATTATTACTAGTTCTTTTAGCTTCTTAAGTGTAGTTACTTTATTATTATTATTTATAATACTATCCCCCTTCTCTAAGTCTTCATCTTAGAAGATAGTTTCTTTTTTTTATAAATAATATAAAGGCAACAGGTTCTCTGGCTTGTGTTTTAAACTATAAGATTTTTAACTTCCTTTCCTTCCTATCTAGTATTTTAATAATAATATGTTTTAAGTTATTTCTAATACGTGCTTGCTGTTTAGCTTCTTGAATTTATAATAAACCCTATTACATACTATTACCGTGTTCTTGCTGTTGTAATAATGGTTTTTAATATCTAGTAAATCCGGCTTCTAGCTATTGCTCTAAATGTGTTAACTATAATATAAAGTATAATCTTATTATAATATAATCTAAATAAAACTATTTTAATTATAATAAGAAGAAATTACAGGAGTAACTTTGTTATACTTAAAAAGAAATAATAGCTACTTATTTCTATAAGTTACGCCTTTACTGGTAGTTAGCTTAAATAAATTCTTAGAAAAAGAAAATATTCCAGCATAAGCTTATCTTAATTAACGAAGTTTATATAATAAAAAAGAAAAAGTAAAATTATTAAAGTTAATCTGATATATTACTACCTGCAGCGTCCAGTGTCACTTTGTCTTTTTTTTTAGATTTTAAGTAAAATATTTTTTATTTCTCTTATTTATTAGACCCCGCTTTAGAGTAAGCTTTTACTATTTCTTTTAATAATACTAATTAATTAGCTTTAAACTATTCTTTAAGTTCCTAATTAGTTCTTAAGTATTATCTTTAGGTCTGTATTTTTTTTATTTAACTAAGTACTTTTATTAACGTCTAAACTGTTAGTAGTTTAAGATCTACTAGACTTCATACTTAGTATAATCTTTCTTAAGTTTAAGTTTTATCTAAAGTTTAGCGTTATATAGTGCTGGTTCTAATTTAGATATATAGAAAACTAAATAAATCCTAGTATTATTAGATAGTTGTAGTTTGTAATTTACAGGTCCTATTTATTATTTAATCTTAAATAGTCCTAATTTTACGTGATCTAGTTTTCTTAATAGTCTTTTTATTTCTAAATTTTTTTTTTTTAAGAAAATTTTATCCCCCTTCTTAAAGATTAGTCTCTTAACTCTAGTTTTATCTTTAACTTTTTTATTAAAATTGCTTTTATAAGTAATTTTCTGTGCAATTACTTAATAAAGTTATTATAGTTTCTTAACTTTTATTCTTACAGACTCTAATATTTTGTTTAGTGTTTTTAGTTCTTAATAAGCTGTTAGCTTATAACTATAGTTTACATAGAATAGTAATTTTCCTATTGTTAATGACTTTACAGAGTTATATATAAACTTAGCTATTAGTAGTAAGTTAATCTAGTTATCTTATAGTTTATTAACATATATTCGTAAGTACTATTTTAATGTCTGATTTATCTATTCTGTTTATCTATTTATCTATAGGTGAAATGCTATTAAGAGGTGATATTTAGCCCCTAGCTGTTCTATAAATATTTTCTAGAATATTAACGTGAATAACTTGTCTTGGTCTATAATAAATTCTTGTAGTATTTTATGTTATGTAATTAGTATTTTAATCAGTAACGACGCCAGTTCATCTGCTTTTATTTCTATATAGATTAGTTTAAAATAAGCGTACTTTATTAGTCTATTAATAATAATTAGTATCATGTTATACTATTAACTTATTAAGGTAGTAATTATCAGTATTCCCGTAATAAAGTCTATTATAACTAATTTCTATAGTCTGTTTAGTAAAGGTATTAGTTGCATAAGTCCGTACTTCTTATATCTTAATACTTTATTCTTTTTATATTTAATGCATTCTGAAAGAATATTCCTAACCTTATTCTAAATTCCTGGAATTTAGAAGTGTCTGTTAATCCATTCCACAGTTTTCTTAACTCTTTAATATCTATGTATTTTAGTTAAATGTTAGTTCTTAATTAGCTCTGTTTATAATTCATCTAGTATATAAATTATTTCTTAATCTAGATTCTAGAGTAGTTGTCTATTATTAAATTCCCTTATTTATTTTTCCTAAGTGTTTTCGATAATGACTACTGATTTAATATCTATTTATAAGCTTTCTAGAAATCTGTCTTATCTTTACTTAAGTATTGTGTTATATATTTCTAGTATATTCTTTATATAGTCTACTTATTAACTAAGTACGTTAGCTGCTGTGTTTTCTTTTCCAAATTTATAAAGTATTTAGAAATTAAAAGTTAATAGTAATTCCCACTATCTGACTTGTTATTAATTTAACTTCTTTATTATTATAAATACCGTTAGATTCTTATAATCTGAATATATAACAACCTAATACTTAGCCTCTTTTAAGTAATATTTCTATTTTTCGAATGCTTAAACTATTGCTAATAATTCTTTATTATAAATATCATAATTTAACTTAGCAGTTATAAGTTTGTGAGATAAGAAATCTATTAGGTGTTTTCGTTTATTATTTTATATTTATAAGAGAATAGCTTTTATAGCTCTATCTAATGCGTCTGCATATATCTCCGCTTAAAGTTCTAAATTAAATATTTTTAATATTAGTGGTTCTTTGAATCTCTGCTTTAACCTTATAAAAGCTATATTCTCTTTATTTATCCACTTAAATTATTAATTTTTCTTAAGTAATTCTGTTAAGGGTGCTGTAATTCTTAAATAGCCCTTAATAAATTACCTATAGAATCCTATAAATCTAAGAAAAGAATAAACTTCTTTTATATTTATTAGTGTTGGCTATAATAGAATATCCTTGGCTTTATCTAGGTCAACTGCTATCCTATTTCTAGATATAATATATTCTAGAAACTTAACTTTCTTCCTGTGGAATATATATTTCCTTGTTTATATATATAAGTTATGTTCCTTAAGCTTTTGTAATACCTTTTTAGTATACTTAATATATTCTTCTAGTGTCCTATTTATGTATACTAAGATATTATTAAAATATACTAGTATAAAGATATCCAGATATTCCCTTAGAACATAATTAATAATGGCTTGAAATGTTGCTGGTGCATTAATAAGTTCTATAAGCATAATTATATATTCATATAATTTATAACTTATTTTAAAAGTTATTAGCTATTCGTGCCCGCTTGTTATTTATATTTAATAGTATTTATCTTTAATATTAAACAGGCTAAACCATTTGGCCCCTCTGAGTTTATATATAAGTTCTAATATCAAGGGTATTAGATAACAATTCTTGATTATTATTTCATTTAATTATTAATAGTCCATATAGAGTTGTAGTTTCCTATTTTTCTTTGGTATAAATAATACTAGTAACGTAATCTCGTTTTTGCTTTCTTATAAGTATCTCTTTTTAATATTATTATTTAAATATTATCATAACTCTTCTTGTTATTTAATGGATATTTGATATAATGGTGCTGGTTTTAGTTTTTTTTTTTCTTTAAGTATAATCTTACAATCCCAATTCTTATGTTCTGGTATTTAGTTTTCTTATTTTTTTATAAACTATTTCCTGAATTCCTTCTGGTATTCGTCTGGCATAATAAACGTGGTATTATAAAGAGTTACTTTCTTTATCTATATTATAGCTTTTATTTGTTTATAGTAGTTTTTCCTA
This sequence comes from Zopfia rhizophila CBS 207.26, assembly GCA_010093925.1. NCBI lineage: Eukaryota > Fungi > Ascomycota > Dothideomycetes > Zopfiaceae > Zopfia > Zopfia rhizophila. The sequence continues at coordinate 338,888 of ML994624.1, forward strand.
ATTCCTATAGACTTTGTTTTTTAGTTAATTAGTAGATTCTATCGTGCTAGCTAGTTCTATCCTAGTATAAAATTCTTACTATTTAAATTCATAATCTTAATACAACAGTTATCTGTGTAACCTGCTGCCTTAATAGTTATATTCTCTATTTTAAAATTAATTAGATTTTTTCTAAATATTGCTGGATTATTATCTACGCGTACTACTCTTACAGGTTTCTTTAAAACTTTAGTTAAGATATAGTGTTACTATACTTATTTATTTAATATAAGTATTTTACTAGCCCTGCTGTTTATAAGTGCTTGTGTTTAAAAGCTATTAATACATACATCTACATATAGCTTGTTTTTATGTTTTTATTTAAGTTATATATAGTTAAGTGTTAACTTCTGTATTTTAATCTTAAATTAGTTCTCTAGCAGCGTGGTCATTGCTTACTGGCCTTCTAGTTTTTTATTAGTTATTAACTTCTAAATAGTAGTTATTTCTTTAGTGTTTCTTTCTTAGGTCTGTGAATAGAATATTATTAGAGTTAATATTATTCTTATGGTAGTATCTTATACTCTTTTCTTACTTCTTCTCTATAATTTCGGCACTTCCATTCTAAGAAATATTCCTTAATTATTAACTTAGCATGTAATTCTGTAGCTAACTATCTATTTTAGTGGTATTTAGTCTAGTAATATCGGTATTCTAGTTAGCACTTATTTTAGTCTAACTGTTTATATTTCTCCGTCTTTGAGTCCTAAAGTTCTTCTTTAGAATCCATATAAATTAGTTCCTGCTGTGTGTTAAGTTCCTATTTCTATGCTATTTATTTTAGTACTTGTTTTATTATTAGTTCTTTAACTCATATAGCATGTGCTGTTTATTTATATTCTTATTCTATATACGTTTTTTCTCCGCATATTTAGCACTTCTTTTATATAGATCTTTCAGCGGCATTGTTATCCTATACCTATAGTATTAGTAGAGTAGGTTTTTTATCGGATTTCTTATTCTAATCCTATCCTTATTTAAAGTGCCCTACAGGATGGTAATAAGTCGCATGACTTATAAGTAGTATTAGTTCTTATCTATAAATCTTATTTATTTATATGGCTAATTTCTATCTACTGAGTCTTTTATATTACTTGTTACCTACTACCTATAGTACTTATCGGCACTTATATATCCTATCTCTTAAGATAACTTTCTAGTGTTTAGTAATATAGTATTTCCCTATATAGTGTTCTGACCTGTAGATCTAGTAATATCCCTAGCTTACTTATTATCTAATTGTTATAGATATTAGCTCTTTTCCTTCTAATATTTCTTGATTCTGTTTTTGTCTGAATTTCTGGTCTTCCTTCTTAAAGGGTCCTCTTTCTTGTTGGATAATCTTATAGAATTAGTTAGCTTTTTCTATAGAGCTGGCCTAGTATTATCTGATAGTAGCTCCTTATATAGTGGTAATTATGTTATTAGCTTATTCCGCTAAATAATTTTTAACCTGTTAATATGGTACTTTGTATTCTTATTCGAGATGTATATAGCTCCTATAAATTCAACATTATTTCTTTTGGATTTATCGTGTGATAGCCTCTTTGGTTATCTGATCCTTAACTAGTTCCACTCAGACTATAGTAATCTTGATTTCTGTTAGTGCCTTAGTCTAGACATAAGCCTATTTAACGTCCACCGTTTATTGTTTGCATTCTTTAATAAAATGTCCCTGTTTTCTGTATCTGAGGTATGCCTTGCGTGTATATCGGTCCATTCGTTCCTTAGTGTGTTTATCTTGTTTCTTTTTATTAATCCATACGTTCTTAACTGAGACATGATCGATTTCTATTATGTTATAGATTCAAGTATCTCTCCTATTTCTTTGTGGTGCATGGATTACCGGCCTAGCATTGTTTTTTTTCTCTTGTTCTCTCTGGTACTGATAGTTGTTAATGGTCACTGCTTGTTTAATGGCTCCCAGAAGTATACTAAGTCGCTTTCCTTATGAAATCTTATTCTTGATCCTGTCCTTTAGTCCTGTATAGTATATTATAACTAATAGCTGGTCTGCCTAATCAAGTCGTGATTAGATTTACTTGAATTCCGCTGTGTAGTTAGCTACTAATGTTCATTACTTGAGTCATTAAAGCTTCTAAATTGCCTCTATTTCTTTATTAATTTCGCTGAAGACTACAGTCAATTCCTTCCTGAAGCTCTTATAATTTTCGAAGGTTCTTTTGACATCGTCATTACAGTTCGTGAGTCCTGCTGATCCTAGATTAGAGTCTCCTTTTACCAAGTAGTTCTTTGTAAGTGGCTCAAACCACTTTATAGCTCTTCCTATCATATTCATACCAGCTACTAAGATCCGATCTTAGTTAGTAGTGAATAAAGCTTGATTAAACCGACAGTATAAGTCTATTGCGGCCATGAATGTCTTGAGTTTATCCCGGTTCCCGTTGAATTTAGGAGGTGGTTGGATCTTTGTAATTCCTTCTCTCTTATTCTTTACTACTTTAATCTGTTGCTGTATACTGATTATGGCATCACGTAACTTTATAATAGCTGTTTCTTGTTCCTAGATGACCTGCTGCGCGCTCTTGGTTCCTCCTAATATACTTCTAGTAGTAGATAAAGGTCCTATCATGACTTTCTCTTTGCTGCTACTATCGCTTGATGAGTAAAGTTCTTATTCATCCTTATAATAGGTCGTTATAAACCGTAATTAGAAATTCGTTTATTAGAATCAATCCAATGTCCTCTTCTACTCTTTTAAAAGGGTAGTTATAATGTTATGAGTTGCCTTAACTTAACGGTACGTTTTGCGTTAGCAACTCTGCCCTAACTGAGTACTTAATAAATGCTTAGCCCTTTTCGTATCTAGAACAGATAGCCCTAGGTTTAACAGGATAGAGTATGGTCTTATCGCAAGGTAGAAAGAGAGTGTATAATAGATTTAACAAAATAGTATCAAACTATTTCACTCAAGGTCAGGTCTTAACTTAGAGAGAAGATCTCGATTTTAGAGTAACTATAAAGAATCCAAAATACCTCTAAGCCGTTCTATGTTTCATATTTATAGGAAACCCTTCATACGTATATTGTGTACTTATTAGCCGTATATTAAATACTACTAGTAAAGATAAGAGTAATAAGTTCCTTATTTGCCTTATCTGCTTTATCTACTAAGATCTTGTCCTGGTCACGTACGTGACTGCTTCTAATCTACTAGTATAGTTCCATATTTCTATTCTCACTTCTTGGCTTGTACTTTAGTCTATACTAAGGCGTCCTATGTACGCTTGCAGTTTTTTCTTTCTAGCTTAAATATACGTTTCTATTTCAGAGCCTTATTAGCTGTTATTGCTAGTTCCTTTAGCTTCTTAGGTACAGTTGCCTTACTGTTACCGTCCGTAATAGTTATAAAGAAAGTACTACTTTAATCTTAGTAAAAAGAATTTCCTATTAATATTTACTACTACTATACTATGCTGTAAAACTAATTCAGAATAGCTCACTAGAAAACTAGTTAAACTTATACTTTATTATTATTCTAATTATAGACTAAGAGAACTTATAGTTCTTAAAAAAGAGAGTATTTAATACTACTATAATAGTAGTTAAAAAGGTATTTACTATTCTAATAAAAAGTCTCTTCTAGTTACTTAGGCTACCTAGCCGTTCACGAACTCTTAATACCTTTAATGCCTTTAATATAAGTAGAGTGTTAACTCTTATTATAAAAAAGAGTTTTTATTCTTCATTAAAAATCCCTTCTATTAGTATAATCTAGATTACCTAATAATTTAAGATTCCTTATAAAGAATTACTCTATAGCTAAAGCTTATTATCTCGTGTTATAAGTTCTAATACTAGCTAGTTAATTTCATGGCCATCTGGAATGTATTAAGTATCTAGATAATTAGCTAGGTCTTAGTAGATTTAGGTCCTTATAATAGTTATAATTACTGTGCTAATAAATTATATAATAGTTACAAACTAGTTTATAAGGCGTAGTCTAGTAAACTAGAGTATAAATCTAACAATACTAACTATTACTCCTACTATTATTAAGTTTTAGAGTAGCGGGCTGGTGCTCTTAGGTGTTATACTATTATTCTTAGACTATTCATACTTGTCAAACCTCTTATTTTAGTAGGACGTTAAAACGGAAGAACGAGTATTCAGTGCGGGTATAGCATAAGATTTAAAAGTTTAGTTATTTATAATTCTATCTTTCTGTAGCCAGAGCAGCCGAACTTGTAACTCTTCTTTACTAGACTTCTTAGCTTTCTAGGTCGCCTCTGTAGTACTTTATTTAACAACGATAGCACATATAAACATGCTAATTACAACCATTATAGTGCCGGCAGCCGTAAGTGGAAATGCGATGCTGTTAACTAATTTACTATCTTTTTTAAACCTAGAAATCTACAGACGATAGTACGTTATTAATGCGCAGAATATAAGTACACTAAGTTAGACCGCTATACTAAAGGCCGTAAATAATTTTTGCTCTTTAGGTAAGGTCTTAAGATTTAGTGACATATTAAGTGCACATACTTTTATATCACTTTTAGAAATGTTACGTAGGCGTGAAGATTTCTGGGACTCTATATCCCTCTCTATAGCAAGATCTTCTAGAGGAGAGAATTAGCTACCTCCTGAAAAAATCACTTTATAAAACTGATCTTTAACTAACTTAACCGAAAACCCATTCTCAGACGTTTCTTTCTTTGATTCTTTCTTTAATCCTTTCTTCAGTTCGTCTATAGTGTAGAGTCCCCAACCGTATTTATCATTAACTTTATTAATATAGATTACCTCCAAAACTTGGGGTGGGCTTATCACTCTTATAATAGCATAACCATTCCACAGCTCGCAAACCTTATCTAAGGTAGAAGACAAAAGTTTCAACTCAGCTACAGCACGACTTTCCCTCGCTCTTCTAATAATAGCTTTCTAAGAATTTGGGCCGGTAACTCTGATTACGCTAATAATAGCAGTTATAATGCCAAGCAGGCATATAGTAAAGATAATACAGTTATACACTGTAAACAATAGGCTTATGAACTGCTTCGTGACCTGTTCACCAAATAGAGCAAGAATCAGCGCAAGGTCCGTGAGAAGATTGTTTGTGAACATATTACCCATATCATTGGCTCAGACGGGCTGCACGCAGATCAGGAGAGAAATACTAGCAAGCAGCGTAAATTAGAAAAGGCATGGCTTTATAGCAAGTAATTTAGCTAGCCTCGCTTCTGTAAAGAACATAGTGCGTAGCTCAAACCTAAGCTATTAGAATACAAAGAAAGGGTGGTCGCGATAAGAGACGTGAACTCTTTTAGTTACTAAGCATGTTAGCAGGCACTCTTGAACGAAGAAATTATCTGTCTATACTCCCGCGAAATACTTCTTCGGACGATAATGCTAAGGCCTGAGACATTGGCACAGAATAACTTTACTTAAAAACACTGATATTCGCGGCTGGTTGTTGGGTTGGTGGAGTACAGATATGGTCGGGTACACCTACAAAACAATTTAGGGATGTATGGGCGACAGCATTACATAGTAAAGAACTTATTGAGCCTGCAAGTCGTACGTACACCCCCCCTCCCTGAACGGACTGGTAGCGTCGCCCGGGCCATGGCCCGTGCATGGAAGTAGTATGAAGCTTCTAGAATTAATACATAGATTTATATAAGCTTTCTATACAAACCTGATGTATCTTTTCCAACATAGTCATCTTGCCACGATGCCGAAGACACCTCAACGCCGACTTACCTACAAAGAACGCGTCCGAATCCATACATTAGCTAAGCTTGGATGGAAGCAAGTAGATATTGCCCGCCAGCTAGAGATACCACAACAGACTATTTCCATTTGTCTTAAATCACCAGAGACTCCTACGAAGCCTAAAGGTCGCCCACCTATACTAGATACGCCGCTTTGACAACTTCTAGTTCGCCATGCGACAGAGGACGCTGAACAACGTCAGAAGACCCGCGAGGAGATTGCCCACGAGCTAGGGATTAACGTCTGCCGCCGTTTACTTATCAAGGCCTTTGAGAAGGAGCTATATCACCGTCGGAAGACCACAGAGAAGCCCTTTATCAACAGCGACCAGAGACATCAGCGAGTGATGTGGGCATGGGAGCACCTTGATTGGAGCGACGAGCAATAGGCCTCTGTAGGCTGGAGCGACGAGATGTCAGCGCGTACAGGGGCAGGAGAGGTGTACGTTATTCAGCTAGCTAAGGAGAAGTTCCATCGCGACTATATGATTCCAAAATTCAAAGGCTATAGTAGCTGTATAGCATGGAGCATCCTCACACTTGATGCTAAAGGGCTTCTAGTCATCTTTGAGAAGGAGTGGTGTACGAACGCTAAAGGCACTGTCGACTCTAAGGTCTACATTCAACACATCTTACCACTAGTCCTTGCCTTTCAAGAGCTCTACAAAGAGTATACAGGCAGAGACCTCATCTATATAGAAGATGGAGCCTCTATCCATCGATCAAAGGCGACGACTGAGGCTAAGGAAGAACTTGGCATCAAGACGATGTGGTGGCCTGCCAACTCACCGGACCTCAATCCTATTGAGAACGTATGGCAGATGCTGAAGTATCAGGTACAGAAGCATTTCCCTAAGACTAATGCTGAGGTGAGGCAATATCTGAAGGAGGAGTGGGATAAGATTCAAATGGATGACTATAGGAAGTATATCAAATCAATGCGGGAGCGTTGCTGGGCAGTTATTCTAGCAGGAGGTAGGCCTACTAAGTGGTAGATGGATCATTATATGACACTTTGTATGTAATCTACATAGAAAATTACATTTCTTGGCCATTCTACGCAGGGACCAATTGCCACTATGGCCCGGGCGACGCTACCAGTCCGTTCAGGGAGGGAGGGTGTAGCTGGACAAATTTAGCGAGACATGCTTTTTCGCCGTGACTATGTCCAGCGAAACCTGCAGTGTGGCTTGCTTCCCATTGATTCAACGAGTGGGCGGCAATTTTCGCAAGGACTGGTGGGTTGCCGATCATGCGGGGCTCGGGTGGTCCATTTTGGCGACATCCCGGTGTCGTGACGCCTTGTATACCCGGGCGAATCATAATTCAAATCAAACGTAATTCGAAAACTCCGTAGATCAGAGCTGTCCAACCAAACCGCACGCGGCTAGATCTTATCAGCAAACTGCCTCCCGTGCAGTCCATATCCATATCTCTTCCTTGTGCGGCAGGGCCGTTTTGAGACGGGAACTGTGGGCGGGGTACGATCCGGTTCAAGTGTTGAGCGAATTTTGACCCGTAACGTCACACCCGGTGGGGGGACCCAATGCGGGACGTACAAATACGAATCGCAGCTGGAGAAATGTGCTTGTCACCGCAAAAGTTTAGGTGAATTCCGATCAACTTTACGGAGGTGCGAGAGCTAAAGAAGCGCATACCGCCTTGTAGCAGACACAGAAAACCATAGGAAGCTAACCGATTGATTAGTGGCAGAACATTCTGCCTAAGACAGTCTGCACCCCTTTACCCCCAGCACCTCCATAATTATAGTAGAGACATGTAGAGATATAGATACAGTAGCCGGTGGATATACTACACTGAACTTAGCAGTTATAAATAGACAGGCGTCGGTCGTTAAGAGTATTGCTTGAGATAGTTACCGAAAACAGTAATCCAAACCTGCAAAAATCGGCTGCATTTTCACCAACACACATATTTAACCAGTTATTTAAGGTGCAAGATCAGAAACTCTGTCGCACGCGGCTACGATGTTGCTTCGCGACCTGTCCCTTATTACATCTTCAAGCTGCAGCAGTCCCCTTCGCTCCTCCCCTTCCATTATTCCTGAACCCCCAGGCGAGCTGCCACACGATCACACTGAAAGGAATAACAAATAGCAGCACCCAAATAGCAGCCGAACAATACTGCGATCGAGAAACCCTAGAACCCCGTCTCATTGCTTGTAGCTCAAAATCATCTAGCCGCTTCACTCTCAGACCGTTAACGGGTACTGAGAGGGTAACTTGCATCAATGATGGCACAAGCGATAGAAAATCCCTTCCCATAGCGGGGCTTTCAGTCATCATAACTAAGTAGGGAGAGAACTTGATTCCACGCTCTTCAATTCCGGTTTGCATATTTAAAAGACACAGCCGTTGGTGACGGCAATCTTGACAGCGTCTCAGTCTCTCCCGTACCGGCTGAAGGACAACTCGAACCTGAGCAGGAACACTCAGGAAGAGAAGCGAAGTTTCTCAGACCAGCATAAGGCATACTTAGTCTACGATATGATACACCATCTAGTTTTCATCTTTTCTCGTCGTTTGCCGTGTTGTACGTGAACCTTGTCTTTTAGATATTCCCTAAGGTTTCGCTGAGCTCACTGACTTCAAATTACCCGCAACATTCCGCTTCAGCCTTGATCAGGAGATACCCTTGAGCGAATCCGTAGAAGCAATCCCGCCCAGGTCTTTTGCCATGCTAGATTCTAGCTGTTGTAACCGTTTACTTCTACGTGAAGGCATGCTAGCAGACTGGAGTAGTAGTTCAGTAATATCTGGTCTAGTTAACAATAGTGGGTCACCAGATGGCACCTCAGAGGCATTCGGTCGTCGCCGAGGTCCAGGCCTTTTCTTTAGGGGGGTTTTCGACACCTTTGATAAATGTACTGGACCAAGAGATGCGCTTGCAACTGGTTGAGTTTACCCATCACTATAGGGTAGCCTTCTCCTGCTTGGTCGTGTAGTCTGCCCTACCATGGGACGAGGAAGCCGTTTACCCCGTCTAGGAGGAGCTGAATTCGATTCTAAGGGAGAATACTCAGCATCGCCATTCTCTAGTCCGGGTGAATCAACATCTGTAGATAGTTCTTATTGAGAAGTATTTATGACGTTACACCCTTGGCGATTATTTGATTCGGCGGCAGGGGGATTTCTCATAAAAATACCGCTTTCCGAAAGATTTGCCACAGAACGTCCGGAAATGTATCTGAGAGGAGCTCCATTCATAGTTATGATAGGAGCCCCTTCCACTTCATGGCTGCTGTTGCCAAGCAGGTTCGCTTGAACAGTGGCAGGGCCATCAGCAGTCTCCTCCTCAAGAGGTTCTTCATGCTTCCAGGACATTCCAGGTAGTATACCCCAATTTCTGTTCCAAATCCCTCGTTTGATCCAGGTGTTATTGACATTCTCGTAGGCCCTTGTATTTATGTCAGCGGAGGCAGTGGTAGTGGTAATAGCTTTTCCGCTCCCCGATTCGTATTGGATTCGTTCGCGCTCTTTCGACACCTGGTAGACAGACTGATAAAATGGACGTGAAGCCTCACGCTCGCGCTCTAGTGTAACTCGTCGCTCCGCAATCCGCCGTCGCTTCTCCTCGTCACTAATTGGCCGTCTCAGCTTCGGCTGTGGGAAAATGGTTAATAAGGGACGATTGGGGGCCTGCCTCCGTGTCGGTCTCCGATTCAGACTCAAGCTCGAGCGGTTCTTCATGCTTCCACCGCCCCGAAGCCGTCTTATTCCACTTGTCGTTCCAGATGCCTTGCTCGACCCAACGCTTCTTGACGTTTTCATACGCGAGTTGGTAAATGTTCGTTCCGGCGTGTAGACGGCGTGTTCGATTTTCATGAGCTTCGTAAATCCGTTCTTCTTCTTCTCGATGTTAGGCTTCGAATTGTTCGTAAGGAAGTGATGCCCAACGCTCCAGGCGTAGTTGGACTCGTCACTCCTCGCGGCGTCGTTTTTCCTCACTAGGAGGGTTAGGACTTTGAGATCGAGTTGAATTGTGTCGCTGCGGATCTTCGACTAGCGATGCTAGAGCTCTATCAGCCATAACCAGCCCATCCCCTCGAACCGTGTCAGCCATAGAAAGGTTGTCTTCTAGCAGTAGAAGCGAGATCGTAATGCAGGAGCGGAGGTGGAATGTTCGTGCGATGAACGAAGCGAAAATTGTGGTGGAAGCCACGATGAAAGACTTTTAGCTCAAGGAACTTTGACGGAGGTTGCCGTGTTTATTTTGGAATTGGCGCTAGGCGGCGGGGGCCGCGATGACTCATGTTGTGCGCCAGCCTTCAACTTCGAGCCATTTATGTTCAGGGATTCAGGGATTGGCCACACCGATGTGCAGTCGACCTCAAATCATTGGCCGCGAGTCGTACGTTATCAACCGGCCCAACCACCCCGCCTCTGGCTCGGTTCTTAATTTTATTGACAGTGCGGGGTAGTCTATGCTGAAACTGTTAACGCTCAGGCAACCATAGAGCTACATTTGGGTGCAGCGCGTCGCTCTGTTGGTTTTCGTTGCTCGCGATCAATAAAAACAGATGGCTTCGACAATGCATTCAGTTCAAGACACTCCCTTGCGTATCTCCTTCGCAGTGGGACTTTCATTCATTATCCTTACTCCAGCATTTTGCTCTAGTTTATCGCTCTAATATGCCTCGTCGTCCTCGTTCTCAACCTCATCCTCTTGCGTTATAGCACATGCGAGTTCCAATTTCTGTGTTTTGCATTAAAACAATGCAGGATTTTGTCCCTGTAGAGCAATATTTTGAACGCCGACGAGGAACTGCTCGATTATACCCAGGCTGTTCCCGTTTTTAAGAACGTTTTGGCCGGCCACCAACACCGTTGCCCAGCACTCGAGCTCCATCGCGTGCGCATGGCTGATTTCGCCAGTAACTGTATTCACCCACGGGGCCGCTGAGACGGCCTTGATGCGCGCATCGACAGACCAGGGCTGGGTGTTGTTGGACGGGCGAATGAATAGCTGTGGTTGGCCCTGGACGGTGCCGTTGGGGTCCCACACAAAATACATGCATTTCCAGCCGACGGCAATGATCAAGAACACGACTCGATTCGAATGCGCGATAGACAGCCGCGTCACTGACTCGGCCAGGACATTTTTCCAGCCAGAAGGTTTGTCCTCACTTGCGGCTTTGCATTCGATCCAGAGGTAGTCTCTCGCAGTAAACTGGGGCGCCTGGCCCGGCTGCGTCTGGCCCGGAGTCAACTGGATCGCGAGGAGATCCGGCTTAATCTGCGAAGGATTGCTGGGAGGATAGCCCCTGTAGGCTTCCCGGTCAATGGACCATCGCGGGCCAGTAGGAGTTGCCGCGACTTTTGGGAAGTACAGGTCACAGATTTCTCCCCACGCATGCCATACGACGTCCTCGTACCTATACTGGGCTCCCTTGGTGTAAATCATCGAGATTTTGGCGTAAGACGAAATCGTTGGGTCCCAGAAATGTGGCGACACGCCGGGAACACCTGGGTTTACTGGGTATTGCTGTGCTTGCCTGGATATTAATGAGACCAGCTATAAAGCCAGTAAATGGGTAGATCGGCTTACGCAGCCATCTTAGTCTCTGAAGTCAAAGAACCGCAGCTAAAAAATCGGAAATTAGGAAGTAAGACGATACAAGGGGGGCGCATGTACGGGTTACCCCCCCTCCCTGTCAACGCTACCATCTTGGCAGTAATGAAACCCCCTTTTTACAGCTTCATACGCTCTTTTTCATCAACAATTCATCTACACATCATTAAAACATGCCTTCTTTGCACCGAATTCGACGAAATCGACCTCGAGATGCCCCTATAGCATCCGAAACCTCCGGCAGTCGCTTAACTTACCGTCAGCGAGTTGAAATCCTTACATTACGGAACTTTGCTGGCTGGGGTTACACTCGGATCAGTACAGCTTTACAGATCTCTCGACCTACGGTTCGACACACGATTGCACACCCTGAGACGCCTAAAAAGCCTCAAGGTAGACCTCCTATACTTGACACACCAATTCGACAGCGCCTTGTACGTCGAGCAACAATTGACGGCTATCATAGACGACTCTCCTTCCTAGAAATCGCCGACCTTGAGAATATCCAAGCCTGTAAATGAACCCTTATCGCCGCCTTTGAAAAGGAGCGCTACTTTCGACGTGTAGCTACTGAGAAACCTCTTCTTACCGACAAACATAGACGCGACAGACTCGAATGGGCTTATACGCATGTAAATTGGACACCGTGGCAGTGGGCGCGTGTTATATGGACGGATGAGTGCTCAATTGCATGTGGAGGCTTTGGCCAAGTCTTTGTAACACGGCAAGCGGAGGAGAAATATCTACCTTCCTGTTGCGTTCCAAAGTTTCGAGGTTATTCAGCCTATATGATTGGGGGTTGTATTACAAGCTACGGAAAAGGTCCTCTAGTTGTCTTTGAAAAGGATTGGGGTAATATCAATGGAGAGGTGTATCGAGAGCATATTGTTCCCGTTATACACGAGTTTAAAAGGGCTCATCAAGCGCTCATTCAGATACCAATTCTTATGGAGGATGGGGCTTCTTCACACACTGCTTATGCTACAAGGGAACTACATCAATCATTAGGGATATTACAGATGAAATGGCCTGCCAATTCACCTGATCTGAACCCAATTGAGAATGTATGGCGAATTCTGAAGTATCGAATTGGCAAAAGGTTTCCAAAAACGATAGAGGAGGTTCGACAGTATGCACAGGAGGAATGGGACAAGTTACAGCTCTCAGACTTCTCAAAATACGTTCTCAATATGAGAGAACGTTGCTTAGCAGTTATAGAGGCTAATGGAGGCCATACTCGATGGTAATCAATATAATTATTATATAATTACACCGATTATTGAGAAGGTTGATGAGAATGAGCGGTGTTGACTACTGCCAAGATGGTGGCGTTGACAGGGAGGGGGGGTAACCCGTACATGCGCCCCCCTTGTAGGAAGTGATACTCGGGCCCTTCCGGCTGCTGCGCAGTTTTTCTGCAAAAAAGCCCGTGCATAGCACGGGCCTATCAGCTCAACAATAATTACAGGCTCAACGATAATTCTACCCTCACTACACCTATCTACATCAAAAAGCTGCCTTTTTCTATTGCGCAAAATGACCAACAGTACCTCAAAGGTCTCTACGTACGCCCTTGAATGCCAGCTTATCGCAGAAGGCGCTGTAGAGCTGTAGAAGTACAACAATCCGAATGTGAGTGCGTACGCGCGCGATTGAGGGCTCAACTATCAATGCCTCCTACGCGCTTATAAGGGTGGAAAAAATCGCTCAACGCGCCCATCTACGAACCGGAAGCTCTCTGAGGAGTAAGACCTTACCCTTGAGCGATTTCTTAACGCGATTGACGATATTGGCTTTAGTATACACACTAGACTAGTCACTTAGCAAGCAGATGCGCTGCTAGCAGAATCCCACTCTGGAAGCGGCCCCCCACCTAAGGTGGGCAAGCTCTGAGCTAGCCGCTGGCTCTTAGAGCATGTAAAGTTTAGGAGAGTTAAAGCTAAGCTTATTGATGTTGCTTGTAAGCTAGCTTAATCGCCAGATGGTATACGCAGTTAGTTCTAGAAAGTTTAGGCTAAGATAGAAGAGCTAGGCGTCCTCCTAGAGGATATGTAGAATCTTGAGTATATAAGTAACAGAGGAGAGTTTCGGCCTTGTCGTGTGATTAAGTATGATTTGACGCCTGCTGTAGAGGCAGGAGTACTGGCCCGTAGCGCGCTTAATCCATACACCAAGCTTGTGTGTGAAAAGCCGCCATGTCAACTAGACATCAAAATACAGGTGCTAGACAGCTAGCAAGCCGTTGAGGAGACTCAAACTGAGCCACCTGAACAGAGCGACATCTCTTCTGTATTGTCTGCAGGCTCTAGGGGTGGCGCTTCTAGTATAGATGAACTAGTCAACCCAGAGCAGGCTGACTGGGGCATCTGATTCTTATACACACCCTGTTCTGTACGGTCAAAAATGCAGTTTATTTAGCAATTTGTATGGGAGGTTCATATTTTATCGTTGAGCCTGTAATTATTGTTGAGCTGATAGGCCCGTGCTATGCACGGGCTTTTTTGCAGAAAAACTGCGCAGCAGCCGGAAGGGCCCGAGTACTGATGTTTGCTAATCAAAAGCATGCTCTTTTATATCAGAACTCAGGGGCTCTTATTCATTATTCTAATGCGCTAGTATACTGCTAATAATCCAACGTCTTCGCAGGATGAAATGTGATCCCCATACCGGCCAGTAGTTTCTATACGCGTCGTTATTTCTCTGATAGATCTTAGCATGAGCGCCTAGCTAGTGGGGGGCCTTCAGCCTGCAGTCGCTTAGGATATAGCCACGTACTCATGAACCACTTCATCTTGAAGTAGCTTTCTCAAAATAGCTTTTTTAGCAGCATTGCTTCTGTATTAAAGGATACATTGGCTGTCATTCAACCATGTGCGTGAGACCTGGAGCGTGGCATTTTGATAATCAACGGGGGGGTCGGAAGTTAAAACCACTCAGTCTCGAATGGGTTGTGGCTGGAACAGCTGAACGTGCTGTAAGGCGCTAAATAAAACAAGGCTCAAATTGGTTGGTTGTCGGACGCCCCGAGTGCCGAGTCCACCCCGCCCTGATGCGTTCCGCCACGTTGCACATTTTAGTCACCCTCCAAAGGCATAAAGGGCAACGTCCATTCCACCATTCCAGCCCCCCAGAACGCTTCTATTCAGCCATATCACGACTGATAAAATCTAGCGCGCTTCCAGATCATGTATGTTTTCTTCACCCGTGTCTTTTTCTCTCGGTCGGAAAGCTCATGCACGCACACAGAAAGTTCCGACATGCCATTTCAAGGCTCCGACGGGACATGGTGGTCTGACGATCGGCGGTACTATCGTGCAGGGGATCAATGGATTCTTTACCAGAAGGCCAGCAGCAGCGGCGCATCGAGTCAGCAAGATCAATCATCATCGCAGCAAGCCTCGTCCACAGGAACACCACTCGGCACCGTGGCCGCCTCGAACGTGGCCGCCGCCCTGAGCACATTTCCGCAAACCTCAACGGCACCCTACCAGCAGCAACCGCAGTTAGTATTTGGAAAAAATCGGCAGACGCCGGGCGAAGCAGCCGTCCCGGCAATCACCCTGGACCCAAAATTTAGGGACGCGGCTTCGAGGAACTTGATGATTTGGGGCTTCACGAAAGGTATGGACGACATGGCAAACGGCCGGGCTTAATCCGGAAGCGACACACTGCGGTGGGCCAACTTTGAAAGGGTTACCGTGCCTGGTCAAGAAGGAATGAGAGGGCCAGTGGTTTATATCTGAAAATATGCATATTGTGGACCTCTATATCTTCTTTTGCCTTGTGGCTTGCGCAGACTAAATTCTGAATGCAACCTAGTTGCTTGTCTCTTTGGCTCTCCAGTAACTTTGTTTGGATCATTTTACAATCTAATCATGAAACTGCCATGTCATTATAGCTTAGTAGGACGCGTACGATTCTATTAACTTAGGCATGGCGTGACATTATGTTGGTTAAAATCTATTACAATGAACATCAACTATGGTTGATATGAAGCGGCTAACTGAAGCTACCTAAGAAAAATTACTGCCATCTTTCTCCACCTCGGTGAGCCGTGTCTGTGAAAGCCTTCGCCCTCTGTATACAAGGGGAGAGTTCCAGAATGAAACCCATTAACGCCGTGAATCCGATCACCTCGACCAACTCGCACAACCATATTCCACCAATGCCACTTCATGGCTTCACATCCGCCGCACTGTACTGGCGCCTAATCTAAGTTAGCCAGCATTATTTTCATGTCTATACATTAAAATAGGGTCAATTCACCGTGTTGTGTCTAATCACCTCTTTCGGAATCTACGAGGTCTCGCTCATCGTTGTAAACGACGTACCTCGAGACGTCCGACTCGGCCCCGAGCGACCTGCGCATACTTTCAAAGGCGGGCGGCACTAGCTTTTGCAACTCATTCTCAATCTCTCTCGCGGCAAGTATATAGACCCAATCGCAACAGACAAATAGATGCTGCGACCGGTCGAATCCGGTCATATGCGGCACGAAAACTCTGACTTCGCAATCGACGCCAGTGGCCCTAAAGAGCTTGGCGATGACTGCCGCCTCGTCAGGCAAAGGCTGGTATCCTTCAGTCGGACTGAGTCCGTTTGCCGTGAGAAAATTATCAAACTTGGCGACACTAAGTTTGAAGCCTTGTACGAGGGCGGTCAAGCCCATGTTTGGCAGGAAGATGCTTTTTTCTGTCGGGCGCAAGGTGAAGCGAGAGGGACGAAGTCGGAGGTAGAGGAAGGTAGGGATGCAGGGGGATGGGAAGAACGGGGGAGCAAATCTCCACAAGGAGAGTTGACGCGCGGTGTAAGGCGAACGGGTGGGGAGGAGAAGTTGCGGAATTAGAAACATGACGTAAATTACCACACAAAACCGGTAGGTTTCCAGGGCGGGAACGGAAGAACATCGGCGCCGACCGAGGCTTGGCAGCAGGCGTTTACGCCTGCAGTAAAGAACTTTCTCATTCCCTCAATCTATCAACAGTTTTATACCATGTTACACGCGCACAATCATACTTTGATCCTTTATTCCTCGCCAGTAATTTCTGAAAATGCTGCGACGTCTGAAGTGGAGCGGGACCCGAAACCGGGCACCGGAACGGGATTGCTCCACAGCGAGAACCGGAAACGTGATCTCCAGAAGCTGGACCAGGCACAGCCGGATCAGCATTGGACCTTCGCTAGGCTGAGAATCACTGATAGTCACAGATTGGAGAAAGCCTTGAAATTCGGTGGGTAACTCCTTCAAACTAAGCGGCCTTTTCACCTCCACACGTATTTACGAGTTATTTAAGGTGCAAGATCTGAAACTCTGTCGCACGCGACTAAGATGTTGCTTCGCGACCTGTCCCTTATTACATCTTCAAGCTGCAGCAGTTCCCTTCGCTCCTCCCCTTCCTGAGCCCCAGGCGAGCTGCCACACGATCGCACTGAAAGGAATAACAAATAGCAGCACCCAAATAGCAGCCGAACAATACTGCGATCGAGAAACCCTAGAACCCCGTCTCATTGCTTGTAGCTCAAAATCATCTAGCCGCTTCACTCTCAGACCGTTAACGGGTACTGAGAGGGTAACTTGCATCAATGATGGCACAAGCGATAGACAATCCCTTCCCGTAGCGGGGCTTTCAGTCATCACAACTAAGTGGGGAGAGAACTTAATTCCACGCTCTTCAATTCCGGTTTGCATATTTAAAAGACACAACCGTTGGTGACGGCAATCTACATTGTGGAAAACCCCACCTTCGCAGAGAACGTCCTCACAGAAAAGTGCAAAATAGGCTCTTCGGAAGGTATTCTGATTTGCATGCCTTGAAAAGCAGTTGAAAATTAGTGGGAAAACAGACGCACAGCCAAGTTCTCCCTTACGTCACCTTCATGGCGGCTCATTCACTGATTGGTCAGAACCCTTCCTGATCTGATGTCAACGGGTTGACTGGTGCACTGGAAAGCAATTCTCGACATGGAGCAGCCGTCCAGTTCCCTTCTAGTAACATCTGAGAAGAGCTATGATGGGGCCATGCACAGTGCGAGTTCCAACAATGCCCTGCTGCCAGATCGGGAAATACACACTCCGTCATCGACCAGGGGTCGGCGCCATATATACACCCATTCCGGGTAGAGAAGTCTTTGCACTACTCTTTCCACATTATCACCTCATTACTGTAATACGATAATGGAGACGGCTTTTCACCTGCTTGTGTGGACAACCGACTCTATTGCTGCTATCGACTCCTTCAGCCCACACTATGACTTCACTGCGTCCCTTCCCTCTAACCGCATGCTGTCGAATATATTGTAGGGCCGCAACGGTCTGTTTCTCGCAGCATCATTCCTTTAGTAATGCAGCTTTCTTTAGGTAAAATAAATCTTCTCCTTAGTCCGCTTACGTGTTCCTGCTGGAGTGTTAATGTTTTCACCTGGAAACGTGCTAGGCATTCGAGACTTATCTACGGTTACAAGACTGAGCGCTTGTCCCAGACGCTTTTTGATCACTAGACTATTGGCTTATCTCAGTGGTTGGGCCTGAAGAGGATAATGAGCTTTCTTGATACGGTACTAAGCCGCGGCTATAAATATATTCACATTCTTCTACAAACCTCTTGGGTTCTTTAGTGCAGTTTGAGTTGTTAAGGTTAAAAGAGCTAGGGCTGGAGCTCTGGTAGCAGCAGCAGTAATTACAAGACTGTTAATAAGAGCTAGGATCTTATTCCGTAGAGTACTAAGTCCTTCTCTATTGTAGCACTTAATAAGCATCTGTGCCACAGAAGCACGCTCCTCTGGGTTGACGATTACCATTTCCCGAATCTTTAAAACAGTGTCTATACTTAAGGCTGCAAATAAAACCGCCTCTTAAGTATCCACAACAGACTTGAATTGATTTGACACCTGACGGAACTCTCCTACGTTTAATGTCTATAACATCATGATAAAGAGTGACTATACATCTATCTTATGTGTCTGTTTCCCTTTCTGAAATATCTCTGGAGCTATATAAATCGGGCTGCCAACGCTAGTCAAGACGCTGATAGTGCGGTTACAGAGACTAAAATCTCTAAGCTGAAATTAATATTGGCCGTCTGGTAGTGGTATGTAGAGAACGTTCTCTGGCTTCACGTCTCAATAAATAATGTCCTTTAATGCAAGACAGTCAAGCGCTTGAAGCATGTGATAGAAAACGGAGTCAGTAATAGGAGGGCAGCTCCTGCTCTTGACTAATGACTCTAAGGTCCTTTTTTTTAGACCTATGAATATCTCTATCTCTGGTCCGTCCCAACCTTGTGACGCGATATAATCAACGATGTGTGGCTAGCGTTTATATTAGTTTATGTACATAAAAGGGTTAAAGTAGTCTTACTAATGTGGCTAAGACTAGAAAGAATTTCCACTTCGTGCTTTAATGCATAATCTTGTTTTAATGCTCCCGTAGGTTGCTGTAATATCTTGACGGCCATGAGCTTGCCAGAGTCCACATTGACGGCTCTGTGTACGGTTCCAAACTGCCTAGATCTGAGTGGAACTTCTATTCTCGCGTATCTTCTCTTTAGCTGCTGAGGTCCCGCTGTGTGGGGTCTGGTCTCTTATTAAGAGGGTATGATAGTTTCCGCCTCATCTATAGTCTGAGCGAGGCGGGGTTTCTTTTTATAGCCGTAAGAAATACCTTCTTGGTTCTTGATCTTCTCTATTGTTTGGGCAGGATCTTAATGCCATATTAACTTGAATTGAATGAGGTTTCGCCTTTCACTACTTATTCTAATTATAGTGTTGAGGTCCTCCTGTATAATAACTTGGTGAAGGCGTTTGTGCTTGAACGGCATAGCGTTTTCACTGTAGACTTAAGTTATTTAATAGTACGACCTGTTATAGAGCATAATAATATTGGTGTCTAAGTTAATCTTAAAAGAATACTGTAGCTTTGTGATGCTAGTGTTGTCTATAAAGATATTAGTATCACCATGTCCTAGTGTAGTAAGAGTATTGTAAGACTTTAAGTGAATATAGAAGCTGACGTTAAGAGCAAGTATACCTTTACTATCATTTAATATTGAGATGAGGTGGTTGTTGTAGGGATAAACGACGACATCTTTAACCTTATCATTTTTGGGTTTAAGGGAAAATAAGGTGAGAGGATGAGAGTGGGGGTGAGGCATATTAGAGTGACAGAATAGAGCAAATGCTAGAATAAAGAAGGTGGATAAAAGCTTAAAGCCTCAGTACAAAGGAAAAGTGCATAAAGGAGGCTTTGAACAGAATAATTACCTTGTACATGGTCAGAGCTATCTCTTTAATTAATTATTAGTAACTAGAGTAACAGCGACGCGCACCTGCCTTAATAATGTAACTGATGTTAGCTGAGAGTTATCAGCGTACCTCGTACGGCCAATAATGTGGGCATACTATAGAGGCGTTGTTAGGTCGGTTAATAACGAAGGACGTACAGCTAATAGAGCGTATATTAATATAACTAATTTCTGTATCCCTAACTGCGGAGTCGAAAGTTGGCGGGTATTTTAAGTTATTTACGTTCTGAGGTGCCTGCCTGGTGCTAATCCCAAAATAAACACGGTAATCTCTATCGCAGTTTCTTGGTAAAGCACTTTATTGTGCTTCCGTTATACCATGTGGTGTTCTTACATAAAGTTTTCTGTTTACTCTGTGTCTTTTCTACACTATAATTCTGCCTTTACTGCTAGATAATAACCTCCCATGGCTGGATTTGCTAACAGTCTTTAAGGGGATGGGTTAGCTAGGACTTATAGAGCTCTAGTAGGACTTAAGGAAAATCCGCAGCGACTTAATCATGCGAGAAGGCGGTTTAGTGATTCTCTACTGCTATATACATCTAACCTATTATACACATCCACTTGATTCGAGAGTCCTGAGGCTTTTAGTGAGGAGTAGTGATATTACGAGAAGTGATGATAGCAGCTTAAAGAGGAGCGCGAGGCCTTATGTCCTGCTAACTAATTTAAAGCTTAGATAAAAGAAGAAATGACGCGGCTTTGGAAAGCAGATTCGCGTGTGAATTCTAGGGAACTTATGTCTATCAGGCTTTATGAGAAAGACGCTCATGAAACGGTTAAGAACCGCTGGATTGAGTAAGGCATTTGGAATAATAACTGGGGTGAGAGGCTGACCCTTTAAAATGGGTGGCAGTGGAAGCATGAAGAACCGCTTGAGCTTGAGTCGGAATTAGAGACTGACACGGAAGTAGAATCTTCACCTCATTTCTTTTCCTTTGGCATGTCTTTAAAGCAGTCGCAGCGGAGACCGAGACGACTAAAGAGTGATAATAAGAAGTGACGGATTGCGGAGCGACGACTCATACGGGAGCGGGAACGTAGGGTCTCCCGTCTATTTCATTAGTTCGTCTATCAGATATTGAAAGAGCGAGAACAAATCCAAGACGAATTAAGGAGTGGGGAAGCTACTATAACTGCTACTGCTGATATTAATATAAGGGCATACGAGAATGTTAAGAGCACCTGGGTTAAATGAGGGATTTAGGACGGAAGATAGGGTATACTTCCTGGGATGTCGTGGAAACATGAAGAATCTCTTAAGGAGGAAACCGCTGATGGTCCCGCTCCTGTTCAAACGAACCCGCTTAAGAACGGCAGCTATGAAGCGGGAGATATTCCTATCATAACTATGTATAGAGCTTCTCTTAGAAATATTTTTAGATAGTCTGTTACAAATCTTTTGGAAAGCAGTATTTTTATGAGAAATTCTTCTCCCGCTGAATCAAATCATCTCTAAGGGTCTAGCGTCATAAATGCTTCTTAGTAAGGTCTATCTATAGATATTAATTTAGCTGGATTAGGGAATGGCGCTGCTGATGGAGAGTGCTTGGCGTCGCATTTACTTTACCCTGAAAGAAGTAGATGAGTTCTTTATTCCGCAATAAGGCAAACGCCACGACTAAGTAAGAGAAAGCTATCTTATAAAGATAAGTAAACCCAGCTAGTGGCAAGCATATCTCTTAGTCTAGTCCATTTATTAAAGGTATTAAAAGTAGCTAGAAAGGAAAGGCCTGGACCTTAGTGATGACTAAACGCCCCTTAAAAGGTGTCTTCCGGCGACCTGCTATTATTATTTAAATTAGATATTACTAGACTACTACTCCAGACTGCTAGTATATCTTTATGTAGAAGTAAATAAATATAACTGCTAGAACCTAGCGTGGCTAAGGACTTAACTAGGATTGTTTTTACAGATTTACTTAAGATTATAGCCTAATTAAGGCTGAAGCGGATTGTGATAAGTAATCTAAAGTCTATAGACTTAGTAAAATCTTAGGAAATATCCAAGAGACAGTATTTAAGTATAATGCGGGAAAAGATAAGAAAGAATAATAACTAGATTATAGCTTAAACTATTATAAGCTAACGTGTTTTTATATAAATTATAACTTTCCTTTCAGAGTCAGCAACTCGTGCCTTCTATATAAAGTCATTTTAAAAATAGTTATTAAGGTATCTAATTTAGTCTCTCTAAGGCATAAACTTTATTACTGTTAGTAAATTATTAGATGTTATTACTATATATCCAGAATAGAAAAGAAATAAATATAATTAGAGGCCTTAAGATACTTAAATGCTTTTATAATTAATTTTAACTTACTAATTATTATAAAATAGCATTAATATAATAATAGAGATTTGAGAAGATTAAGTGTAAAGTATATTTATAAAAAGAAATAATTAGCAGAAACACAAAATCCTTTAAAACAAGTAATAAGAAAAAAAAAAAGAAAAAAAAAAGTTTAATTAATCTTAGTACCTATAAAATAATAAGAGTAGATATATCTAACTGTTTATAAAAAATTTAGAATATTCTAGTAAACTAGATATATTATACTTAATTCTATTTTTTAGTATTTTTTTAATACTAGGTAGCTCTAGTGGGCGCTAGGATCACTTATATATACTAACTACTAATAAAATTAAATTATCTATATTATTAAAACACCTCTATAGGTATCTTTATTTATATAAAATTAATTAATTATATAACTTTGCTTGTGAAGTAGCTATGTACTTAAATTACTTATATTATTAAAAAGCCTTTATAAGCTTTTTTATAAAATTAGCTAATTATATAACCCTACTTATAACTAAAAAACATACTTAAAGTTTAGAAATAATATAGGAATAAGAGTAACTGAGTTTGGAATTAGTTTTATAAAATTTATTATAAATAACTACTATTAGAGGTTACGTATATAATTATTTTTATACTTATTTTCATAAAACTTAAAACTTGCGGTTTAGTATAGCAACTAGATAGTTAAGTAGTTATAATATTTATATATATAAAAATACTAAATAAAAACTTTACACTAAGCGTTTTAATAGCTATTTAGAGTTTTCTTTATTTTATAGAAATTATATATCTAAACTGCGTACAGGGATTTATTAAGATAGAAAATCTTAGCTTTAATTTTTTAAATACTATTATCTAGTCTCTTTTCTTAGTATTTCTGTTTTAGTAATTTTGACTAACTAAAGCTAGAACTAAAATTAGGAAATAAAATCTAAAGTTTCTAAATTATAGATCTATAGTTTATAATAAGTAAAACTTATTTATAGTATAAGATTAATTAATGCGGCCTAGAGCTGAAAAGGTAAACCTAAATTTAAAAACCATAATTAAGTTCTAAAACCTAAAACCTAGAATTTAAAACCTAAATTTAACAACCAACTACAGTATAAAAGCTTATGAATTTAATTTTAAAATATAGTTATTTATAAAACTAGCTTTATCTTTAGTGTATTATGAAATTTTTTTTATGCTACTTTTAGTAATCACTTTACTAAATTAAGCTAAGCATTAAATAAAGGTTAGTTATACTTATAACTTTATTAAATAATAATTATATAAGCTATATTATATATAGTTTTATTTTTTTATAATTAACACTTCATACTCTTACTACGGTACTTATATGTAATTTAGAACGTTTATAAGAGTATAACTAAAGCAGGTTAACTATCCTTCCTATTAATAGTAATAATATTAAATACTAAATTACTTTTATTATTATTTAATATTATTTATAGGCACGCTTAGGCTGTTACGTAATGTTAAATTATTAAAGCTTAACTATTTTATACTATTCTATACCCTGTTACTATTTCTAACTTACTTTTTTAAGTGTTCTTTTATGAATCTACTAGCTAATATAGTTATAGTTTTTTAACTACTTAACTAGATATATTTAATGTCTATTCTTGTATAGTAAGAATCTCTATATTCTAAAAACTTACTAATAGATTTCTATAAAATAATATTAACTTTAAGCTGGAGATAAAGATATTTTTAGAATATAAAATACAAACTACTAGCTTTAAATTCTATATTATTTTAGTTACTTGTAATTTCTACGTACTATATAATACTATTTTTTACTTTAAGTATAATTTAGACTTAATATTTTTAACTAATTCTTAATAGCTATATAGACCATCGTTCTATAAAAAAATTCCTTTTATTATATATTAATAATTAAAAAGGCTATCCTGAGAGTTTTTCTTTTCTTATTAGGATATTCATATAGCTATAGTTATTTCTATTATATTAAATAAGTAAATAAATTATAGTTATAAATAAAGTCTGTAAGGCTTAACTAAAAGTAATATAACTATATAAAAGCCTAGTTTATAAAATAGTAATTAGCTATTTCACCTTAAGATTTAACTTATATTAGTGAATAAGAGTTAGTTTTAGATTATAACTTATACCTAACACGTGCCTTTAGCTAGATAGGATATAAAATTAAATAAAAAAGATAAGTAATATAAACTATAGATAGTTTACTTAAAAGAGTTTTAAAAAACAAAGTTAGATAAACTAAATTCTTTAAAGAACTAAGATTAAGATTTAGAAAATATTTAGCTATATATTATTTTCTAGTATAATAAAATATTACGTACTTTTTATTTTCTATTTCCTAAAATATAGCTATAAGAGTTTTTATTATTTATAACTTTCTAAACGAGTTCTCTATCCATGGTATTAGGTAAATATATAAGTGAAATAACTAGAAAATATAATACTTATAGGCGTAAAAGCATTAGTATAGGATATTTAAATAATATTTAAATCCTATTATTTACACTAACTACTATAGATTTCTTGGTGATAGTAAAATATTTAAAAAAAAGTTATTACTAAGTTACCGCTAGATAAAGTCTAATTTATAAGATCTATAAAATATTTAAAGTACTAACTTTAGTCTATACATTCCAAAATCCTAGTAGAAAGATTATGTAAATTTAGTATATAAAAGATAAAATAATAGATTTTAATTATAATTTATAAACTTTTAATATATATAGTCTAGGTACTTTAGTAAATTAAGTAAAATAATAATAAATTTCTAATACGTAGACTAAGTGTAAATATAGAATAATAAAGTAGCTACGCTTTAATTACAGATAGAAATACTATAAATACCTTATTAAATAAACTAAATATAATAACCTAATATAGTAATCTATAAATAATTTTTAAGATATAATTACTATAAAAGAATTTTATCTCTGGAATTTAAATTAATTTATTATTTAAGACTTAACATAAACACCTATTATAGGAGCTTAGATTTAAAAGAGGGGTATTATTATAATAACTATTTATAATATCTTATAAGAGCTTTTTAAGAAAGCCTTTTTTATAAACTTTTTTATTATATTACGTATTTATATATTAGTTTTACGCTAGTGTATAAGCCCTTGCCTAAATACTTTATTTATAGTCTATTTTATTTCTTCCTTTCTTTATGTAATATCTTGAATTATTACTTAGTACTATACGTAGTAATTAATTAATACTTCTTTTTAAGTTCTTAATCTCCTGTATATAGTACTTTTATAATATATATAAATAAAAACTATTTCCTTTTAAACTGCCTTTAAGTAGCTATTCTATTATATTATTATATTATTAAATTCTAATTATTAATTTTTTTTCCCTTTCTAGGCATATTTTTTCTCTTTTTATTATATTATATTAGGTGAAAATATTTTAGCAGTTAACCCAGAATATAATAGTCCTAAATTATTTTTTAAAAAATATTATTATATCCCTGTATAGTTCATCCCAGCTAGAGATAAACATTATAAGAAAAGTAGTAAAAAATATAATAAAAGATAGTATATAAATTAATTAACTATTATAATTACCTTTTATAAATGTCTAAAAATTAATTTCCTAATATCAGTAGCTACAAACATAAATAATAAATTATTAAAATAAAAAGAAAAACTAGGGTAAAAAATTACTAATATTATTAAATTATTTAAATTTATATTTATTAAGCTCCCATCTCACGTAGTTCTTTACTATTAGAGAGTTAATAAAAGGTTTTAATCTATAATTTCAAAAAGTTTTCTCTAATAAAAACCTTTTTTACTTAATAATTAAATTAATATTTATGGGCTTAAGATTAACTTTCTACTTAATTACGTTTTTCTAAAGTATTTATTAATAAGAATATATTAATATAATTCTCTAGAATCCCTTGCCTTATATGTTATAGTAAAATTAATATTTTATTATAACACATCTACTAAAAAGAAAGTAATTAAAGAATCCTAAAAAAATAAAAAAGCTAGTTAGTAAGCTATATCTATAGAAAGTTTAAAAAAGCCTTTTATAGTTTATTTTATATATAGAAAAAAGCAGGCGTGCCGCTTTTAACTAAATTTTTTTAAAAAAAATAATTAATTTTACATCAAGTCTTACTTTATTAAAGCTTAGAAAAATTATTAATATTTTAGAGTATAAAGACTTATTTTTTAAATTCCCAAAAGAAGAGAACCTTCCATAGCTTAAGTTATATAAAAAGTTATAAAAATTAGAATATATTAATCTCACTAGGCATTTTATTAACAGTAGAGGTAAAAGTAAGAATCTAAAAATTTAAATAATTAAAAAGTAAAAATACTATAGTAACTAGATAATACTAATTATTTTACTTTTTATAATATAAAATAGTTTATAAAAGTTGTATTTTTTTTATTACACTTATCAATCATATTACTATATATTAATACTAAAGGTATAGATATTATTATTAATATTATAATTACTAGTAAAACTAGTTTCTTTTATTTTATAAATAAAGTCCTTAGTGTTCTACCTTATACATTTAGTAAAATATTAAACTTAAAAATATATATTTAATTCACGAATACTAATTGTGTAGCTAAGAAAGGGGAAATTTATTTAAATTCTTTATAACTATTAACTCTCTATAACATCCGGCGTTATATTAGTATGGTATTAGTAAAAATACTTATAGTTTTATTTATAATTATCTAATTCCAGCTACTGCTTATACGTGTGGCGTAATTACTAATTATAAAATTATAAAAATTATAAAGGCTTCTATTCTATTAAATTCCAAGCCCCTAATATAAAAGATTTAAAAAGTAGTAAGTATATTAAGAAAACTAGAAAATTTAAACTAATATAATACTCTAAAGTATTTTTTTTAATTTATTACTGTAATTATAAGTATAGCTTTTATACTATACTTTAATATAATTATTATTATTTTTATTAGAGAGTTTTTTAATTATTAAAAATTCTAGCACACTACTCTCTACTTCTAACTAAGTAATAATAAGATATTTATAGTTATTTATATTATCAGGCTAAATATAGCGTATTAGCTTAAAACTAAGAATAATTATAAACTATTTAAGAGTAAAAGGTTTATAAAAGAAGTTTATATTAAATAGTTAAAGATATTAATATTAAAAGCTTAACTTATCTCTCTTATTTATTAAATACTTATTAATAACTTAAGCTAGGAATTTAATTACTAATTCTAATTAAAAACACACTTAAAAGATTAGCATAAATAGATTATTTAATATAAATAGATTATAATATTAGTATTAATAGTATAGTTAATGCGACATTAGAAGCATAGAATAGATAAATATTTATTATATATTATATAAAGATATGTGCTTAGCTCTGCTAAGAATATTACTATTAAATAATAACTTAATAAAATATAAGTTTATTATTATAAGATTAAGGAAATATTTATTTAGCGTAATTTTTTTAGTCTTAGTATTTATATAACTACTTAAAGAATTTAATATAATTCTAATATTCTGGATACTAATTAGTGTACTCTTAATCTAATAATCTGGTTATTTAGCTATTTTTAATTAAGATATTACATTATACTAGATCACCATATAAGAAGAAAATATAGTAGTTATTATAAAATTATTTACTAAGTATATTACAAATAGAGTCTAGAATAGTTCTAATAAGGTTTAAGTAAAATAAGTTAAAGCTAATCTTATTTAAAAATAGACTTTTATTATAGTTAGTAAATTAATAGTAGTTTTATACTTTTTTATTTAAATAAGATCTAATAAGCCCGTTTGTTTAGAAAATAAATTATATTTATATCAGAATATCTTATAGCTACTAATAGATTTTATTTTTCTTATTAGTAATTATATTAAACTAGACTAAGTTAAGTCTCTTACTAGTAATAAAATTTATATAGATATAGACTTCCCTATCTAAGAAGTCTTTCTACACTTAGTATACATAAAAAATAGAGAGATATAATTTTATTATAAAATTTAATACTAACTATTTATTAAGATTTACCTATCTGCTTTTTTTAGTAACTGTATTATTAAAATATTATTTAATAATACATTTTAGTATTTTATAAAGAATAATAATATTTATTAAATATTAGTTTAAAAAACTTAGTGTTACGGACTGTAATAAAGAAGGAAATATAAATAAGAAAATATTACTATAAAAAGTATAGTATAAGAAAATATATAAATAATACTAATAAACTAAGGTAAATTAGCAAAAACAGAATCTATAAATAGGATTACTTTATAGTAAATTTAAATTCTATAGGGAATAGTACTTAGAGTAGGTAAGTAAATTAAATAACTAGCTATAACAAAACATAAAAAAAATAAGTGCTAATAATAAAAATAAGAGTAGATATAAGCTAAAGCTAAACTCATCTTCTCTTATCTTCTCTAGTAATATCTAATATACTTTTAATTAGTATATAATATACTTATAAAGAATTTACTATAAGTATGAGGCATTAGACAGCTTATAGTTATTTTTAATTCTTTATAATTACTCTAAAATTAAGATTTATACCTTAAGTGAAATAGTTTAATACTATTTTATTAAACCTTAACTTATTATATTATTTCTCTTTATTTTTACTGAGTTAACTAATTTTTACTAAGTCTAATAAGCTATCTAATTTAGAAGTAAGGGAACTAATTAACTATTATAGCAATTAATT
Organism: Zopfia rhizophila CBS 207.26; assembly: GCA_010093925.1. Classification (NCBI taxonomy): domain Eukaryota; kingdom Fungi; phylum Ascomycota; class Dothideomycetes; family Zopfiaceae; genus Zopfia; species Zopfia rhizophila. Next base: position 367,583 of record ML994624.1, read on the forward strand.
AGACAGCTTATTACTAATATAATTTATATTAATAAGTTAGTAACTTATAATATTATAATTACTACCTTAAGAAAGTAAAAGAAGTAGTTAGATAGATTCTAATAATTAATTATTAAAAGTTTATAACAACCCACTATAAGGACGAACAAGAACTTTATTTAATAAAAAAAAATAGTAGTAAAGAAGAAGTTATGGTAAGATTTTTATCTATAACTAGAAATATATCTAGAGGGTAAAAAAGTGTATAGTAAGTTATTTAAAAATAAGAAATAGCCATCATAAAATTACGCAACACTCTAATAAACTTATAATAATAAATTAAAATAAATTAAGAAGGGGGAACAGCTAAGATATAGTCTTCTAAAAAATTTAATAGTAATTAAAATAAACTTAAGACCTTTATAGTAGTAATAGATCTATACTATTAGTTTAACTAAAAATTATTTCTAACTAATTAGGATTGAGTTTTAGTAGCTAGAATAAATATAATAAATAAAGCTATATAATAGTTTAAACTACTAATAAGAAATTACCTAGTTAATAAAAATTTTAACCTAGGAACAGCAGGGTTAGCTAATTGTAATAGTAATATATAATAAGTTTTTAAGAATTATAAATACTTTAAGCAAGAGAAAATTATTATCTTTAGAAAAATTAATAAAAAAACTAAAGTAATCTAAAAACTTTAATAACTTAAGTAATAGACATTAGCGGCTAACTATACTACAGAGTTTAAATAAATTTAATTATAACTTAATTAAGTAGACTAACTATTAGTTATGATATATTATAAAGAATTAAAAAATAGAATTAAAAATAAGATCTCTAAAGGAAAACGGCTAAGTATCTTACTAAGAATTATTAAATAAACAATAACTATTAATAACTATTAGTATTAATAAAAGTAAGAGAAAAAAGCTTAAGGAAAATTAGTAATTCACGTACTAAAAAAAAAATAAAAAAATAACTAAACCTATAATGAAATAAATATTAACATTAAACAGATATTTATTAAAAGGGAGTAAGGAAAGTAGATTAAAAAATAAATAAAGCACTATACACGCAAAGCCTACTTAAGATATAGAAAATAAAAATACTTTATTAAAGACTATAAGTAATAATAATTAGATATTAAAAAAGCTTATATCTAGACTAAAGTACTTAAGGAAATTAAGATTACTATAATCCAAGTAAAATAAACAAAAAAACACTATAATAAAAGAGATAATTATAAAAAGAATTTAGAGAAAATAATATTAAATATACAGAAGCTATATACATCTTAGATAAGAATATAAAGTTTTATATTAATAAGTCAAGAATCACCTGGCAGGACAACCTAGTAATATAATTATTATAATATAAGAAATAGTAATTTAATAATACAACGTAAAAACTAAGAGAGAGATGTAAAAATTCTATAAGATTATAAAATAAAAAGGCGGACTATTCTATAAGAAAGATCAGAAGTTCAGATAAAGAAAAAATTAAGAGATAATAAAAGATAAAGAGCTAATATTTATAATAATTATATAATATATACACTAAAAACACTATTAGTGTGATAATGGGCTTGGTCTTCACGCATCGTAGCATAAATGTAGGTTGACGGGATAAGTTGGCTCTATTTCAGCTACACTAAGATAGAGAGAGAAGAGGTACAAAGGGGGCTCGCCCCTAAATAGAGCGGTGCATGACCTGAGCGCGAGCTAGCCATGCTCCAGGCTCTACGCTAGATCATAGCTGGCGTAGCCAGTCGCGATATCATATGGCCTGCAGCGAGCAGAGCGAGCAGCACCGTCACATTACCCCCCCTCTAAAGGAGGCTCGTCCCCAAGTCTCTAGGTTACAGTCTCCTCCTTACCGGTCTCTGTACCACTCTTGTCTTTAAAGCCGTCTTATCGTCCTCCTCTGTTACTTCCAGGTCCTCCTCTGCTTCGTACGCTTTCAACCAGGCGTCTAGTCGTGCCGGCAGTCCTGCTTTCTCTGGATAGGCCTCGTGGTAGTCTCTTACCTTGTGTGGGGCGCCTATAAAGCCTCAGGCGTTATACCAGGTAGGATCTGGGTCATGAGCTAGCCAGGATGCTTTGTACTGTAGTCGGCCATGGAATAGGCGGCTATCAAGGATTTCCTGCACTAGCCACTCGGGATGCCCGTTGATCTCAATAGGCGGTTCCTCAGGTTCAATTTAGCCAGGCAGTGGGTGAGTAGAAGCCTTCTGTAGGCGGTCTACGTGGAAGACGTCAAGCATACACATATACAGCAGCAGCTTAAGGTAATAGAAGTATCCCTTCATGCCTATAATAGGATAGGGTCCGTACATCTGCTGGTCGAGCTTTTGGCTAGATCAGCTAGTAGTAAAGCCCTTAGATGTAACGTATATCTTATCTCCTGTAGAGAAGTCTAGCTTACGGTGCTTCTTATTAGCCTGTTGAGCCTATCACTCTTATACTTAAGCAATCCCTTATTAAGCTATCTTTATAGCTAGCTTTACTATGTTATATTAAGCTTTAGCGTAGCTCTGCGCTTCCTCACGAGATATCTATTTACAGACTATAGTAAATATCTTCATACGTTCCTTCTAATCCTAGTAATAAATTAGCTAGTAGCTAAACTTAATTTAATAGGGTAATAAGCCTATAGTCTTATGTAGTAAAATTACTTAGGTCTAGTCTATATAAAGCAGCAGGTCTGACTAGTTATCTTAATAATAATTAATAAATAAACGTAGGCGCTGGTTAATGTACTAGTTCAGAACCTTAGTATTTCTATTAGTTTAGGGGTAATATAGTGTTAAGAGCTTTTACTTAATTCCTATTAGTTAACATAACTTATTTATAAATGCTAAAATAAACTAAAGACTGTAGTTAGAGACTATTAATCTAGGCAGACTAAATACTTATTAGATATAATAATAGTACATATTAGCTGCCTAAGTAGCTATAGTTATTTTATAATAAGATAATAAGAAGTAATACTTATTTAGCTAGTTTATAATAATAAAAGCGCAGTTATATCCTTTTTTATTTAGAGAGAAGAATTTAAAGTCTATAGAGACATCTTACTATACTCGCTTAGAAATTAGTAATAATTTAAGTAAGCCTAAAGTCTTATTATAAGATATATAGCTCTATTTATAAGCTTTATATGTAGCTATATAGTTATCTATATCTTTACTTATATAGCTTTAGTAGTAGTGGTTATAAAATAGCTTACTTATTTTTCTCTTATTTAAGTAAGTAGTTACCTGGGTAGCATAGATAGCTTAAATAAAGTAAATTTTTAAGAAGTATATAGTAGGAACTACTAGCTTACTATAGTATATAAAAAGGCTCTAGTTAAGTTTTTATATTAAATAGTTACTAGAGAGGGCGTGCTCTTAGAATAGCTGTAAACTCTTATAACTATAATTCACCTTAATAATACGATTAATTAGTAAGTAAGAGTTATTTAAAGAAGGTAAGACTATAAAAGTATTAATAATAGTTACTTTAATTATATTAGTAGCTAGTATGTCTTTTATTAATAATATAGCTAGGTTATTACTTGCGGTTTTAATAAAGCTAATATTAATTTACTCTACTAAGAAAAAAGCACGTGTTTAAGCTACTTTATTTTTATCTTTTTAGGTCTTTAGTTTCTCTTACTTATGTAAGAGCACGTTAGCTACTATATTAACTATACTAGAGTAATAAATAAGTATTAGATAATAATCTATTATACTTATTATCTAGTATATCTAGTAGGGAGTAAGCTCTTACTTTATAAAGAAATACTCTAGCACGTAGTAGTTAGTTAGGGCACTGAATAACTCTATAGTTTATAAGCTTATAAGCTGTAAGTGCTATTCTTAGAGGCTATAAATTATAGCTAATATCTTTTTATTATATATATTATAGTTTATCTAGAGCTTACTTATAGTCTTAGAGTAGAAAACTATAGGTTACTAAAGACTATCCTCTTAAAGCTATAATAATATTCTTATAATAACTCTATTACTTACATCTATCTCTATACGCGTCTGGCGGTAGGGTAAGTAGTAAACTAAAATATTATCTAATAATATTAAATCTTTAGCTTACTAGAAGACTACTAGCTTATATTTGCTAAAGGTATGCTATATACCCTTCTTAAGCAGCTTAGTAAGCAGTTAAATAATACATCTATAGTCTTTTAGAAAAGCTCTATAGAAATTATAGAATTTTAGAAAAGATTATAGGCTTTTAACTAATATAGGTACTAGCTATTTCTATATAATAGTAACCTTCTTAAAGTCCTTTTAGATCCCTTCTGTGCTAATAATAAGGCCTAGAAACTTTATTCTAGTAATAGTAAACTTACTCTTCTTAATATCTATTTAGAGACTTATATTTTAGAGATATTTTAATACTTAAGTAACGTGCTCCTTATACTACAGCAGGTCTTTAAAGTAAATTAAAATATCATTAAAGTAAGTAATATAGAAGTTATTTAGTAGGCTATAAAATATTTTATTAATATAGCACTAAAATATAGTAGGGCTATTATAGAGACTAAATAGTAGTATATAATACTTATAATTCCTATACTAAGTACAGAACATAGTCAGGTCCTTTATATTCTTATTTAAATATATATAATAGAAAGCCTGTTATATGTTAAACTTAGTAAATACTTTTATACATACTAGGCAGATAAAAGTCTCCTAAATTAATAAAATTAAATAGACGTTTTTTTTTATAATAGTATTAAGCTTATAGTAGTTAATGCAGAAGCACTACCCTTCTTTAGGCTTTTTAGTAAATAGTACTAAAAAAGTATATAAAGTATTACTATAAGTAATAACCCCTTATTTAAAGTAGTTATTTAGGTAGGTCTTAATAAGCTATAGCTACTTAAAAAATATACTATATAGTAAACTTAATATTAGCATATTTTTAGCTATTAGTTTAATATTATAGTTAACATCTTCGCGATGCGGAGGCAGTATGTTTAAGTTTTTTTTTAAGAAATAAACCTAAGTTATGCTGGTGTAGCTAGAGTAAAATAGTTTCTACTTAATAAGCTATTAAAGTTTTTTTTTTTCCGTAAGGTTCTTATTTAATTAATAGGGCCCTTCTAGTAAAGATTTTATTAAGAAGTTTTTAGAGTCTTAAGAGAAAAACTTCCTTATAAGGTCCCTACAGTTCTAAATAAGCTTATTTACTTTATAGATACTAGTATACTCTAGCATAGTTTCCTTCTACTATACATGTATTATAAAGGTAATAGCTTTTATAGTATTAATCTCAAGGCCTGCTTTAGAGAGGTTTTTGTGTAAGATAGATTAAAAATAAAAAGTTTACTTATTTAGCTCTAGCTACTATTATAGATAAAGCTACTCTTTTATTTTCCTAAAGTTTTTTTAGTATATAATATGTTAGAATAAGCGCTAGAGTGGCTTATAGATATGCTATAAAATTACTATATTTATTAGCTTATCACGTTAGTTAGTATTAGCTTAGTGTAAGAAATTAATTTTAGTTAATAAATTTCACATTAAAATAATAATATTATACTTATAATTAATTAGCTTATTATCTAGCTATTTAAGCGCTTACTTTTTATAGTTAATTAATATACCTATATTTTTAAATAGCTTACAGCTAATTATAAGGTCGTAGCAGCTAATATTACAGAAAATAAAATAGGTTAATAAATAGTAGTTATCTAGTACTAGATTAGCCTAAAAGTACTTATTTATTTATCTATTTAGTCTGTTATTATAGCTAGCTAGGGGAATAGATTTTATTTAGTAAGTTTTTATCTTAAGCTCTTTCTTAATAGCGTGTATGTGCTTTAGGTATACTAGAATAAAACTACTAGCTCTAATATTAAAAAAGCTACTTAGCTTAATAGCTAGTCTATTAGTAGAGATATAATAAAGTAGAGTAAAAGCTAGTCTGTTAAATAATAGTTAATAAGAGTTAAACTAGTTAGTAGCTCTAGAAAGTAATCTTAGGAAAAAGACTTTTTTTAAGATAAGTCTTCTCCTAATAGTTCCTCTATAGTAAGCTAAAACTCTTTATTATTACTAGTATCCTAAAGTATATAAAGCTTTTTATTAGTATCTATAGACTTAATTACTTTAGCTGTAGCTTAAGTAGGTAGTTAGTAATTTTTTATAAAGTAACTAAATTTCCCACAATTATAGTAACTAGCTAGCTTAAGGATAGGTATTAGTAGAATAGTAGTAACTATTATATAAGTTAAGTACTTAGCTTTTAAATAAGACTACTAAGTTAGTAGTAGCTAAGTTTTTTTAGTTTTTTTATTAATCTGCTTAATAGCTTTTCTAGCGCTGAAAGCTAGCTCTCTAGTAAAGTCTTAAGCTAAATCTATATACTTATTATACTAGTTATAGTATTATTATTAATAAATACCCATCTGCGTACGCAGAGCGTCTGGGAGCTTTTTATAAAATTCTTCTACCTATTAGTCTATAAATAAGCTGTGTTCTTAAGCTAGGCAGAAGAAGTCACCCTAGAATATAGTAAAGTTAGTAGGGTCTTTAAGGTAGAGCTTTTAGAAATCACGGTAAGTATTAAGTCTCTTATATAAGTCGCCGTACGTTCTCTCTAGGTGATTTATTATATACTAGTAGCTAACTAGCTACTCACTCTCTCTTATTATATATATGAGTATTAAAAGGTACTGATTAGCAGGACCCTCCGTACGCGTACGCATGTAAGAAACAATATTCTTCTAGGTAGCTTACTTACTAGCTCTAGTAAACTAGTCTTAGTTAGCACGTACCTTATCCTCTAAGACATCCCTCCATTAATCAAAGGTAACGTCCTTGCCGTTCTTAAGCATTAGCGGGTTAGGAAATCGTGCTGAGCAGCTGTTGCCTTAATAGCTGCCTACAGTAGGCATAGCTAGTAAAGTGGCGGGTAGGTAGGATAATGCTTAAGGAGTTTAGTTACTAAGATCTCCTATATTAGAACTATTATTAGGTCCTACAGCGATATAGCTAGCCTGGTTCTGAGGGGTCTATAGCAGAGCTGTGAAGTGCATCTTCTTTACTAGTGTCAACAATAGCACTAGGCTAGCCTTTGCAGAGAGAAAGGAGTGTATATTGTGCGTGAGTTTCTTTGTCTGTACCCTTAGTGTCTTGATCTCGTTCTCTTAATCCGCTACGCGCTTGAGCGTGTTGTTTAGTAGCTGATGAAGCTCAGCAAGCTTGTCTCTAGCCTCGTTAAGCTCAGTTTCGGCCGTGTTGAGCGCTTTTCCTAGCGTATTGGCATGGTTGCGATGTGTGAGTACTTTGAGGTGGCTACGCTCTAGCTCACTAGCGATTATCGCTTAATTAAGGGTCATCAGGGTAGAAAGCGTAACCTCTATCTCCTGAGGCTCATAGGTGTCGGTTCCCTAGGTAGTGCTCTTGGTAGTAGCCATGAAGGGTTTCTTATCGTGTCGTGCCTGGATGCGGAGCTTCTTAATGGTGTAGTCTTCTCTAATCACGTTATTAGAGTAGTGCGTGGCGGCACACTTAAGCGACTTAGAGATAGGCGTGTAGTCATTGCCAGTAGCTGTTGCCTTAGAATCGACCCTCATCTCTAGCGTGGAGAGCTTTCCCATGGTCCTAACCTATCTGTCCTTGTATTTGTATAGAGCTTCTGGCCCTTAGTAGGGTGAAGCAATTGGCTGATTCTCTGGTGTAGAGAAGATGAGCTGGTGGTGCTCACAGGAGTCAGTTTCTCTAGCAGGGAGAAGATGAGCTAGTGGTGCTCACGGGGGTCGATTTCTCTAGCGTAAAGAAGATGAGCCGGTAGTGCTCACGGGGGTCGGTTTCTCTGGCGTGGAGAAGATGATAGGGGGAGGGGGAAAGGGGAGGTTCGCTAGAGCTCTCATAGCTCTCTTCCAATCTAATGGGTATGTTGCCTACCGCTGTAGGTCTTCCGGTTACCTGCCGAGTCGCTCTCAAGGCCTACCATGCAGGGCTTATACAGGCTATCACTCAAAATTTCAACTGCCTACCGCTATAGGGCTTTCCGGTAGAGATCATATAGTTAACGAACTAACGACTCAGCATAGTCATGTAATTAATTCTCTAGGTGCAGTCGTTAGCGAATTAAACACTCAGGTTAATCGCGCGGCTTAACCTCGATATTGTGTCGCCATTATCCGGCTGAGTTAGATTAATCTTAGTGTAATGTAATAACGGGCTCAGTCTTCACGCGTCGTAGCATAAATACAGATTGACGAGATAAGTTAGCTCTATTTCAGCTACACTAAGATGGAGAGAGAAGAGATATAAAGGGGACTCGCCCCTAAATAGGGCAGTGCATGACCTAAGCGTGAGCTAGCCATGCTCTGGGCTCTACGCTAGATCATAGCTAGCATAGCCAGTCGTAATATCATGTAGCCTACAGTAAGCAGAGCGAGCAGCACCGTCACAATTAGATATATAAATTAGAATACTATTAAGGAGAATACTATATTACTAAATACTAGCAAGTTATCTTAAAAAACGGAATATATAAATACTAATAAGTACTATAGTTAGTAGAAAACAAGCAGCATAAAAAACTAAGTAAATAAGAACTAACTATATAGATAAATAAAATCTATAAATAGATGCTTATACTAGTTATAATTAATATAACATACTATTACCCCATCAGACATTCAGAATTAGGATGGGATAAGAATAAAAAGAATAAAGAAACCTTTTTACTAATATTATAAGTACAAGATAACGACGCTGTAGATAGAATAATAAAATAAAAATACTAGATATATATAGTATCTAACTATACAGGAGTAAACTATAAATAGAATAAACATATAATATATATTAAGAAACTAAGGATAAAAAAAGTACTATAGTAATTAATAAAAAAGAAAGAACTTAACCTATAGCAAGAACTAGTCTATACAGACTTAGAAAATAAGATATAAGATTTAAATTTAAATAAGCATAAATAGCTATTATGAGATAAATATTAGCTAGAATACTAATTATACTAGGCTAAATACTACTAAAAGAAATAGTTAGCTACAGAATCACATAAGAAACTCACATATTAAGAATGTTTTTTAGAATGGAAATGTTAGGATTATAGAGAACAAGCTAAAAATATATATAAAATACTTAATAAGAAAGTATATTAACTCTAGAAATATCTAATTTACAGACTTAAAAAGAAAACACTAATAAAGTAACTGCCACTTAGGAGTTAGTAATAGATAAAAAACTAGATAGCTAGTAGACTATAACTAAGCTACTAGAGAGTTAAGAACTAATAGTTAAAAATAATATATTAATTATATACACATAACTAAACTAGAGGAAACACGAAAATAAGCTATATATAAATATATATATTAATAGTAATTAAATACTAGTACTCATAAATAGCAGGGCTAGCAAGACACTTATATTAAATAAATAAATATAAAAATACTAGATACTAACTAGAGTTTTAGATAAACCTGTATAAGTAAAACGTATAGATAATAATCCAATAGTATTTAAAAAAGATCTAATTAATCTTAAAATATAAAATATAACTATTAGAGCAGCAGGTTACACAGATAACTATTATATTAAAATTATAAATCTAGGCAGTAAAGATTTTATCTTAGGATAGAATTAGCTAGTATAATAGAATCTAATAATTAACTAGAAAATAAAGTCTATAAAGACCAGAAGAGATTACTATAGATAAATAAAAGTTATAATATAAATAAAGAAAATAACTTTTCACGACACCACGTTTATTGTGCTAAATGAATATTAAGAAGAATTTAAAACATAGTTCTTTAAAAAAGCTAAAGACTAGTTACTAGAATACTAGAACTAGAATTATAAAATTACGCTTAAAGAGAGAATGGATTTGAAACTAGGATTATTATACTAAGTACCTATATACTAACAGAAGGAGTTACAAAAGTTCTTATAAAAAAATTAATAAAAAGGATATATATAAATAAGTTAAAGTAAGATAGCGTTACTAATACTTTTTATATAAAAAAAAAAATAGAAAGTTAAGGCTATATATTAATTACAGACACCTTAATAAGGCTATAGTAAAAAATTATTATCTTATACTACTAATTTTAGAACTTATAAATAAACTCAGAGAAGCTAAATGGTTTAGCCTTTTTAATATTAAAAATAAATATTATTAAATATAAATAACTAAAGGACATGAATAGATGACTATATTTAAAATAAAATATAAATTATTTAAATATCTAGTTATGCTAATAGAACTCATTAATGCACTAGTAATATTTTAGATAATTATTAATTATATGCTAAGAAAATACCTAGACGTATTTATAATAGTATATTTTAATAACATACTTGTGTATATAAATAGAACGCTAAAAGAACATATTAAACACACTAAAAAAGTATTATAAAAACTCAAAAAAATATAGGCTATACATTTAAACGGAGAAATATATATTCTATAGAATAGAAGTTAAGTTCTTAGGATACTTAGTATCCTAAGACGGAATAATAATTAACTTAAATAAAATAAAGAATATACTATCCTAGTCTATACTAATAAATATAAAAAAAAGTTTATTTTTTTCTCAGATTTATAGGTTTTTACTGATAATTTATTAAGAACTACTTAAAAATCACATTACTCTTAACGGAATTACTTAAGAAAGATCAATAATTTAAGTGGGAACAGCAAGAAAAAAATGTCTTTAAAATATTAAAAAAAAAATTCTAATAACCACTAAATTAAAGATATTTGATTTATGACTTTAAATAGAAATATATATAAATATATTAGACGAAGCTATAAGAGCTATCCTGCTATAAGTATAAAATAATAAATATAAATATCTAGTAAACTTTCTATCTCATAAACTCATAACTACTAAATTAAATTATAATATTTATAATAAAAAACTATTGGTAATAGTTTAAGTATTTAAGAAATAAAGACATTACTTAAAAGGAACTAAGCACTAAATTATTATATATTTAGACTATAAGAATCTAACAGCATTTATAATAATAAAGAAATTAAATTAATAATAAGTCAGATAGTGGGAATTAGTTTCTATATTTAACTTTTAAATACTTTATAAATTAGAAAGAGAAAATATAGTGGCTGACGCACTTAATTAAAGAGCAGACTATATAAGAGATATACTAGAAATTTATAATATAATACTTAAGTAAAGATCAGACAGATCTCTGGGAAGCTTATAAATAAATATTAAAACAATAGTTATTATTAAAAACGTATGGTAAAAACAAATTAGAGAATATAACTATAAATAACTATAATAGCACAAAATAGAAACTATTTTTATACTAAAAGTATTATAAACTAAACTTATTAAGAACTAATATTTAGCTAAAATGTATAGACATTAAAGAATTAAAAAGACTATAGAACGGATTAACAGATATTTTTGGATTCTAGGAATATAAAAAAAGATCAGAGCTATTCTCTTAGAATATATTAAGTACAAAAAAAATAAAGCATTAAGATATAAGAAATATAGACTTATATAACTAATTCCTTTACTAGACCTATTATAGGAATTAGTTATAATAGACTTTATTACGGGAATACTGATAATAATCACCTTTCAAGACTAATAATATAACATGATATTAGTTATTATAAACTAACTTATAAAATACGCATACTTTGAACTAACGTATATAGAGGTTAAAGTAGATAAATTAGTAACTATACTTATTAAACTACTAATAGCATAATATAGGTTACTAGAAGAATTTATTACAGATAGAGACAAGTTATTCACATTAATATTCTAGAAAATATTTATAAAGAAGCTAGGGGCTGAATACCGCCTCTTAACAGCATTTCACTTATAAATAAATAAATAAATAGAATAAATAAATCAGATATTAGAATAATATCTATAAATGTATGTTAATAAGTAATAAGATAATTAAATTAACTTATTACTAATAGCCGAGTTTACATATAACTCTGTAAAGTTATTAATTACTAGAAAATTACTATTTTTTATAAACTATAGCTATAAGCCTATAGCTTATTAAGAACTACAAAGATTAAATAAGATATCAGAATTAGTAAGAATAAAAGTTAAGAAATTATATTAACTTTATTAAGAAATAGTAGGAAAATTATTTAGAAAGAAAGCCTTAACAAATAATAAAAGAACAAGTCTAAAATTAAGAGACTAATTTTTAAAAAGAGAGATAAAGTTTTTCTATTATAAAAAAATTTAAAAACTAAACAACTATTAAAAAAACTAGATTATATTAAACTAGGACTATTTAAGGTTAAATAATAAATAGAGCCTATAAATTATAAACTATAACTATCTAAAAACATAAGAATTTACTTAGTTTTTTATATTTTATTACTAGAACTAGCACTATAGAACGCTAAACTATAGATAAAACTCAAACTTAAAAAGGATCCTACTAAGTATAAAGTTTAGTAACTTCTAGACTATTAGTAGTTTAGGTATTAATAGAAGTATCTAGTTAAATAAAAAAACTATAGACCTAAAGATAAAATATAGGAGCTAGTTAGAAACTTAAAGAATAGTTTAAAGCTAATTAACTAGTATTATTAGAAAGAGTAGTAAATACTTACTCTAAGAACATATCTAAAGAATATAGAGAATATAGAATATTCTATTTAAAACTAGAGAAGGAAGGCGAGCTGACGCTAGATATTATAAATTATAATATATTAAATTAATTCTAATAACTTTACTTTTTTTTTTATTATATAAACTTTATTAATTAAGGTACGCTCGCGCTGGAATATCTTTTTTTTCTAAGAATCTATTTAAGCTAGTTACTAACAGAGCCGGAACTTATAGGCTTAAGACTTATAATCTAAATTTAATAGTTACTACTAAATGCTTTATAACTAATTTAATAAAACATAATAAGCTTTAAGGGACTTTTAACGGGATTTCTTAATCTACTAGTATAGTTTCTTTTTATTATAATTTAAATAATTTTATTCTTACTATAATACTATAAGATTGTACTTTATGTTTTAATTAATATACTTAAAATATTACCTAGAAGCTAAGTCCACCAGACAGCGGCGACTATTATTATAATAATAGAAATAAAAAAATAGCATAAAATAGCTATACGCTTAGACTCTTTAAGCTAGATAGTAAACTTATATTAAAAATAATTCCACTTAAGTCATCCTTAGGAAATTAGAAGGATAAAAAAAATATAAGAGGTTTTTATAATTTTAGTTTTTACATAAAGAACTAACTACCTTTATACTGTTTATAGAAGAAAGAACGGAATAACCTTTAAGCTAAAGGCTTAGAGAAAGGAGATAATATTACAAACTATAATAAAAAAAAAAGCGTAAGTGAAAAAGCGTTATTATAGAAAATATAGTATAAGAAAATATATAAATAATACTAATAAGCTAAGGTAAATTAGTAAAAACAGAATCTATAGATAAAATTACTCTATAGTAGGTTTAAATTCTATAGAGAATAATATCTAAAGTAAGTAAATAAATTAAGTAACTAGCTACAGCAGAATATAAAAAAAATAAATACTAATAATAAAAATAAAGGCGGGTATAAGCTAGAGCTAAATTTATCTTCTTTTATTTTCTTTAGCAGTATCTAATATACTTCTAATTAGTATATAATATACTTATAGAGGATTTACTATAAGTATATAATATACTTATAGAGGATTTACTATAAGTATATAATATACTTATAGAGGATTTACTATAAGTATAAGGCATCAGATAGCTTATAGTTACTTTTAATTCTTTATAGTTACTCTAAAATTAAGATTTATACCTTAAGTGAAATAGTTTAATACTATTTTGTTAAATCTTAATTTACTATATTACTTCTCTCTATCTTTATTAAGTTAACTAACTTCTACTAAGTCTAACAAGCTATCTGATCTGAAAGTAAGGGAATTAATTAATTATTATAGTAATTAGTTAAACAGCTTATTACTAATATAATTTATATTAGTAAGTTAGTAACTTATAATACTATAATTACTACCTTAAAAAAGTAAAAGAAGTAGTTAGATAGATTTTAATAATTAATTATTAAAAGTCTATAACAACCCACTATAAGGACGAATAAGAACTTTATTTGATAGAAAAAAGTAATAGTAAAGAAGAAGTTATAGTAGGATTTTTATCCACAACTAGAAATACATCTAGAAAGTAAAAAAGTATATAGTAAGTTATTTAAAAATAAAAAATAGCCATCATGAAATTACGCGATACTCTAATAAACTTATAATAATAAATTAAAATAAATTAAGGAGAGGGAACAGCTAAGATATAGTTTTTTAAAAAATTTAATAGTAATTAAGATAAACTTAAGACCTTTATAGCAATAATAGATTTATACTATTAATTTAACTAAAAATTATTTCTAATTAATTAGAATTAAGTCTTAGTAGCTGGAATAAATATAATAAGTAAAGCTATATAATAGTTTAAACTACTAGTAAGAAATTATCTAACTAATAGAAATTTTAACCTAGGAATAGCAGGATTAGCTAATTATAATAGTAATATATAATAAGTCTTTAAGAATTATAAATATTTTAAGTAAGAGATAATTATTGTCTTTAGAGAGATTAATAAAGAAACTAAAGTAATTTAAAAGCTTTAACAGCTTAAGTAATAGACATTAGCGGCTAACTATACTACAGAGTTTAAATAAATCTAATTATAACTTAATTAGGTAAACTAACTATTAGTTATAATATACTATAAAGAACTAAAAAATAGAATTAAAGATAAGATTTCTAGAGGAAAATAGCTAAGTACCTTACTAAAAATTATTAAACAAGTAGTAACTATTAATAACTACTAGTACTAATAAAAATAAGAGAAAAAAGCTTAAGAAATATTAGTAATTTACGTACCTAAAAAAAAAAAAAAATAACTAAACCTATAATAAAATAAATATTAACGTTAAATAGATATTTATTAGAAAAGGGTAAAGAAAGTAAACTAAGAAATAAATAAAACGCTACATACGTAAAGCTTACTTAAAATATAGAAAACAGAAACACTTTATTAAAGACTATAAGTAATAATAATTAGATATTAAAAAAGCTTATATTTAGATTAAGGCACTTAAGGAAATTAAGATTATTATAGTCTAAATAGAATAAGTAAAAAACACTATAATAAAAGAAATAATTATAAAAAGAATTTAAAGAGAATAATATTAAATATACAGAAGCCATATACATCTTAGATAAGAATATAAAGTTCTGTATTAATAAGTTAAAAATTACTTAGTAGAATAATCTAGTAATATAATTACTATAATATAAAAAGCAGCAGTTTAATAATATAACGCAAAAACTAAAAGAGAGACGTAAAGATTTTATAAGATTATAAAATAGAAAAGCAGACTATTCTATAAGAAAAATCAGAAGTTCAGATAAAAAAAAAATTAAGAGATAATAAAAGATAAAGAGCTAATATCTATAATAATTATATAACATATATACTAGAGATACTATTAGATATATAGATTAGAGTACTATTAAAAGAAATACTATATTACCAAATACTAGAAAGTTATCTTAAGAGATAGAATATATAAATACTAATAAGTACTACAGTTAGCAGAGAATAAGCAGCATAAAAAACTAAATAAATAAAAACTAACTATATAAATAAATAAAATTTATAGATAGATATTTATATTAGTTATAATTAATATAACGTACTATCACCCTATCAGACATCTAGAATTAGAATAGGATTAAAATAAAAAGAATAAAAAAATCCTTTTATTAATACTATAGGTATAAGATAACGACGCTGTAGATAAAGTAATAAAATAAAAATACTAAATATATATAGTATCTAACTATATAGGAGTAAACTATAAATAAAATAAACACATAATACGTGTTAAGGGACTAAGGATAAAAAAAGTACTATAGTAATTAATAAAAAAAAAAACTTAACCTATAGTAAGAACTAGTCTATACAGACTTAGAAAATAAGACATAAGATTTAAATTTAAATAAACATAAATAGCTATTATAGAATGAATATTAGCTAGAATGCTAATTATACTAGGCTAAATGCTATTAAGAAGGATAGTTAGTTACAAAATCATATAAGAAACTCATATATCAAAAATGTTTTTTAGAATGGAAATGTTAGGATTATGGAGAATAGACTAGAAACGTATATAAAATACTTAATAAGAAAGTATATTAATTCTAGAGATATTTAATTTACAGACCTAAAAAGAAAACACTAATAAAGTGACTGCTACTTAGGAGTTAGTAATAGATAAAAAAACTAGATAACTAATAAACTACAACCAAGCCACCAGAGGGCTAAAAACTAATAATTAGAAATAATATATTAATTATATACACATAACTAAACTAGAGGAAATATAAAAACAAGTTATATATAAATATATATATTAATAGTAATTAGATACTAGCGCTTGTAAATAGCGGGGCTAGTAAAACACTTATATTAAATAAGTAAATATAGAAATACTAGATACTAACTAAAGTTTTAAATAAACTTATATAAGTAAGACGCGTAGATAATAATCTAACAGTATTTAAAAAAAATCTAATTTATTTTAAAACACGAAATATAACTATTAGAGCAGCAGGTTATATAGATAACTACTATATTAAAATTATAAATCTAAACAATAAAAATTCTATCTTAGGATAAAATTAGCTAGTATAATGAAATCTAATAATTAACTAGAAAATAAAGTCTATAAGAACTAGGAGAGACTACTATAGATAAATAAAAGCTATAATATAAATAAAGAAAATAACTTTTCACGATACCACGTTTATTGTGCTAAATAAATATTAAGAAGAATTTAAAGCATAGTTTTTTAAAGAAGCTAAAGACTAGTTACTAAAATACTAGAACTAAAATTATAAAATTATGCTTAAAGAGGGAATGGATTTAAAACTAAGACTATTATACCAAATATCTATATACCAACAGAAGGAGTTACGAAAGTTCTTATAAGAGAATTAATAAAAGAGATATATATAAATAAGTTAAAGTAAAATAGCGTCACTAATACTTTTTATATTAAAAAAAAATTAAAAGCTAAAACTATATATTAATTACAAACATCTTAATAAAGCTATAGTAAAGAATTATTATCTTATATTATTAATTTTAAAACTTATAGATAAACTCAGAGGAGCTAAATAGTTTAGCCTTTTTAATATTAAAAATAAATACTATTAAATATAAATAGTTAAAAAACACGAATGGATGACTATATTTAAAATAAGATATAAATTATTTAAATATTTAGTTATACTAATAGGACTCACTAACGTACTAGTAATATTCTAAACAATTATTAATTATATGCTGAGAGAATACCTAGATGTATTTATAATAGCATATCTTAATAACATACTTATATATATAAATAGAATACTAAAAGAATATATTAAATATACTAAAAGAGTGTTATAAAAACTCAAAAAATATAAACTATATATTTAAACAGAGAAATATATATTCTACAGAATAAAAATTAAGTTCTTAGGATAGTTAGTATCCTGAAATGGAATAATAGTTAACCTAAATAAAGTAAAGAATATACTATTCTAGTCTATACTAATAAATACAAAAGAAGTTTATTTTTTTCTCGGATTTATAGGTTTCTACTGATAATTTATTAAGAACTACTTAAAAATCACATTACTCTTAACGGAATTACTTAAGAAAGATCAATAATTTAAGTAGGAACAACAAAAAAAAATATTTTTAAAATATTAAAAGAAATATTCTAATAACTACTAATATTAAAGATATTTAATTTATGACTTTAAATAGAGATATATGCGGATGTATTAGATAGAGCTATAAAAGCTATCCTATTATAAATATAAAATAATAAATATAAATACTTAATAGACTTTCTATCTTATAAACTCATAACTGCCAAATTAAACTATGATATTTATAATAAAAAGCTATTAGTAATAGTTTAAGTATTTAAGAAATAGAGACATTACTTAGAGGGAACTAAGCACTAAATTATTATATATTTAGATTATAAGAATCTAATGGCATTTATAATAATGAAGAAATTAAATTAATAATAAATTAAATAATAGGAATTAGTTTCTATATTTAATTTTTAAATACTTTATAAATTAGAAAAAGAAAACATAGTGGCTGACGCACTTAGTTAAAAAGTAGACTATATAAAGAATATACTAGAAATCTATAATATAATACTTAAGTAAAGATCAGACAGATCTCTGGGAAGCTTATAAATAAATATTAAAATAATAGTTATTATTAAAAATGTATAGTAAAAATAAATTAGAGAATATAATTATAAATAATTATAATAACATAAAATAGAAACTATTTTTATACTAAAAGTATTATAAACTAAACTCATTAAGGACCAACATTTAGCTGAAATGTATAAATATTAAGGAATTAAAAAGACTATAGAACAGATTAACAGATATTTTTAGATTCTAAGAATATAAAAAAAAGTTAGAGCTATTCTCTTAGAATATATTAAGTATAAAAAGAATAAAGTATTAAGATATAAAAAATATAGATTTATATAACCAATTCCTTTACTAGACCTACTATAAGAATTAGTTATAATAGACTTTATTATAGAAATACTAACAACAATCACCTTTTAAGGCTAATAATATAATATAATATTAGTTATTATAAACTAACTTATAAAATACGCATACTTTAAATTAATGTATATAGAGGTTAAAGTAGATGAATTAGTAATTATACTCATTAAATTACTAATAGCATAATATAGGTTGCTATAAGAATTCATTATAAATAAAGATAAGTTATTTATATTAATATTTTAGAAAATATTTATAGGGAAGCTAGGGGCTAAACACCGCCTCTTAATAGTATTTTACCTATAAATAAATAGATAAATAAAACGAATGAATCAGACATTAAAATAATATCTATAAATATATGTTAATAAGTAATAAGATAATTAAATTAACTTATTACTAATAGCCGAGTTTATATATAACTCTGTAAAATTATTAACTACTAGAAAATTACTATTTTTTATAAACTATAGCTATAAGCCTATAGCTTATTGAGAACCATAAAGGTTAAATAAAATATCAGAATTAGTAAAAATAAAAGTTAAGAAGTTATAATAACTTTACTAAGAAATAGTAAGAAAAATCACCTAGAAAGAAAGCTTTAGTAAATAATAAAAGGATAAGTCTAAAATTAAGAGACTAATTTTTAAGAAGGGGAATAAAGTTTTCCTATTATAAAAAAATTTAAAAACTAAATAACCATTAAAAAAACTGGATTATATTAAACTGGGACTATTTAAAGTTAAATGATAAATAAAGCCTGTAAATTATAAACTATAACTATCTAAAGATATAAGAATTTACTTAGTTTTTTATATTTCGTTACTAGAACCAGCACTATAGAACGCCAAACTATAGACAAAACTTAAACTTAAGAAGGATTTTATTAAGTATGAAGTTTAGTAGATTCTAGACTACTAGCAGTTTAGGCGTTAGTAAAAGTATCTAATTAAATAAAAAAACTATAAACCTAAGAATAATACGTGGGAGCTAGTTAGGAACTTAAAAAATAGTTTAAAGCTAATTAACTAGTATTACTAGAAAAAGTAGTGAATACTTACTCTAGAGATATATCTAAGGAATATAGAGAATATAAAATGTTCCACTTAAAACCAGAGAAGAAAAGCAAGCTAATATTAGATATTATAAATTATAGTATATTAAATTAATTCTAATAACTCTACTCTTTTTTTTTTATTATATAAACTTTATTAATTGAGGTAAGCTTGCGCTGGAATATCTTCTTTTTTTAAGAATTTATTTAAGCTAATTACTAACGGAGCTAGAACTCATGGGTCTAAGAATTATAATTTAGATTTAATAATTACTACTAAATACTCTATAATTAATCTAATAAAATATAATAAGCCTTAAGAGACTTTTAGCGGGATTTCTTAATCTACTAGCATAGTTTCTTTTTATTATAGTTTAAATAATTCTATTCTTACTATAATACTATAAGATTATACTTTATGTTTTAATTAATATATTTAGAATATTACCCGAAAGCTAAGTCCACCAGACAGTGGTAACTATTATTATAATAATAAAAATAAAAGAACAGCATAAAACAGCTGTGCGCTTAAACTCTTTAAACTAAATAATAAACTTATATTAAGAATAATTCCACTTAAGTTATCTTTAGGAAATTAGAAGAATAGAAAAGGTATAAGGGGTTCTTATAATCTCAGTTTTCACACAGAAAACCAGCTGCCTTTATACTATCTATAAAAGAAAAAATAGAATAACCTTTAGGCTAAAGGCTTAAAGGATGGGAATAATATTATAAACTATAATAAAGAAAAAAGCACAAGTAAGAAAGCGTTATTATAAAAGATATAGTATAAAAAAATATATAAGTAATACTAATAAGCTAAGGTAAATTAGTAAAAACAGAATCTACAAATAGGATTACTTTATAGTAGGTTTGAATTCTATAGGGAATAGTACTTAGAGTAGGTAAACAAGTCAGGTAACCAGCTACAGTAAAGTATAAGAAAAATAAGTGCTAATAATAAAGATAAGAGTGGGTATAAGCTAGAGTTAAACTTATCTTCTCTTATTTTCTCTAGTAGTATCTAATATACTTCTAATTAGTATATAATATACTTATAGAGGATTTATTATAAGTATAAGGCATTAAACAGCTTATAGTTACTTTTAATTCTTTATAATTACTCTAAAATTAAAATTCACACCTTAAGTAAAATAGTTTAATACTATTTTATTAAATCTTAACTTACTATATTACTTCTCTCTATCTCTACTAAGTTAACTAACTTCTACTAAGTCTAACAAGCTATCTAATCCAGAAGTAAGGAAACTAATTAACTATTATAGTAATTAATTAAATAGTTTATTACTAGTATAATTTATATTAGTAAGTTAGTAACTTGTAATACTTAGCTATAGAAAGTAAACTACTTTATACTTTTTTTATTTCTAATATTAAGCTATTCTATTACTATAACATACACATAAGTCTGCTTAGATAATATAAGTTGTAAAAAAATAAGTTAAGTATTTAAAAACCTAAATATTAACTCATAAATAGTATAAGCGGCGATGATGGTTGAGTAGGGTTTTTAAAAATATTAATAAAAATTCTCAAGTTTATTATAAGCACTTTTTATATAGTAATAATAAAAAAATAGTTATGTTTTTAAATACTTAATTACTATTTTAGGTATTAGTAGTAGTTACTGTTATTATTACTACTATTATTATTATTATTACTATAGTTAAAAAAATAGGCCAATAGCCGCCTCTTTAATATTTATTAAGTTATTAATAAATTATTTTAGCTAATAGACTTTATATAATAACTCTAAACTAGTTTTATAGAAATTCTAGCTTAGTATCCGTCTAAAGCAGGGGTTCTATTTATTAGAGTAAAATAGACTTTATTAAAGCTTATACTTAAAAGAAAGCTAGTTTTACTACTAACTATATTAAAACGTTTTATTATATACTATTCTAAAAGTGCTAATAATTGTATTAGTATAAATTATTAAAAGTTATAAAGCCTAAAGTTCTCTAAATTATAGGCCTACATTTTATAATAGAGTTTATAATAATAAAAATGTTATTAAATAGATTAAATATCCCAGCCACTAGAAAATTTAGTAATAGGAGAAAGTAAAAATATTTTAAAAATCTAATTTAATAAACTATTCCCTGCTAGTGCTATTATAATATACATAAAAAAAAAACTAATTTTAGTTTCTATATAAAGCACTTTTTATATTTACTATTTTTATATTATTTTTAACTATATTAGATTCTACTAATACTTATTTTAATAACATACTTATTTCTGTAAGGTATATTTAACCTTTACTATTTTTTTTTATTTAAAATAGTATTATATAGTACGTCTAGGTTCTTATACTATAAACTATAAACTAAAAATAAAAACCTAGTATAAATAAAGTATAATAGGCTTTAGACTATTATTTTTTAATAATAGCCTTTTTTTTTTATCTGTTTTTCTCTCTTTTTACTTTATAGTCTCTAATTAAAAACATTCTGTCTTATAATCTTTTTTATGTTATTACTTTAAAGATATTTACTTTCTAACGTTATATGTTATATCTTTCTAGTAAATAAATATTACTTTAGCAACTAGTATTTATATTAAGTAGAATTTTAATATTAATAAATCATTCCTAAGCCACGCGCGTACTTAAATAAGAGAAAAAAAAATATAATAAGTATTCTACTTATAATTCTACTAACTTAGTAGTTTATTTTTTTTTATTAGGGCTTTCTTATCCCTACTTATAATTATAAAAGCTAAGAACTTAAACTATATTTAGTTAAAGCTTTTATTATATAGGCTATTTTTTTTACTACAGTCTACTTACTTTACTTATTTATAAAATACCTTAAGTTATTTTAAATAAGTTTTTATTTTATTTATATATTACTAAAAATATCTAGCTATCTGATGCTCTTTTTGCTATAGATAGCTAATAATTATACTCTATAAATTCTATTTTTTAATTAACTATACTAGAAACAGTAGATAGCTGTGATTTTTTTATTAAATATATTATACTAGAAAATTACCTATCTCCCTATAAGTAGGCTGTAAGTGTTAATACGGAGATATTAAATTATAATAAAAATATTATTATAATACTAATAATAAGCTACTTTATATTCTATAATCTAATACTTTTAATATTTAAAAATATAAGTAATATATTAACTACAACTGCTAACTTAAATAAGCTGGTAAATAATATTATAAATAATATAATAAAGACTACTTCTCTATTTTAGTCTTTTTAAGTAGAGTGTTATATTAAATACTTTTTAGTATTATTATCTTAAGCTTTTTTAAACTAGAGCTTAAGTTTAGTACTTAATAGTATATATATATAATTAGTATCATCACTCCTGCCTACTTGTTACTTTTAATTTATAAAATAGCTAGACTCTCTATACAGAGACCGTTCTACATATAAGTTTAAGAATATATTAGAGATTATTAAACTTAGTAACTCTTTTCTTTAAGAAGATATAGTAAGCTTTATAAAGTTCTTTTACTATAGATAGAAATAAAAAGGCCTTTAGTACTACTCTTTTCTAAATAATTTAACTATTAATAGTTTTATAGTAAAGAGAATGCTTAAGAGCCTTTATTATATTAAAATAATTAAATATAACTCTACTATAAATTCAGTTAGGCTTAGAATAGCAAGAATTTTTTTTTATTATTATTTTTTAAAAAAAAACGTATTAATATATAGAAGAATTTAAACCTGCTAAACTTACTTTCTTAAAGTAAAAATATATCTAGTATTATTCTAAATATAATCCTAGAAGATATATATAGCTATTATGATAAATAGATTAGTCTATAAGTAAAAGAGCAGTACTAAGAGAGCCTAAAATATAATAAAAAGCTAAGTAAATAATAGTCTATTCTAGTAGCTTATTTTAGAATTAGGATTATAATAATTTATAATAAGAGCCTTAAAACTTATATAAAAGATTTAAGTCTATACTTAGAATATATTATCCGTTAATATTTTTAGAAATAATATAAAATTTACTAAGAGAATAATAATGGCTCTGTTAATATATATACTAAATATATACCCTTAAGGTGTCCAGGCTAACTGAATAGTAGATTCTTTTATTTAATATATAATAAAAAGAACCTTATTATTTACTTAGCTAATAGTAGAGATATTAGCTACTATTAATAAATATTCTATATATTACTAAACTTATTATTAGCTTAGTAATATATTTTAGAACACCAAACTTTTAAGCTAATAGTATAAATTAATTTATTAATATTATACTAATTAGAATCGTCTAAAATGCTTAGAATTAATTAAATTAGTGTTTTAGTCTATAAATTTAATTAATTCAACCTATTTTAAATATTTCTTCTAGTATATTTCTAAATTATAAAGCGGTATCTAGTATATTCTATAGCCCTAAGTTATTTCTAGTATATATTAAGAGAAATTAGAATCTAATTCACTTAAAATAGTTTTTAGTTTCTTAATTCTTTTTCTTTTAGCTATTATATATGCTGTATAGGTCCTTAATTTACTAAGCTTTATTAGATTTAATTTATATAAAGTTAATTTAATATATACATCTCTTATAAAAGGTTTCTTATTATTCTTATAAGCTAGCTTTATAGATATATTAAATAAGCCTTTTAAAAGGCTTTTTAAGAAGTCTTTATAGTCTTCTCTTTTTATATAGTCCTTTCTAAAGAAAGATGAAAACCTATAGGAATTTAATAACACTAGATTAAAAAAAAAAAACTAAATAGGCTTCTAGGTTTTTCTTTTTACTTTTTAAGTAGAATAATAGAAAGTATACTAGTCAAATTAATCTACGCCCTTCATAAAATAATTATATAAATTAATAAATATTAGGATAGTAAGGACTTTAACTGTTAAGTTTCTAAAAACAAGTCTTATATACTTAGTGTTAGTAGATATTTTAGAAGGTCTTTTATACTCTCTCTTAATTAATTCTTCTAGCTTAGTAATAGTATTAGTGAATAAAATAACCTAGACATCCTTTTAGGCTATTTAAAAGACTATTTTATTTTTTAAAACGTCATAATACAGTTCCTCCTACTCTAAATTATTTAAGTAGTAAAGTTTAATATTTATTAGTTTTTAAGAAAAGCGTTTTTTTAATTAATTATTTATATTATTCTCTATCTCCTCATCACCCTCTAGAAGGTCCTTTAGGGTTAAATTTAGAGATAGTAGAGAGAGAGCTTTTTTATTAATATTTTAGTTAAAAGCCTAGCTAAAAACTTAGCTAGGAATCTAGCTATTTTCTTATAAATCTTTTATGTTTTCTATAGTCTCTAATACCTTCTGTATGGCTTGCTAATGCCTACTTAAATATCAGATATCTTGGCTAGGAAATTAGCTAGAAATCTAGCTATTTTAAGTAAGATTTTCTAGTGTTTTTATAGACTTAGCAGCCGTTTTAGCCTTCTTCTTAAGAGATTGGCTAGGAAATTTAATATTTTAGCTAGTATTTTCCCTCTTTTTCCCACGCTTCCTAGGGCTAATTTTCTGAGTAAGAGTAGAATAAGATTTCTAGTATCAGGAAAAAAATTTGTGGCTAAGAATTTTATATTCCTGCTATTCTAGTATTTCCGGTATTTTTAAGTATTTAGTAGTATTTAGCTGCTAAATGTGACTTTACTCATAACTTTACTACAAACTACAGCTAATTACAACTTTATTTAAGTATTTAGTAGTATTTAGCTGCTAAATGCTTCTTTACTTATAACTCTGCTGTAAACTATAGCTAATTATAACTTTAACTTAAAGTTATAATTTACAGCTAAAGATTTTATGTTCGCGCTATTCTAGTATTTCCGGTATTTTCAAGTATTTAGTAGTATTTAGCCGCTAAATGCTACTCCACTTATAACTTAGCAGTATTTAGCTGCTAAACGTGACTTCTTTCATAACTCTTTTACTAGAAAGTACAGCTAATTACGACTTTAACTATCAGTATGCAGTAAGATGCTATAAAATGCTATTAAATACTATAATATACTATACTCTCCTCCTAAATTCTATACTATTTTATTTGTATAATAGTCTAGTTTTTGTCTATTCACTTTCTAAAATTTATTACTAATATCTATAGGCGCTGTAAGCTTGTAAAGTTACTATTTTTTATCTATACGTGCTAAGTTTCTTCGTACGTGAAGAGCTAAACTTAGTCTTTTATTTAGCTCTAACAAAATTTTCTTCTCTTTATCTTTTTTTCTTTATATATTTATATTAAGCTAATATTTGGGTTTATTAAGCCCTTTACTAATTTATTTACTAACGTGTATCTAGACCTGCACTAAGCTGTCTCTAGAGCTCTATATTAAGCTATTTTTAGAGCTATATACTAAGCTACCTCTAGAGCTCTGCACTAAGCTATTTTTAGAGCTATATACTAAGCTATTTTTAGAGTTTTATACTAAGCTATCTCTAGAGCTATATACTAAGCTATTTTTAGAGCTTTATACTAAGCTATTTTCAGAGCTCTATACTAAGCTATTTCTAAAGCTATATACTAAGTTATCTTTAGAGCTATATACTAAGCTACCTTTAGAGCTCTATACTAAGCTGCTTTTACTAAGCTATTTTTAAAGCTATATACTAAGTTATCTCTTAAGCTTTATATTAAGCTATTTTAAGAGCTTTATATTAAATTTAAATTGGGCTCCCTATAGAGGGAAGAAGGGTTTAAAAGAGTCTCCTTTTTAATATTCTAATTTAATATAGAAGCTAAATCTAATTTAATATAGAAGTTAATTCTATATTAATATTAGAATAAGCACAGAGAGTACTTTAGGTAAATTAAAAAAAGAAAGATAAATAAAGCTTATATAGTATTTTATTACCTTATATAGTAAGTTACTAGTAGCTAGTAATTTAGAATTATGCTTTAAAATATACGTACTACGTGTAAGAAATAAACTAGATATATAGTATTTTAGAAAGTGTTAAATTTACAAAATGTGCATAATATACATAATATGCATAATATATATAATAAACAAATTATGTAAATATTATAAACGGTAATAAAAGCTTTAGAGAATATAATTACATATTTTATAGCATCTTATAAGACGGTATTGCGTTTAGTGGCTTAATACTACTTTAGAGTTAAGACTATAAGCTATAGAGTGTAGTGCGTAAAATGCATAAATAGCCGCTAAATATAGCTAAATACTATAAAAATACTACTAATTTTTTTCCTGATGAGTTCTTTTAACTTATTTTCTAGTTTATATTCTAGCTTATATTCTAGCTTATATTCTGGCTTATATTCTAGCTAGGAATTTAGCTATTTTAGCTAGTATTTTCTAATATTTTCTTATATTTTTTATATCCCTTTTTCTTATCCAGCTCTTACTTACGTTTTATATAAGTTATATAAATAGTTTTTATACTATTAATTCTTTCTTAGCGTAGGCGTTTTAGTATTTTAATTAAAATAAATAAGTTATCTATCTAAATAATATAGTAATTATCTATTAAAAAGAATAGTTTTTTTTATTTTTTTAATAGTAGATCTAGAACTACTGCCTCTATAGAGGTAAATCCTTTTTTTTATTTAATAATTATTAAGTCTATAAAGACTATAGCTATTAGCGCTTTCTTTTAAATAAAATAGCTAATTAATTATATAGCCTTTATTTACTAAAACCTATATTTTAAAGCCTTTTAATGTTAGTTTAGATAGGATATTAATAGTTTCCTTAGCTTTACTAGTAAATCTTTTTATAAATTTATCTACTACTAAGTATATTCTAAGGATATAGTATTTCTAACTAACCTTTTATAAATACTTAGAAACTATTTAAATTTGCTTAAAAAGGCAGGTAAATGTCCCTAATTAGCTAGGATTTTTATAATAAAGCTAAATATCTATAGCCTAAAACCAGTTCCTAGAAATCTATTTACTAATTAGATAAAAAGGAGAATAGTTAGTCCCCTTTTTCTAATAGTTCTTAATAGTTAGTTTTTTATAAATTTCTATATAAATAAGTATACTAAAATATGCGTATATCTTTAGTCTAGATATATTCTTTTAATTATAAATTTAGGCTTTTCTCTAGAGGGGGTTTTTTTTAAATTAAAACAGCCCTTCTTTATATTTTCATTCATATAATAAATAAGTAAATTTATTAAATTATTTATAAAAAATAACTTAAAGATTTTTAGTATATTTAAGTTGTCTAGTCTAGGTAGTAGATTTAGCTTTTTATAGGGACAATTATTATTAATAAAAAGGAATTTAAATTTAGATAGAAATTAACTAATTAATAGTTTTAAAATATAGATATTTTTAGTTATAATAGAACAGTCTATTACAGGCATAAAATTCTTATTATTTTCTTATTTTTTAGGGTTTCTGGATAGCATATCTCAACATTATAGTAATACAATTCAAATTAATTCTTATAAGTAAATATTAGATTTTTTAATATTTTAATTTTTTTATATGCTAACTAAGACAGATTCTATAGTCTTTAATTAGTTATTTTTATTTTTAGTATATATTACTAAACCAACAGCAAGTTTAGTAGTATATAAAAAAAAAAAAAAAAAGAAAAGAGTATTATAATAAAAAGAATAAATAGCAGCTAGTAACGTCCCTAAAAAACTTTATATAACTTATTTTAATATAAAAGACATAATAGTATTAAACTATACTTTAAAGAAAATATAAAGTAAATAAAATAATATTTATAATTTATTCTTAATAGGTTTTTAAAGGTTATTTTTTAAAAACATACTTAATAATAAGTATAGCTATAAATAGGGTAGTTACTTTTATATATTATATTTCTTCTATATAGTCCTCTAGGCACGCTTAAATAGAAATAGTAACTTATATATAATATTATAATAGTAAATTTTTTAGAAAAGCCTAACAACTTAGCGGTATTTCTTTTAGCATATTTATATCTTAATATTTTCTAATTAGAAAAACCATAAGATTACTAGTATAGCTATACTTTTTATAGTTATTATAAATAGAATTTAGTAGGCGCTTTTTAAATAACATTAAGTTAGTATCTTAAATTTTAAATTAAGGTATCTATTTTACACCTGTGGTTACAGCAGCTAAGTTTCTAAACTAGTTAAAAAACTATTTAAGACCTAGAGTTTCCTAAGAGCTTATTTAGTTAAATAAAGGTATATTATATTTTTATAAAATATTATAGCACAGAGAATGTAAGCCTTAATATATATAAATATAATATTATTTTAAGCACATCTACGCTTTCTTTATGTGAAGGCTAAAATAAAATTAAGTTTTACTTTTAGATTTTACTAGTTATTATATTACTACCTTAATAATAGATTATAACTATATTTAAATAGTTAGCTTTTTTATTAACTTCTCTAACTAAAATTATCTAAAGACTTAAGACTATTATGTTACTAAATATATCTATTAAATATAATAAAAGCTAACTAATAAATTGCCTTGCCAGTCATCAGAAAAAGTATAGAAATAAAGTATTTAATATTAAAGATAATTTAATTCTTTTAATAATCTATTTTAGTATGTTTTTAAAGTTAACTTTTTATAAAATCTATTAGCCTGCTTAAGTAAATACTTAGAGTTTAAACTTTAGCTAATCTAGCTATTATTATTAACTATTTACTAAAGTAGTTAGTAGATATTATATAAGCAAATAGCCTTATATAAATTCTCTATAATTAATTAGCTTAAAAATAATAATTAACTAATTTTACTAACTTTACCTACTAATAAGATTGAAGGAACTTTAGAAATGTAGAAAATAATTTTATAGAAGTTAACTAAAAAAGAAAATATAGTAAAAGGTTTATTAAGATATAAATTATAATTTATATTATAGGCTGATTTTAATTATCTAAAGAAGAAAACATATATAATACTTTAGAATATATAGGATAGAAATAGTATAAAGTAATCTTTCTTTCTATATACTAAACACCCTTATATACTAAGCTATATATAAAGTACTTTTATTTCATAATAATCCAGAATTTACATGTATATTAATAATTTTATAGTTTTATATAAACTATGCTTTATAGTTACTACTTAGTATCTAAAGCCTATTTTATTTTTTTATACTAACATAATTATCTGTACTTTTATAATAGTATATAGTAAGAAATCCATTCAGGCTTCTCTTCCCTTTTTATACTATTAGACTTTTAGTAATAGTATAAATTATATATTTTTTATAATAATCTAATATTTATACTAGTCTCTATTCTTAAAGGCTAATATTTTATACTAGTATAATAAAAGCTACCAAACAGGCTTCCTTTTATACTAGTAGACTTTTAGTAACAATATAAATTATATATTTTCTATAATAGTTTAATATTCATACTAGTCTCTTATATGTACTCTTATAATAGTATAAACTTTAGAATAGTATGTAGCTTATACTAGTTTTTATTTTAGTTCTTTATAATAATATACTTTTTAGAATAGTATAGATATTATACTAATTCTTATTACACCTATTTTATAATAACATAGATCTTATACTAGCCCTAATTCTACTAAATATACTAGTATATAAGTCATACTAACTTGGATCTTTATTAAATGTATTATTTCTAAAGTTTATTATTTACTGTACTATTCTTTAGTTCACTATTCACTATACTATTTCTTAGTTTATTATTTACTGTATTATTTCTTAGTTTATATTTTCCGTACTATTCTGCTGTTTATATTATTTCCTAGTTAACTAAATCCCACACACCATATAATAAATTAGAAATAATGTAATATTTATGAGACTAAAGTGTTTAGAGAGTTCCTAAACCCCCACTTACGTAATCTAATAAGGTGACTATAATCTAATATTTCGCGTTCTCTAATAACGTGAAATATAGTGTAATTTTTTCCTAGTGCTTCTAACCCCAAATTATGTAAAGTGCCTAAACTATATCTATTTCCATTTTTTGAGATTGTTTAATAACATGGACACGCGTATGCTTAGTAAAACTTCGCTCTCTAACCCTATTAACTCTTAGATATCTAGTGGCTATCTAAAACGTTTGGTTATTAGTCTCTTCACGGTATTTTCTTGTTTAGCTAGTATATATAAAGCTCCTTCAGCATTAAGTAGATCTCCCTATGTTCTTCTACTAAAATAGGCGATAGAATATTATGGTTATATAGTCTCTTTAGACTTAAAAGTCACTTTTATGACTTGTCTAATACTAGTGTCTTCAATTATAGAAGGTTCACTTTTACGGTTTGTGAAGATGAATTGTTTAAAAGGCGTATCTGCTTTCCAATTTAGTTACTGGCATTACATTATAGCGTTGTAGTCTAAAGGGGTTATAGCAGGTCACTATACAACAGTATATTCTCCAGAAATCAAGTTTAAGAAAGCACTAAACAAACGAAAAGAGGGGTGAAGCAAACCCAGGGTCAACATGTGCTTAAAAAAGGAAGCCACTTTAGGCTCCAAGATCTTGATTGGGACGAAGACAGGTTAGTGACAAATCCATCCAACCAATAAGGTTTGGGAGCCTTTCTGGCTACTAAGTCTCAGATTTAAAGATCTCCAAATTCATACGTAACGAGCATGTCAAACATCTAACAAATGGCAGCGCCCTAATAATATTGATAACGATGTCTGTGCCTTCAGCATCAACACTCGTAAATATTACTAGCAAGCGTAACGGAAAGATGCAACTTTTACGGACTATTTCGCACCATTCGCGGTTGTTGGGCTGTTTGGTTGCGGGAGTTGCGTGCTCGTAGTTGCGCGCCTTCGTGGATTCACGTAATTCAGATTCAGCAAGCGAGATTTGGGATCTCGCTAATCGACAACGGTATTTCGCTCTCAGACAGCCGCTATAAATGGGAAATTCAAGTAACTAACCTCCCCCCCTGCGTGACGGAAAACCCTGTGTGCCGGAAGAAGCCGGAGGTACTTTGATATCTAAACGACTTGGAGCCTGCACGCAGGCCGTTGTTTGTGATTCAATATAATTGTTACACTCTATAGCAAGCAATAAAGTCTTAAGGACTCTCTTATTTGAAAATTATACAAAGGTAGTCGTGTCGTTGCATGATTTGCGCCTAACGTTTTTTGACCCTGGAAGAGAGCTTCTTTGACAGACCAACGCCACGTTGCTTTATCGCTATATAAAATCAGAGTGATAGTCCTTCAGAGCCTCCGATACTTGGCATACTATACATGAGCTATATTCCACGAAGGTCGTGGTGCTAGAGGCGAATCCGATTTGATTTGATTTGATTTGATTGTTCTTACGCCTCGGGTGCCCATTGGCCCGGTGAGCTATCACTTGCTATATACACTAGTGCAAACACAGGGAACATTGATCCATCGTCTCATTCTCGGTCCTCATCGTTCAGAGCCCATATCGTTGTTACTCGAGGCATTTTGACAAACATGTCATGTGATCTCATTCAGAAGTCAGTAGAGTGTGACCGTCCTCCTCTTGTCGTTCGTCCTCATCTTGCGCGATTGCAGGAGTGTTGCTGGTCAGGATATCGGCGTAGCAGCAGCTTATCGAATATGTTTGTGACAACCCAAACTTCGAAGGCAGGACTGGTGTATGGTGGGAGCCGGTCGGAAGGTGCGTAGGGGTGGGTTGAAGTGGTTACGTATCTGGCAGTGTGTTCGTCTGATCGCAAATAGATGGCTTTGGAGCTCGATTTGGAACCTCCTGACTGTGACTCCAGGCTCGCCTCATTTTGGAGCCTCCTGTCTATGAATTCAGGCTCGCTTTCTATGAACTCCGTAGCTTCCTTATTCGCTCAGGTGTTGATTGTACTCGTTCGCCGCGTAGTTGTTGATCTCGGTTGTTGGTCGCTCAGGGGTAAGTGGTCCTATGCGGCAGCACAGGTCGATGTCCACAGGTCGTTGATTATCTCAGGTCGTTGATTGCCTCTCTGCATCGGCTCTCATCACGAAGATGAGGTTCGTAGACAGCACCTCGTACAGGTTGCAGAGTCGGACTTCGCTGTCCAGAGGCGAATCCGCCATGCAGGTCGGTACACGCTGTTGCAGCTTTGACCCGATTCGGCCGCACTGAGCTATTATGTCAGCATAAAACAGCCGCTGCTTTTTCCCGGTGTATCGACATTAGTGATCTAACCTTCCTTGGAAGGACACGCTTTGCCCTGCGTGGAGAAAAGAGGCATCATGCGCGATCGGCTTTCCGACACGCTGTGGAGCGCTTACTCCACGCCAACCCCCCTCTCCGCACACCCCTGCCATGCTTGGTATAGGTTTTGCCTTATCTGATCTAGATCTGAGCAGGGCACTTTTGCAATCAAGTCAGAGCAAAGACGTATTCAAGGTATCACTAATCTAGCCCTGAGCCGCACGACGGCGCCTCTCGTGTTAATTAAAAGTATGAAGATAAGCGCTTACTGTTCGCTTAGCTCACCACGTTATTTAATAACGCCTATACAGTGTATTACAGTTGAATTTTCGAGTAGAATTAATTATATAAGCTCTCAGTACTTAGTTGCAGCTCCCTCCTGTCGAATTACTTCGTGGAGGCGCGCGGGATAGCTATCTACAGTCTTATTAATCTTATCAGCCTTCATCTCTGCCCATATTTTGTAGAACCTCTGCACGCCTGTATAAGCTGTCTCACAGTGCCTTTAATAGAACTTCTAGCGCAGAGGCTTAACCCAGGTCTCCATTACTGATAGATCAGGAGACTTAGGAGGGCCCTCAAGATAATCCATGCCGTAGTGATCCATCCAATTCAACACCGACTTTGAAAGATGAGCAGAGTCACGATCTTGATACAAGACGAGGTCTAGGCCAAGTATTTCCTTTTGTAGCTGTGGCAGTATAGTAAGAAAAGTCTTAGCGTTCATCTTGCCATTGGCATTACCTGCGTCGTACGGAATTGCCCAGGCAAAGTTATAGCCAAGTACACAGAAGATATGAAACTTCTGCTGCTGCTCTGGGTCAGGTCGCTTATTAAGCTGAACGTTCTTCTTCTTAAAGCGCTCTCCAGGCCTTCTTTTAATATTTTTAGGGTATCTAGGCCCAGTACTCCAATGGATCTCGTCGCACCAGATAACCCTCCTCCAGTGTACGCCGTGAGGGCGTAATTCAAGCTGAAGCTCGCACCAGATGACTCTTTCCTCACGCCTCTTAGGCGGATGATCTTCCTTAACAGCTGCTTTATAGATTTCTATACCAGAGACCTCTTGTACGTGCTTTAATATTGTCTGCCGACAGTAATTCTCCTTCCCTTCTAGTGGATTAACACCAGCTCTGTGCGCAAGCTCTGGCCAAGGCAAGCATTTCTCTTCAAACTCGCACTAATCAATATAGCTCGCGATCGCGTTGGCGTCAGAATTCATGAGTTAACGAGGCCTCCCACAAGTGTCAGGTTCGTCTGAGTTATGGAGACGCCGCGCGCGTTTACTGTAAGCGATCTACAAGACCTCTACTTCAGATAAGCTAAAGGTCTGTGCTACTTTGAGCATAGGGCAGTATTAATTTTGTACGTGGGCGTAGTACAGCACCGCGAGTACTGCAGAACGTTGTGGGGTTTCGATAGGGTCGCGATGACCTCTTTCGGGCGGCGCGACAACTGGCGGTGGCGTAGAAAAGACCTGTAGCTTTCTTTTACGGCGTTCTGGCATTCTAGCAATAGGAGGAGTAGATTGCGTGTGAAAAAGAAGTGTATAATACACCTAGATGGTGGTGGTTGAGGTGTTATTTACTTGTGGTGGCACGAGCGTGTAGTAAGCGCTTATCTTCATACTTTTAATTAACGCAAGAGGGCGCGGCGTAGTCGCTGAGTCATCTAAGAAGCCCTGACTCAACAAAATCCAGCACATACGAAACCATTCATGTTCAGGCTACTTCCACTTCCTCAAGCACTGCAGACCTGTGTCTACAGCGGGACGAGGCTCCTACTTGACGGTGCGATTAGTATGTTAAGCTCGGTTTGCGATCACGTGTTCCCACGAATGCCTGCATCAAGCCTCCTTCCGCCACGCTCTGGGCTGTGCGTGCTTGGAACGCAGCCTGCCCACAACCCTCCCACCTCTTCACCCGACTCATTTCCCACATACACTCTCTTACATCACCCAACGCCTACGTTATCCTGCGTTCCTACCTCCCTGGCATTCTCGACAACTGCAGTTATGTCCTTGACGGCCAGAGAGCTGCCACGCTCCTACCGCTTCCTTCAGCCTACTGCATTCGAGGCTCCTACACCTTTCCCCACCGCTTGCGCCTACAAAATCCGTTCATGACGTGATGCGGCTTCTAAAATGCGATAGCGAACACGAGTTCAGCTTCACTAAGGACTTAATCGGCGACGACAAAGTCCCTTCTTACGCAATACTCTCACATACCTGGCAGGAGGACGAGGAGGTGACTTTTAGTGAATTGGTCAAGGGCAGTAACAAGACTAAGGCGGGCTATGACAAGATCCGGTTCTACGCACAACAGGCCAAGCGCGATGGCTTAGAATACTTTTGGGTAGATACCTGCTGCATTAACAAGGCAGATCAAGCCGAACTCCAGGACGCTATCAACTCGATGTTCCGTTGGTACCAGAATGCAGCCAGATGCTACGTCTTCCTATCAGATGTCTCGATAGCCAAGCGGAAAGCATGCAGTGGACGCTCTGAACTCACATGGGAGCCAGCTTTTCAAGCAACCCGTTGGTTCACTCAGGGCTGGACCCTGCAAGAACTCCTTGCCCCACGTTACGTCAGATTCTTTTCCAGAGAAAGCAAACAATTAGGGGATAAGAGCAGTCTAAAGCGACAAATCCACGAGATAACAGGCATCGCCATCTCCGCACTTCAGGGAGCTCCTCTACATGATTTCGATGTTGAGGAGCGATTGCTATGGACGAAAGATCGCCGGACAACACGCACAGAAGACAAAGCGTACTCGCTACTGGGTATATTCGGCATTTTCATGCCGCTCATCTATGGCGAAGGAGAAAAAAACGCGTTCAAACGGCTTCGAGAGGAGATTAGTAAGTCTTCAAACGACTTCAGGCAGGAACGAGGTTTCGCGCAAGTGGAAAAAGAAGATCAAGAATGTATCAAGAGCCTGCGTCTCACCGATCCGCGCGATGACAAGAAGCGCATCAAGGACACCAAGGGGGGGCTGCTAAAGGACTCTTACCACTGGATCCTTGACAATACCGACTTTCGACAATGGCGAGACGATGAGCAGAGCCGACTACTTTGGATCAAGGGTGATCCTGGCAAAGGCAAGACGATGCTCCTCTACGGCATCGTCGACGAACTGAAGAAGTCGAAAGCCAAGGCTGATCTTCTTTCCTTCTTCTTCTGTCAGGCCACGGACTCGCGCATCAACAACGCCACAGCTGTGCTATGAGGCCTGCTGTACATGCTAGTCGATCAGCAGCCACCGCTCGTCTCGCATATCCGGAAGAAGTACGATCATGCAGGCAAAGCGCTCTTCGAGGATGCGAATGCCTGGATTGCCATCTCTGAGATCTTCACAGACATCTTACAGGATCTAAGCTTGAACACCACGTACTTGATCATCGACGCACTGGACGAGTGTGTCTCTGACTTGCCAAAGCTGTTAGATTTCGTCGCCCAAAGGTCTTCTGCAATCTCTCGCGTGAAATAGGTCATCTCCAGCCGCAACTAGCCGGACATTAAGGAGCGGCTGGTGCAGGCGGGCCATAAAGTAAGGCTGAGTCTTAAGCTAAACGCGGAGTCCATTTCAACGGCCGTTAATATCTTCATCAAGCAAAAGGTGTCTCAGCTTGCGCAGCCAAAGAAGTATGACGAGCGGACCCGAAAAGCCGTGCTAGACAATTTAGCGTCAAATACAGGCGACACCTTCCTCTGGGTCGCGCTAGTGTGTCAAAGCCTTGAGAAAATCCCACGGTAGAATGTGCGCGCGAAGCTGAACGTTTTCCCGCCTGGCCTTAACTCGCTTTACGAGCGGATGATGCAGCAGATAAGCAGCTCGGACAATGCGGATCTGTGCAAGCATATACTAGCTTTAGTTGCGATCGTATATCAACCTACCACGCTGAAAGAGCTGACTTCTCTTATCAAGATGCTTGAGGACATGGCTGATGATCTGGAGTCAATACAGGATATTATTAGCCTCTGCGGCTCGTTTCTTACTGTACGAGAAGACACTGTCTACTTTGTGCACCAGTCGGCAAAGGACTTTCTCATCACAAAAGCGTTCAATAAGGTCTTTCCATCTGGACGGGAAGACGCTCATCGCAATATCTTCTTAAGGTCTCTACAGGTTCTATCAAGGACGCTACGACGGGACATCTACGGCTTAGATACGGTGGGATATCCTACTGAGCAGGTCGAGCAACCAGATCCAGACTCAGACCCACTAGCCGGATCGCGCTACTCATGTATTTACTGGGTCGATCACCTCTACGACTCGGATCCCACCCCTTTAGCGAGCTGCACAGGCAACTTGCAGGACAGAAACGCGGTTGATATGTTCTTAAAGAAGAAGTATCTCTATTGGCTGGAGGCTCTTAGCCTCTGCGAGAGCATGTCGAAGGGTGTAGTTTCCATAGCGAAATTAGAGGGGTTAATGCAGGTATGCTTCAAACAAGCAGTGCAGTCATGCGATACGAGCTAATGTTTGATAGGGAAGAGTAAATGCAATTACATTAGCTGAGCTTGTGCAGGATGCGCGTCGATTTATCCTGTATCACAAGCGAGCGATTGAAAGCAGCCCCCTCCAGACATACTTGTCCGCGCTCTTGTTTAGTCCGCGGTGCAGCATGATCAGACGCCTTTTCAAGGAAGAGGAGCCAGATTGGGTGACAATAAAGCCGGCTATGAATGACGAATGGAGTTCTTGCCTACAGACGCTCGAGGGCCATAGTGGATATGTCCACTCTGTGGCCTTCTCGCACGACTCGACCCTGCTGGCGTCGGCGTCAGGGGACGGGACCGTCAAGATCTGGGATGTGAGCAGCGGCAAATGCGAGCAGACGCTTGAGGGCCATAGCGGTTCTGTCCACTGTGGCCTTCTCGCACGACTCGACCCTACTGGCGTCGGCGTCGTGGGACGGGACCGTCAAGGTCTGGGATGTGAGCAGCGGCAAGTGCGAGTAGACGCTTAATGTTGGCCACATACTCTGGGGGATATCATTTGATCCTACTGGCTCATGTCTCCACACCGAGATCGGTACCGTTACTATCAATGTATTACCAGTCCCCCAAACAGCAGGGGTTACGGAGCTTCAACATCCCCAATATCAAGGTGGAGGTGTGAGTTCAGACAGAGCATAGATCACATATAATAATAAGCACATACTCTGGCTACCCTCTGATTATCAGCCGTCTTGCTTAGCTGTGTCAGGGAACAATGTTGGCATTAGCGTTGGATCCGGAAGAGTATGGATATGCAGTTTCCACTTTGACTAATCTAGAGCTTGAGGCAGTATTAGTTAAGAAGGATTTTATCGATAGTTGTGACTATCCTTCATATATTTATTTTAATTCTGTTTTTCAGAGGGGAACGGGGATACATATTAATATATATTTAATAAGTTTGCCATAGTGAAGCTTTGAGAATTGTCTTTGCCTGTGGCTAGACAACAAAGAGATAGTTGGAATTCTGTGACAATTTACTATACTAACAATTTACTGAAAGGCAAACAGTAAGTTTACCCTACTCAGATCAGATAAGACGAAGCTCAGGCTAAGCGTGGTAGGGCTCTTTTCTTCACACAAGGCAAGGCATGTCATTCAAGAAAGGTTAGATCGCCAAGGTAATACAATAGGGGAAAACTCATCAGCTGTGTAATACTGACATAATACGTTCTGTGCGGCCGGATCTAGTTAAAACTGCAACAGCATGTACCGACCTGCGTGGTGGATTTGCCTCCGAGGAAGAGAGGAATTACCTTTGCGTGAGAGGGATTGGACCTCTCGATACGATCCTTCTACTACCAATTGAATCATCAAACGACGTATAAAGGTCCTGCGGCTGATGTCGCGACTACCAACGCGTGGGACCGGCGACGCGTCGGGCCCACATGAGGTGTAGCAACCTAACAACCACGAACTATCAGGTCGACCGACGCGAAATGCGCCTCGAATTTTCACCGATGGCACAGTACCATATTCGATCAACTGCAGATCAATCACCTAGGCGCTTGAAGAGAGTGAGGATGAAGCAACAGAGAACACACAAGAAACCATCAGCGTAACACCCTAAACTCTAACCGGCACAACCCATAACCTTCCCCAAAGAAAGACGAGAAAGCCCTTTAAGATGAATATGCTCTAAACGTAAGCGTCGGCCGCACTGATAGTAGCGCAGCTCCAGCAAGGAAGAATCAACCAGACGAAAGGACTTCAAGAGGCGATTAATAAGATTATAATAGCTATCAAGGAACAAGAAGTGCTGGCTAAGAGAAGACATAATGAATTACGAACCGAGTTACAAGAGATCCGAGCCTAAAATGAACGCCTAAAGCAGGAACTGTGCGAATGTAAGAAAGAACTACAAGCATATAAAGACACACTCTTAAGCGGAGCCAACAGCCAACCGACCTACGCTGCAGCAGTAGCAGAAAACAGGAATTCTCTTCAGCCAGGCCACTAACCCCCCAGTCCCTTAAACAACCCTTCGGATACGCTGCTAAGCCTCTCAGGTTTTGACTTAGACATAACGGAAGCCTACAGTATGCATATTGAGAATGCTAATGTTAAGAACATCTAAAAGAGAATACAACAAGCATTCAAGAGCCACAGACCAACACAGGATATTGAATAGGTGGGAATCGCAAGACGAGAAGGTAACCTAGTAAGGGTCAGGGTATGCCTCCGTACACACGAAGATAAGAGAAAAGCAAGGATTCACACAGATTAGATTAACAGCCACTTCTAAGGGGCACGCATTCATGGTGAACAATGGCATATAGTGAAAGTGGACAGGGTAAGCAAGAATGCCATCTGCGACAGTACCTAAATTCAGATCCATAAAGAAGCCTGTGCTAGAATAAGCGCTGAGAACGGTATAATAATTAATAAAATATATTTCCTTGGCCAATAATCCCTAGACAAATTATACTACTTAGTTGTAATTTATCTTACTAGCAGGAATAAAGCTAAGAACCTCCTATATCATAAGTTTATAGAAGTTAATAGAGAACTAGCTTATACTAAACTATATATACAAATGCCCACGCTATAATGATGCTATAACTACTAGGAATTTAGTAAATATAAAGTATACTAGTACCCAGCGCCAGAACTGACCTGTAGAGTATATATAAAAACAGGCTATATAAACTATAAATACACAGCTAGTAAGCTAAAGTATATTAACTATAAAAAACTATACTAAATTAGTAATTAAAATTACCTAGTTTACTAAAGACTCTGGAGGGAACTAAATACTGTATTTAATATATAAAGAATTTAAAATTTACTAAGCGAATATAGGAAAAATATCTGAAACATAATATAATATTATAAATATAGAATACTTAAAGGATTTTGTTCTCCTTTTTATTTAAAAACCTTACGTCTATTAGGATGAAGAGAGAACGTAGTAACTAAAATCTTAAAAATATATATATTAGATTTTTTTATTTTTAGGTCTAAATAAGGAGAATAGTCGACCTAGAGCTATAATTTAGATATATAAGAATTTAATAATAAGACTAATAAACATAAGCTCTTTTAACTTAGTAGTGATATTAATAAAAATTAGAAATAAATAAACTCTAGTAATTTTAGTTTATATTCTATTTAAAATAAGTAGAAAGAATTCTGAACTATCTAAAAGTCTCTGCTATATTAATAGGATAGTTATTAAAACTAAAAAAAACTAAAGAAACCGTGTGGAATTTATTATAGCTAATAACTTTAACTAATATAACCAGTTTTAAAGAAGTAACTATATAGACATAATAGACTATTAAAATAAAGTAAAAAATATTATAAATCTAATAATAAATATAAACTTATAAAGTTTAGTACTATATAAAGTTACTACTTAGTACTTATGTAATAATATAAAAGAAATTATAATCAACCTTATACTAATTACGCTTAAGTTAATGAATGAGGTGTATAATTATATTATTAATAAAATAAAATATAGCTTAAATTATAGCGTAATTTAAATAGAATTAGTAATTAAATAGCAGAGCCTAAACACTAAACTAAGAAAACTATAAAGAAAAATTAGATAGATTAAAGTGAAATAAATAGTAGAAACTATAAAATATATCTACCCCAAACCATAAAACTATAATAACGTTAATAAATACTATAAGTATATTATAGACTTAGTGCTTTCTATAGTAGAAAGATATATCCTAATAATAAAACTATTTCTAACTATTTTTATAAGTGAGTGGGCACTCCAAGTGAGTGGGTACCCTAAAAACTCACTAAAAATTCAAGAATTCGCACCTTATTATCTCAACAACCGTATTATAATAAATTCTAAAAAGTTTATAGGTTATTTATAGTAATTGGAAGTAGAGACTATTAAATTTTTAAGACCTAACAATTAATAGTTATTAAGATAGTAGGTTTTTGGCCCCTAAAATGTTAAAGATTTACCTTTTCTTAAATATCTAGTTTACTATTAATTTCTAGTATTTAAGAGTATATTAATTTCTATTTCTAAGCACTATAAACAACCTATTAAATTTTTAGAATTTATTATAATACGGTTGTTGAGATAATAAGGTGCGAATTCTTAAATTTTTAGTAAGTTTTTAAAGTACCCACTTACTTAAGGTATTCACTCACTTATAAAAATAATTATATATAAAAAAATAGTAAAATAAAAACCTTATAAAATTATAAGCAGATTATATCTTTTAGTATAATAAAGTAAGAGCGAGAAGAAGAGCTAGAATAAAAGATTAATATATTTAAAAATAGTTAACTTATATTATAAGAGGTTTTATAATGTGGTATGAAATTAGAAAAAGATTTACTAGCTTAACTTTATTACAAATACTAATAATATCTAGACTATAGTAAAATATATAGATCTAAACTAGAATAGAAGTTTTATTAAGATTTTAGTACTTAAGACTACACGGGGTCTGTTGCGTATGAAGAATATAAATATTATTTAAAAATTACTTAAAGAATTCTTTCTATAACTACTACTAGTTATAGAAATCTTTAAAGAAGGATAGTAATAAGACGAGTTACTTATAAAGCCTTTATTAGAAAAAGAGATTTATAAAATAATTTTCACTATAAGTCTATTTAAAATACCTAGAAATAATAAATTGCTTATAGTGGTATGGTAAGAGCTCTAGAAGATTCTTAAAAAACATATAATAATACTTTATTAGTTATTACTTAAAAGTAGTAAACTACTATAATAATAAAAAATAGTAATAATTATCTCTATTAAAAAAAAAGAAATAAGAGACTAGATAAAGACCTAATTATATAAACTAATATTCTTACTAGCTATACTAGATAAAAGTTTAGAGACTATTATTATAAAAAAACTAGTCTATTTTATAGAGAAGTATTATTTACTTCTAAAAAGCCACTTTAAAGCCTAAAAAGCTTAATTAGTAATATAAGTACTTACTATCTTATAAGAAAGCGCCTTTTAAGCCTGGAGAGATAATAAAATTCTTAGTTTAATTAACTTTAATATACACAGCGCGTTTAATAGAGTAGATATTAAAATACTTATCTAAAAACTAAAAAAATAAAAAATACTATATTTATTAGTTAAATAAATTTAGGACTTTTATATAGGAAGAAAAGCTTTAGTAATAGTTAATAATAAAATAACTTTACTTACTAATCTATTCTAATTAGAGCTACTTTAAGAATTAAAATTTTTTTTAATCTTATTCCTATTCTTTAATACTAACCTTATTTTATTAAAGTAGAACTATAATAAGGAAATAATAGCTTTTATTAATAACTATATAATATAAGTTATAAAGGGCTTAGTAGAAGTTAATATAATAAAACTATAAATAGTAGTTATAAAAAAAGTAGAAAGATAAACTCGTGTAAATAAAATAACCTTTAAAGATAATAAAATAGCTTTTATATATTTTATATATAATAGGAGTAAGCTTTCTAGCGTAATTCTATTAATAAATAAAAAGAAAATTATACCTAAATATAAAGTTAAAGTCTTAGAAGTAATCCTTAACTAATAGTTATACTATAAAGAATACTTTATTTAAGTTAAAAAGAGAGAATTAAAGATAATACTTATACTAAAGCGTATAAAGAGATGGAATCTACAGATAGTATAAATACTTTTTATATTAAAGATTATAATAGTAATTAACTATACCTTACCTATTTAGTCCTTAAAGGTAGTAAAACAGATAATAAAGATACTTAACTAAATATAAAAACTAGAAGTGTAAGTAATAGTAGGTGCTTTTTATATTCTAAGTATTATAGTAATCACCTATAACACCTTATAAGAGCCTTCTAAAAAAGCCTTTTTTATAAGCCTTTTTATTATACTATTTATTTATGTATTAGCTTCGCGCTAGCGCATGAGCCCTTACCTAAATACTTTATTTATAGCCTATTTTATTTCTTCCTTTCTTCACGTAATGTCTTGAATTATTACTTGGTACTATACGTAGTAATTAATTAACACTTCTTTCTAAATTCTTAACCTCCTGCACGTAGCACTCTTATAACACTATATTATATTACTACCACTATCAGTAAAATATTTAACTCTTTAAATACCTCTATTCTAACTACAGAACTCATGCAGTTATTTAAGAAGTAAATAACTGTAATACAGAACGCATTTACTAAAGCACTAGAACGACAGTAAGTATAGCTAGAATATTAGTAAGTATAACAACAGGAATCTATTAACGCTCTCTGAAAAGAATTATAGGAAGTTTAAGAACAAACCACGTCCACTTCTTCTTACCCTGCTGTTTAAGTAACTACTGCTAAAGAAGCTTTAGTAGGTGCTACTGGTTTATCTAGAAGTAGCTTAAGTCCTATAATTCTAACCCTACCTACAACTACAACTAGTACCTATCTTTAAGTTCCCTAAATTATGGTTAGGTAAGCGAAGTTAATCTCTACGCCAAGTTCTACTACTCTATTAGTAATGATGAAATCTGATCGCCTATCTGACCCTCTAATGTTTACTGGAAAGCGAAGGGATCTACCTATTTTTATTAGAAAACTCCGCTATAAACTTGAAGATAACGCTAATTAATATCCTACTGAACGCTCCTAGCTTCTATATGCATACTTAAGACTAGAGAAGGACCCGGTAATACTTGTAGACCCTCTTATGGATTAGAATATACACACAGTAGAGCAATTAATTGCCTTTCTGCTAGCCACATATAGAGACCTAAATAAGAAACTTACTGCTTTAAGTAAACTTGATTCGTTCCACTAAGAGCGAAAGAGCTTTACTGCCTACTTCGCCGAATTCCACAGACTAGCTACTAATACTAGATTA
This sequence comes from Zopfia rhizophila CBS 207.26, assembly GCA_010093925.1. Lineage (NCBI taxonomy): Eukaryota > Fungi > Ascomycota > Dothideomycetes > Zopfiaceae > Zopfia > Zopfia rhizophila. Next base: position 411,697 of record ML994624.1, read on the forward strand.
AACGAAATTAGTCTAATCACACAGTTAAGGAGATCGTTAAACGACGAGCTTCGCTGAGTAATAGTAGGTGTCAAAATCCCTAACATGTTAAATGACTACGCTAACCTGATATCCTTGTATGATAATAACCTCCAGTACCTTCCTACGCCACGCTACTATAGGCCGTAACCTGTATCACGATGAGACCCTAACGCTATGGAAATCAACACCTCTAACTACGCCCCCTTTAGGTTAGCCAAATAAGAAGCCTGAAAGCGTAATGGCTAATGCTTTAAGTGTAATAAATATGGCCACATTTCCCGAAACTGCTCTGTCCCTATGCTAGAACTTTAATCTACGAGCCTATCCGGATCCCAATAATTAACCCGCTCCTGTTCTTCTTCTAGATCTGAATCTCCCCGCGGACGAGAACACTCCTAAGCTCCTAAAGCTAGCCCACTAAAAGCTCTATCCCGGGGTTAAGTCGCTCCCCGGGACGTTTCTAATACTAGATTTCTGTTAACCTATAGACCTCCCACCCGATAACTAATTCTTAGGATTATTAAGTAAATATCCTGTGTACTATTTAATAAGATAGCTCTTCCTATTCCATCACCGCTCTAATTAATACTAGAGCTACTAATATAGGTTATATCAGCAGACCTCTGGCTTGCGCCTGGAAACTCCGTCTTTCACCTCTCCCAAACGTCCTTTATCCCACCGGTTTTAATAGTAAACGCCTTGAAGGGGGTTACATCTTGTACACTGCTAGCGTAACTCTTCGCTACCTGAATCACATTAAAGATATCTGCCTCTTTAAGACAGCCACTAGAAATCACGAACTAATCTTTAGCCAACTATAAATGAAAAAGCACAAAGTTAACTTCGACTATGACTTATAAAAGTTGCTTTTCAACGCTCCCTATTACCAGGCTTACTGCCTGCGCTTATCTCGATTCCCAACCTACTTAAAAGAATATACTGTCTACCTAAGGGACCTCCTGGTAAACCGTTTACCAGAAGGCCCTTACCTTAATACTACCTATATACAGCGTACTTAAACCTGTTCTCTGAAGTTATTACTAACTACTTGATCCTAACATGACCACTGGTTAACTAAAATGAACTGCCAGTTACAAGAATCGGATACCCACCTAGAGACTCCTTTAGTGAACCGTTTTCTAGAGGACTCCTACCTAGAGTCTGAACTTACATCTAGACACGCACCTAAATCCGACACTAAATTGAATAAGGACCTTGTAAGGAAGCCTTTCTCTTAAGGCCTTAAGGACTCCTTAGTAAAGGCTTCGCCAGGAGGGCCTTATAAGGAACCTGAACTAAGTATAGACATTTGCCTAATTAGAGCAGCCCCCTTCATACAAATAGCCTAGAAACACGAACACGAAATCTTCGCCGTCTTGATAGCTGATATTAATAAGGCTCTAGCCCCAAAAACCTATACAAATCCAGCTATTAAGGTCCTAGAGGATTACCACGACATTCTTAGAACATTTTCATGCAAGGAGGCCGATAGACTACCCAGACATCGTCCATACAACTATAAGATTATCCTTAAAGAAGGAAAGCAACCTGGATTTAGACCTCTCTACAGGATATCCTAAAACGAATTAAAAGTTCTTAGAAAGTATTTTAATGACTACTTTGCTAAAGGATTTATTAGAGCAAGCATGTCTCCTATAGCCGCACCAGTCATCTTTATAAAGAAACCTAACAGAGGTTTCTGATTCTGTGTAGACTACTAAGCCCTAAACGCTATTACTATTAAAAACTACTATCCTATCCTATTAATCCAAGAAACCCTATCCCGCCTTAGTAAGGTAAAATACTTTATAAAGTTAGATATCATCTCAGCCTTTAACCGCCTCCGTGTGGCGGAAGGAGATGAATGGTTGACTGCCTTCCGGACCTGATATAGCCTATTTAAATATCTTGTTATGCCCTTTGGACTAGCCAACGCACTAAGCACGTTCTAACACTATGTAAATAATGTCCTTTGACTATTCCTTAATGTATTCTGTATAGCCTACCTTAACGATATTCTAATCTATAGTAACTCTCTACGCGAATATAGATAACACGTAAGATAGATCCTAAAAGCCCTAGAGGAAGCTGGCCTCTAACTTGATGTTAAAAAATACGAATTCCATTAAGAACAAGTTACCTATCTTAGGTACGTAATTTCAACAAAAGGAATCAGCATAGATCTAAATAAGGTAAAGAATATCCTTAACTAGGAATCTTCTAGAAACGTAAAGGACATAAGAGCATTCCTAGGGTTTGCTAATTTCTACTAATGATTTATTAATAACTTCTCCCGTATTACGTCCCTGCTCACGGCCCTAACTAAAAAGGACACCTAATTTGAATTTAATAACGCCTGCCGGATAGCGTTCGAATTCTTAAAGCATGTATTCACAACTACTCTAATTCTCTAATACTTTAATCCAGAGTTACCAATTATCGTGGAAGCTGATTTCTTAGACTACGTAACTGCTAGGGTACTTTCCTAGAAGAACGTACTAGGTAAACTAAGACCTATTACTTACTTCTTAAAGAGGTTAAGCCCTACTAAAGGTAACTACGAAATCTATAATAAGAAGCTATTAGCTATTATATGCTGTTTTAAATAATAGAGACCTAAGCTAGAAGGTGTTATCTTTCTAATCTAGGTATTAAGTAACTATAAGAATTTATAGTACTTTACTACCATAAAATAGCTAAGCTACTGACAGGCCTGTTAGGCTAAATACTTATCTTAATTTAACTTCACGATCACGTACTGGTTTGGTAGGTAGAGTAAGAAACTAAATACTCTTACTCACTATATACAGAACGCTTTAGCTTAAGAAAAAGTCTGTAAAGCCTAATAATAAACACTTCTCCGCCCTAAACTGTTTAATAAGACACTAGAATTAAACTTAACTGAAACAGATAGGTCTATTTAACAGATTATTAATAATAAGTACTCTAATAACGAGTTTATTCAGGAAATTCTGTTACTAAAATAGCATAGAATCTAACGCTCTAAGAAGCTTTCTTTAAGTGAGTATAAAGACTAGAAAAGTCGATTATACTACCACAACCGATTAATAATACTAAATAATAATAAACTTAAAATTAAGATTCTTTAGATTGTATACAATTCCCCTATTAGCGGCCACTCTAGTTATAGGAAGACTCTTAAAATCCTATAACATAAATACTACTAGCCTTAGATGTTTAAGATAATATGTTAATATATTTCCTACTACTATACTTATTAAAGATTTAAGACCTCTTATAAGAAGTATTACGGCCTCTTAAAGCCCCTATCTGTTCTTAAGAGAAGGTGGAAGGATATTTCCATAGACTTTATTACTAATCTCCCGGAATCTAAAAGCTGCACTAATATATGGTTATAGTAAACTATCTTATAAAATACTAATACCTAATTTCTTATACTAATATAACTGCTGTAGATGTAGCTTATTTTTTCTACTAGTATATATAGATAGACTATAGCATTCTAGAAACGATTATATTAGACTAAGGAACACAATTTATTTCTACTTTCTATAATAAACTTTATAAATAACTATAAATTAAATCCTAACTGTCTTCCGTATACTATCTAGAAACTAATAGCTAAATAGAAAAAGCTAACGGCATAATAAAATAAGTTCTATATATATACATAAACTATTAATAAGATAACTAGGTAAACTGGCTCCTCTTAGCACAGTTTAAAGCTAATAACACTATATCTAAATTTATAAAGGTTTTATTATTCTTAGCTAATATAGGCTAATACCCTTAAATAGGTTTTAAATTTTTTATAAGAATTTAAAGACAGTCTTACTAGGCGTTACAAGCCTTAAAAGCTAACCATATAATAAAGAAAATAGCTAATATTTAATAGCTAGTTTAAGAAGAGATGATCTGGGCCTAGGCTTTCTAAAAAGAATATATAAATTAGAAACAATCACCCGCACCTAACTACCAGATAGAAGATATAGTCTAGCTTAATATATAAAATATTAAAACTAAATAACTATTTAAGAAGCTGGATTTAAAGACTTTAGGAAAATACTATATCTCCTACGTAGTTTCTCTATATATATACTAACTTAAACTTCCTGAATTTCTAAGTATATACCTAGTTTTTTATGTATCTTTACTTCAGCTAGCTGCGCCTGAATCTGAATATCTTTTAAATTAATAAAACCTATTACTAGAACCTATTAAAATTAATAGTGACATTAAATATTATATTAAGTGAATTAAGAAGCTGCGCTTTAATTACAGACAGAAGTACTATAAATACCTTATTAAATAAACTAAGTATAATAACCTAATATAGTAATTTATAAATAATCTTTAAGATATAATTACTATAGAAGAATTCTATCTTTAGAATTTAAATTAATTTACTATTTAAAACTTAACATAAACACCTATTATAAAAGCTTAGATTTAAAAGGGGGTACTATTACGGTAATTATCTATAACACTTTATAAAAGTCTTTTAAGGAAGTTTTTTTTATAAGTTTTTTTATTATATTATTTATTTATATATTGGCCTTGCGCTAGCGTATGAGCCCTTGCCTAAATACTTTATTTATTACTTATTTTATTTCTTTCTTTTTTTACATAACGTTTTGAATTATTACTTGGTACTATACGTAGTAATTAATTAATACTTTTTTTTAAGTTCTTAATTTCCTGCACGTAGTACTTTTATAATACTAAGACTAAAATAAGCAAAAACTAAATCCAGTATTATTTTAATATAAAATTAGTAGAACTACTAATAGAGTAAGTTTTAAATTAAATACTATATACTACTAAAGAAGTACCTTTTCTAGTATTTAAAATAGTAAATAAATATATAAAATAGACGCTTCTGGTCACCTTTATAATATATTATAAATAGATTTAAAAGAATAAATCTCTTAAATCTAGAAATTATTAAGCCTTATTATAAGGTATTCTAGCACGCTAGCTTTAATATTATAATCTAAGAAAAAGAAAATACTATTAAATAAGTAAATATAATAATAAAAAGAATACTCTACGTTAATGTATTATACTAGGAAGGTAATATTAGTATGGGAATCTACTTTAGCCTCTAGTATAACTAATATAAAATTAAAAATAAATAATGCCTAAAAATTAGCTGAAATAAGTATATTATAATAAGTTATACTAAATTTATTATAATACACAGTATAATAGTATATTAAATATGTATAAAATAATTTAGTAAACTTTTCTTAAAAAGTAAGAAAACTAGTATTATTTACTATTATTATAAGTAATAGCACTATAGCTTTTTATGCTTTAATATAACCTACTAAATAAAATAAATAGAATATTATTAAAGATATATATAAGATAGTATAAAGATTAAGAGATTAAAAAAGACTAGCAATCCGCCTATAATAAATACTAGTAAGATTAAAGGTTAATAGTAGTAATATAGCTTATAACCTTACTATAAATATAATAACGGAGTTTTTATTTACTATTTATATAACAATAATAGCTCCTACTCTTAAGTAAGTTAGAAAAGTAATTAAGTTAAAATAAAAAGGAAAATTCGTAATTAATAGCACACTATTAGAGAACTATATAAGACTATTATATAATAAATACTTATATAATAAAACTAAGGTAATTTACTAGCTCTGAATAAAATACAGTTATTTTAATAATAACCTAGCACAAATTAATACCATGGAATTAGTAGAATATGAATATAGATTAATATAAAAAATAGCTAGATACTTCCTATTTAAGTGCTTATAGTAAATAAAGTAATAGAAATTTTTATTAGAAATTATAAAAGTTTATTAAAGAGACCTCTCTTTCTTCTTAAGTAGAAAAATAAAATGGAAAATAATTTCTAAAGAATACCTAAATAGACTACTTAAATTTTAGAAATTAGATATAAAAGTTATTAATTAAACTATATAATTTACTCTAGCTATAGGACGACTTAAGTAAATAGTATCTACCTAGAAAATATAAATCTAAAAAATAGTAAGTTAGTTAGCTGTTATTTTAATAACTAATATATAAAAAATTACTCTTAATAAAGCCAGAATCTAGGGTAGATAAGGTAGATATAATTAATAGATAGTAATTAGAGAATTTAAAGATATAGATATTAAAATATTAGCATTATAAAAAGAAGGACTAAGAATGAGATAATAAGACTAAGATTCTTAGAGTTTATATATTATATATATTTTATAATAGTTTACCAGACCTATTGGTACCTAAAGTATATAAATAATTAAATTAAATTAAATTAAATCAGAGTTGCCTCTAATACTATGAATATTATAAAATAATAGTTTAGAGATAGTGTACTAAGTACTATAAGTTTTAAGAACTAATTTTTTAATTTTATATAATAATAAAATAATTATTATAAGTTGCTAACTTACTAACGTAAATTATACTAGTAATAAGCTATTTAATTGCTTATATAATACTTAGTAGTTCCCTCACTTCCAGATCAGATAGCTTATTAGACTTAGTAGAAGTTAGTTAACTTAGTAGAAGGTAAAAAGAAGATAATATAGTAAGCTAAAATTTAACAGAATAGTATTAAACTATTTCACTTAAAGTGTAAATCTTAATTTTAGAGTAACTATAAAAAATTAAAAGTAATTATAAATTATCTAATGCCTTATACTTATAGAAGATCCTCTGTACGTATATTATGTACTAACTAGAAGTATATTAAATACTACTAAAAAAGATAAGAGAAGATGAGTTTTTATCTTTATTATTAGCACTTATTTTCCTTATATCTTGCTGTAGCTGGTTACCTGACCTGCTTACCTATTCTAGGTACTATTCTCTATAGAACTTAAACTTACTATAGAATAGTTCTATCTGTAGATTCTGTTTTTACTAATTTACCTCAGCTTATTAGCATTACTTGTATATTTTCTTATACTATATTTTCTATAATAACGCCTCCTTACTAGTATTTTCTTTTTTATTATAGTTTATAATATTATCTCCTTTCTTTAAGTCTTCGGCCTGAAGGTTATTCTGTTCTTTTTTTTATAGATAGTATAAAGGCAGCTGGTTCTTTATGTGAAAACTAAGATTATAAGAACCCCTTCTATCTTTTTTATTCTTCTAATTTCCTAAGGATAACTTGAGCGGAATCGTCCTTAATATAAGCTCACTATTTAGTGAAAAGGGTTTAAGAGAATAACTGTTATATACTATCCCTTTATTCCTATTATCGCGATAATAACCGTTATTATTTAGTAAATCTAGCTTCTAGGTAATGTTCCAAGTGTATTAATTAAAATATAAAGTATAATCTTATTATAATATAACCTAAATAGAGTTGCCTGAATTATAATAAAGAGTGCTTTTAGTAATAGCTCTGTGCTACTAAGAAGAAAACTCTTACTATAAAATCTTAAAAGCTTTATCTCCGTTATAAGCTAGCTTAAATAGATTCTTAGAAGAAAGAAATATTCCAGCACGAACTTATCTTAATTAATGAGGTTTATATAATAAAGAAGAAAGAGTAGAGTTATTAGAACTAATTTAGTATACTATAATTTATAGTATCTAGCGTCAGCTCGCCTTTTTTCTCTAGGTTTAAATAAAACGTTTTATATTCTTCTTATTTATTAGATACAGCCTTAGAGTGGGCGTTTATTAGTGTATCTAATAATACTAGTTAATTAGCTTTAAATTATTCTTTAGGTTTTTAATTAGTTCCCACGTATTATCTTCAGGTCCGTAATCCTTTTATTTAACTAAATACTTCTATTAATATCTAAACTACTAATAGTCTAGAATCTACTAAACTTTATACTTAGTAGTGTCTTTTTTGAGTTTGAGTCTTATCTATAGCTTAGCGTTTTATAGTGCTAGTTCTAGTTTTAAAATATAAAAAACTAAGTAAATCCACATGTCCTTAGGTAGTTATAATTTATAATTTATAAATCCTATTTATCTTTTAATCTTAAATAGTCCTAATTTAATGTGATCCAGTTTTTTCAATAGTTGTTTTATTTTTAAATTTTTTTATAGTAGGAAAATTTTATTCCCCTCTCTAAAAATTAGTCTCTTAACTTTAGATTTATCTTTCTGCTATTTGCTGAGGTTTTCTTTCTAAGTGATTTTTCTTATTATACTTTAGTAAAGTCGTTATAATTCGTTAACTTTTACTCTTACTAATTTTAATATCTTATTTAGAATCTGTGGTTCTCGATAAGCCGTAGGCTTATAGCCGTAATTTACGAAAAATAGCGATTTTCCTGTAGTTAATAACTTTGCAGAGTTGTATATAAACTCAGCTATCAGTAGTAGGTTAATCTAATTATCTTATTATTTATTAACGTATATTTATAGGTATTATTCTAGTGTCTGATTTATCTATTTTATTTATCTATTTATTTATAGATAAAATGCTATTAAGAGGTGATACTCAGCCCCTAGCTTTCCTATAAACGTTTTCTAGAATATTAATATGAATAATTTGTTTCTGTCTGTAATAAATTCTTATAGTAACCCATATCATGCTATTAGTACTCTAATAAGTATAGTTACCAATTCATCTACTTTAACCTCTATATATGTTAGTTTAAAGTATACGTATTTTATAAGTTAGTTTACTATAACTAGTATTATATTATACTATTAATCTCTAAAAGTGGTTGTTATTAGTATCTCTATAATAAAGTCTATTATAACTAATTTCTATGGTAGGTCTAGTAAAGGAATTAGTTACATAAGTCTATATTTCTTATATCTTAATACTTTATTCTTTCTGCATTTAATGCACTCTGAAAGAATATCTCTAACCTTTTTCTATATTCCAGGAATCTAAAAATGTTTATTGATTTATTCTATAGTTTTTTTAATTCCCTAATGTCTGTGTATTTTAGCTGAGTGTTAATCCTTAATAAGCTTAGTCTATAATATATCTAGTATATAAATTATTTTTTAATCTAGATTCTAATGTAGCTGTCTATTGTTAAACTTCTTTATTTATTTTTTTTAGGTGTTTTTGATAATAACTACTGTCCTAATATTTATTTATAAGCTTCCTAAAGATCCGTCTAGTCTTTACTTAAGTATTATATTATAGATTTTTAGTATATTTTTTATATAATCTGTTTTTTAATTGAGTGTATTAGCCGCCGTGTTTTTCTTTCCTAACTTATAAAGTATTTAAAAGTCGAATATAGAAACTAGTTTCTATTACCTAACTTATTATTAATTTAGCTTCTTTATTATTGTGAATGCTGTTAGATTCTTGTGGTTTAAGTATATAATAATTTAGTGCTTAGCTCCTTCTAAGTAATATCTCTATTTCTTAAATACTTAAACTATTACCAGTAATTCTTTATTATAAATATTATAGTTTAATTTAGTAGTTATAAGTTTATGAGATAAGAAGTCTACTAGATACTTATATTTATTATTTTATACTTATAGTAGAATAGCTTTTATAGTTCTATCTAATACATCTATATATATCTCTATTTAAAGTCATAAATTAAACATTTTTAATATTAGTAGTTATTAGAATATTTCTTTTAATATCGTGAAAGCGTTCTCTTTGTATTATTCTTACTTAAATTATTAATTTTTCTTTAGTAATTCCGTTAAGGGTGCTGTGATTTTTAAGTAGTTCTTAATAAATTATCTACAGAAACCCGTAAATCCAAAAAAAGAATAAACTTCTTTTATATTCGTTAGTATTAACTAAGATAGAATATCTTTAGCTTTATCTAGGTTAACTGCTATTCCGTTCCGGGATATTAAGTATCTTAAGAACTTGACTTTAGTTCTGTAGAATATATATTTCTCTGTTTAAATATATAGCTTATATTCTTTAAACTTTCTTAGTACTTTCTTAATATACTTAATATATTCTTTTAGCGTCCTGTTTGTGTATATAAGTATATTATTAAGATATGCTATTATGAATACGTCTAGATATTCTCTTAGCACGTGATTAATAATTACCTAAAATATTACCAGTGCGTTCATAAGTCCTATTAGCATAACTAAGTATTTAAATAGTTTATATTTTATCTTAAATACTGTTATTTACTTATGTTCTTTAGTTATTTATATTTAATAGTATTTATTCTTTATATTAAAGAGACTAAATCATTTCGCTCTTCTAAGCTTATCTATAAGTTCTAATATTAGTAGTATTAGATAATAATTCTTAATTATAGCTTTATTAAAGTGTCTGTAATTAATACATAACCTTAGTTTCCTATTTTTTTTTTAGTATAAAGAGTATTAGTGATGCTATCTTACTTTAACTAGTTTATATATATCTTTTTTATTAGTTCTTTTACAAGAATTTTCATAATTTTTCCTGTTAGTGTATGGGTACTTGATATAATAGTTCTAGTTTCAAATCTATTTCTTCTTTAAGCGCGATTTTGTGGTCCTGTTTCTAGTATTCTAATAACTAGTCTTTAGCTTCCTTAAAGAACTATTCTCTAAATTCCTTTTAATATTTATTAGGTATAATAAACGTGGTATTATGAAGTATTACTTTCTTTATCTATATTATAGCTCTTGTTTATTACTGTCTATAATAGTTATTTCTAATCTCTATAGTTTTTATTCTCTAATTAATTATTAGGTTCTATCATGCTAGCTAGTCCTATCCTAAGATAAAATCTTTACTATTTAAATCTATAATCTTAATATAGCAGTTATTTATGTAACCTGCTACTTTAATAGTTATATTCTATATTTCAAGATTTATTAGATTTTTTCTAAATATTATTGGACTATTGTCTACGCGTTTTACTTATATAGGTTTATCTAAAACTCTAGTTAGTATTTAGTATTTCTATATTTATTTATTTAATATAAGTGTCTTGCTAGCCCCACTATCTATAAGCACTAGTATCTAATTACTATTAATATATATATTTATATATAGCTTATTTTCGTGTTTCCTCTGGTTTAGTTACGTGTATATAATTAATATATTATTTCTAATCTTTAGTTTTTAGCTCTCTAGTAGCTTAGTTATAGTCTATTAGTTTTCTAGTTTTTTATTTATAGCTAACTCCTAAGTGGCAGTCACTTTTTTAGTGTTTCCTTTTTAGGTTTATAAACTAAATATTTCTAGAGCTAGCATGCTTCTTTGTTAAGCATTTTATATACTTTTCTAGCTTATTCTCTATAATCCTAACATTTCCATCTTAAGAAACATTCTTGATATGTGAGTTTTTTGTGTGAGTTTATAGCTAACTATTCTTTTTAATAGTATTTAGCTTAGTGTCATCAGCATTCTATCTAGTATTTATCCTATAATAGTTATTTATATTAGTCTGAGTTTAGATCTTATAATTTATTTTCTAAATTTATGTAAACTAATTCTTGTTATAAGCTAAGCTTCTTTTTATTTACTAGTTATTATAATACTTTTCTTATCTTTAGTCCCTTAACACGTATAGTATATTTATTCTATCTATAGTTCTTTCCTATATAGTTAGATACTATATATATTTAGTATTTCTTTCTTATTATCCTATTTACGGCGTTATTATCCTGTACTTATAATATTAATAAAGGGTTTTCTTCTTTCTTTATTTTCTAATAGTATTTAACAGGGTAATAGTACATTGCACTAATTATAACTAGTATAAGCATTTATTATTAAATCTTATTTATTTATATAGCTAGTTTTTATCTGCTTAGTTCTTTATGCTATTTATTTTCTATTAATTATAATACTTATTAGCATTTATATATCCTATCTCCTAAAATAATTTCTTAGTGTTTAGTAATATAGTATTTTTTTTAGTAGTACTTTAATTTATATATCCAACAGTGTCCCCAGCGTACGCGCTGTATAATTATTATAGATATTAGTTTTTTATCTTCTATTATCTCTTAATTCTTTCTTTATCTAAATTTCTAATTTTTTTTATGGAATGGTCCACCTCCCTTTTCTATAATCTTATAGAATTTTTATATCTTTTTTTTAGTTTCTATATTATGCTGTTGCACTGTTGCTCTTTATATTATAGTAATTATTTCACTAAATTATTCTACTAAATAATTCTTGATTTTCTAATACAGTAATTTATATTCTTATTTAAGGTATATATAATTTCTATAAACCTAGTATTACTCTTTCTAAATTCTTTTCTTAATTATTTCTTTAGTTATTATGTTTTGTGTTTGTTTTATTTGGACTATTGCTATCTTAATTTTCTTTAGTACCCTAGTCTAAATATAAGCTTTCTTAATATCTAATTATTGCTGTTTATAGTTTTTAATGAAGTATTTCTACTTTTTATATTCTAAATAGGCCTTATATATATAGCGTTTTATTTATTCTTTAGCTTACTTTTCTTACCCCTTTCTAATAAATACTTATTTAATATTAATATTTATCTTATTATAGGTTCTGTTATCTTTTCTATTTTTTTTAAATATATAGGTTACTAACTTCTTATATGCCCTTTTCTCTTACTCCTATTAATACTACTAGTTATTAATAGTTACTGCTTATTTAATAATTTCTAATAAAATACTTAGCTACTTTTCTTTAGAGATTTTATCCTTAATCCTATTTTTTAGTCCTTTATAGTATATCATAACTAATAGTTAGTCTACTTAATTAAGTTATAATTAGATTTATTTAAACTCTGTAGTGTAGTTAGTTGCTGACGTATATTACTTAAGTTATTAAAGCTTTTAAATTACTTTAGTTTTTTTATTAATTTTTCTAAAAATAATAATTATTTCCTACTTGAAACGTTTATAATTCTTGAAAGTCTATTATATATTATTATTACAGTTAGTTAACCCTGCTGCTCCTAAGTTTAGATTTCTGTTAATAAGATAATTTTTTACTAGTAGTTTAAACTATTATATGATTCTACTTATTATATTTATACTAACTACTAAGATCTAATCCTAATCAGTTAGAAATAACTTTTAATTAAATTAATAGTAGAGATTTATTATTGCCATGAAAGTCTTAAGGTTGTCTTAATTTTTATTAAATTTCTTAGAAGATTATATCTTTACTGTTCTTCCCTTCTAGGCCTTTATAACTTATTATTTAGCTTTAATCTGTTATTATAAGTTTACTAAAGTATTACATAGTTTTATAATAGCTATTTTTTATTTTTAGATAACTTATTATACACTCTTTATTTCTGATGTACTTCTAGTTATAGATAAAGATCTTACTATAACTTTTTTTTTACTATTATTTTCTAATAACGAGTAAAGTTCTTGCTCTTTCTTATAATAGATTATTATAGACTCTTAATAATTAGTTATTAGAATTCTATTTAACGGTCTTTTCTAATCTCTTAAGGTGGTAGTTATAATATTATAAGTTACTAACTTACTAATATAAATTATACTAGTAATAAGCTGTTTAATTACTTATATAATACTTAGTAGTTCCCTTACTTCCGGATCAGATAGCTTATTAGACTTAGTAGAAGTTAATTAACTTAGTAGAGAGTAAGAAAAAAATAATATAGTAAACTAAGGTTTAATAAAATAGTATTAAACTATTTCACTTAAGATATAAATCTTAATTTTAAAGTAACTATAAAGAATTAAAAGTAATTATGAACTGTCTGATGTCTTATACTTATAGAAGATCCTTTATATGTATATTATATATTAACTAAAAATATATTAAATACTACTAGAGAAGATAAGAGAAGATAAGTTCTTATCTTTATTATTAGTATTTATCTTTCTTATATTCTGCTGTAGCTGGTTACCTAATCTACTTATCTATTCTAAATACTATTCTCTATAGAACTTAAACTTACTATAGAGTAGTTTTATTTGTAGATTCTGTCTTTATTAATTTACCTTAGCTTATTAGTATTACTTATATATTTTCTTATACTATGTTTTTTATAGTAACGCTTTCTTACTAGTATTTCCTTCTTTATTACAGTTCACAACAATAATATAATAGTGTTATATTAGAAAACTTTTATTATAAAGTTATATAATATTAAGTATAGATTATGTAACAGCACAACTACCTTTATATAATTCTTAAGTAAAAGGAATTTAAGACTTTAGTACTTATTATAGAATATATTAATAATATTATATTATAAATAACAGCTTGTGTGTAGACTTTAAGTTATTTAGATATTAAAATACCTTTAGTTTCTTCCAGCACATAGGGTTTTCTATTACGTAAGGGGGGAAGTTAATTATATTATAAATACTTTTTCAGCACTAAAACCTATTCTTATCTTATATTTCATTATCTTAGATATTATAAAATATAGTATAATATTTTCTAGTGTATTTAATGCTAAATTATATAAGAGCTTAAACTTTACTTTTTTCTAACTCTTATAAGCATCCGCTTAGAGCGATGGAGAATTAAGTAGTATCTTTAAAAATTACTAGTTATCTTTAAACTTATATTCTTTCTTTTTTTCATCTTATGTATATATGTATTAAGTATATTAAGAATATTTATTTTTAGCTAAATATATTTAAATAGCCCTTCTTTTATTATGTAGACTAATAAAGAGTTAAATATTTAATAAATTTTAATTCCTTTAGAATACGCATGTATTACATAGTTAATAAATACTTTAATTATAAGTTAGAAAAAAATACTATTATTACTAAATAAGTAGTTAATATTTATCTACTAATAAATATAAAGAGTATATTTTATATTTACTTTATAAAATCTAAATAATATACAAAAAAGATTATAATAGTTTTACTTTTTTAATAGAATAGTTAATTTATATTTATATAATACTTTAGTTCTTTTATAGCTGCAAGATATACATTAAATTACTACTATATTAGAAATATAAGATAATATTAAGTCTAGTATAGATAGTTTTATAGGGAAATTTTTTTTTATTTGCACTTAGTACTAAGCAAACTAAGTCTCTTAAAAACTTTTATTAAACTTTTAGTTAGCTATTTTTACTAGTTAAACCTTTTACTAGTTAAACTTTTTACTAGTTAAACTTTTTACTAGTTAAACTTTTTACTAGTTAAACTTTTTTACTAGTTAAACTTTTTTATTAGTTAAACCTTTTACTAGTTAAACTTTTTACTGGTTAACTATTTTTACTAGTTAAACTTTTTACTAGTTAAACCTTTTACTAGTTAAACTTTTTACTGGTTAAACTTTTTATTAGTTAACTATTTTTACTAGTTAAATTTTTAACTAGTTAGTAATTTTAACTGATTAGTGATTTTAACTAGTTATTAATTTTAACTAGTCACTAATTTTAACTGGTTAGTAATTTTAACTAGTTAGTAATTTTAACTAGCTAGTAATTTTAACTAGTTAGTAATTTTAACTAGTTAGTAATTTTAACTAGCTAGTAATTTTAACTAGTCAGTAATTTTAACTAGTTAGTAATTTTAACTTATTAACTATTTTTAGGTCAGCTATTTTTACTTGTCTGTTATAGGACTAAGTATTAATAGACTATCTTATATAATCTTATAACCTCTTTTCATGAACTTTTCCCGTTAATATTTTAGATTATTTGCAAACTCTGTTTTCTGCTAGTATTATTATGGAATAGTCTATCCTTAGCATCTTCACTCATTCTCTAAAGATATCATTTAGTTTTTATGGATTGGCGTGTTGGTATCAGAAATGAGTTGATATTAGAAGTGAGATAATATTAAAAATAAGTTGATATTATCAGAAATCTGTTTTAGGCTAGCGTGGACAGACTTATACTATTACAGAATAGCGGCACGAAAGAGCCGCATATACATTCATATTTAGCGGATTAGCTGTTGCTCTAATTAGTTGAAGCACGTGATGTAAGAACTAGCGGTTTATGAAAGCCGCATACGTTAGTCGGTCCCAGTTTTGGGACTTGGGCCTAAAAACCAGACTTTTGGCTAAGTATCTAAAGTTTAGATACCTTATAAGGCTCAGTTTTGGGTGCAGGTTGCTACCACGCGCTATAAATAGGTTTATTTCCACCTTCTCCACACTACTTTGAGAATGGTGGGGTTCGGTTTAAAACTGTAAGATGTGAAACTAAATTTGAGCATGGTGGTCGAAGCCGTAAACGGGAACCCAAAAATTAACTCCACACTTTGCCCATTCCTATAGCGTCTCTTAGATTCAGAATGTAATCACTTCCTTA
Source organism: Zopfia rhizophila CBS 207.26 (assembly GCA_010093925.1). Classification (NCBI taxonomy): domain Eukaryota; kingdom Fungi; phylum Ascomycota; class Dothideomycetes; family Zopfiaceae; genus Zopfia; species Zopfia rhizophila. Next base: position 427,842 of record ML994624.1, read on the forward strand.
ACGAGAGAAACATATGCTAGAAAAACCGTTTAGTAGGAAGAGTCTAGCATAAAGCGAGTGCTTGGAAAGCTGCCTAAGAGGCAAGCAGTTAGAATAGATTTGCTCTAAATGCGAGCAGTTGTGACTGCCGTCCTAGGAATATAGCCGTCCTAGGAATGTGGCCGTCCTAGGAATGTGGTTGTCCTAGGAATGTGGCCGTCCTAGGAATGTAGTCGTCCTAGGAATGTGGTCGTCCTAGGAATGTGGTCGTCCTAGGAATGTGGTCGTCCTAGAAATGTGGCCGTCCTAGGAGAACCAGGATCCTAGTCACGATCTCATCTTGGTATTACTCTCCTAGTCGCGCTGGGGTCCTAGGAGAATCAGGGTCCTAGTCACGATCTTATTTTGGTAATACCCTCCCAGTCGCGCCAGGTTCCTAGGAGAATTAGGGTCCTAAGAGAATCAGGGTCTTAGTCACGATCTCATTTTGGTAATACCCTCCTAGGATCCGTGGGGTCCCAGTAATGACCTCCCAGTCACGCCAGGTTCCTAGGAGAAACAGGGTTTTAGTTATGATCTCAACTTAGTAATTATCTCCTAGGACGCGAAGGGTCCCAGAAACAGCGTCCTAGGCACGTGAGCGTTGTTGTTGTAACCTTCTAGGTAGATAGGCCTCCCAAGGCGATCCTTCTAAGAACATGGGGGGTTCCAGAAATAGCCTGGGCTAGAGAATGTCCTGTAAGCCTCCTAGAAATAATCCTTCTAGGAGATCTCTTAGGCACGCAAGTACCCTATTTCTATCATTCTAGAAGCCTCTAGGCCTTAAGAAATCTACTATGAGTGATTCTCTCCTAGATCTGCGATCTCATGTCATAAGACTAGGTAGTAGAAATTCAGAGCGAATTATCTAAAGTACGAGATCCCTTTGAAGAAATGTAGACATATTTAACCTCTATAATTACTAGTGAAGTTTCTTAGCCTTTATATATAAGCAAGCTTATCTCATAAGATAATAAAAGAAATCTCCTAAGTGAAACTACCTACCGTAATTAATCCTTAATATTAAAACCATGTTCTAAATAGTTACAGAGTTTTATGAGACTATACTGTGGACATTATAATCATATTATTATTAATACATCTTATTATCTAGAGTAACTTTATAGAGATCGTATCCGAAACGATATCCTTCCTTAACTCTTACTAGGTATATTTTCTTAAAATGTTTACTAAGATCTTTTGGGATATAAAATAACTATATGCACTGTCTAATTAGTAGTCTCTTATTATCTAAATAAACCTAATATATAGTCGGCCTCTTCTTGCTATATACTAATATCTTAGCTATTTCTAAGGCTTTGTCTAGTAAGTTAGTAGCTTATTATAATTCTACTAATAGAATATAGCTAGTAGAGCTCTTTTTACGTTAGATATAAGAAGTTTCACCTTTTATAACATAATAGTAAGTAATAATAGCATTAATTGCAGTGCTCTATTAATAGACTTTTTCTTCTAAATATAATCTAAATAATAAAAGAATACTTTTAATTAATTAATTTTACTATAACGTTTTCTTAAGAGAGCGCTTAAGGGTTATCTTTATCTAATTACTAAATTTTATATCTAATAATTAGAATTAAATATTTCTTTCTGTTTGCTTTTAATTTTAGTTCTTTTTAATATAATCTTATAGCGCGTGTCTTAGATGCTATTTTATATTATAAATATTCTTTTTTAATTACTTATACTTATTTTATTATAATATTTTACCCTTTAGCTTAGCTTACTGTCAGAGTAATTTTTAGATTTAAGAATTTATATTAACTAATAAAGATTATTTTATTATAAGTTTTTATAGCTAGTCTAAATTAAGCTATTAACTTATTCTATAAGCTGTTTATATAATTTTATTTTAAGATACTATACTGCAAATAATAGCCTGTATATCTACTATTATATATTTTAAAAAATAATAGTTAAGAAAGATCCCTATATCAGCGTGTTTTATAATTATATTCTGTAAAATATTAATAATAATATCTATATCTATTAACTACATTAATACTTTTCTTTTAAAAGATAATAATTACTTAATATACTATTCTTATTAAATGCTGCTTCTAATCTGTATTAAGTATAGTATAGTATTATAATTTACTTAAAATTATTAATCTCTCCTACCTTCTTCAAATCAGACCTGATAGTATAGTCGGGTAATAAATTATTAGATACTATATAACCAGTTAAAGTTAAATCATATCAGTAAAAGACGTAATTATTAGTTTTTTATAGCTTTTATAATATCTAGAGTAAATTACATTTAGGCTGGATATCTAGATCATAGATATTTTCTAGAGTAAGCTTAAGTATTAAAAATATCTTATTAGTAAACATTAAGCTTAAGTAGAAGATATAAGAACTTAAGATAAATAAAGAATTATATAAAATCTCTAGAATAGAGAAAGTGTTTCTATTTTATTAGTAAAATTTATAGCTAAGACAGAGAAAATATATATAGAGTTTTAGAACTAAAAAAAGTCTTTATAAACTTATAGATTTACTTAAGTAAAACTTAGTAAGAGCCTTCCATTAAATTCTAAAAAAATATAACTATAATATATTTATATTAAAAATTAAGAAGTGTTTTTAGTCAATTTGCGGTAATAAAGCCCTCTTAAAAAAAAATACAATTATTTATATACAAGATCTTCTAATCTTAAATATTTTTTTAGTTATTATTAAGGTTATTTATAGAACTATTATTATATTATATATATTTATAAAGTATATATTTTATAGGCTATTACTTAACTTATATTCTCTTACTAGGTATTAGAATACCTAGCGGATAAGTTAACATCTAATCTCTTATAAATAATTAACTAAGAATAAGTAAAAAAAACATATATATCTTATATATTTAATAGGTTATTTTACTATCTATATTCCTTTTTATCTTTTTATTATATACTTGTAGAAAGTGTTTCTAGTAGGTATTAAGTAATAACTCTTTTTTTATTTTATAAAGTCTCCTTCTATTCTTACCTTATGTTTAATCTAATTTCTATCTAAAAAGACTAAACAGATTACTAATAGTAATAGACTTAAATATTTGTATTAAATTTCTATTTAGAAATGTATAGTGTTTATATAATATTAGCTCTTCTATCTCTAGTATTGTTTTTAGAGAGAGAGGAATTAATTTTATTATTATTACTACTCCTTAAGCCTATTTATATACTTCCTAGTTTTAGGTGTATAATTAATTTATATAATTTCTAACTTATTAACCTCTTTTACGTGTGTACGGTAGTATTCTAGAGGATAAATATACTACTCTATAAAATATTCTTTATTTATTATCTTTATATTAGATATATTATTATTTTTATTAGTATTATTATCCACGCTTATTAGGTCTATCTCATATTAAAAATTATTATCTAATACTATTAAAAATAATAAGCTTTAATTATAATAAGATATAGTAAAACAGATCTCCGTAAGTTAAAAATAAAAATAAGAGTAATAAAAATAATTTAAAGAAATAAATATAGATCTAAGCATAAGTAACAGATAAATTATTTAAAAAATAATAAAAAGATTTATAAGAAGATAGTTAAGATAGAAGTAGATACTACTTAGTATTAATTCCTAAGCTTATAATAAAAGAAAGAAGAAGATTACTATTAGTAGATATAGAATAAAAAAAGCTATCTTTAAATACTATAGTATATAGTAACTAAAGTAGCCTATTTTAAGGCCTATATGTAAGTAGAAGGATAAAAGGTAATAATAAGCTAAAATATAGTCCCTAAACCTAGAGCATATAGAAGTGAGGAGTGTTTCTAGTCTAAAAGCTAAATAATTTATTCTAATTATATTATTAGTGTTTATATTATACTAAAGTAGGTAATTTAAACTAACTTTCACACAAGCTACCTACTATAGGTTTTAGGGAGTTTTTAAATAAGTTAGTTTTAGAAAATAGTATTATAAATCTCTAAAAATAGCAGCCAAATTACCGTTACATTATTTAAAGTAGTATATATTACTAGAAAAATTTTAATATATATAAATTAGTATATATAACTTTTTTAAAATATTTAAATTTTAAAAACTTAGTTAACTACTATTTAGCTTTTGTTACTAAATTAATAAAAAACTTAAAACTATTTTACTAAAAAACTTTATTATAACTAGCTATTACTACTATTAAAAACCTATAAAAAAATTCTAATATATTCTATAAATAAGTACTTTATATAAGTAAGTATTCTGCTTTAAAACTTACTAAAAAATTAAGAATTTACATTTAAATATCTTAACAACTACTTAATAATAAATTCTAAAAATTTAATAAATAAATAATAGTACTTTAAAATAGAGCCTATTAAATTTTTAAGAGCTAGTAATTTATAGCTATTAAAATAATAATATTTTAGCTCCTAAATTTATTCTTATTTAAATATCTTAATAATAACAAATTGCTAGCTCTTAAAAATTTAATAGGCTTTATTTTAAAGTACTATTATTTATTCATTAAATTTTTAGAATTTATTATCAAGTAGTTATTAAGATATTTAAATGTAAATTCTTGATTTTTTAGTAAGTTTTAAAGTAGAGTACTTACTTATATAGAGTGCTTACTTATAGAATATATTATAATATTTTTATTTTATTAACTTTAAAATTACTACTAAAAATAAAGTAAAAAATATAGTAATTATTTTTATTATTTAAATTTTTAAATATGAACTTAACGTATTTTATAATTGAGCTAGATAAATAATTAAGCTGGACACTTTACTAAGATCCTAATAGTACTATTATTCATAGTACTATTATACTACTTATTAACCTAGAATTGATTTCTTAAGAAGCTAGAATATAGCTTGCTATCTAGGCTCTTAATTTAGACCAAATTTATAGTCTTTAAAACGCTGTATATATTTATAACGTATCTAAATTAAGCTTAAAAACATAACATAACGGAACTACCTTATAATATAATATCTTACTAAATAGAATAAAACTTATAGTCTCTGAAAAGAAGATAATAAAGGAGTATATTTTTAAGTTAAATTTAAGAGAATTTACCTCTCCGCTTAATGCTATTTAAGAGATAGCTAATAAACTACTAGCTAAGTAAAAAAGAGACTTAGTTAGTAAATTTTAGTTACACAACTTTATTAAGCGTATGCTAGGGATTTAAATGAAGTATAATTAAAAACTAAACTATTAGCATTATAAACAGAAAGAACTAGCTATTATATAAGACTAATTTAACCTTATACATAATATAAAGGCTAAGTATAGTATATAGAATAAAAATATATATAACTTTAATAAATCTAGCTTCCAGATAGGCATAATAATAATTTAAAAAATTATTATAGGCTCTAAAAGATAGTATTAACTAAAAACTCTTTAGCTAGATATTTATAAGTAGGTTATAATAATCCTAGCTATTAATATATTAGAATACATAATTCTACTTTTTATTATCTATAAAGATAAGAATTATTTTTTTGTTTGATACCAGGAACTTAGTATACCGCATTAATAATAATTTAGTATTTCTAATAATAGCTAGATAACTAATAAGCTTAGTCTTATATAGTTAAAGCACTTTAATATGTGTATAAAGGAGTATAGTGTTAGTATACACTAATTATTAATTATTAACAGCCATAAGAGCTACAACTCTCTTAAATTCACGGAATACTATAAGGAGAATAAGATTATTACTTTATATATACTAGTACACTTATCACATATCCTGTAGCTACTAGATATGGGTTGTTTTTTACTTTTAAAAATAGCCTATAGGCGCTAAGTTAAGAAGCTAATACATAACTAGTTTAACTATATTACTAAACTAGAGTTCTTATCAGCTTTCTGTAATATATTTAATACGTTAATTACTAAAAATAATATTTAAAAAAGCTTTTAAGATACTAGTCTAGTTCTATTTAACTTAGATAAGGTAATATTAAAACTTAATATTTAATTATACACGCTTATACCACCTACTAATTAAGAGATTATCTAGTAGTTAAAAACCCTTAAGAACTGTTATAAATTTAGGTCGTAAATAAAGCTAATTATTAATAAGTTAGGTAGCTTACTTTTTTCTTTAAAGAATAAGTACTAGCAGCTTATTAAAGGTACTCTTATAATAGCTTAAAAAATAGTACTTATATGTAATTATATTATTAAGCTTAAAGTAGCTAATAAAACTATATTTTAATAAAAACAGTATAAAAGAAAGTATATCTAGAAAGAAGAAGTACTTAGCTTTAGTACTAGCTAAAATAAATCCACTAAAAACCCTACTACTACAAGTTCTAGTAGTAAGAAGGGTTATGAGAAGGTAAAAATAGATAAAACTAAACTAACTTAAAGGTACTATAGTAACTATAGTAAAACTAGACATAACACTTAAATATACAAAATTAATAAAGATAATACTATAGAATCTAGTAGTAATAAGAACAATACTATAATTAACAGTACTATTAAGTAATAGTACTATAAATAATAGTACTTTAATAAAGTCTTAGTAAAGTATCCAGCTTAATTGTTTATCTAGCTCAATTATAAAATACGTTAATACTAATAAATTCTTAATTATAATAATATAAAATATCTAAATAAATATTATAACATGCTAAAATAAATATTATAGACTATAATAATAAAACCTTTTTTCTTTTATAATTTAGCTGTGTTTAGTAACTAATAATTAATAAATAAATATACTTAATATTAATATATATTACTAAATAATACTAAATAATACTATAGCTTATATAAGTTTATTATTATTTATACTAATTTTTTATTATCTATACTAGCTGTTTGTAGTTTACTTAGCTTTTTTTTATTTAATTACTTTTTTATATATTTAAATTACTAGGTAAATAGTTAATTTATTATAAAATTACTACTATATTATTTTTTTTACTTAGTAACAAAATTTATTAGACTAGTATAGTAAATACTTTATAAGTATAATAAAATATATTATATACTACTATAGTATTTATAAACTTAATTACTATACTACTTATTTTATTACCATATTTTCTAGACTTGAATGTAAAGTTTAATAGGCTTTTAGTAATACCTATTATTTTAGCTACTTTTACTCTTTTAGCTACAATAAAGATTCTAACTTTAAAACTAACAAGAATTTTTAATAAAGTTTCTAAGAATATTTCTTCTAATTTCTAGTTGTTATAGTATTTAATTATTTAGGAGAATATTTTTTCTAAGTCCTTAGCAACAGTAGCTAAAAAGGTAGAAATAATAACTTCTATAATATTAATAAGTTCTATAACTATTATTATTACTTTTTTAATTCAACTAAGAAGGGCTACATTTACATAAAATAGAACTTATTAAAAGAGTATTCTTAGTTTAAGGAGAATACTAGGGCAACAGAAACTACGGTTATTACATTATTAGAACTTACGGTGAACATTTACTTGCATTCTTAATTGTTATTGGAGTTTTGATATTTACTTTGCTTCACTACTTTGCTACCAAAGAGGGCTTGGAATGTGACTATAACTTGAAGTTTAACGTAGTGTGTACATCTTAGGATGAAGGCAAAAGAGTGTTGAACTACTTTTCCAATTTTCTTACCTAAGCAAATGTTTAAGAAATTGCGACTAAATCTTAGAAAATAGCTTAAAAAGTTGTTATTCTAAGTTTAAATCTCTACCTAAGTTTTTTTTGTGGCTGGTACATTCCATATTAGTTGTATTATGAACTTGCTCCCGGTGCTCTTATGGCCCCCGAGTAGGAGTTGCACTATGGATTTGAAGTTAATGTTAAATAATGATGTTATAGGTAGTCAGAATAAAGGCCTCAAGGCGAATTTAAGGGTGTTTAGAGTGTGGATTTCTAGCTTTTAGGAGGCAAAAAATCAGACTGCAAAGACAATTAAGGACCTCCTAGTATTTCTTACTGCTTCTAATTGGATTATAGCCTACAAGTTTATTATACTGGCCTGTCTCTACTATTACAAGCTTGATACCAGGATTTAATAGTAGCTTCTTGACTTTGTATACTTCTTCCTCTCTAAGTTAAACCTTCTTGAAAAGCACCTACTACATTAAATAACCTCTATAAACTTCTTAGCGTACAGACTAAATTTCTTAAACTAGACATTACCTGTACCTACAGCAAAACATTCCAAAAATTTCCACTCTAGTAGAAACCCCGGAAATTAGAAGAGTTGTAATAAATTCACCCTATGCGACATTGCAAATAATACTCTACTTAACCCGAAACTAAAGGCTGAATATGACAAGATTAAACAAAGGAGGATGCTGGATGGTCTCAGCGCGATGAAGAAGCTAAAGTGGAATATTTAGCAGCTTTAGGAACTTTGGAAAGACCTGGTACCCCAAAGTCTTGTGTAGCTATTGTTTACTGTGGTTCTCGCAGTTATTTTCGGCATCATTCTTTAAGCGCGGCTCCCCCATATTTACATCACGTAGCGCTAGCCACACTTCTCTTGACGCCCTTTCTTAGTCGCATTATCCCCGTTATCGTCTTTGCTGCAGGGATTCTCTATTTCACACTGACACCCAGCAAATGAAGCACTACGCGAATATTTCCTGGCGAGTTTGAAGGGAAATTATATTCACGGTTATGGGACTGGACGCCTGCTGGCGATTATTGGACATGCACTTATTCTAGCGATTACGCGGGTCTGGGTTTTCCGGCAGCGTATTCCCTGGTCGATTGTGGCCTGGCCATGGCATTTGTTTGCTGGGTAAGCACCGTTACATTGGGCCCCAGGACCCAATATACGCAAGACGTGATTCTTGTCCTGGCTACCGTCGTCGTTGTGTATCTAGTCGATATCCTGACGCTCATTGGCGGCTTTGAAAGGCTTCATTAGAAAGTCTCCCTAATCGCCACCAAAATTCTAATCGTCAACCCTATTGCTCAATCTATCATGAAGTTATATAAAGGTGTAATAACAAGGTTGGAGGGTTTTATATTGGGGGCTCTGGCCGTTGCTGTTTACAATCGTGGGATTGATAGCGCCGGGTTATCAAAGTGAGGCTGATGGGGCGATATCCCAGTCGGGAGTGGTGATGGGGTTAGGTGGGCTTTTCAGTGTGTTGATGGTAGGGCTAAGAAGTGAGATGTTAGGGACAACCCCAGTAAGGATGCCGATCCGCGGAATTGATTTTAGTGCTAACGTGGCGCTTTCATATAACTGTATGTATTTGTATTGTAAAATTACACACCGACCACCAAAAATGCGTCACATGGGCTTGCAAGTAGCAAGAACGGGCTTATATTAGGATGTGGAACTGCAGTGTATTCTGTGCTTTGGAATAAATCCATTTATCAATTTGTGCAATTGCTGATTCTGGCAATGGTGGTCAGCATACCTTTCTTTTATTTTCGAGTACCTGACTCAACATCATTTCACTATCAGTAAATTGAGATAAGAACCCACCTTATACAAACTAAAACACTTGAGGCACTGGCGGGCCCCAAACAGCTAGAGCTTGACGTCCTGCTGGCATATATGCCACAGGAGTTTCACGGTTGACGATGTCTCCATCAGCATAATGCTCCTAATCACACATTTAGATACTGTGAAGTGGATACATGACGGCCTTGACTCACCACGACAAACTTGCTTGAATCGAACCAATAATCAAACACTTGACTCCCAAGGACATGCTATTGACAATTAGGTCCTGTCATGCAGTATGTGTAAGAGAGCAACAGACCCGTCCAATTCCCCAGCACAGCTCGTATCCCTTCGATGTCAAGAAGTCGTGGCCTAGTTGCTGCTCATCATAGTCATGGACCTCAAATGCCGCGTGTGCAACACCGACAGCCTGCCCTGGCTTCGCGGGTTTAAAGAAAAAGGCATGGTGGTCCGTAAATTCCAAACCTCGGTCAATATGGAAGAAACAAATGATAGGCTCATCATCGCGATGCACGACATCTGAAGGGGCAAGCGCGAGATGCTTCGTATACCAATCGTACATGATCTGGTATTCTCCTGGCCTGTACGTGACGCCGTAGTGTCCCCAGCGGTGCACTCGTGCTGGCCCAGTTTCAAAGCGCTGGAACTCTCCCTTCCGAGGCTTCTCATCCTCATAGTTCACCACTAGTTTCGGGAGGTTTGGTGAATCGGCTTCTTTCTCGACTTGTCCATACACGAGATGCACTAGATGCCCTGCCGGATCCTTCAATGTCACGGACTCGCCGCCGCCTGGCGCATCAAGAGGGGTGATTTTGCTGGCTCCCGGAATGGCGGCTGCGCGGTCGAGCTCTGAGCGACTCTCAACAACATATGCCGCCCCCCAAAATGGCTAGCACCGTCAGCCTTGCGTGCAATATAGACATAAGGCTCGGTGCCGTAGCCCTGAAAGAAGATCTCCGTGCCCGGATGCTCGAATGCAATGGAGAGGCCGAAATCGAGATAGAATTTGCGTGCAGCAGAGAGGTCGGCGTGATAGTAAATCACAAACCCAGTTTTGAGAATTCGCACACGTGGGTCCTCTGGCGGTAAAGGCATCTTGTTTGGAATGATGGTGCTTGTAAATCGCAAATCTGAATAACTGTCAACTCTGGATGCCAGTTTGACGCACTTATAATCCAGCAAATACGCGACTTCCCGGGTGGAGCCAGAAAGAAGAAATAACCTTCGAGAATTCTTGATTACCCCGCAGCAGGAAGCCAACAAGGCTGTTTTCTCACAGTATACGCCTCTCAATAACCGATGAACATGATCATTACGTTACGTGGCTGTTTAGGATCGGTAGAAGACCGTTTCCCGGATAATGTGGTGCACCATTTGCCGTCGTCGCTGGCTCGTCATTCGGGATGAGAACTGCCTTGATACCCGCCACTATTTCCTCACTAATTGCAAGTAAGGCGAAAAGTGGCGTTTGAAACCGAAAGAATGCCGACATATGTGAATTTGTATCTAATCCCAAAATTGAGATATAGTCTTTGGCTCATCATTTGTTACATTAAGATATTTTCAGTCTTGAGATATCGAACTCTCCTTTTCACAATTCACATCGCCATCGCCAAAAGTCGCCAACCATGACATCCAAACTGGTCTCTTGGACCCGCCTCGTGCGATATGTGGCCCTGGAAGCAGAGGGAACAGTTCGATATGGCGAGCCCATACTTTCAGATGAGACCAACGATATTTCCAAACTTGTCAGCAGTGGCCAGCTGAAAGTTAAAGTCTGCGAGGGCAACGACCCGCTGGCAGCAAATCCAACCGAACAGATTCAGACCGTGAAGACATTGCTTGGACCATTGGAAGCCAAGGATGTACCAATCATCCGTTGCATTGGGCTCAACTACAAGACTCACAGTAAGTTTCCAAGAAATCTACTCACAGAATGTGATACACTTTAAACAATTTAGGACGGCAATGCTAATTCACTGCACTAGTTCTCGAGACTGGGCGCCCGTTGCCTACCTGCCCGACAGTCTTCACCAAACCTGCCCCAACGGTTGCCGACTATGGTGAAGATATCCCCATTCCAAAGATTGCGCAAAGCCAATGCGATTATGAGGGCGAGTTAACCATAGTCATCGGAAGGGATGCCAAAGACGTCAATGAAGCTGACGCTCTGGATTATATTGCTGCATACACGGTTGGTAACGATGTGTCTGCGCGAGACTGGCAACGCGAGGCTGGGAAGGCTGGCCCTGTCCCGCAGTGGTCCTTTAGTAAATCATTCGATAAATACGCGCCACTGGGACCTGCTTTGGTTGCTGCGCATGTTCTCGGGGAGGCAAATGACCTATCCTTGAAAACGCTGGTGAACGGCGAGGTACGCCAGGAGAGCAACACGTCGGATTTGTGCTTCGATGTACGGAAGCTGGTGGCATTCTGTAGTCAAGGTCAGACTCTTCAAAAGGGCTCCTTAATAGTGACAGGAACTCCTGGAGGTGTAGGACTGTTCATGAAGCCGCCAGGGTTTCTGAAGCATGGCGACGAGGTCGTGGTAGAGATTGAGAAGATTGGAAGTCTTCGAAATAGGATGGTTTTCGCGTAAAGCACACAACTTTCGTAGCTTGAGAATTCACAAAGCATACTGTCGTGGTTTGAGGATGTGAGTATTTTAGAATATGTATGTGTGTAAATGCGATGTAGTCGTAATAATTTTGTAGGTTGCGGGGTTCTGTAGTCTGACCTCATGACACAGTTAACATCCAGAGTCGTGATCCGATCTCCCCACAGCTAACTAACGCATGTGCTAGCTTGAGCTTCGATTTCCTATATCCCTTCGCTCTCTCTCCCTATCCGTGCCAGAACAACCACAGACTCGGTTTCTTACGTTTAACAACGTTTAAAGTTCCTAATTTCCCGTTCGTCTGTATTCCGTTCTGCTTTGGCTTCCCCTCCCTGCTAGCTGTCTCCGCACGACGCTCTGATCCTCGAAAGTTATCTATCGTCAAGCTCTGTCCAACACGTCCATCGCCCATGTATTCTTGTCAGGAATGTGGTAAAAAATACTCAAAGCAGAATTCGCTCAATCGGCACATGCAGAACCACAAGAAGACTAAGCATTACGTTTGCCACTCATGTAATATCGCCTTCTACCGCCGCGATCTCCTGGCTCGGCACAGCAAAATGCACCAGGCTGGCCAGCAGCAGAAGGCTGTTTCATCGTCCAGAGCTGCTGATGGAGGGCAAATCAGCAATGGCCGGCGCCGTTGTCACACAGCATGTGTTCGATGTCGAGAATTACGGACCAAGTGCGATGGCCGGCATCCATGTCAAAGATGTATCGATAGTCGACAGGATTGTGAGTTCAGCCGCTGTGCCAGTCGCATTAGCCAAGGACTCCTGAACAGCAACGTAGTCACTCGTAATGCCTTCTCCTCACAGGATGCCTCACGGGATGGAGATGAAGAAACGAGCGACGTTCAAACAGGCCCTGATGTGAGCCATGAGTGGAGCATCGATTCAGCTCAACCTGGGCAGGCGAATAATCCTAACAATGGCGACTTACCCCCTGATATCGCCTTTCCAAGTCCAACATCGTTGTCAGAGCCTACATTTAGGAATGGACAAATATATCAGCCTGAGCCTTGCGATTCGACGTTTCAGTCCGATGCGTCGCTACCCTCTGATCTACAATCGTCAATCAATGTGGCCGACAATATGTATATGGACTGTGCTTCTGATACAACAGCTTGGCCATGGATCCACGAAAATATATTCCTTCACGCTAATTGGTCCGCGGGGTGGCCAGATGGGGATACGGTTGGCCTAGAATATCCTATCCAACAAGATACGGACGAAGCCATCAGCGATGAGAGCGCAGGAGCATTATTACAGATGCGAAATGGCGAATCAGGCATTGGAGATCTGATTCTTTCAGCTGTGTCTGACTTTCCGACTTCTTTTACAGCGGAACAGCCACAAATGCATGAGCAGGACCATGCAGCGATTCAACAGCACGAAAGTATTGACCGTCATGGTGAGTACTGTTCAAACGGTGCTTAAGCTTGCACTGACATGTCTCAAAGGAAGAGCTCAACCTAGACAAATCGAGGAAACAGTCGCGAGTACACCCACACGTCAGAGTAGACTCATCGAGATATTGGTCACCGATGCTGCACAACAAACCTCTGCTTCATCAAAGCCTGACTGTGTTGAGTACTGGTTATCCATGTCAGGGAAAGCTCAGGACGTATTTTCACTCTCAAATCAACATTTCGAATCCTCTCACATTCTTCAGAATTTTGTGGATCTATATCTACAAAATTTTGGTCCTCTCTGGCCACTACTGAGCAATCAAGGGCTAGATTGCGACCTGATTCATCCTCTTCTGTATCTCACTCTGACTTCGATTGGTGCAATGTACGGAGGTGCACAGGCAGCACACTTTGGCACTATGCTCCATAATCGACTCCGTCAAACACTCACCATGGCATTGGAGCTGGGAGATGTTGAAGATGACCTAATTTGGCTTGGGCAAGCACGACTCCTCACTCAGGTAGCTGCGTTATACTTTGGCCAGTCAAAAGCTTTCTCGTATGCACAACACCTCGGTGGAGTTCTTGTTGCTCAGGCCTGTCGTATGAACTTATTTTCCGCGCCAAGAACCCGACATGACGAAAAGAAGGCGGCGCTTTCAAGACAACCAGAAGAGCGACTTTCTCGATGGCTCCATTCTGAGGGACGTCGAAGGCTCGCCTTTGGAATACTGCGTGCGGAAACGTATACCAGTGTGCTACTCAATACTCAGCCCCTCATTTCCCCAGAAGAGATTGATTTGGAGCTACCGTGTTCTGATCAAACCTGGAGGGGTCCGGTATTGCCTCTTGACATTTATCTGGCTCTCGTCGAACGGGATCAAACGGCAACCAAAGTTCAGAGCTTCTCGGACACCATACGGATAGCCTTGGAGAGAGATGAACGATTTTCTGTCCTCGATCCAATTGGGCATGAACTGCTACTTTTCGGACTTCAGCAGGCGGTGTGGCGCTTCTCTCATGACTACTACCTGTTCGAAAGGCTTACCGGAAGTGATGAGACGCTGTCAAGTTTGTGTGATAACGGACTGGATGGCGATTCAAATGTACCGGGGCTTTTTGGGGTAACTCAAACTACACCGCAGCGGAAAGAATCGACCGCCAATCTGTCGTTTGGGATTATGGACGATCATCTCATCTCCCGGCCACAAGGCATGCATGATCTCAAAAGTGACCTGGACCGCCTGACGAATGCACTACGGAAATGGAAGCAATCATTCGGGTCCATTTCGAATGTGCTCAATTTGGAGCGAGACCGAAACAGCTTTCTAAGCAGCCTCTTACTTTATCATCTCAGTTACATACGTCTGCAGGCTCCTATCGAAGACTTGCATCACATCTCATACCGGATAGTAGACAAACGATCAGTCGAGAGGAACATTATCGACGATGTATCCAACTGGGCAAACGGCAGACGTAGTGATATAGCTGTTCGGCATGCAGTTACCATCTGGTCACTTATCAGCCGCGAAGTTCAACGACCTGAAGAAACTCGAGCAAAATTTAATTTTCTTGCTTTTTTGGGATTGCATCATGCTGCAGTGGTATTATGGACCTATGCCGGAGCCCATGATCCGCAAAACGACAATATCGGGAGCGTTGTGCTCACAATCCCGCCCTTGAGTACTTCCGAGTCACCAATTCCTGTCCGCAGCTCTACCGCACCATCAATTCTCCGCCTGTTTTCTCGTGTATTCAGTATGATTAGTCCTGGCCGCTGGTCATCCTTTGGTGCCGCAGCGTCGAAGTTATCTGAGTGTAATTTCCCACTGCTTCAAACCTGATACTGAATTTTGCATATGCCTTTGAATTTTTTTTCACATGGGGAAACCCAGTTATCATGAAAAGCGGGGTAACGTGTCTGTGAGAAACGGGACTGTTTGTGGGATATCATATATTATCACGACCATTGCACAATTGTTGGAGCTAAAAATCACCAAACCTTGTATCAAATTGAGTACTCCTTCGCCGTCCAAAAAGATGCAATAAAGTTGCTAAAAATCATGTCGCGTGACAAGATGCTCCTCAACTCCGGTCAATACATTTCTTGATTCCTCAAATTCCAACCAAACGTGGCCAGATTTTGTGCCAGCAGCAAAGACATCCGAGAGCTCAAGTGTATCCGACTCATGACCCTTTAGAACCCTGACGCAAAATCGGCGGAAAATGGCACCGATCATATACTTCAGCTCTGTCATTGCTAAATTTGAACCTGGGCATGCCCTGCTCCCATATCCGAAAGGTGTCCAGTTCAGTTTCATTCTGTCATTGGCATTCAGCCAACGTGCTGGATCCCATGCTTCAGAGTCGGGGTACACTTCCTCTAGCCGGCCTTGATTATAGGCGGCAGTGGAGGCAACCACACCTCGTGGAACAACCTTCCCATCCACCTTCACCTCTTTCCCGAGGAAGCGCTCCAGTGGCCCCGGAATCATGGGGTACAAGCGCATGGTTTCCTTGATAACTGCATCGAGGAATGGGAGATCCATGGTCTTCTTGAAATCCATGCCGTCAGCATCCGGAAACGCTTCAAAAAGTTCCTCTTGTAGGCGTTCTTGGACACTTTCGTTGCGGCTGAGTAACCAACATGCAAATGCGGCCGTGTGAGAAGTTGTTGATGACCCGGCAGCCAGCATCTCTACGATGTAAGCCGGAATATGGTCATTGGGAACACGTTTTGCTGGGTCTTCGGCATCATTCATGGCTTGGAGCATGGAGAGCACATCCATTTCGCGGTGAGTATCCTTATTATTCTCCCATCGATTCAGAGCCTCGCGAGCAGTGACATCCATGTCGTTGCAGTCGTTGCGAAGCTGGCGCCATTTGGACGTCCCAAAGAGACGGACCATCAGGTCTGCTCCTGGGATGAAGCTCTTCAATGCATTCCAGGTACTGAAAGCATGGAAGCGACGTAGCAAATCTGGAGTTTCGTCGCTAACGTTCTTAAGGAGTCTTGTTTCTTCGCCCCAAAGAATGTCTGTGACGATATCCAACGCTAGGAGGCGAAATATAACGACTCCGTCGACGGGCTCATTGATCTTTGCTTTCGACTCAATCAATCTGATGAAATCCATGACGTGCGAATCGATATTCTCCACCAGGGTTGCGAGATTTTTGTTCTGGAAGCACAGGATCAAGTTGTTTCGAGTGGGAGCAGCACCGTGATAATCGATGAAGCCCAGTGTTGATGTTACTCCTTTCCAAGAACCCATGCTGGAGTAGAAACTGGTCTTCAAGGATGTCTGGTCGTATATAATCTTCATGGCAGCGTCATCGGTAGTATGGACTTGATCAGGCGCGATAACGACTATAGGACCATACTTCTTGATGAGTCTTGTAGCATACTGCGATCTTCGGCGCATGTAGGTCTCGTATTGTAGAGGAAGCTTGGATATGCGAGCATACCAAGGGCCGGGAATATGGCGGACTGGCGAGAGTACAAATGGATAAAGGAGCTGCATTTTGTTGTTAACGACACATTCCCACAGAAATACTTCTTTCTGGCATATAAAACTGTTGGCTATCAGATGGGAGACACACCATATTGGCCATATAAAGCCCAGCAATGATGGACGCCCATTGCAAAAGAGTTACTCTCTGCAAGAAAGATGACTCTACAATCTCGGAAACAAGGGCCATTGTTGAAGAAAGCAGCTTTATGAGGTTGGTTGAGTTTGAAGCAGAGAAGCAGTTGGCTGCAGTTGAAAGAAGAGGATGAGAATAAAACGACATTCACAAGGCCAAACCCCGCGGTTTATGCGTTTCGCTTATTGCTCTGTCATGATGTACCTCTTCTGCCTCATGTCCGATCACCAGTCTATCCTAACGCAAGCTAATCAGCTTAGTACCTCTCTCCAGAAGCTTCTTGTGGCATATCCGGGGAGGATGCTGGGGAACCATGGGTGGAGTTGGATAAGGTGGCACTGGAGTGGTGGACCTGGTGAAATCATTCACCACCACACCCACAAACCATGGATGACCAGGACTTGCGAATCGGAAATCTGAAATCCTTTTCGCTCTCATACTAGAAAGGGTTCCGTAATTACCTCTCGCCGAAATTTATGGGCAGGTTCCGAGGCGTCATGATCGTTGCAATGCTGAGCAGTTGAAATTCAATCCCTTATAGATATTGCCCACTCCACACTGCTAAAGCTTTCATCCACCATAATGGATTTCCCTGTCCTAATCATTGGCGCGGGCCCTTCTGGGGCCACTACAGCTCTTCACTTGGCTCGCATGGGCGTTAAATCCCTCGTTATCTCGAGACATCATGGAAGCGCAAATACACCACGCGCTCATATTTTCAACCAAAGGGCGATGGAAGTGCTACGAGATGCTGATATTGAGGGCTCACTGAATTCCGTGGCCAGTCCTGCTTGTGGTAAGCCCCCTACAGGGACGAATTAGCGAACTCGAAGCTAATCAGCCAGATATGCAACACACCTCCTGGTTACACAGCCTAGCTAGCGAAGAATACGGGCGGCTTTGGGCGTGGGGAAACAAACCGAGCCAAAAAGGAGACTATGAATCATCGAGTCCATGCGTCATGTCTGATCTTCCACAAAGCATCCTTGAGCCGATACTCGTAGAGGAGGTTCGAAGACTGGGATCTGAGGTTCGCTTCTCGACTGAGTTCGTCGAGTTTGAGGAGGCTGAAGAAGGATTGAGGACCACATTAAGGGATCGTGCAACCAAAAAACATTCACCATCACCTCTCAATATCTTATTGGGGCAGACGGTGCAAGAAGTGCTGTGCTCGATGCACTGAAAATTCCAATCATTGGAAAGCAATTGAACACAGCCTTTAACGTGCACATCAAGGCGGATCTCACAAAATACATAGCACATCGACCTGGGAGCCTCAACTGGATCTTGAATCCCGACGCACCAGATTGGTCTGCCGTGGGAAATTTCCGAATGGTTCGACCCTGGAACGAGTTTGTGGTATCTCTACACCCCGCAACAAAAGATGGGAAAGCTTTTGCACCCACTGAAGATCAGATTTTAGAGCGGCTATACCAGATGATTGGTGATAAGTCAATCAAGATAGAGATCTTGTCTTCTTTTCAGTGGACAATCAATGATCAAGTTGCGGAACGTTGGCAACAAGGCCGCGTTCTCTGCATAGGTGATGCGACTCATCGCCATCCTCCCATCAACGGCCTGGGAAGCAACACATGCTTGTCCGATGCTTTCAACCTAGCATGGAAACTGGCATACGTTATCAGAGGATATGCTGCACCTTCTCTTCTGGAAACACTCACTTCGGAACGCAAACCGGTGGGAGACGCAATTGTGAAGCGTGCAAATGCTGGCATGGAAGCGCATCGACGGCTGTGGGACCTCATGGGACTCACACCTCAAGCTCGCCAGGATGTGGTACAGAAGTTGCAAGAAGCTACAAGCGAGGGAGCTGAGATGCGTGAGAAATTGAGGCTTGCATTGGAGGCTACCGAGGATGAAGTGCAAGCACTGGGTATTCAGATGAACCAAACATACCTCAATTCTTCTGCGGTTGTCGTGGAAGATGGTGATTTTCCGCGAGATTTTTCTGCCCTCAATTTCCTCAAGGATGTCATGGTGAGCACATTCCCAGGATACCATTTACCTCACGTTTGGCTGGCCGCGAATGGTCAATCAGAACGGATTTCGAGTCTTGACTTGGCTGGCCACGGCCGATTCACTTTGTTCACTGGGATCGGTGGAGGGGCCTGGCTCAAAGCTGCAGAGATGATCTCAAGTAGATCTGGTGTACAAGTCAAGGGATGCTCGATTGGATTTCGTTGTGAGTACATGGATTGTTATCGGGAGTGGGTACATGTAAGGGGTGTCGGAGAGACTGGAGTTGTGCTAGTGCGTCCGGATCATTTTGTCGCATGGCGGTGCAAAGAGTTGCCTGGAAACTGTCTAGAAAAGCTGTCTTCTGTGCTCTCGAAGGTGCTTGGAAAGAATGTCTAGCTTATTGTAGTGAATTCTGTTCGGAATTTTGGAAAGTACTCTGCCAAGAGTGATGGTCGTATTGTGTACTGCACTGTCCTGTGCTGTAAGCGAACCTGTCAATTGCCTCAATCACCTACAGTAGGAATCTGTTTATCGATTGGTCCTTTTCGGCTCCCCATTTTCCCTTTTCACATTTCAGCTTTCCCCCGCAAACCCGGTTGCCACTTTCTCCACACATCTCTCTCCGGGCCCATGATTGATAGAACTCTTCTGGTTAGCGTGCACGGCCGGTCAGCTTGCACACTTCAACTACCCCTCTCCACTCCATCTATTTCAGCAACAAAAGTAGTTATTATAATAAAATTTTACCTCTAAACATTTAGTATAAAATTAAATTATCTATATTAACAATTTTTATAAATTTTTATAAGTTACTTAAAAAAATGTAGTTTAAATTTTTTTTAAAAATTTTAAACATTTTAATATAATTTTTTAATTGTCTAATATATTATATTTATTTATATTTATTAAAAAAATTAAACATATTATGTTTAGAATTTATAATAAAATATAAATTTAAAACTTATTTATTTATTTAGTATAATATTAAATTTTATACTAATAAATATTTAATAAAAATACTTTATAGTTATTAATTAAATTAAAAATTTCTGTACTATATTATAAAAATATATAATAAATATATAATAAATATATAATAAATATATAATATTTTTAATTAAATATAATTAATATTACATAAAAATATTATGAAAATATTAAACTTAAAAATTAAAATAATACTTAATTTAATTTAAAAAAATTTTAAATTTTGTTTATATAAAAATTAAAATAGTAACTAGTTTTTATTATATAGTTAATTAAATTTAAAATTTAAAATATAAAAATTTTAAACTATATAAATATTTATTTATAATAATTATTTTTTTTAAAAATTAATAAAATTTAAAGTTAAATATATTAATAAAGTATTAGTATATATATAATTATATTAATAAGTTTAAAAATATATTTATTAAAATTTAATTATATATAGTTTTTATAATAAAATATATATAATATAATTTATTATATTAAAATTTTAAATTTTATTAATAATTTTTCAACTCTAAATTTTATATTAAATAATGTAAATTTTATAAATCTAAAGGTAAAAAATAGATTTTTAAAATATAAAATATACTATATTAAAATTTGAAAATAAAAGAAGAAGATTATAGCTAGTTAGAACGCGTTAGAATTGTGAGATTTCTGTGCACGCTAACCAGAAGAGTTCTAGCTTGAACCACATTTTCCGCAAGGCGCTACTATTTCCCAACAGATCTCCAAATATCCCCACGCCAGAATCCCCGGATCTAGTGACGCACTGTAGTTCACTCAGTGACATAAATCTTAATTTGCTGCACTTGACACAGCGCCAGAGCATTTAAAGGGTGCTTTGGTCCACGGAATGTTCAACCCAACTGCTTCCCTAAATCCGTTCATCAGTCTTACTGGCATTTCCACGGCAGCTCCTACTCAGTTCATTCTTGTCTTTATCCTTGGTATCACTTGAACTTCGCGATGGGGGGAAGGGTCGCCCTCGTCACGGGAGGAAACGGGATCACGGGCTCGGCAATCATTGAGCATTTGGCCCGTAATACCACCTTTGAGCAATGGAGCGAAATCATCGTCACCTCACGGTCACCCTTCGAAGTGATAGTCCAGGATTCCCGCATCAAATTCGTTGCCTTGGATTTTTCAAAAGGCTCTGAAACTCTCGCCGACCGGATGCGCGAGCTCTGCGCTTCAGTCACTCACGCGTACTTTTCGTCCTACGTTCACCACGACGATTTTGAAGAATCAAACAAAGCCAACAGCGCATTATTTGAGAATTTCTTGAAAGCTCTTCTCAAAGTCGCTCCTTCACTTGAAAATGTCACCCTCCAAACTGGCGGCAAGCATTACAACGTGCATCTTGAGCCTGTTCCATCGCCAGCCCGTGAAGAGGAGCCACGCCGCACAGCAAGTATCGACAACTTTTACTTCCCTCAAGAAGACGCCCTCATTGCTGCGCAGAAAGGCCAGAAATGGACCTACAACATTATTCGGCCTGAAGCCATCATAGGGCACACATTGAAGCCGAACGGAATGAACTCAGCTCTGACATTTGCGCTGTATTTCATTGTCTCCAAGGAGTTTGGCGACGAGGCCAAAATGCCAACAAATCAGATATACTGGGCCGGATATGATGACGTGAGTGACTCACGTCTCATTGCGGATCTAACAATTTTTGTTTCGACGCATCCGCGCTGTGGCAATGAGGCGTTCAACGTCACGAACGGCGACTATTTCAGCTGGAAATACATGTGGCCCCGCCTGGCAGCCTATTTTGGCGCCCAAAGCACTTCAAATCAAGTTTTCACGAAGCCAGTACCCACTGTAGGTCAGCCACAGCAGGACCTGAGCCTCGCAGAATGGGCGAAAGACAAACGTGATGTGTGGGACAGGATCTGCGATAGGAATGGCAAACCAGAGGCGAAAGCAACTTGGGATGCTGGAACATGGGCATTTCAAGATTGGGTGTTTCAGAGAACCTGGTCGGCGACGCTCAGTATAAATAAGGCAAGGAGGTTTGGGTGGACAGGTCACATTGACTCGTACAAGAGTTTCACAGATGCTTTTAGAAAATTTGAGGAGATGGGTCAAATCCCAAAGATCCATTAGCTGTTTTTCTAGAGTCAATTTCAAGGACAATCAGTCAACTACCTGCCATTCTTGAAACTGTCCAGGGCAATGGACTGAAAGTCAGAATGACAGTGAAATTATAGCGAATTGGTACAACTGAAAGCACTCCTCTTAAAATGAATGTACATATAGAATGTTGTTCTGCTGAAACTTTTGCGACCATGTAATAATCCCTTTCCTATTCATAGTATTATGGGGCTGACTTGTACTTCAAAAATGTCTCCTTACAATGACCAAATACCAATTTCGCACCTGTCAATTTCTGCATGGACTGCACCGTTTGATGCGATTTAGTGGATTTGGCATGATCTCTTGGCAACCATCCTTGTGGTCTAGAGTTCTCATAGTTTTCCTTCACGATGTACTGATCAGATGTAAAGATCCACGTTCCACTTTCCGCAAGATTGATCTACATTAAAAAGCTATCAGCCACAACTGCTGTATTCGACAGGACGGAAATAAATTGCTGTACACTTACCTGGAGAATACAGAGTCCAGGAGTATGACCAGCCGAGAGCCACATCGTAAGCCCTGAGCACACCTCCCATGAATCACCATGGAACGACTTCCAGTTCAATTGGATATCCAAGTAAGTGGGAAGATAAGACCCTGACTCACAGTGTCAGCAAGTGAAATTAGTTGTCGCAATCTTCCGACAGATGGCTCACCTAGATCTGTCTTCGCAGCAACACTATAGAATGCATTTTTCAGCTCTTCCTCATGGACATATATCGGTACATCCGTTCCGCGAAAATGCTCCAATCCGCCTGCATGATCCAAATGCAAGTGGCCAAGTATCACACCCTTGACATCCTTAATGCTATGACCTGTTTTGGCAATTGCCGCGTCAAGCTCATGATCTTGTGAATAGTTCACTCGGGCAAATATGTCGCTGATTTGTGGCCCCCACACCTCAGGGTAGTCCCGTCCAGCACCGGTCTCGAAAAGCAAGAGGCCTTCAGTTGGATGTGAGATCAATACAGAAATCATGACCATTTCGCGACGGACACTAGTTGGAGATGGATTGCTGGCCGTAGCGGCATTGGCCTTGATGAGTTAGAAAGACAGAGTTGAACAGCGGATGGATGGACATACACCACTCATGAGAAATCCTTCATCAGCGACAAGATTTCCAACGTGCGAGAGCCACATCTTGGTTCCCTGGTATTGGTCAGTAAGTTTCAGCACTGCCTCAAACCCAAATTCGCGTCCAAGAGGGACCCACTGGGGGAGCTTTGTTCAATAATCAAGGAGGTCATATTTGGCAGTTGGAAGTACTCATAAAGATTGTCATTGATTGAAAACTAAGGATGACTATCCTACTTAAATAATGAGCGAGATGAGCTGGAATGAGGATTCCTAACCTCTTGATGTTGACAAGGGAGGATTTGCAATCTCCTGGTGGAATGAAAACAATGATGGAATGAAAACCCTTGCTTGGTTACACATAATAATGCAAGGTAGCAAGGTTGCCAATCGCGGATTGCGCCAACAAATAAGTAGATAGACATTTTGCTATTACTCAATCTGAAAGTGTTTTGGGTGTTTGTTACTGAATGTTGGGCAGGGGGATGCCTGCATGCTATATAGATAGGTACATACATTGTGTACGGTGGTGCCGGGGTTAAAGAAGTGCACACCGCCTTTAACGGATTCTGCCGGCAATAAAACACAAAACCCCAACTTTTAAACTTTTTCTTTTAATACTTTGTAAACCTTTCCTCTGTTGGCAGAACCGCGGTAGGCAACCTTGCTATCTTGCGCTAAGGTGGGCAGAACCCAAGGTACAGATGCTAACAGCATCATTGATGCGGTCATACTGTCTTTACCACCCATGTGATTATTATGTACTTAACCAGTCATTACCTTCAAGCAATTAATGCATCAAGTTAAAGACAATATTTATGAGTACTTCCAGCTGCCAATGCATGACCTCCATGATCCTCTACGGCTATTACAGCTTCCACTCGAGCTGGCATACTCTCGATTAGCTATTGTAAAAGGACGTGTTTGAGGAGACTTACAAAGTCGCAACCCCCCTGTCACCAAAGGCGGTGTGCACTTCTTTACCCCGGGCACCACCGTACAGGTAGCGATGGGTATTGTGGTGCCTTTCTGCTGCTCACACGGAACTTCAGGCTAGGCTGCGCATTACCCCGCATTTCTGTACTACCCCGGATGGAAAGGGGTGTAAGCGACGCAACATACAGTAGCCAATCAAAGCTGATATGCTCAAAAGATTGACACTTTCCCAGATCTTGATCATTGCTGTTATAATACAAGTAGCATGTAACTCTTCGAAGATTATTAATCATGAATCTTGGTAACAAGTAGGAAATTTCCACTGACTATCGCTAGCTGGAGGGGCAATTTAGGATTTGTTTAGTACATAACTCGTTTTATTGCCACTTTCTAGAAGCTAACAATAATAATTTAAAACAGCATCAAGATATTGACTATTTCAACTATGTTGCTGACTTCCACACGTATAAGCCCAAAATCCTATACGGCATTAGTCTCAATGCATCTCAGATCCCTCCATTCTCGACCTGCAGCGCACGGCCTAGTACACGAATAAACGCTGTTGGCCCCCCATCTTAAGCAGCTTCACATTAAGCTGGCGATAGTACATTGTAAGTGACAGACATCCAATGGCGAGCAAAAAGAGCATTGCCGCATTCGTCCAGTGGCCAGTTGGATAGCCTCGGGCTTTTTCATCAGCCTTATAAATCCAAACGCCCATAATCTGACCTGGAGCACCAACGGAGGCATTAATAGCGATGGCGAGACCTGCCGCCCCCGTTGAGTGGAGATTTCCTGTTAGCCAACCGATGAGAGGGGCGACGCAAGAGAAGGTGCCACATGCAGCAATAATGAGGCATCCAAATCTCTCCTACGCAACATGTCAGGGAAAAATCTCGAAAGTAAGAGCAGACGCATGAAGTAGACAGGTCAAACTTACATGGAAAGAAGTTGGAGGGAGCAAGGCAGATGTCATATACCCAACAGCGCCGACCAATGCCGAGGTGCCAGCAACCAAACCACGCGCATTATACTTATCGGCAAGCCAGGAAGTGAAAAGCATGCAAATGTCTATATCTAAGTCAGATCTTGAGATGAAGGTCAATTTCAAGAGAAGATGCTTACACGCAGCTGCGTAAGGAGGAACAGTAAACAATTGAGCGTCTAGATCCTTGAATCCAAGTCCTGCAGTGATGGTTGGCGAGAATAGAGAGAGAGAAGAGAATGGAGGCGATACACAGAAAAACATCTGCCAAGGTTAGTAAAATTTCTCAACAAAGGTCCATCCTAACAACGGGCAACTGACAAGATAGTGCGCATATAAACGCCATTCAGTCAAAGTCTCCTTGGCAGATTCCCAGGTGATCCCAGCGCTGCTGCTATGGGATCCCTCCAAACGCAGTCTCTCTTGGGCAAGAGCCTTTTCTTCGGCTGAGAGCCATTTCGCAGTTTCAGGATAATCGGGCATGAGAAAATAAACAAAGAAAGCAGCCACGACGCTTGGGATTCCTTCGAGGATGAAGAGCTACGTATAAAGCCCAGGGTCAGCTTGCGTATTTTGGTAATAAAGGGATCGTGTTTGGGGTGAAAAAGAAAAGAAAAGAAAAATCCATGACTCTTTGCGTACCCATCTCCATGCCGGGTGTCCTCCCACAGTGTCCATATGTCCAATTGCGTAGGCTAAAGCGCCGCCAAAGGCACCAGCCAGTGTAGCTGACGCAAAAAAGAAGGCAATTCGAGTTCCTCGTTCAGAAGTTTTATACCAAAAGGTAAGATAGTAAATCAATCCGGGGAAAAGACCTGGAAGATGATAGTAAGTACAAGTTCTATCAACAATGGGAAGGGATTGGCTACCGGCCTCGAATATCCCGAGGAGGAAACGCACTGCAGTGACGCCCGCGAAGTTCTGCGCGCCCCCAAGGCCAATGGTCAACGAGCCCCATGCAAACATCAAGAACGCAATCCATGTACTGGGCGAGGTCTTTTTGAGAAAGTAGTTTGACGGAACTTCGAAGATGCTGTATGCAACCAGGAATGCCATCAATGCGATGCTGGTAGCGAAGTATCAGTCAGGAAGAAGAGTGTGAAAGAGAATAGAAGTCTATCACTTACGTATACTGATAGGTTGTCATCCCAGTCACGCTCAAGAGGTCGTGCTTGACATTCCCGTTCAGAGTTCGGGCATTTCCTGAATACTGGGATCAGATTGTACTTGGGGTAAAACAAAGGGAGGGGCACAGACCGATGTTGGAGCGATCTAGATAGCATAGCAGATAGATGACAGCACAGAGCGGCATAATGCGCTTATCTTGTCTCCAAATAAGTGCTTTGCTGGCTTTATCAGTCTCTGTAACGTTACTGGCATTGGGCTGGTAAAGTGTCTCCAAAGACTCGTCAGATTTGTGACCAATAGCTTGAATTTGATTCTCAATACCTCGTTTTTCTCACTTACATCCTCGCAGTGGTGCGATTGATTCTTTTCGTTTCCGACATCTAACATAGATGCCGAGCGCGAAAGTTCTTCGAGGGAAGACATGATAGTTGGGACACACGAGTCGGAGTACAAAGTTGGACCAAAGAGAACTTAAGAAACCCCGGTTTTTAACTAGGGGAGGATCACAAATTCGATTGCAAGGATGCCAATTTTATATATGTAGATTTTGAATGACAAACCCCATGGGGCGGGTACATAGCTTGTAATATTGGTGTTCCCCAGACTCTTCAAGACTGATCTAGTCCTTTCCGAAGTCCGTTCATACAACGCCTCCTACTGAAAGGATGTAGTGGCAGTCCCCGCGTTTCTGTAATGTCCTTTCGGTAAATGTGGCATATGTACGGTGTGTCGGTCAAGCACCTCCTTGTGCATGGAACTCGTGAACTACGGCGGAAAACAGAAAAGGCTGTGATGTAAACATCGAAACGAAACCACAGATACCAATTTACGTTTGTCACTCTTGAATGCTCTGAAATTCACAATTTTAATTCTTACTCTGGAAAACCCTAGATGGTACAAATTATCTTTCCTTTGGTCTGGTTGCTTTCCATCAGCTTATGTGCCTCGACAATTTTCTCCCAAGAAAATACCCTTTCTATGCACAACTTGAATGACCCATTGCTCAAACTTGGGAGTGCCACTTCAACAAAATGATCGCATAGTCGTTCTTGATACCTTTCGTCGCGGCTTCTCAATGTACTCCCTTGAAGCCGAACACGTTTTCTGACGAAGGCAGACAAATCAATCTCTTTGGCTACTGACCCGCTCATGGCAGCCAAGGCTATAATACTACCATCTTTGGCCATGCGGTTTAGATTCTTTTGGAGGTAGCTCTGTCCAACAAAGTCGATAATGATGTCCACTCCTTTACCATTTGTCAGTCGATCAATCTCGACTGAGAAGTCTTTCTCCTTGTAATTGAATGCATCTGTGGCGCCAAGTGTCTTGACGCAAAAGTCGAGTTTATCTTGTGATCCTGCAGTTGCGTAGACAGCAGTCGCCCCTCCCGCAAGAGAGAGCTGGATGCCCGCAATGGATACAGATGATGCACCAGCGTGCCACATGATAGTCTTGCCAGCACAGAAATTGGCGATACGGAGTGCTTGAGTTGCCGTCATCCAAGCCTGGTTTTAGTAGTGAGCATTGAGCTGTGAACCAACAAAGAACGTATGTGGGCTTGTAAGAAAATAATAAAGTACCTCTGGTATGCTTGCAGCCTCTTCCCACGAAAGCCCATTAGGCTTATGCATGAGTGTGCCTGCCTCAACAGCCACACACTCTGCGTACGCACCTCCATATGTTAAGCCAAATACTTCTTCTCCCACCTTGAATTTACCGGTAACGCCCCTTCCTACATGTTCAACAACCCCAGAAAATTCAACGCCAAGTATATTTCCGGCTTGGGGCGGTACAGGATAATTGCCTAGTCGCTGAGACAAGTCCATCCTGTTTAGCCCAAACGCTTTGACTTTCACCAGAACCTGCGAATCCTTTGGGATTGGGATTGGAGACTCATTTAGGAAAAGGGCTTCAGCAGGACCTGTGTCATTCCGTATATCTGGATTTGTAGTTAGTAGAGACTTATGACGAAAGTGAATAGACAGGTCGACATAGAAATGATGACAGGAATTTGATAAAGCCACTGCACTTACTAATTGCCTTCATTTTTGCGGATCCCGGTGAAGACTCTGTCGACATTTCCCTCTGATTTTCAAGAAAACAACAATACTCTTAACCTTGCCTCGGACTTCCCAAGGTTACCGCAGAGATTGAAGGAATAATTAGCGGGAGTCAGAAGACTCCTTTGCTCGATTTTGTTGAGACTCATCTACAACGTAGATGAGCCACTTTATCCGGACGTGGTGCCCATCGCAGCTGCAAGTGCCGAGAGTTGGGCATGCAAAAATTATCACCATGGGAAGGCTCCGATTCGCCTGCAGCCAATCACTATGCCGCAAGTAGACGAGAGGTGGAAATCCTCGACTGCAGCATTCGCTTGAGAAAGAAGCCCGATCCGAATGCATCCTTGACAAAAAGGTACCCACATCTTTCATCGTTATGCAAGAACTTCCCGAAGTGCTTATCAGCTCTTGTAGAGGAATGGGAGAGTGAGCAACCCATTTTTTATGATTTGGAGCCAATCCTTCATTACCACCAAGTAATTGGCCAATGATGTCGAACGGTCTTTGTAATAGTCGGACTTAACGACACTTCTGTAGGGGCCCTTCCCTACAGTCGGCGAAAGCGCTTTGTCCGCGCTCGAAGGCAAAAATCGCACGGTTTCCTTAATTGATTGCGCGCAATTGTAAAAGTCTAAAAACAAAATTGATATATTAGTTGATTAAGATTACACTTACTTAAATATCAAGTTTTTATTTTCATAGCTTCCGTGGTTGTAAAGTTATAAGTCGTGCAAGTTGTGAATTTGAGCTTAAATTTTAAATGCAAATCGCGACTCGAGTGCCGACCGACCAAAAGTCGTTTAAATTTTGCGGGAGATTTTTAATAAAAACACACCTCTCTTTTAATTGATCACACGCCACTATCAAAACACAAAAACAAAGTTAATGCATCTGTTAATTGAGACTACAGTAGAGTCGCGTTATAACGATATAATTGTGCCAGCCAAAAATTATCGTTATAGAGAATTATCGCTCTAACGAATTGATTACTAATACATTCCCCAAAGGTGAATTCACCTAAGATTTCTGTAGCCAGCTATCTAGGGTCGATTGTTTCCGCGAATTGAACGCTTAAAGGCCTAGTTCTCACTCAAGCCTCTGTAGACACAGCAGATCTTTAGCGTTTACATTGTTTTAATGCTCTTGATAGCGCTGGAGACGTTGTACAGCTATTAGAGCTTCATAAATAGTAGGAACAGGTTCCGGTTCATTATCTTCTTCTGGTGCTTGTTTGACTCCAGGTTTCCTAGTGTAATAGTCTACTATTTCTTGTAGATTCACCTCAGCGTTCTCCTCTTCTGCATCCTCGTCTTTAGGGTTAATAAACTCCTGGAAGCTTCTTATATCCTCAGCATTGGCTAACTGTGCAGCTTCTTGAAAAAGAGGTGCAAGGTCTTCTACTAGAAAACATACTGTAATCGTATCCTCCATAGTAATTGTTGATTTCCGCCAGCAATTTTCAATGGTAGATGTAGAGACCTCGAAATTCCAAGACTATAGAGTCTATCTAAGAGCATGTTCAAGGGTAACTTCCTTCACAGGGTCTTTCTTAGTGTTAAAGCAGGTAATACTAAACTGTAGCTACTGCTTATGATAGTGCGCCTTAAAATTCTAGATAATTCCCTAATCAAGAAACTAGAACATTAATATTGAATTCTTTGGAAGAAACTTAATATGGATATTTACTGGAGGGGGGGCAAGCTCTAAAGTAACTATATAAGCTAAGAAATTGTCTATAAGCAGAATAACTAAACGAGTAGGGCTAATATAGAAATAGAAGGCTCTTAACCAATCTGCTATAATATTAGAGTTTATCTAGGCTTTAATAGAAGCCTTTTAAATAGTGTTAAGAGCCTGTATATTTACTATTTAAAGAGCGCGGGGCATTTTCTGCTTGCTAATAAGCTATAGAGATAGCTTATTTAATCCAAATATATTAGTGCAAAGCATAAAAGAGATTTGAGCTTTATCTTTTTTTATTTCTAGTAACTTTACTAAAGTAAGCCCTTTAGAAATTACCTAACACTAATAGAGCCCAGTTTTATCCATATTGTAAATATTTTCTATAAAGAAAAAAAGAGTAGCTTCTTAAATAAGCTTTATCTTATCTTTTATAATAATTAGAACTAAACCTAGTTTACTATAGCTGATATATTGTTTTAATTTGTGATACTTCTTAAACCTATCTACCTATTTTATTAAAAACTTTAGAATTAGTTTCTCTGTATATTCAGGAATAAGACCTTATATTTTCTTTATCTTTTTAGCTAGTAGTTCTCTTAACACTAAGCTTCCACAGTATTCAATCTATTATTACTAGAAGAAGAGAATTAATTTAAGAATTAACTAGTTAGTCTACTGTTAACAGAAGGCGTTAGTGCTTAGTATAGATTTATTATTAAAATATTAGTAATAACTACTAAGGGATTCTAATACTGTAGATTATATTATTTTCTAATTATATTTTTATTAAAACTACTAGATATAGTCTTTATAGCGTAGATAAGACTTGTTATTATAATAAAACTAATAAAAAGCCTTTCTCTTAATATTAGAGACGCCTAATTAAGACATATATTATAATAATAATTAATTTTTAGAGTAACGATTAATTAATTATCGTGAAGTTAGTAATTTTTAATAGGGTTTTAATTATACCAAGCTACTAGTATTATTTAAACATAATTATAATAAAATCACGGTATAATAATTCTTCTTATACTAATAATTATGTTTAAGTGATATTAGTGGCTTGGTATAATTAAAACCCTACTAAAAATTACTAACTTCGCGATAATCAATTAATCGTTACTTTAAAAATTAATTATTATTATAATATATGTCTTAATTAGGCGTCTCTAATGCTAAGAGAAAGGCTTTTTATTAGTTTTATTATAATAACAAGTCTTATCCGCGCTATAAAGACTGTATCTAGTAGTTTTAATAAAAATATAACTAGAAAATAGTATAATCTATAGTATTAGAGTCCCTTAGTAGTTATTACTAATACTTTAATAATAAACCTATACTAAGTACTAACGTTTTTTATTAATAGTAAACTAACTAGTTAATTCTTAAATTAATTCTCTTCTCCTAGTAATAACAGATTAAATACTGTAGAGGCTTAGTGTTAGGAGAATTACTAGCTAAAAAAATAAAGAAAATATAAAGCTTTATTCCTAAATATATAGAGAAGCTAATTCTAGAGTTTTTAATAGAATAAGTAAATAAGTTTAAAAAGTATTATAAATTAAAGCAATATATTAATCATAATAAACTAGGTTTAGTTCTAATTATTATAGAAAATAAAATAAAGCTTATTTAAAAAGCTACCCTCTTTTTCTCTATAGAAAATATTTATAATATAAATAAAACTAGGCTCTATTAGTATTAAGTAATTTCTAAAGGGCTTACTTTAGTAAAGCTACTAGAAATAAAAAAAAATAAAGCTTAAATCTCTCTTATACTTTATACTAATGTATCTGGATTAAATAAGCTATTTCTATAGTTTATTAGCAAGCAGAAAATGCCCTACGCTTTTTAAATAGTAAATATATAAACTCTTAGCACTATTTAAAAGGCTTTTATTAAAGTCTAAATAAACCCTAATATTATAGTAAATTAGTTAAGAGCCTTTTATTTCTATATTAGCCCTACTTATTTAGTTATTCTATTTATAGATAATTTCTTAGTTTATATAGTTACTTTAGAGCTTACCCTCTCTCTAGTAAATATCTATATTAAGTTTCTTCTAAAGAATTTAACATTAATGTTCTAGTTTCTTAATTAGGGAATTATTTAGAATTTTAAGGCACACTATTATAAGCAATAGCTATAGTTTAGTATTATCTACTTTAATACTAAGAAAAACTCTATAAAGGAAGTTACTCTTAAACATGCTTTTAAATAAACTTTATAGTCTTAGAATTTTAAGATTTCTATATCTACCATTAAAAATTGCTGGCGGAAATTAATAATTACTATAGAGAATATAATTATAGTGTGTTTTCCAGTAGAAGACTTTATATCTCTTTTTTAAGAAATTATATAGTTAGCTAATACTAAGGATATAAAGAGCTTTTAGAAATTTATTAACTTTAAAAATAAGAATACAGAAGAAGAGAACGCTGAAGTGAATTTATAAAAAATAGTAGACTATTATACTAGAAAACCTGGAGTTAAATAAGTACTAGAAGAAGATAATAAACTAGAATCTATTTCTACTATTTATAAAGCTCTAATAGTTATATAACGTCTCTAGTGCTATTAAGAGCATTAAAATAATACAAACACTAAAAATCTACTATATTTATAAAGGCTTAAGTAAGAACTAGGCCTTTAAGTATTTAATTTATAGAAATAATTAACTCTAAATAGTTAGCTACAGAAATCTTAGGTGAATTCACCTTTAGAGAATATATTAATAATTAATTCATTAAAGTAATAATTTCCTATAATAATAATAATTTTTAGCTAGTATAATTATATTATTATAATGTGACTTTACTATATTAGTATAAGGAGAATTATTATACCGTGACTCTATTATACATTTATAAATATTAACTTTTTACTTTTAAAATTTGTGTGGTTATAAAGTTATTAGCTGTACAAATCACGAATTAGAAAGAAAATAGCGATTTTTTATTATAAATTACTAACTTACTTACGTATGTTAAACTGGTAACTAGTTATCTAACTAACTATATAATATTAATTAGTTTCTTTACTTCTAGATTAGAAAGCTTGTTAGACTTAGTAGAGGTTAATTTAAACTTAGTTAAAATAAAAAAAAGCAGTATAGTAAGTTAAGGTTTAATAGAATAGTATTAAACTATTTTACTTAAGGTGTGAATCTTAATTTTAGAGTAACTATAAAGAATTAAAAGTAACTGTAAGCTGTTTAATGTTCTATACTTATAGTAGATCCTCCGTGCGTACATTATATACTAATTAGAAGTATATTAAATACTATTAAAGAAGATAAGGGAAGATAAGTTCTTATTTCTATTATCTATACTTATTTTCTTTATATCTTGCCGTAGCTGATTATCTGACCTGCTTACATAATCTAAGTGTTATTCTCTATAGAACTTAAACTTACTATAGAGTAGTTTTATTTGTAAGTTCTATCTTCACTAGTTTACCTCTACTCTTTAATATTATTTATATATTTCTTTATACTATACCTTCTATAACGACGCCTCTTTAGCTATACTTTCTTTTTTATTATAGTTTATAACATTATCCCCTTCCTCTAAGCTTTTAGCTTGAAGGTTATTCTGTTCTTTCTTTTATAAATAGTATAAAGGTAGCTAGTTCTTTGTGTAAAAGCTGAGATCATAAAAACCTCTTACACCTTTCCTATCCTTCTAATTTCTTAAGAATAACTTGAGCGGAATCGTCCTTAATATAAGCTTACTATTTAGTAAGAAGAGTCTGTGAATATATCTATCTAATACTATCTCCTTATTCTTATTATTATAACAACAGTTATTATCTAGTCCATTTGGCTTCTAGGTAATGTTCTAAGTGTATTAATTAAAACATAAAGTATAATCTTATTATAACGTAGTCTGAGTAGAACTGTTTTAACTAAAATAAAAAGAAACTTTAGTAGCAGCTTTGTGCTGCTAAGAAGAAGTTACTTACTATAAAGTCTTATAAGCTTTATCTTTATTACTAGCTAGCTTAAATAGATTCTTAGAAAAAGAAAATATTCCAGCGTAAGCTTATCTCAATTAATAAAGTTTATATAATAAAAAAGAAAAAGTAAAACTATTAGACTTAGTTTAATATACTACTATCTGCAGCGTTTAGTGTCGCCTTATCTTCCTTTTTAGGTTTTAAGTAGAATGTTTTATATTCTCTATATTTATTAAATATGGTCTTAAAGTAAGCGTTTGCTGCTTTATCTAATAGTACTAATTAATTAGCTTTAAATTATTCTTTAAGTTCCTAATTAGCTCCCACGTATTATCCTTAGGTCTGTAGTTTTTTTATTTAACTAAATACTTCCACTAACGCCTAAACTATTAGTAGTTTAGGATTTATTAAACTTTATACTTAATTATATCTTTCTTAAGTTTAAGTTTTGTCTATAGTTCAGCGTGTGGTAGTGTTGGTTCTAGTAATAAAATATAAAAAACTAGGTAAATCCTTATGTCTTTAGGTAGTTATAGTTCGTAATTTACAGATTCTATTTATCATTTAACCTTAAATAGTCCCAATTTGATGTAATCCAGTTTTTTTGATAGTTGTTTTATTTTTAAATTTCTTTATAGTAGGAAAATCTTATTCCCTCTCTTAAAGATTAGTTTCTTAACTTTAGACTTATCTTTAACCTATTTACTAAGATTACTTTTATAAGTAATTTTTTATACAATTTCCTAATAAAGTTATTATAGTTCTTTAACTTTTATTTTTATTAATTCTAATATCTTATTTAGTTTCTGTGGTTCTTGATAAGCCGTAGGCTCATAACTATAATTCACATAAAATAGTAATTTTCCTATAGTTAATGACTTTATAGAGTTATATATAAACTTAGCTATTAATAGTAAGTTAATTTAATTATTTTATTATTTATTAATATATATCTATAGGTATTGTTCTAGTGTCTGGTTAGTCTATTCTATTTATCTATTTATTTATAGGTAAAATATTATTAATAGGTGGTATTCAGCCTCTAGCTTTCTTATAAATATTTTCTAGAATATTAACGTGAATAGTTTGTCTCTGTTTATGATAAATTCTTTATAAGGATCCAGGCCAATAATGGTAATTAAATAAAATAGAGTAGATTTAATAAAGAGTTAACTATATATACTATAGAGACTTAATAGTTAATCTCTATTAAGTTACTAAAGTTACGTAGTTACGCATAGAGTTAAAGCTAAGATAACTATTTTAATTAACTATTTTAAGCTCTAGCCTATTATATTACTCTTTTTCTTATAGACTAGGTAGGGGCTCTCTGGTGAATTATTCACCTAAAAGCCTTTATAAGCTTATCTTAAGTTCTATTTACTATAGCTTCTTCTAAAGCTCTTATTAATAGTTTACTAATAGAAGTTTATGTCTGCCTTTTTATAGAGACACTATATACTCCTTCTAATAGTCTAATATTATTATATCTTCTAGCTAGCTTACTAGCTCTATAGTTATTAATATATAGCCTTTTTATTTTACTTTATACTGTAGCTAGTAGCCTCGCCTTTATTTTATTTATATCTTAGTAACGATATCCTACACTACGTGCTTTTTATAATTATTTACCTGAATTAATAATAGCTAAGGGTTATCTATAGACTAGCTTAGTAATAGGTTATTACTTACTAGCTATAGTCTATCTACATAAAACGTTAGGTTTGGCCCTAGGGGCGTATTTAGCTTTATAGTGTGTAAACTAATTATATTTTCCATAGTATATTTAGTATTCTTTTAGTCTAGCTTTTTATTTCTTTGTCTAGTGGAGAGTTGGTTACTAAGCTTCAGCTATACCTTATTTTTAATATATAGTTATAAAGCTTTATTCTAACGTTAGTTTGTTTATCTTTCTTATTCTTACTATACCTTAGCTATAATTACTTATGCTAAGTTAATATACTTTTTTAGCTTTCCTATAATTTTCCTAGCGCTAGCTTTTAGGTCTTAAGCTGTTATATTATATCTAGTTCTAATATCCACTTATAGTAGTTCTATATTATATTTATACTAAAAAAAGAATAGGCTTATTCCTATTAAGATAGCGTCTTTTCCTTTTACTATAATCTTAGCTATTAGGTAAAACTTACTTAGTTTACTTAATCCTACACAATAAACACTTCAAGATAGGCCTTAACTATACTATTTATTTTTTTTATTAAACTATCTATTTGCGGATAGAACGCTGTCAATAATTGTGATGACGGGCTCAGTCTTCACGCGTCGTTGCATGGATGCAGGTTGACGGGATAAGTTGGCTCTATTTCAGCTACACTAAGATGAGGAGAGAAGAGGTACAAAGGGGGCTCGCCCCTAAATAGGGCGGTGCATGGCCTGAGCGCGAGCTAGCCATGCTCCGAGCTCTGCGCTAGGTCGTGGCTGGCGTAGCCAGTTGCGATATCATGTGGCCTGCAGCGAGCAGAGCAAGCAGCACCGTCACATTACCCCCCCTCTAAGGGAGGCTCGTCCCCGAGTCTCTAGGTTACAGTCTCCTCCTTGCTGGTCTCTGTACCACTCTTGTCTTTGAAGCCGCCTTGTCGTCCTCCTCTGTTACGTCCAGGCCCTCCTCTGCTTCGTACGCTTTCAACCAGGCGTCTAGTCGTGCCGGCGGTCCTGCTTTCTCTGGATAGGCCTCGTGGTAGTCTCTTACCTTGTATGGGGCGCCTATAAAGCCTCGGGCGTTGTACCAGGTAGGATCTGGGTCATGAGCTAGCCAGGATGCTTTGTACTGTAGTCGGCCATGGAATAGGCGGCTATTAAGGATTTCCTGCACTGGCCACTTGGGATGCCTGTTGATCTCGATAGGCGGTTCCTCAGGTTCAATTTGGCCAGGCAGTGGGCGAGTAGAAGCCTTCCGTAGGCGGTCTACGTGGAAGACGTCAAGCATGCGCATGTGCGACGGCAGCTTAAGGCGATAGGAGTGTCCCTTCATGCCTACAATAGGATAGGGTCCGTACATCTGCTGGTCAAGCTTCTGGCTAGGTTGGCTAGTAGTGAAGCCCTTAGGTGTAACGTATACCTCATCTCCTGTAGAGAAGTCTGGCTCGCGGCGCTTCTTATTAGCCTATCAAGCCTATCACTCTTGTGCTTAAATAATCCCTTATTAAGCTATCTCTATAGCTAGCTTTACCGTATTGTGGTGAGCTTTAGCGTAGCTCTACGCTTCCTCACGTGACATCTGTTTACAAACTATAGTAAATGCCTTCGTACGTTCCTCCCAGTTCCAGTGATAGATTAGCTAGTAGCCAAACTCAATTTAATAGGGTGATAAGCCTGTAGTCTCATACGGTAGAATTACTTAGGCCTAGTTTATATAAGGCAGCAGGTCTAACTAGTTATCCTAATAGTAGTTAACAAATAGGCGTAGGTGCTGGTTAATGTACTGGTTTAAGACCTCAGTGTTCCTGTTAGTTTAGAGGTGATATAGTATTAAGAGCTTTTACTTAATTCCTATTAGTCAACATAGCTCATCTATAAATACTAAGGTAAACTAAGGACTGTGATTAGAGACTATTAATCTAGGCAGGCTAAATACTTACTAGATGTAGTAATAGTACATATTAGCTGCCTAAGTAGCTATAGTGGTCTTATAGTAAGATAGTAAAAAGTAATATTTACTTAGCTAGTTTATAATAATAAAAGCGCAGTCATATTCTTTCTTATCTAAAGAGAAGAATTTAAAGTTTATAAAGACGTTTTATTATACTTGCTTAGGGATTAGCAGTAATTTAAGTAAGCCTAAGGTTTTATTACAAGATATATAGCTCCATCTATAAGCTTTATATGTAGCTATATAATTATTTACATTTTTACTTATGCGGCTCTAGTAGTAGTGGTTATGAAATAGCTTACTTATTTTTCTCTTACTTAAGTAAGTAATCACCTGGGTAGTATAAATAGCTTAAATAAGATAAGTTCTTAAGAAGTATATAGCAAGGACTACTAGCTTATTATAGTATATAAAAAGGCTTTAGCTAAGTTTTTATGCTAAGTAGTTACTAGAGAGGGCGTACTCTTAGAATAGCTATAAACTCTCATAACTACAGTTCGCCTTAATAATGTGATTAATTAGTAAGTAAGGGTTATTTAAGGGCAGTAAGACTATAAAAGTATTAGTAGTAGCTATTTTAATTATATTAGTAGCTAATATATCTCTTGCTAATAGCGTAGCTAGGTTATTACTTACGGCCTTAATAAAGCTAATATTAATTTACTCTACTAAAAAAAAGACGCGTGTTTAGGCTGTTTTATTCTTATCTTTTTAAGTCTTTAGTTCTTCTTACTTGCGCGAGAGCGCGTCAGCTATTATGTTAGCTATATTAAAGTAATAAATAAGTATTAGGTAATAATCTACTACGCTTATTACCTAGTATATCTAGTAAGAAGTAAGCTCTTACTTTATAGAGAAATACTCTAACGCGCGATAGTTAGTTAAGGTACTGAATAACTTAATAGTCTATAAGCTTATAAGCTGTAAGTGCTATTCTTAGAGGCTATAAATTATAGCTAATATCTTTTTATTATATATATCATAGTTTATCTAGGGCTTACTTATAGTCTTAGAGTAGAAAACTATAGGTTATTAAAGGCTATTCTCTTAAAGCTATAATAGCACCTCTATAATAACTCTATTACTTATATCTATCTCCATACGCGTCTAATAATAGGGTGAGTAGTAAACTAGAATATTATTTAATAACATTAAATTCTTAGCTTACTAAAAGATTACTAGCTTATATTTATTAAAAGCATACTATATGCTCTTCTTAAGTAGCTTAGTAAGCAATTAGATAATATATCTATAGTTTTTTAGAAAAGCTTTATAGAAGTTACAGAATTCTAAGAAGGATTACAGGCTTTTAACTAACGTAGGTACTAGCTATTTCTATATAGTAGTAACTTTCTCAGGGTCCTTTTAAATCCCTTCTGTGCTAATAATAAGGCCTAGGAACTTCGTTCTAGTAATAATAAACTTGCTTTTCTTAATATCTGCTTAGAGACTAGTGTTTTAGAGATATTTTAGTATCTAAGTAACATACTCCTTATACTATAGCAAGTCTTTAGAATAGATTAGAATATTATTAAAGTAAATAGTATAGAAGTTATTAAGTAGGCTATAAAGTATCTTATTAATATAGCACTAGAATATAACAGGGCTATTATAAAGACTAAATAATAGTATATAGTACTTATAGTTCCTATACTGAGTACAGAACATAGTTAGATCCTCTATATCTTTATTTAGACGTATATAATAAAAGGCCTGTTATATATTAAGCTTAGTAAATACTCTTATACACACTAGCCAGGTAAGAGTCTCCTGAATTAGCAGGATTAGATAGGCGTTTTTCTTTATAATAGTATTAAGCTTATAGTAGTCAACATAGAAGCGCTACTCTTTTCTAAGTTTCTTAGTAAATAGTACTAAAGAAGTATATAAAGCATTACTATAAGTAATAACCCCTTATTAAAGGTGGTTATTTAGATAGGTCTTAATAAGCTATAGCTATTTAAGAGATATGCTATATAGTAGACTTAATATTAGCATATTCTTAGCTATTAGTTTAATATTATAGTTAACATCTTCGCGATACGGGGGCAGCACGTTTAAGTTCTTTTTTAAGAAGTAGACTTAAGTCATACTAGTATAGCTAAAGTAGAGTAGCTTTTATTTAATAAGCTACTAAAGTTTCTTTTCTTCTATAAAGTTCTTATTTAATTAATAGGGCCCTTCTAATAAAGCCTTCACTAAAAGATTTCTAGAGTCTTAGAAAGAGGACTTTAGGTCTAGTAGGCTAAGCTTATCTCTATAGTCCTAAATAAGCTTATCTACTTCATAAACGCTAGTATGCCCTAATATAGTTTCCTTCTACTATATATGCATTATAAAGGTAATAGCTTTTATAATATTAATCTTAAGACCTGCCTTAAAGAGGTCTTCGCGTGAGATAGGTTAAGAATAAAAGGTTTACTTATTTAGCTCTAGCTACTATTATAGGTAAAGCTGCTTTTCTATTTTTCTAAAGTTCTCTTACTATACTATACGCTAGGGTAAGTGCTAAGATGGCTTATAGGTGTATTATAGAATTACTATATTTATTAGCTCATCACGTTAGTCAGTATTAGCTTAGTGTGAGGGGTTAATTTTAGTTAATAAGCTTTACATTAGAATAATAATATCACGCTTATAGTTAATTAGTTTATTATCTAGCTATTTAAGTGTTTACTTTTTACAGTTAATTAAAGCACCTACGTCTTTAAAAAGCTTACGGCTGATTATAAAGTTATAGCAGCTAGTATTACAGAAGATAAAATAGGTTAGTAGGTAGTAGTTATCTAGTACTAGATCCGCCTAAAAGTACTTATCTACTTATCCGTTTGGTCTATTATTATAGCCAGCTAGGAAGATAGATTCTATTTAGTAAGTTTTTATCTTAAGCCCTTTCTTAATAGCGCGTATGTGCTTTAGGTGTACTAGAATAAAACTACTAGCTCTAGTATTAAGAAAGCTATTTAGCTTAATAGCTAGTCTACTAGTAGAGATATAGCAGAACAGAGTAAGAGCAGGTCCGCTAAATAGTAGTTAGCAAGAATTAAATTAGCTAGTAGCTCTAGAAAGTAACCCTAGGAAGGAGACTTCCT
This sequence comes from Zopfia rhizophila CBS 207.26, assembly GCA_010093925.1. Lineage (NCBI taxonomy): Eukaryota > Fungi > Ascomycota > Dothideomycetes > Zopfiaceae > Zopfia > Zopfia rhizophila. The sequence goes on from ML994624.1 coordinate 468,615, forward strand.
CTAGGGTGAGTCTTCCCCTAATAGTTTCTCTATAGTAAGCTGAAACTCCTTATTATCGCTAGTGTCCTAGGGCGTATAGAGCTCTTTATTAGTATCTATAGGCTTAATTACTTTAGCTATAGCTTAAGCAGGTAGTTGATAGTCTTTTATAAAGTAGCCAGGTTTCCCGTAATTATAGTAACTAGCTGGCTTGGGGATGGGTATTAGCAGAATAGCGGTAGTTACTACGCGAGTTAGGCGCTTAGCTCCTAGGCGAGACTACTAAGTTAGCAGCAGCTAAGTCCTTCTAGTTCTTCTATCAATCTACTTAGTAGCTTTCCTAGCGCTGAGAGCTAGCTCTCTAGCGAAGTCTTAAGCCAGGTCTACGTACTCATTATACTAGTCACGGTACTACTGTTAGTAGATGCCCATCTGCGTACGCAGAGCGTCTGGGAGCTTCTCATGGAATTCTTCTACCCATTAGTCTGCAGGCAGGCTGCGTTCTTAAGCTAGGTAAAAGAAGTCGCCCTGGAATACAGCAAAGTTAGCAGGGTCTCTAAGGTAGAGCTTCTAGAAATCGCGGCGAGCGTTGAGTCTCTTATATGGGTCGCCGTACATCCTTTCTAGGCAATCTACTATATACTAGTAGCTAACTAGCTGCTCACTCTCTCTTACTATACATATTAGTGTTAAGAGGTACTGGTTGGCAGGACCCTCCGTACGCGTACGCATGTAAGAGACGATGTTCTCCTAAGTAGCTTACTCACTGGCTCCAACAAACCAGTCTTAGTTGGCGCGTACCTTATCCTCTAGGACATCCCTCCATTGATCAAAGGTGACGTCCTTGCCGTCCTTAAGCATTAGCGGATCAGGAAATCGGGCTGAGCAGCTGTTGCCTTAATAGCTGCCTACAGTAGGCGTAGCTAGTAAAGTGGCTGGTACGTAGAGTAATGCTCAAGGAGTTTAGTTACTAAGATCTCCTGTATCAGAACCATCGTCAGGTCCTACAGCTACATAGCCAGCCTGGTTCTGAGGGGTCTGTGGCAGAGCTGTGAAGCGTGTCTTCTTTGCTGGTGTCGACGATAGCGCTAGGCTGGCCTTTGCAGAGAGGAAGGAGTGTATATTGTGCGTGGGTTTCTTTGTCTGTACCTTTAGTGTCTTGATCTCGTTCTCTTGATCTGCTACGCGCTCGAGCGTGTTGTTCAGTAGCTGACGAAGCTCAGCAAGCTCATCTCTAGCCTCGTTAAGCTCAGTTTCGGACGTGTTGAGCGCTTTTCCTAGCGTATCAGCATGGTCGCGATGTGTGAGTACTTTGAGATAGCTACGCTCTAGCTCGCTAGCAATTATCGCTTGATCAAGGGTCATCAGGGTAGGAAGCGTAACCTCTATCTCCTGAGGCTCGTAGGTGTCGGTTCCCCAGGTAGTGCTCTTGGTAGTAGCCACGAAGGGTTTCTTGTCGTGTCGTGCCTGGATGCGGAGCTTCTTGATGGTGTAGTCTTCTCCAATCACGTTATCAGGGTAGTACGTGGCGGCACACCTAAGCGACTTAGGGATAGGCGTGTAGTCGTTGCCAGTAGCTGTTGCCTTAGGATCGACCCTCATCTCTAGCGTCAAGAGCTTTCCCATGGTCCTAACCTATCCGTCCTTGTATGTGTATAGAGCTTCTGGCCCCTAGCAGGGTAAAGCGATTGGCTAATTCTCTAGCGTGAAGAAGGCGAGCTGGTAGTGCTCACAGGGGTCGGTTTCTCTAGCAGAGAGAAGGTAAGCTAGTGGTGCTCACAGGGGTCAGTTTCTCTAGCAGGGAGAAGATGATAAAGGGGGGGGGAGGGTTCACTAGAGCTCTCATAGCTCTCTTCCAACCTAATAGGTACGTTGCCTACCGCTGTAGGTCTTCCGGTTACCTGCTGAGTCGCTCTCAAGGCCTGCTGCTGCAGGGCTTATACAGGCTATTGCTCAGGGTTTCAATTGCCTACCGCTGTAGGGCTTTCCGGTAGAGATCATATAGTTGACGAACTAACGACTCGGCGTAGTCGTGCAATTAATTCTCTAGGTGCGGTCGTTGACGAATCAAACGCTTAGGTTGATCGCGCGGGTTGACCTCAATATTGTGTCGCCGTCGTCCGGCCGAGTTAGATTGATCTTAGTGTAATGTGATGACGGGCTCAGTCTTCACGCGTTGTTGCATGGATGCAGGTTGACGGGATAAGTTGGCTCTATTTCAGCTACACTAAGATGAGGAGAGAAGAGGTACAAAGGGGGCTCGCCTTTAAATAGGGCGGTGCATGGCCTAAGCGCGAGCTAGCCATGCTCCGAGCTCTGCGCTAGGTCGTGGCTGGCGTAGCTAGTTGTGATATCATATGGCCTGCAGCGAGCAGAGCAAGCAGCACCGTCACAATAATCGCCTTTTAATTCTTAGAATTTTATAAAGCTTAGTTTAGAACTTACTGATAAATTAACTGCCGTGATTAGATACTATAGCGTTAGAAATCTAATAGTAAGTAATAATCTTATAAATAAAAGCCTATATTACTATCTTAATATCTATGTTTAGAAGAGAGTAGAGAGTTATGTTCTTACTTAGTTTATTAGTAATTACTAGTAAGACTATATAGCTATTACTTTCTAGTAATCTGGTTATAAAATCTATTAAGATCTCTTTTTAAATACGATTGGGAATAGGTAATAGGCGTAATAGCTCTTGCTAGTAATCTCTCTATAACTTTATATAGCTATAAATATTATAGTTTTAAATATAATGCTATATATAGTTTGATATCCCTAGCTAAAAGTAATCTCTTATTAATATTAGATAGGTACTCTACCGTCCTAAGTGTTCTATTACTTATAATAAATAAATCTAGTAAATAATTAATGTCTTTAATGGCTCTAAGTTAGGTACCTACTTCCTATTCTAATAATAAAGAGTCTTATCTTCATTAATCGTGTACTTAGCTAGCGAAACTTTTAGTTTAAATTCTAGAGAAAATCTCTACTTTTAATTATAAAAAGCCTATACTACTTTTACATACACTTTATTATCTAGTGCTATATTATACTATCTTTATTTAAGTTTATTATAAGACTCCTAGGTATAAGACTCTTAGGCTTCGGTTATGCTATCTCTTATAATTATTAAAAGACTAATTTAAGTAGAGAAGGCTTATACTATTTATTTATTATCATTTAATTTAAGCTCTTCTTTCTAATATATAACTACTAGCTTTAATAGCTAAATTATATGGCTCTTTAGCCTTTTATTGTTTTCTCTACTTAGATAATCCTATTCACGTCTTAATAGTATATTAGCTTATATATTTTCTTTTTCTAGCTTATATTAAATCTCTATATTATATTAGCTAAGGAATAACTACTAGCGCGTATATCTTTCACTTAATTTTTAAGGCCTTATAAAGTACTTAAGGTTCTTGTGATTAGTAATAACCTAGAACTTTTTAATAAACCATAATTTAGCATCTTATGCCTTTAGGTAATGAATAATTATAAGAAGTTCTTTATTATATATCTTATAATTACACTCTGTAGGTATATTCTTCTTTAAAAAGTATGTATATAAACACAGTATATTATTATCACTGTATTATGAAAGAATTTCTCTAGTTATATAATCTAAAGAGTCAGCTTCTAAGATAGTCTTATAATTAGGATTAAATTAAGCTAGTATTAGTTCTAATATAAAGATCTCCTTTAGTTTGTTAAATACTATTTACTTTTTATTAGTCTATTAAAATAGTATGTTACTTATAAGTCTTATAAGTAAAGCAGCAATTTCTAAAAAAGACTTAATAAACTAATAATAGAAATTAGTAAATTTAAGAAAACTTCTAACTCCTCTTATAGTTATTAGAGGTTGCTACTTAGTAATTGCTTTTATTTTAGTAGAATCCATTTAAATTCCTTACTCTACTTTAATAATAAACCTTAGATATTTTATACTCTTGGTTTCGAATTCGTACTTCTTAATATCTAGATATAAACTTATGGTATTAAGTTTCTTTAGTATTAAATTAATCTACTAGTAATGCTCTTCTAGTAAGCTTAAAGAATAAATAAGTATATTATTAAGAAAGGCTAAACAGAACTTATTAAGATACTTCTATAAAATCTAGTTTATATATTACTAAAATATACTAAAGGCTTTTGCTAGTCTAAAAGGTATAACTAGTTATTTAAAGAATCTAAATCTTATATAAAAAGCCGTTAGCTATTTGTCTCTCTTTATAATATAAATTTTATAGAAGGCTGTTAAAATATTGAGTTTAATATACTACCTTACTTTACTAATCTAGCTAAGCGTTTTATAGATTAGGAGAAAAGAATATTTATTCTTTTTAAAAATCTTATTAAGCACGTAATAGTTAACGTAAAAGTAAAGACTTTTATTAAGCTTATATATAAATAGTACTAAAGCTATAACTAGGGAATTGCTTATATAAATAAAGCCCTTCTCTAATAGTAATATTAACTCTTTTTATAATACTAGTAGTTTCTCTCTTAATATATTATACAGTGGTTCTTATAGGACCTCAGGGTCCTTCCTATTAATCTTTTTAAGTTTAATATAATAGTTTATTCTAGGACCTTGCAGTAGTAGGAGCTTATTTACTTTCTTTTCTAAAAACAGCTTTAGGTGCTTCTGATAAGCCTTAGAAAATAGTATTCTAAAATCTAGCTTTAGTTTAAGCGCTAAGGCCTTTTGAATGTCTACTAATAATACTATAAAAATACGTATTTTCCTTTTTCTTTTTAATTTATCTATTTATATTAAAAAAGTAGTTATGTTAACTTTTATTAGCTTTTACTAGCGCAGTTTCTTTTCTTTCTTACTATAAACTCTTATTTCTAAAGTATGAATATAAAACGATTTCTTTGCTAGCATGATTATAATATTATTTTAGTTTATCTAGAGTTTACTTAAAATAAGATTGAATTTAAGCATGTTGTTAATAACATATGTATAGGCTTATTTAGTATATCCTTTAATATTAAGGTTAATTTATATAATCTAGATAACCCTTTTAGATTTTCTATATACTCTAATAACCCCCTGTAGGGCTATGTTAATATATGCTAAATAAGCTTTAGTAGTAAAAATAAAGCTTATAAGACTATAACATAAATACTTAGTATTAATCATTATATATGCAATATTCGTCTAGTTAATTAATAAGTATATAGTAATAGAGTCTGTGTCTATGTGTATATTTTAAAACTTCTGTTATTCTCTTTATAATATTATCTTACCTATTTCGGCTAGGGGCCCCTGCTCGTGATGGTAAGCAAAAGCTATTTTTTTTTAACACTTTTTCTTCTTCTTTATCTCTATCTTCTTTGTCTCTTTCATTAGCGTCTATTTATCTAGTCTTTGCTAATATTATAGTAGCTAGGCATAACTAATTTACTCTTACATGTTTACACTTATTCTTTATATAGCTAAGAGAACTGTATTAATAATAGAGACCTTACTTATAGCGCCGGTTAAATTCCTTTTAGCTTATTTAAAGTGTTTTAGATTAGTTATTCTATGGTTTTACTGCCCCTGCATGCGTGGGTGTTGCTTCCTAATTTATCAGTTCAGGCGTTAGTGTGGACGGCGTTATATAAATAGCCATAGCAGTCCTACAGTTACTTAATATAATCTGTATAAGGTTGTTATTGACATGAATTACTTCTTGAGTATACTCTTTGAAGCTTAACGTTACTAAAAGGGCTGTAATATGCTTCTAGAGCTCTCTATCTAATCCCTAGGTGAATATACTCTTCTTTATGTCTTCGTCCAGCTGATCGCTTCTTACTAGCAGTAGCTCCTTATTGAACTTCATGTGGTACTCTCTTACTGACTTCTTCTTCTGTTTCATGCTTTACAGCTTGTCTAGAGACTTTTACCTTTAGTACTAGTCTTTAAACTAGGAGTCTATAAACACCCACATTGCTTTAAGGGTGGTATTGTTTCTTTGATTGGAGAGCTATGGAAGGACGGTTTATGCTGCTCGTCCCTTTAAACGCTGAAAGAGATAGTCCATCTGTCCTTTCTCACCGCCCATACGGTATCCATTAAATCGTAACTTGGCCTTGGCTTGATACTTGAACGTAGGGTAAAGAGACCGTGTGCTATCAAACATAGGGGGTTCAGGGAAATTGAATGGTTTGACTACTGGTTTGATTACTGGTTGTGGCGTTGGCACGAAGGGAGTTGCTAGTGTCGTCACTGGGACCCGTAGGGGTGGCCTTGATAGGGAATCGTGACCTTTTAGTGCAGTCAGCCTCTCGGACATCACTCGTAACACGTTTATAATCTTCTTGAGTGAGGTGCTGTTGCTGGCTCTATTAGCTGGGGATGGAGCTTTCCCTTTGTCGCGCCAAGCAGGGTAGTCATTGAGTTCAACCTCTACCTGGCTCATCACTGCTTTAACGGCTGGGACTTCCAACCCTTGTGAAGCAAGCGACCGGCGTAGTTTGCGGCCGATCTATTTGTTGTCGTATCCTGCGTCAAGCAGGTTCGTCGCTCGGGCTATTAGTGCAGATACCAAGTGGTTATTGGCGTCCATTGATGCTCGGTGTACTGCTGGATGGCGCTTTCCTAATGCTGGAGAGCCTCTCGCTCTTCCACAAGGTCAATCATACTGCCAAAGGCCTCTCGGCCTCTGCGAAAAATAGGGTTGATTAAATCCAAATGTAAGGGTCCAGGCCAATAATGGTAATTGGGTGAAACAGAGTGGATTTAATAAAGAGTTAACTACGTACGCTACAGAGACTTGATAGTTAACCCCTGCTAAGTCGCTAAGGTCACGTGGTTACGCACGGAGTCAAAGCCGAGACAACTATCTTAGTCAACCATCCTAGGCTCTAGCCCATTACATTCTTATAGTAATCTATATCTTACTATTAATAGCTTAATAAGTATAGTTACTAATTTATCTGCTTTAACCTCTATATATGTTAGTTTAAAATATACGTATTTTATAAGTTAGTCTACTATAACTAGCATCATATCATACTATTAGCCTTAAAAGGTAGTTATTATTAGTATTTCTGTAATAAAGTCTATTATAACTGATTTTTATAATAGGTCTGATAAATGAATTAGTTATATAAGTCTATATTTTTTATATCTTAATGCTTTATTCTTTTTGCACTCTATATATTCTAAAAGAATAGTTTTAATTTTTTTTTATATTCTAGGAATCTAGAAGTGCCTGTTAATTTATTCTATAGTTTTCTTAATTCCCTAATATCCATACATTTTAGCTGAATGTTAATTATTAATAAGTTTAGTCTATAATACATCTAGTATAAAAATAGTTCTGGTTTTATACTATTATAATTATTTATTATTATATTCCCTAATTTATTTTTGCTATGTGTTTTTGATAATGACTACTATTTTAATATTTATTTATAAGCTTTCCAGGAATCCGTCTGGTCTTTATCTAAATATTATATTATATATTTTTAGTATATTTTTTATGTGGTTTGCTTATTAACTGAGTATATTAACCACAGTATTTTCTTTTCCTAATTTATAAAGTATTTAAAAGTTAAAAGTAGAAACTAATTTCTATTATCTAATTTATTATTAATTTAACTTCTTAGTTATTATTACGAGAGTGCTACGTGCAGGAGGTTAAGAACTCAAAAAAAAGTATTAATTAATTACTATATATAGTACTAAGTAATAATTCAAGACATTACGTGAAGAAAAAAAGAAATAAAATAAGCTATAAATAAAGTATTTAGGTGAGGGCTCATGCGCTAGCGCGAGGCTAATATATAAATAAATAATATAATAAAAAAGCTTATAAAAAAGGCTTCTTTAGAAGGCCCTTATAAGGTATTATAGACAATTACTATAATAGTACCCCCCTTTTAAATCTGAGCTTTTATAATGGGTGTTTATGTCAAGTCTTAAATAGTAAGTTAATTTAAATTCTAGAGATAGAATTCTTCTATAGTAATTATATCTTAAAGATTATTTATAAATTACTATATTAGGTTATTATATCTAGTTTATTTAATAAGGTATTTATAGTGCTTCTGTCTGTAATTAAAGCGCAGCTTTTTAATTTACTTAACATAGTATTCAGTATCACTATTAATTTTAATAGGTTCTAGTAATAAGTTTTATTAATCTAGAAGGTATTTAGATTTAGGCGTAGCTAGCTAAAGTAAAAATACATAAAAGACTAGGTATATACTCAGAGATTTAGGAAGTTTAAGTTAGTATATATATAAAAAAACTACGTAGGAGATATAGTATTTCCCTAAGGCCTTTAAGTCCAGCTTCTTAAATAATTATTTAGTTTTAATATTTTGTGTATTAAGCTAGACTATGTTTTTTATCTGGTAGTTAGGTATAAGTAATTATTTCTAATTTATATATTCTTTTTAAAAGGCCTAGGCTTAGATTATCTCTTCTTAGACTAGCTATTAAATATTAGCTATTTTCTCTATTATATAGTTAACTTTTAAGGCTTATAATACCTAATAAGGCCGTCTTTAAGTTCTTATAGGAAATTTAAAACCTATTTAGAGGTGTTAGCCTGTATTAGCCAGGAATAATAAAACCTTTATAAATTTAAATATAATATTATTAGCTTTAAATTATGCTAAGGGAAGCCAGTTTACCTAGTTATCTTATTAGTAGTTTATGTATATATATAGAACTTATTCTATTCTGCTATTAGCTCTTTCTATTTAGCTATTAGTTTCTAGGTAGTATGCAGAAAATAGTTAGAATTTAATTTATAATTATTTATAGAGTTTATTATAGAAAATAGAAACAAATTATATTCCTTAGTCTAATATAATTATTTCTAGAAGACTATAGTCTATTTATATGTGCTAGTAGAAAAGACAGGCTATATCTACAGCAGTTATATTAATATAAGAAATTAGGTATTAGTATTTTATAAGATGGTTTACTACAACCATAATATTAATATAGCTTTTAGATTTTAGGAGATTAATAATAAAGTCTATGAAAATATCCTTCTACCTCCTCTTAGAAATAGATAGGGGCTTTAAAAGGCTGTAATACTTCTTATAAGAGATTTTAAATCTTTAATAAGTATAGTAGTAGGAAATGTATTAGCATATTATCTTAAATATCTAAAGCTAGTAGTATTTATATTATAGGATTTTAAAAGTCTTTCTATAACTAGAGTAGCCGCTAATAAGGGAATTGTATATAATCTAAAAAATCTTAATTTTAAGTTTATTATTATTTAGTATTACTAATCGGCTGCGGTAGTATAATTAACCTTTTTAATTTTTATACTTACTTAAGAAAAGCTTCTTAAAGTGTTGGATTCTATTCTATTTTAGTAACAGAATTTCCTAAATAAACTTATTATTAGAGTACTTGTTATTAATAATCTATTAAATAGACCTATTTATTTTAGTTAAGTTTAATTCTAGTGTCTTATTAAATAGTTTAGGGTGGAGAAGTATTTGTTATTAGGCTCTACAAGCTTCTTCTTAAGCTAGAGTATTCTATATATAGTAAGTAAAAGTATCTAGTTTCTCACTCTACCTATCAGGCCAGTACGTGATTGTGAAGTTAAATTAAAATAAATATTTAATCTAACAGGCCTATTAGTAGCTTAGCTATTTTATAGTAATAAAATACTATAAATTCTTATAGTTATTTAATACCTAGATTGGAAAGATAGCACCTTCTAGCTTAGGTCTTTATTATTTAAAATAACGTATAATAGCTAATAGCTTTTTATTATAGATTTTATAGTTACCTTTAGTAGAGCTTAACCTCTTTAAGAAGTAAATAACAGGTCTTAGTTCACCTAGTATATTCTTCTAGAAAAGTATTTTAGTAATTATATAGTCTAAGAAATCAGCTTCCACAATAATTAGTAACTCTAAATTAAAGTGTTAGAGAATTAGAGTAGTTATAAATATATACTTTAAGAATTCAAACACTATCCAGCAGGCGTTATTAAATTTAAATTAAATATCTTTTTTAGTTAGGGCTATAAGCAAGAACGTAATATAAAAAAAGTTATTAATAAATTATTAGTAGAAATTAGTGAACTCTAGGAATACTCTTATATCCTTTATATTTTTAAAAAATTCCTAGTTAAGAATGTCCTTTACTTTATTTAGATCTATGCTAATTCCTTTTATTAAAATTATATACCTAAGATAGGTAACTTATTCTTAATAGAATTTACATTTTTTAATATTAAGTTAGAGGCTAGCTTTTTTTAGGGCTTTTAGAATTTATCTTATGTGTTATCTATATTTACATAAAGAGTTACTATAAATTAAAATATCATTAAGATAAGCTATATAGAACATATTAAGAAATAATTAAAGGATATTATTTATATAGTGTTAGAACGTGCTTAGTGTGTTAGCTAGTTTAAAAAATATAATAAGATATTTAAATAAACTATATTAAGTCTAAAAGGTAGTTAATTATTTATCTCCTTCCACCACACGGAAGCAGTTAAAGGCTGAGATGATATTTAACTTTATAAAATACTTTACCTTACTAAAGCAGAATAGGGTTTCTTAGATTAATAGAATAAAATAATAGTTTTTAATAGTAATAGCATTTAAGGCTTAGTAGTCCACACAGAATTAAAAACCTCTATTAGGTTTTTTTATAAAGATAACTAGTATAACTATAGAAAACATGCTTACTCTAATAAATCCTTTAGTAAAATAGTTATTAAAATACTTTCTAAGAACTTTTAATTTATTTTGGGATATTCTGTAGAGAGGTCTAAATCTAGGTTACTTTCCTTTTTTAAAAATAATCTTATAGTTATATAGATAATATCCGGGTAGTCTATCAGCCTTCTTACGTAAAAATGTTCTAAGAATATCATAGTAATCCTCTAGGACCTTAATAGCTAAATTTATATAAGTTTTTAAGACTAGAGTCTTATTAATATCAGCTATTAAAATAGTAAAGATTTTATATTTATGTTTCTAGACTATTTATATGAAGAGGGCTGCTTTAATTAGGTAAATATTTATACTTAATTTAGATTTCTTATAAGGCTCTTTTAGCGAAGCCTTTACTAAAAAGTTTTTAAAATCTTAAGAAAAAGGCTTTCTTATAAGATCCTTATTTAATTTAGTATCAGATTTAGGTATATGTTTAGATATAAGTTTAGACTCTAAATAGAGGTCCTTTAAAGAACAGTTTACTAAAAAAGTCTCTAAGTAAATATCTAATTCTTATAACTAGTAGTTTATTTTAGTTAACTAGTAATCATGTTAGAATTAAGTAGTTAGTAATAACTTTAGAAAATAAATTTAAGTACGCTATATATAAGTAGTATTAAGATAAAAGCTTTTTAGTAAATAGTTTACCAGAAAGTCCTTTAAGTGGGTAGTATATTCTTTTAAGTAAATTAGAAATCAAGATAAGCGTAGGCAGTAAGCCTAGTAATAGGGAATATTAAAAAGTAACTTTTATAAGTTATAATTAAAGTTAACTTTATGCTTTTTTATTTATAGTTAGCTAAAAATTAATTCGTGATTTCTAGTAGCTATTTTAAAAAGGCAGATATTTTTAACGTAATTCAAATAATAGAAAGTTATATTAGTAGTATATAAAATATAACCTTTCTTAAGACGTTTACTATTAAAACCAGTAGAATAAAAAATGTTTAGGAGAGATAAAAGACAGAGTTTCTAGATATAAGCTAAAAGTCTATTAATATAATCTATATTAGTAGCTCTAGTATTAATTAAAGTAGTAATAGAATAGAAAGAGCTATCTTATTAAATAGTATACAAAATATTTACTTAATAGTCTTAAGAATTAGTTATCAGGTAGGAGGTCTATAGGTTAATAGAAATCTAATATTAGAAACGTCCTAAAAAGTTAACTTAACTCTGAAATAGAGCTTTTAGTAGGCTAGCTTTAGGAGCTTAAAAGCATTCTTATTTATAAAAAAATTTAAATCTAAAGAAAAAATAAGAGTAGGTTAATTATTGGGATTTAAATAAGCTTATAGATTAAAGTTCTAGCATAAGAACAAAGCAGTTTCAGGAAATATAGCTATATTTATTATACTTAAAGTATTAGCTATTATACTTTTAGGCTTCTTATTTAGCTAATCTAAAGAAAACATAGTTAAAGATATTAATTTCTATAGTATTAAAGTCTCATTATAATATAAGTTACAGCCTATAGTAGTGTAGCGTAGAAAGATACTAAAGATTATTATTATATAAAGATATTAAATTAGTATAATTATTTAATATATTAGGGATTTTAATACCTACTATTACTTAGTAAAGCTTATTATTTAATAATCTCCTTAACTATATAATTAGACTAATTTCATTTGATCCAGTATTAGCAGCTAGTTTATAAAATTTAGTAAAGTAAATAGTAAAACTCTTTCGCTTTTAACAAAACAAATTAAGTTTACTTAAAGTAGTAAGTTTCTTATTTAGGTTTCTATATATAGCTAGTAGAAAGGTGATTAATTACTCTACTATATATATATCCTAATTTATAAAAAGGTCTATAAATGTTACTAGGTTCTTCTCTAGTCTTAAGTGTATATATAAAAGCTAGGAACGTTTAGTAAAATATTAGTTAACATTATCTTCAAGTTTATAATAAAGTTTCCTAATAAAAATAGGTAGATCTCTTTACTTTCTAGTAAATATTAGAGGGTTAGATAGGTAATTAGATTTTATTATTACTAATAGAGTAGTAGGACTTAGCGTAGAGATTAACTTCACTTATCTAACCATAATTTAGAAAACTTAGAGATAGGTACTGGTTATAATTATAGATAGAATTAGGATTATAAAACTTAAGCTACTTTTAAATAAACTAGTAGCGTCTATTAAAGCTTCTTTAGTAGTAGTTACTTAGATAGTAAGGTAAGAAGAGATAGACATAGTTTATTCTTAAACTTCCTATAATTCTTTTTAAAGAGTGTTAATAAATTCCTGTTGTTATACTTACTAATATTTTAGCTATACTTACTATCGTTCTAACGCTTTAGTAAATGCGTTCTATATTATAATTATTTACTTCTTAAATAACTACATAAGTTCTATAGTTAGAATAGGGGTATTTAAAGAGTTAGATATTCTACTAATAGTAGTAGTAATATAATATAATATCATGAGAGTACTACGTGCAGGAGATTAAGAACTTAGAAAAAAGTATTAATTAATTACTATATATAGTATCAAGTAATAATTTAAAACATTACGTAAAGAAAGGAAGAAATAAAATAGGCTATAAATAAAGTATTTAGGCAAGAGCTCATACGCTAGCGCGAGGCCAATATATAAATAAATAGTATAATAAAAAGCTTATAAAAAAGGCTTCTTTAGAAAGTTCTTATAAGATATTACAGGTAGTTATTATAATAGTTATCATAAATACCATCAGATTCTTATAATCTAAATATATAATAATTTAATATTTAGTTCCTTCTAAGTAATGTCTTTATTTTTTAAAGGCTTAAACTATTACTAATAGTTTTTTATCATAAATATCATAATTTAACTTAGTAGTTATAAGTTTATAAGATAAAAAATCTACTAGATATTTCTTTTTATTATTTTATATTTATAATAAAATAGCTTTTATAGCTTTGTCTAATGCGTCTATATATATCTCTATTAAAGTTATAAATTAAATATCTTTAATATTAATAGTTATTGGAATATTTTTTTTTAATATCCTAAAGGCGTTTTCCTCGTATTGTTTTTACTTAAATTATTAATCCTTTTTAAGTAATTCCGTTAGGGGTAATGTGATTTTTAAGTAATCCCTAATAAATTATTAGCAAAACCCTGTAAATCTAAGAAAAGAATAAACTTCTTTTATATTTATTAGTATTAACTAAGATAGAATATCTTTAGCTTTATCTAGGTTAACTACTATTCCATTTTAGGATACTAAGTATCCTAAGAATTTAACTTCTATTTTATAGAATATATATTTTTCTGTCTAAATATATAACTTGTGTTTCTTAAGCTTTTATAATACTTTCTTAATATATTTAATATGTTTTTTTAGCGTCCCATTTATGTATACAAGCATGTTATTAAAATATACTATTATAAATACGTCTAAATATTTCCTTAGTATATAGTTAATAATTATCTAGAATATTACTAGTGCATTAGTAAGTCCTATTGGCATAATTAGATATTTAAATAATCTATATTTTATTTTAAATATTGTTATCTATTCATGTCCTTTAGCTATCTATATTTAATAATATCTATTTTTTATATTAAAGAGACTAAACTATTTAGCTTCTTTAAGTTTATTTATAAGTTCTAATATTAAAAGTATTAGGTAATAATTTTTTACTATGGCTTTATTAAGGTATTTGTAGTTAATATATAATCTTAGCTTTCTATTCTTTTTTAATATAAAAAGTATTAGTAAAGCTATTTTACTTTAGCTTATTTATATATATCTCTTTTATTAATTCTCCTATAGAAACTTCTATAATTTCTTTTGTTAATAAATAGGTACTTGGTATAGTAGTTCTAGTTTTAAATCCATTCCTTTCTTAAGTATAATCCTATAGTCTTAATCTTAGTGCTTTAGTAGTTAGTCTTTAGCTTTTTTAAAGAACTATTCTTTAAATTCCTCTTAGTATTCTTTTAGTATAATAAATTTATTTTCATGAAGTGTTATCATTTTATTCTAAATTATTACCTATTATTACTATTTATAGTAGTTATTTCTAATTCCTATAGTTTTTCTTTTCTAATTAATAGTTAAGTTCTATTATGCTAGCTAGTTCTATCCTAGGATAAAATCTTTACTACCTAGATTTATAATTTTAATATAACAGTTATCTCTGTAACCTGCTGTCTAGATAGTTATATTCTATATTTTAAAATTAATTAGACTTTTTTTAAATATTATTAGACTATTATCTACGCGTTTTACTTGTATAGGTTTATTTAAAACTCTAGTTAGTATCTAGTATCTCTATATTTACTTATTTAATATTAGTGTTTTACTAGCTTTACTATTTATAAATGCTAGTATTTTATTACTATTAATATATATATTTATATATAGGTTGTTTTCATATTTCCTTTAGTTTAGTTATATATATATAATTAATATGTTTTTTTCTAACCTTTTCTTAGTTCTCTAGTGGCTTAGTTATAGTCTACTAGCCTTTTAATTTTTTATATATAGTTAACTTCTAAGTAGTAGTTATTTCTTTAGTATTTCTTTTTTAGGTTTATGGATTAAATATCTTTAGAGTTAATAAGCTTTCTTATTAAGTATTTTATGTATGTTTTTAGCTTATTTTCTATAGTTCTTATATTTCCATCTTAAGAAACACTCTTAATATGTGAGTTTCTTGTGTGATTCTGTAGCTAGCTATTTTTCTTAATAGTATTCAGCCTAGTAAAGTTAATATTCTAGTTAGTATTTATCTTATAATAGCTATTTGTATTTATCTGAATTTAGATTCTATAACTTATCCTTTAAGTTCATGTAAACTAGTTCTTATTATAAGTTAAGTTCCTTCTTATTTACTAGTTATTATAATACTTTCTTTATTCTTAGTCCTTTAACACGTATAGCGTGTTTATTCTATTTATAATTTATTCCTATATAGTCTAATACTATATATATCTAGTATTTCTTCTTTATTATTTTATCTATGATGTTGTTGTTTTGTATTTATAAGATTAGTAAAAAAATTTCTTCTTCCTTCTTATTCTAATTCTATTCTAACTTTAGATATCTAACGGGGTAATAGTACGTTATATAGGTTATTACTAGCATAAATACTTATTAGTAAATCTCATTTATTTATATAGCTAATTCTTATTTAGTTAATTCTTTATACTATTTATTTTCTACTAACTATAATGCTTATTAGCATTTATATATTCCGTCTCTTAAAATAATTTTCTAATATTTAGTAATACAGTATTCTCTTAAGTGGTACTCTAATTTATATATTTAATAATATTTCTAGTATATACGTTATATAATTATTATAGACATAAGTTCCTTTCTATTTTCTATCTTATAATTTTTTTATTATCTGAATTTCTAATCTTCCTTTTTAAAAGGTTCTTTCTTTTTTTTTATAATTTCACAAAACCTTTATATATCCTTATGGCTTTTAGTGTTATGTTATTATATTACTATTTCTTATACTATAAAGATTATATTACTAGTTAGTTCTGCCAGATAATTCTTTACTTACTAATATAGTATTTTATATTTTATTCTAAGGTATATATGGCTTCTACATACCTAATATTATTCTTTCTTTATTCTTTATATAATAGTTTTTTTAGTGATTTAGTTTTAGACTTATTTTACTTAAACTATAGCTATTTTAACTTCTTTTAGTGTCTTAGTTTAGATATAAGTTTTTTTAATATCTACTTATTATTATTTATAGTCTTTAATGAAATGTTCCTATCTTTTATATTCTAAATAAGCTTTTTATGTATAGTGTTTTATTCATTTCTTAGCTTACTTTCCTTATTATTTATTAATAAATATCTTATTATAGTTAATATCTATTTCGTTATACGTTTAGGTATTTTTTTTTTAATTTCTTTTAAGTATATAAATTACTAGTTATTCACATACTTTCTTTTCTTACTCTTATTAGTATTAATAGTTATTAATAGTTACTACTTATTTAATAATTTTAAGTAGTATACTTAGTTATTTTCCTTTAGAGATTTATTTTTAATTCTATTTTTCAGTTCTTTATAGTATATCATAACTAATAGTTAGTCTACTTAATTAAGTTATAATTAGATTTATTTAAATTTTACTATATAGTTAGCTGCTAATGTTTACTATTTAAGCTATTAAAGCTTTTAAATTACTTTTATTTCTTTATTAATTTTCCTAAAGACTATAATTATTTCTCTTTTAAAGCTTTTATAATTCTTAAAGGCTTATTATATATTGCTATTACAGTCTATAAGTTCTGCTATTCCTAGGTTAAAATTTCTATTTATTAGATAGTTTTTAGTAAGTAGTTTAAACTATTTTATAACTCTTCCTATTATATTTATATCAGCCGCTAAAATCCGATTTTAATTAGTTATAAATAATGCTTAATTAAACTAATAATAGAGGTTTATAGCTATTATAAAGGTTTTAAGTTTATCCCTATTACCATTAAACTTTACAGGAGGCTATATTTTATTATTTCTCTTTTTATAACTTTTTCTACTATTATCTATTATTATAAGTTAACTAGAGTGTTACGTAATTTTATAATAGCTACTTTTTATTTTTAAATAATTTATTATATACTCTTTTAATTTCCTGATGTACTTTTAGTTATAGATAAAAAATTTACTATAACTTCTTCTTTACTACTACTTTCTTCTAATAAGTAAAGTTCTTATTTATTCTTATAATAAATTATTATAGACCTTATTTAAATAATATAGTATTAGAATCTATCTAATAGCTTCTTTTTATTTTTTTAAGATGATAATTATAATATTATAGGTTACTAACTTACTTACATATATTAAACTAGTAACTAGTTATTTAACTAATTATATAACGTTAATTAGTTCCCTTACTTCTAGATTAGAGAGCTTGTTAGACTTAGTAGAGGTTAATTTAAACTTAGTTAAAATAAAAAAAAGCAGTATAATAAGTTAAGGTTTAATAGAATAGTATTAAACTATTTCACTTAAAGTATAAATCTTAATTTTAAAGTAACTATAAAGAATTAAAAGTAATTATGAGCTGTTTAATGTTTTATACTTATAGTAAATCCTCCGTGCGTATATTATATACTAATTAGAAGTATATTAAATACTACTAGAAAAGATAAAGGAAAATGAGTTCTTATTTCTATTATCTATATTTATCTTTCTTATATTCTATTATAGCTAATTATCTAATCTGCTTACCTAATTTAAGTGTTATTTTCTATAGAACTTAAACTTACTATAAAGTAGTTTTATTTATAAGTTCTATCTTTACTAGTTTACCTCTACTCTTTAATATTGCTTATATATTTTTTTAATACTATATTTTCTATAATAACGCCTTTTTAGCTATACTTTTTTTTATTATAGTTCATAACATTTTCCTTATACATTTAAGTATAGATAAAGTGCTTTTATTAACTATAAAAAAAGATTTTTATAAAAGTAATATTAAGTCTAACTACTTAGGCCCTTTTAGTTTTATTAAAATTTTCTATAAAAATACCCGTGCTTTGCACAGGCTAATAAGCTTAATAATTATTCTAAACTTAATAATTATATATATAAACACAATAACTTTTTATATTAGTGCATGTGTTTTATATAGGTTTCTTATATAAATTTTATATTAAAATATATAACAAAGTCCATAGAGTACTATAAAACTTATAAGCTTATTAATAAAGTAGTAAAATTTCTTAAAATAGTATTTAACCTAAATATTATTATATTTACTTATAATTATAATCTACTCTATTAATATTTTAAACACGTATATAAAAAAAGCTATAACTATAAAACATATTCTAAAATAAACTAGTTATTTACTAAAAAATAATATCTTACTTTTAAATACTTTTATAATACTGTTAATAATATTAAATTTAATATATATAAAATATTAATAGAGTAAAAGTGTAACATAATTTTAGTAACTTTTTATAAAAGAAATAAAAATTCTTAATACTATAACTAGTATTAAATAAAGTACTAGCTAGTAGCTTATAAAAAGTATTAATATATTAAAATAAAGTTTATAAAACTTACTAAAAAGTTTATATAGTAACTAAAAGTTATTTTATAATAGTTTAAAAAGCTTTATACTATTATTTAAAGGCTAGATATACTAGTAAAAAATATATAAAATATAAATAAAACTAGCTATTAAATAGAAATTATAAAAAACTAATACGTGTATATAAAGTATAGTAAAATAGTAAGCTTTTATACTATTTAATATAAACATAATTTTTAATATTATTTATTAGGTTTTTATACTTTATTTAAATAATTATAAGCTAATAACGCTAATAGAAGCTTACTTAACTAATAAAAAAATTATTAATTTTATAATTATTATTAAAGTAAGCATAATTTTTAAAAAATAAGTAATAAATTTTTCTAATAACTACTTTATACACAAATTAGACTCTAGGTATAGTAATAATAAAATAAGTTTAAATTAAATTAAGTATTTTAATAAAATAATAAAGTATAAAACTAAAAGTACTTAGTAACTCTTAATTTTAAATAAATATAACTTTTATTATACTCATGAATTTATTTAGTATATAACGTGAAATAGAATATAGCTTTTTATTTTACTTTCTTATATAACATACTTTTTATAAGTACTTAATATGGGCTGTTTTTAGCTATTAAAATAGTACTATAGTAAAATACTTAACTAAATTATAAAAACTAGCTTAAAGAAAATTATAAAAAGTAATTTCTTAGTAACTATATATATTATTTAAATAAAGACTTTTAAGTTTAGTATAACTTAAAGTAGTTAAAAGTAAACTACTATACACTTATTTAATTCTAAAATAATTATAAAGAAGCTTTAAAAGCAAGAAATAGTAAATAGTATATTTAGAAATACTTTTATAAAATTACTAGAGTAATTAACTATATATTATTTTACTACACTAATCTTTTATTTCTTTAAGCTAGAAAATAGTAATAAATTAGAAAGTTACTTAATAAATAATATTAGCCTTAAGTACTTTAATATTATATAGAAAGAACTAAAATAAGCTAAACTTTATAGAATATACTTAACTTTTCCTTATTCTATTATTTCTAAGCCTAGTAAACTTAGTTAGATAATTTCTAAAAATATTATTAGTTTTTTAAGTTAAATAATAAAGATCTATAGTATTATTAAAAAGTAGCTACTATTATTTATTATAACTAATATTAAATAAACTCTAATAGTTACTATAGCTATAGCTACTACTATTAATAGCTTTAAATATTAGTTTAAGTTTACTTAAGTAACTAAAATAACTAAAGTAAAGTACTATAAGTATTTATAGTATATACTTAATATTAAAGAAAACTTTTTATATACTAAAAATAGCCACGCACTAATTAAGAAGTATAAGAAGAATAAAATTACTAAGTAAAAGCAAGAACTATATAAGAAAAAAGCTAGGAAAATTAAAAAAATTTATAATAAGTAAAAGAGACTACTTTTTACTATATATAATTATAATAAGAAATGCTTATAAAATAGGCTTTTAAGATTAATAGCTTTTATAATATTTTCAGTTAGTAACTTAAGCTTAAGTTTTATTAAAAAATATATAATAATATTATTAAAAAACTGGACATAAAAAGTGCTTTTACACTAAGGTATAATATTATAAAAAAAAGACTTTTAGTTTTAAAGTATTTCTACTATTATGGTTTTTATAATTACTAAAACTTATTTAATTAAATTACAACCTACTTTATTACACTCTATTAAAATTTATATAAAAGTAATTAAAGCTATTACCTATAATAATTACTAGTAAATTAAGTATTTTAAGTACTAAATAGTCTATAAATTGCCTAATAGTACTATTAATATTGTATAAGCCTATTTTAAGGCTAATTAGTTTATAAATAAAATAATAGAAGTTACAAAAGCCTTTAAAATAACTATATATAGAATATGCCTTAATTTTAACATTTTTAGTACTTTCTATTTATTAAATATAGTTAAATAAGACTAGTTGTGCATAGTACTCTGCATTTATAAACTAGTTTATAATATATAATATTAAATAGTAATTTTATTAATAACTATAACACCTACTAGATTATCTTAAAAATTAATTTATTATATATCTTAATAAGATGTAGAACTTTCTTTTTAATGAATTTAACTTTATTATTTCTATATTTATAATATATTACGTGCTTAAATAGAATAACTAGTTTTAAAAAGTTACCTAGTATTATACTACTAAGTATTTAGAATCCTTAGACGCTATTTAAATAAAAAGGCTTATATACTAGTATTTATAGATAAGTCTAGCACTAATAAAAGAACTAGTAATAAAAAGTATAGCTAGTTTCTAAGAGGCTTAATTACAGTAAATATATTACCTATATAAAAGTTAAAAAAAATAGAGTATACTACTAGTATTAATAATTAATAGCTATTTTAATTACTTAGTACTATAAAGTAGTATTATAAGATAGATATTTAAGAATTAGCTTAAGTAGAAAGTACTATTTTAGTATAATTTTTAGCTAAATATTTAATTAGTTTTAATAATAAATAACACTTTTATATATAAGTTAGTAAGAGTAAAAGAGTTTTGTAATACTACTAGAATTAAGTATAAATATTTTTTACTATACTTACTAGATTTTAATCTAATTAAGGCTATATTTAGTAATTTAAAAGGCTAAATTAAATAGAATTACTAATTAATAGCTTTATTTCATAACTTTAGAAAGTTTCTAGTATATACTATTTAATAGGCTAGTAGAAAGAATACTATACAGCATTTTAAAAACACTTTATATATTATTAATAAAGAAAATTTATAGCTATATACTCTTTATATAATATTTTATATCTTAAACTGTTTTATCTTTCTTTTAATTTTAACTAGAGTATTTACTGGTTTTCTTTATCTAACGCTTAGGCCTACCTAACGCTTACTTTTTTCCATATAAAATTACAATATTTAAGCACTTTTAAGTGTAAATAACTTAATAACTATAAGGTATATTAATATAAGAATTTATATTCACATATTTTATAGCCTAGGGAACGAGTATATAAAGTTATTTTTTAAAAGATGTGTTTCTAGTATAAGATACAGATTTCCTATATAAAAGCTAAGTACTTAAAAATAACCTGTATACTCCTAAAAAGACAATAATTCTACTTTGTTATTAGCTAATATTAATAGTATTAAGTGAAATAACCAGGATTCTTATTACTTTCCTACTAATCTACTACTTTAACGCCATTTTTAATAAAAATGCCTCCTAAATAACGATTATAAAAGAATATAGTAATAATATTACTATTAAACTAGGGTATATAGTTTTTATAGCGCTGTAAAGTGTATTTTAGTATAAAAAAGTACATTATTTACCCTTTGTTAAGTACTTTATATTTATATGGGATATTAGTAACTTACGCTAGAAATATACTTTTTAAAAAATAAATTTATAGGCCGATTATTAGAGCTGTAAAATATGTGAATATAAATTTTTATATTAATACGCCTTATAGTTATTAAGTTATTTATACTTAAAGGTGTCTAAAAATTGTAATTTTATATAGAAAAAAGTGAGCGTTAGGTGGGCCCAAGCGTCAGGTAAAGAAAACCAGTAGTTTAAAGTTATAATTCTTTTATTTTATAATTCTAATTTTATATAAGTTTTCTAGATTTTAATTATCTTTAAAAGGTTTAATTTTAATACTTTCTAGCTACTCTTATTACTTTATTTTTGTAAACTCTTATTATTACTTTAACTAGTAAAAAAAAGATACTAGTATTTTACTTAAATTTATATTACTTTAAATTAGACTAAATATAGAGTTTTAATACTATATACTTAGTAAAAGAGGTGTAAATTAATACTATTACTACTACTATTATTATTATTACTACTATTATTACTACTATTATTATTATTATTACTATTATTATTACTACTATTATTACTATTATTACTACTATTATTACTACTACTACTACTATTACTATTACTATTATTACTATTACTATTATTACTATTACTATTACTACTACTATTATTATTACTACTATTATTATTACTACTACTATTATTACTATTATTACTATTATTACTATTACTATTACTACTATTATTATTACTACTACTACTATTACTACTACTACTATTACTACTACTACTATTACTAAAATAATTAGTATAAAGAGTTTAGTTAGCTAAATAAAAAACTAAATATAAGATTTTAAATACTTAGCTATTAAACTAGCTGTAAATCTGCTTAAGAGTTTTTTTTTTATATATTTATTTCTTTTAACTTTATTAGCTTTAATATAATTACTATAGAAGATTCTTTAAGTGTTAACTAAAATAAATTTATAGCTATTTTAAGACTTTAACACTTTAACACTTTACTAAGTACTTTATAGTAATTTAAGACTATATTTCTATTATATTTAAACTAATAGATATAAAAGAAGTTTAAATAAAATATATTTTTATACTTTTATCTTAATGTAAGCTCTAAAGTGTAGTTGCTAACTACTAATTTTAAATTAAGAACTTTTAGTAAAGCTAGCTTTTATATAATAGTAATACTTTTATAGCCTTTTAATAACTATTAAAGCTTAGTAGTAATAAAATTAATTATTTTTAGTATATTCTCTATTACGTATAATAAGATACTTAGGTAAAGAGTTTTCTTTAGATACTACTTATACTAAAAAAAGAATAGCTTTATTATCTAGTAAAAGTTCTAGTTACTAGTAATATTTTAAGAATACTTATTACTAGCTTTATATTTATTATATAAAGTAACAGCCTTCTATCTAATAGTTTTAAAAGTATAAGGTATTAAATTTATAAACTTTTAATTCTTTTAGACTTTAAGCTAATATATAAATATAGCTTTTTTTTCATACACTTTAAATTTAATACTTAGTAAAGTATTTTTGCTTATAACTATTCTTTAGACACTTATATAATATAGTAGTAAAAATATAATTTTATTAATATTTTCTTATTTATTTTCTTTAGCTTTATTTTTGCTTAAAATATTACAATTAGATTTTATTATAATCTCTTTATAAATTTACTAAATAAAATGTAGTAACTTTACTCTAAATAATAGCTACTATAGTAACTTTATAACTTTTAGAAAAAACTTTCATATACACTTAAATAACTAAAATAATTAAAATAATTAAAAAGCTTTAAAAGCTATTAATATTTACTTTTTAGTAATAAGAGTTTAAGTAGAGTAGTAAGTAGCTTATAATAATAATTTAATTTTTACTATAAAAAAAATCATAATAACTTATTACGTATTTTCTAGTTAGAAAGTTTAGAAAGGTTTTATTTATAACTACTTATAACTTATATTAAGCTTATTCTTGTGTTATAATTATTTATATTACTTCTTATATAAATTTTAGTAGAGTATAATAGAGTGGATTGTAATTTAACTAAGTAAGTTTTAATAATTACTATAGTTTTTATAATTACTAAAACTTACTTAATTAAGCTATAACTTACTTTATTATGTTCTACTAAAATTTGTATAAAAATAATTAAAGCTATTACCTATAATAATTACTAGTAATTTAAGTAATTTAAGTACTAAATAGTTTATAAATTACTTAATAGTATTATTAATATTATATAAACTTACCTTAAAGCTAATTAGCTTGTAAATAAAATAATAAAAGTTATAAAAGTCTTTAAAGTAACTATATATAAAATATGCGTTAATCTTAATATTTTTAGTACTTTTTATTTACTAAATATAGTTAAATAAAACTAGTTGTGCACAGTACTTTATATTTATAAGCTAGTTTATAATATATAATATTAGATAGTAATTTTACTAATAGCTATAGTATTTACTAAATTACTTTAAAAATTAACCTACTATATATCTTAATAAGATATAGGACTTTTTTTTATTAAATTTAATTTTATTATTTCTATATCTATAATATATTACGTGCTTAAATAAAATAACTAGTCTTAAAAAGTTACCTAATACTGTGCTGTTAAGTATTTAAAATTTTTACACTTTATTTAAATAAAAAAACTTATAATATAAAAGGCTTATATACTAGTATTTATAGATAAGTTTATAATAGTACTAATAAAAAAAACTAGTAATAGAAAGTATAGCTAGTTTTTAAAAAGCTTAATTATAATAAACTTATTACCTATATAAAAGTTAGAAAAATAGAGTATACTACTAGCATTAATAATTAATAACTATTTTAATTACTTAGTACTATAAAATAGTATTATAAAGTAGATATTTAAAAATTAGCTTAAGTTATAAGGATCCAGGCCAATAATGGCAATTAGGTGTAACAGAGTGGATTTAATAAAAAGTTAACTATATATGTTATAGAGACTTAATAGCTATTTCTATTAAGTCACTAAGGTTACGTGGTTACGCATGGAGTTAAAGCTAAAATAACTATTTTAGTTAACCATCCTAGGCTCTAGCCTATTATACTTTAAATAATAAAGAATTTTCTACTAATACTTTTAAATACTTATTAGTTGTTTAATCTTTATATGAAGAAAGAAATAGTAGAAATTATAATTTTTTTTTTGTTTTTTTATACTTATTACAAACTCTTTAAAATAATACCTAAAGTTAGTTAAAAAGTATTTACCTTAAAGTAAACACAACTCTTACTTTTAGTAAGTATAGTTGAAAATTTGCGTATTATAAGTTAACCTCTTTTTAACTAATAATATATAAGTAGAAAAGTAAGTTAAACTTATAAGTAAAGAGCATATTAGTTACTTTAATACCCTTTTTCTACTACTAGAAATTACTGTTCTTTTCTGTACTATAGATATGAGTATGTATAAGCATTATTAATTGCCTTTACACAATTTTAAGAAAGGGAAGTATTACTTGCTAAGTTGAATTTTCGCCGGTACAGGCGCTTGCAAAATCGGCTTCCGGTTTTTGCACGCGCGGAGTATTTTCTTAGCACGGACCTCTATGCGCTTGGCATAGACTTTACCCAACTTGTCTTAGTGTTCACAAGGCACACTTGAACGAGTATACTCTTGCTGCCTTTAAGGTTCTCCAAAGTATCATGTGATAAGTTGCCAAGTCTAAGTATTTTAACGCGGTACATTTCTTGAGACTGTAATCATTACCACGTCAGCAGCTCAACGCGGCACCGATCTCCGATTTCTCTCATTTCTCCTGGCTGTTACCTACATCTCTCCACTGGCCCCGCCAACACGCCTCCACTCGCGGAGGCTTCAGCTTCTTGACATCTTCAAAATACGACTTTTAGAACCCCAACTTACTCAAAATGCAGCGTACCGGCATGGCTCCATCAAGGGGGTGGATCATCCACTCGCTGGAAGCGACGCCCGCTATCCTCACCGAAGAAGACATAACGACAGCCTCGTCAGGAAAGATCACAGAATTCTACCAAGGAGTTAAGATGCTAATGCTGCTAAGACTAGGGGGCTTGCCTCAGGACCTACAGGATGTCCTCATCAGTCGTCCAGCGCTTGACTTCTATGGCATCCTCTATGCAGCAGTTGATTCAGGGATGTACATGGACATAAGCTGGGTAGAGGAGTGGTCCCATGCAGCCACTGAAGTCAGTATCCGCATGCGCGGGTATCCTAGGGAGTTACGCAAGCAGATAAGGCTAATAGCCGCCGCATCACGGACACCGTCAGGTCGCCAAGCCACTGTCGAGAAAGAGAAGATAATAGATACGGACCCGACATTCCTCTTTCTCAACCTCCCGAAGAAGATTAGATACCAAGTGTATCGGCATCTGCTTGTTAAAGAGAGTATTATTGTCTGTGATTGGGCTGCTGGAAGTGATGTTAAGAGCGTCAAGAGACGGACGGATTACGATGTGAGAGTTGGGAAAGAGCAGAGACGCACTACGTATCAAGTTCGTGCTATGGGCAAGAAGCAAGAAATTGATTTAGCGATTATGAGGGCCAACAAGCAGATCGCAGATGAGTCTGCAAAAGTGTTCTATGGCAAGAACACCTTCCGGTTTCTGGGTATGCCATCCCAAGGGAAACACCCCTCAAGACTGACATGTCTCTTCAGGCTGTATGGACTCAGCTCTGTCTTTTCTCCATGATCACGCTCGACACTTTGATACGGTGCAGCGGGTTGAAATTCAATATTCATGCAACATCGCCGCCTCATTCAAGGGATGCTATAACCTGACATGTTCTATTCCACTCGTGCCATGCACCTGGCCTTATTCATTCCGAAAACTGCAAGCAACTCTTTAGTTTCGTTTACAACCCTTCCCTACTAACGCATCACTAGAGTCAACTTCCTTGTCCACTGCTCCCGAGGCCTTATTGACTTCAAACTCATCCTTGACAACACGTTCTGGGAAGCCACCTCTTGGGATCCTAGTGATCCTCGAGGTTCCGCTCGCAAGGTCTTCTTCACGGACAACCTCTGCGAACCACCATGGGCAAAGAATTTCTCACTGAACGAAGCCATCCAAAATGGCGATAGTCCCAAATTCGTCGCGCGGAATTTCTTGCAGCACATCGCTCGCTTAGGTGGGGTCAACATTACACTAGACATCGAAGGCTGGAATAAGAACGCGGAACGACGGCGCTTTGCCAGGGAGCTGGTGGATGTCGTCGTGCAGCATACGCTGCAGAGGCCATATCTGGCTGATGATGCGAAACCAGAGTGTGTCTGCCGGACACTGTACTTGAAAGAGTCCTGTATCTGGGATCGAGATGGAAAGGTGAGGAGACGTTGATATGGTTAGTTTTAGGTCCCCTGTTCCCGTTGAATTAGTTCATCGCCAAGTGCCAGGCACATGAGTCTGATATTTCACGAGATTGCTTACGGTCTTCAGACTACGGGATTGACTGTTTCTGTAGAAATCCAGCGTTAGTGGCATCCATGATGTAGCATGAAAAATGGGAGCTTATCTTCTACAACGAGTTTAAATCGCGTGAGAGTGTAGCTCCAGCCATCTATTAGGTTGCTGACGTGGTAACGATTACAGTATTAAGGATGAACCATACATTTAAAATACTTAGACGTTGAGAATTCATCACATGAACGTAAAATCATAATGCAGCAAGATAATACCTTTTCAACTGTACCCTGTAGAGCACTAAGACGAGTTAGGAAAAGCTTGTGCCAGGCTGGTTGTCAATTTGTCAATTAGTCATCAATCGATAATTGAAATTGATTGATATTGACCAATCAATTTCAATAATCTAATCAATAAAGCTTGGCATTGATTATCGCACCCCACCAAAATTCAGCTATCCATCCCAAGCTCATCGTTCGTGATACCACTTAAAATCCAATGCTTTAAACACTCTACTCTTTCAATATTTTCAGCTCCTAGCTGCGCCCTTTCCCATGAGATAGTACGACGCACTCCTAAAAAGACTCTCTCTAGTTCATCGCTCATGGCGGGGATTGATAGAATGTCAATTGCCATGTACGATAACCTTAGCCAACGCATTCTTTGTTGGTCTTGACACCACCATTCAAGGGCAGACATCTTTCCAATATCATACAGCTCTCCATTACTATAGTCTTCGTACTCATCCTGACTTGCTGGCCGAGCATACTTTTCTAGGTCTTAAGCAATCCGATCAAACTCGTCCAGATCTTGGTCTTAAGGGGATTTCTTTTCGTACAAAGAAGACGTAAAAGGAGAAGGAGACTTTTCCCGGTAGTGCTTCTAAAGCTCTTTAACCTTCTTTAATATTGGCTTTTGCCACTTTGCCTTCCAATTCGCGCGAATATACTTTGTACAATGGTTTGGATAAAGAATGAGAGCAGCCGCGTAGAGAGGCGATTTATCTGTTTTGCTGTAGTACTTATCAAAAGTCACTCATCCCTTTCTAATCCGAGATCTAAACTCCTTGTCAGAAGCATGTTCAGAAAGTGCTTTTTCAAAGTATTGAACAAGAATATCCATTGTAAAAAGCACATGATCGATTGTTGCGTAGTTTCCCTGAGTTTCAAGTGTCGCTTAATGAAACGGTTAAAGGAATGTCTTAATTATATGAAGACGATCCCAATCCTCTGGAGAGAGATAATCTACATAAAGCGTAGCAAAGTAGTTCTTTGTGTAGGTGTCGATTGCTCCTACTTTTTAAATGGCCACAACCAGCATCTTATACTAGCTATTCTATCTTGTACAGTTATCAAGTGGAATCATTCGTTCCGCTAAATCTTTGAACTCCTTTGTACGACAATATTATGAAGCTTGCCAAGTGGCCCCATAATTCAAAAGGTTGCTCGTTTCTCTGTTTCATCTCCTATTTCTCCCTTTGCTTCTTGTTCATTATACGACTCAAGTTACTCCACTTCAATCAGAGTCTGAAATAGAAAGGCTTGTACAGCTAGGTTGATGATATGGCCAGTACAGTAAATTCGTTAATATGTGAAAGCCCATTCAATTCCCTCTTCTTCTTGAAGATAGACGCTTATTTTACGACAAAGGGTGTCATTTGGAGTAGCATTATCAGAAACAATAGAACCAATTTTTTGTACAATTCCATAGTCTTGAAGAACTGGAAGGAGAGTAGAAAATTGCTTATCTCTACTATGGTTTGCAACCGTACAAAGCGTAAGAAGAGCTTTTAATAGTTTTTCATTACTCTGCTCAACAAAATGGGCGCAGATTCCAAGAAGAAGGAGCCGATTTAGAGAGGTCCAGATATCAAGCGAAAGGTGAATACTTAATAATGCTGACTAAAGCTTCTTTTGTATAATATCTTTCTGAGATTGCCATGACTGTTAAATCTTCTTTGCAACTTCAGAGTGTGCTGTAGTAATGTAGCCTTCCACTTCTGAATTAAGTACTTGACAGAAGGCATGAAATTCTGGCCATTCAACAACGCGGAAAGGAAGGTTTTGTATAACGATTAACGATACCAACGCCTTGTTAATAAGGTCCTTATTAAGGACTTTCTGAAGAACCTAGACGTCGAGCTCTCGCGTTTGGCCTGTGGACATTACTCTAATGTATAGTTGTTGGAGTTGATTAAGCGTTGCTAATTGAATTGGGCCTGGAGTTAATTCAACCTTAATTCCATGCTTATTCTTAAGATGAGATTGGAAATTATTGCTGGCAGGAGCGCCGTACGGTGAATCTACGCAGTATTTACAGTAGAAAATACGGTTTTTCCCTTGCCGTTCTGGCTCTCCGTTCTGTAGCGTACGTGCGTGGGCCCATGTTTCGATGGTTGAGCATTTCCTACTCTTTTTTGACTCAGTTTCAATTGAATCTTGAGTGGTTGAGGGTGCAAAAGAGGACGAATCCACCTCAGAATCCATATGTTGTACGGTATTTGAAATAAATGGGGGGTTTTTGTGGGGCGGCAAAATTTTGGGTGGTTGCAAAATTTTTGTGTGCGCCAAGAATTATTGACAACCACCCTGGCTTGTGCTAAGCATTTGTAGGTCCGTGCTAGGAAAAGTCCTGCATGTGTAAAACCGGAAGCTGATTTTGTAAGCGCCTGTACAAAGTCTCCGGGCGCAGAAAGCTTAACAGCCTTGAAAAGAGCTTCCTAAGCTTTCTAGGAACTTCGTTGAACGTATACAGAATTGTTTTCGTTAGTATCTTAAAAATAAATGCGTACTATTGTTAAGCTACTATATGGCTATAGATTTAGGGGAAGATAAAAAGCGTCTCTTAGATGGATAATATACGATTGTTAAACTTTGTAATTTCGCTAAGGTTTGTATAAGTGCGACTCCAGTTGTATAGTTAAAGAAGACTAACTTCCCTATACAAGCGAAATCTAGAAGAAAAAAAACTCTCGTTGCTGTACGGAAGCTTTTTGACCTTCTCCGTACCCCGTACAAGGCTAACTTGCATGCTGTTAGTAATTTCATCGAATCTACGACTTGAAAATAAGTAGGCCATAGCTACTCCGAGCACTGCAGCAATTATAGGAGTTGTTAAAAAAAGGCTCTTGCTGCATCATAAGTATTCATTGTATAGAAGGCGAAATATAGATCCCTTCTGTAAAACTTAAAAAGGTTAGATTTATTTTTTTCTCGGCTTAACATAGATTTGTAGGACTTACTAATGTAACCGAGTGCTGGCCTCTCAGGTAGCACCGTTGCTTGTATACTGAGCTCTCCCTGTTGATCCTCCTGTCGATCGTCTCCTGACGATCCTCCTATCGACACCCACAAGCTCATTATTTAAGTAGGATAGTTATCCATAGTTTTCAATGCAGGTTGGCCATGACTTTCATCCCAGTGCGCTATGTGATAACTAAAAGGATACACCGCAGCTTTAAACAAAGAAAATCGAGCGTGGGAAATGAAAGTCAAAGGACCGGCGTATTTGTGTGTTCCCAAAGGGTGTAACCGAGCAATACTCGATTGCTGTCATTCCACGATTGTTTTCATTCCGTTGTCGTCAGAAGATTGCGAATCCTACCTTGTTAACGTCAGCAAGTTACGAATCCTCCTTCCAGCTCATCTGACTTCTTATTTAAGTAGGATAGTCATCCTTAGTTTTCCAATTCATCGAGTTCTCTCCAACTTCTTGTGTACGTGCGAAGGTTGCTCGGTGACAAAGGGCAATAAGCGATTAGCGTATATCAAGCTTCAACGCCGTGCATACATCGTCACCAGAGTTGCTAACAATCAATTCAATCAATTATCGCGGCGCCAATTGAATTGATTGATCAAAAATGGGGTCGTCAATTGGATTGATTGATTGATTCGAAAAAATAGGCCCAATTGAATTGGAAATTGATTGATTGATTGATTAGATCTATTGCGGAGTACATCTTAGAGGTTACCCGATTAGGAAATTTGCCTATTCGTCCGAATCCCATTCGCAGAGCTTGTATACTTGCTCGATAGTCTCTAGAGAGAGTTCTGGGGCGTTATAGAGCTCCGTTGGGCGCTTGAATCCTGCCTCCAGCCAACATCTCACACACTAGATGGCCGATAGTAATTGTGGAGAGAGCTTTGCCCGACGAGGCTCTAGAAGGTCGCTAATCTCAGAGAACTGCCTCTCGCATTCGCAGCTCAAGGCAGGGATCGATAGGACATCTAGAGCGAGCTGGGAGAGCTTTGGATACTTATGGCAATAGGCAATCCAGTAGGAGATAGGACTAATAGAAAATAGGTGGTCCCAGGGTAGATTTGGCTCCTCCTTCTTCCAGCGCGTAAATTCATCGCTCTGCTCCTTACTAGAGTCAAGAGAAGCAGGATTAGCGTACTAATCAATCTGCTCTTAGAGATTTAAAGCAATCTTAGCCTTCTTCTGGATTGGTGTTAATGGCTTGCCTAGCTCGCCTTTGTACTCACTCCAGAGCTCCTGGAACTAAGTATCTGAACTCTCAATCCACTCTGGGTGCTTCCTCCAGGAGTTGTCGCAGTAAAGCTTATAGTACGGGTGGAGAATAGTTGCGGCGTAGTACACAAGCAAATCGTCAAGTTTCTCATAGTATTTCTAAAGCTTGTTCCATCCTGCTTGAACGTTGATCACTAGGTGATCCTCTAGGGCATCTGCCTTATTGAAATCAACAGAGCCGTACTGCTCAGATAGATTCTCATAGGCCTTTAGGATTGCTTTAAAAGTTAGGATAACCTTATAGATTGCACCAAACCGGCCAGAAGCTCCTCTGCCTTTGAGCCTTAAAGTAGCCTCTTTAAGAGGCTTGAGCACTTAGATGTACTAGGTAATAACCGCCTAGTCCTAAGAGGTGAGGCCGTCGGATATTATCCAGTAAGACACGTTATAGAGCTTTAATCCTCTCGCTCGCTGATAGACCTCATTAGTTCAAGTTCTCTTAATATGATACTACATATAGGCGTTGAGAGCCTCTGGTATCTCAGTAGCTCTCTTAAAGGCAGCGTAAAAGAAGTTCTATCTAGTAATAACTAGCTTAATAACCTCCTTTAGTGTAAAGGCCTGCTAGCTGTCAGGTAGGACTACTTCAGTCTTCTAAAAACTCTAAATAAGATCATACTATAGAGGCGTATGGATGTAATTAAGAACGTTAATAAGTACTTTAAGAGGCTTTTATTTCTGCTATTCTTATAGGAACTATTCCTCCACCTTTTCCTGCGCCTACTTATTATTAAAAGAGTCTTTATTAACTCTAAAGATAATTATTTAGCTAATAAGATTAATAATATAGGAGACTGCAGTAGAGGCGTCGGCGCTTAGGATTAAAGCCATACTTATTAATAATTAATTTAACTACTATATTATTTAGGCTAGCGTTGTTAAGTATGAAGTAATCAAGCTTAGTAAAAGAGATACTAAACTTTTTAAAAATCTAGTATACTACCTTAGCAATCCTCCCTCTACTATATGAGCTAAAGAGTTAAGGTAGTGTAATAAATAGATCCTTAATCTAGCTATTTATATTAATATAGTGAGCTACTACGCCGTAGAAGGCCTTCTTACCACTCTTAGCTATCTATCCGTTAAAGGAGATATGGATTTTTGTAAGAGACTAATCTAGTTCTTCGTGTACTTTTAGAAGGAGATAGTTAAATAGCTATAGAATATACTAGATAACGCTCTAGTAATTCTTCCAGAAGGTATTAGAGGCCTTAGGGTTAGCCGCTTCTATTAAGGCTTTACAGACTAAAGTCTTAAGCTCACGTAAAGAGTAATTATTTTTAAGTAGCTAGCTTATAATAGCTAGTTTAAAGCTCTATATATTAAAGTTACTAAGAGCGTTATCTATATCTTATGGGATTTCAATTCCACTTATAGTAAAACCTGCTAGTGTTTTCTGGCCAGCTTCAAGGCGAGTTTTTAGTATCCTAAATAGAGTATAATTATAGCTATATTAATTACCCTACAGGTGAGCTGTAGTAGTTAAAGTAGAATAGATAATATTATATTTATCTTACCTACTAGCGTTAATTACCTTACGTTAATAGCAGTACCTATATATAAAGTAGATATAATTCAGGTTACTGCGTAAATATATCTGATACCTATATTAATAGATTCAGCTCTTTTTATACCTTTAGGTACGTAGAGGCTTTATAAACTCTAGCAGACGCGTCCAATCTATCCTATTAAAGTTATCCTTAAATCTCTCGTCAAAATCGTCGTCAGATTGCTCGTATGGTACGGCGTTTGAGGGTGGGGCGGCATTAACGGATTCTAAGGACATGTTCAGTTCCTGCTGGCTTACGACATCACGTAGCTCCTGTTCGAAGGTCTGTGACTCAGATATATGAACTGAGCTTTTACGCTTCCGTTTAGAGGATTTGGTAGGCTTCTTAGACTGTGCGAACATTTGTTTAGGTCGTGTTTAGGTGCACGAGTGTTGGTGTTTTGAGCAGTTAAAGAAAATTCAGGTGTAAGAAGCTCCTAATCCGATTCTACTATACCTAATTAGGAAGGCCCCCTCAGGGGCAACCTCTCTGCAACACTAAAAAATTGCCCGTATAAGGCATCTACACCTACTTTTGCAGCCTCATGTAACTAATCAATTAATCAATCAATCAATCAATTTACAGCTCTCTAATTGAATTGATTGGAAAAAATCCAGGTCGGCAATTGGATTGATTGATTGGATCGAATCAATCAATTGCCAATCAATTGATCAATTATATTTGATTGTTAGCAAGTCTGATCGTCACTTTGCCGGAAGTAGCGGTTTTGAGATTACTAGTATCATTTTTGGATAGCTACGATTAATTGTACTACTCTAGTTTCTTCTCTGTTTGCTGTTTATATGAGATCTGGTGTTTTTGATGTAAGAACTACACTTAACTACTCGCAATATGTTTCCCTACGGCTACTAGTTATATCTACGGCCGCAGGTGGATTTGCCGTAAATAGGTAACTCATCGCACGAACCAGATAAGATCATTGAGGTGTTCCGACAGGGCTTCCGGCAGCGTAGAATTTGACAATCCTACGCCAATTTATGGCTAAAAAGTTCTACAGGTGATGAAACACTAAGATTGGCAGGCGTAGAATCAGGCGTAGATTCTACCTACGGGGCAGCGCGGGTGGTGTCGAAACATGCGGTTAATAGCAGTATATATATTTGCGTACACCTACTAGGCCTTTACTTGGCACGGTAGTCTCTTTAACGTTAATAATGGCTAGCGAATATTCTCTGGTGGTTCGTGAGTTGGTAAGTCTTCCACTCTCCTACCGTATAGTAAAGTTAACAGGTAAATAAGTTCCAAGCACTTTTCCTCCTCAGCGCCTTCAGCGTCGTTTTACTAGAGTTCGAGAAACATGGTTCGGTTTACCGTCGGCGATTGCCATGGCTTTATCAGGATAGACTGTCGTTACCTTTCTCACATGGCATCCTATAATATGGTGGCTGGTGTCTGATACCGACGAATACTTTACCGCCTGCTTACCGCTGATAATAATCCTCCTGTGGGCGTCTAAAGGATTGACGAAAGTGGGCAAACCTTTTGGACATGGCACCAGGTATAATAAAGGAATTGTGTGGGCGAGTCTAGGACTTCTTTCGATGCCTACGCTGAAACTACTATGGCTTCTTTTTGTTTGGTTACGATCGCGCGTGTTATCTCATGGGATTTCCACGTAGGTATTACCAGATAAACGAAAGGAGTAGGGTTAAGAACATGCATTCTAGTTCAACAACGTGATGCACTACAGCAATACTCAGTCCTTGCCATCATATTACGCCCCTCTAGGTACTCATTCAAGAGAGAATCCTAGCCGATACTTGGCTAAAGAGTTGGCGTTTCGAGGATCTAAAAATGGCCCCTTTGCCGGAGAGCCTAATACCCTTCTCGCCTGTTCTGGAATTGTGTGCTTCGCCAACTGATTATATTTATCTCCCTAAGAGCCAAAAATTCAGAATGCCTTCCGATAAGCCACGTCCTATTTGGGGCCCATTAACCCGGTTCTTTTCTAAAAGTTCCAATATTCATTAGTGCGGCAAACTTCCTACTTTTTGCCGCAGCATTGACAAAGCCTGATTTTACGAAGTGACAGACCTTCAGTTAGGTGGGGCAAATATTGATAATGTTGCGAATGGGATGGGCTCCGTTCCTTTGGCTTCTGAAGGACCGCTTCCCTCATCCGCTTTCAAGCCAGTATTTCTGAAATCCGGCGGGTAAAGAACTTTATCTCCCTTCTGAGCAAGTAAACAGACGAATATATATCAAAGAACATGACTAGGATAGTCCACCATGTAAAAGCGGAGACGTAGACAGTGCGCGCCGAGAAATTAAGTACGACTCCCGTGACCAGGTAGTGGGCTGTATAAAAAGCGAACCATCTCAATGCAGTTTTCGCGGCGTCTTTATCGCGCTCTTTCACGTACTGGAGCAATACCGCTTCTCTCTCTTGACGGGCTGATCCGTACTCGCTCCCGCACCTTCGATCGGCGTGGGCAGAGTTCTCACGACGGCCGTTGATGGGTGGCGTGCTAGGAGTTGTAACATTGTCTTCTATTTGTAGACGCGCCCTAAAAGATTGTTCGCTGATCGCCACTTCCAAATTTGACGACTTTTGGGCATTTGAGTCTGCACAAGAAGGCGACGAGGCCGCAGCTGAAAGTTCGGCTAATGGTAAAAGTTCGCCCATTCCAACAGGCACAGAAGCATTTACATCAATCGGCTGACTTGTCTTAGCCTCTACTTAAAGGTTAGCAACGGACTGCATGAATACATGAAGGCTTTCTACCGCTATAGATTTCCCCTGCTGCGAGTATGGGGAGGGCAAGGAGAAAGAGTGACACAATCTGTCCAAAGTCCCATCTGCGAGCTGTCTCACCCAGCCTTGGGGCGTCCACCCATCTGACGAGTATCGTTTGAGTTAAGCCATACGTAAAGAATAAAATCATGGGAGGTAATTCGATAGATAGGAGCTCTTATAGTAACCGAGGTAGTGTATGTTAATTCTGAATTTAGATGAGCTAGCCCCTCTTGAACGCTCCATGGCATGCTTGACGTGTTCTTCGAGGGTTTCTCGCTCCTTGTCCACCATTTCGTAGAGTCTTAATAATTCCCTCTGATCAACTCTGTTGTTTCTGAACTTAAACCAGAGCAAAAGGATGTGAACTTTTATCGTAAAATTTGACCGTGGCTCTGTTCCTCTGGCAGGGACATTCTGCTCCTCAACAAAGTCACCAACACTCTGTTCAGGTCTTCGCTCTTCTGCACCTGGATTTCCGTGACGGTCCGGATACTGCTTAAAACGTTGAGGTATTGGCTTGTCGACGCCATACAAGCTTATAACTCGATTTATAAACGTCGGGACGATCATTAATAGCGTGGTGCACAAGGTGAGGGGTCGGATGCATACTCAGCCCCGCCTGTCGTCGAAAACACGCATTGGAAAGGGTTGATCAATTGGGTGTTTCCCGAGGCCGGAATGTCTACCATAACTTCAGAAAAGATAAGCAAGATCATGGAAGCCACCATGCCAACAACCCTCCAGTTACGGACAGTATGGTGATTGATAAAGTAACTCCTCAGGACACTCAGGGTTGCCAGGTGGGTGGTGGACGAAAACCAAGCCAAGGCCGTAACCATTTGGTACTCATATAATGAGATCCGGCAGCGTCCTACAAGACCGCCGATGAGGATAGCAAGACCCGTAACAAGTTGTTGATCGCTTAGAATCAGGACAAAGCGAGAGAGGGCCTCCACGCGCTGTTTTCTCGTGATTCTCCTCTCAAGGGACGTTTTCTGGACTCTACCAAAGGTCACGAACTTGATGGTCGGGATCCTTACCGTCCCCCATAGGCTTTTGAGCTTGGGAATGATCGCATTGTGCACAAAGGAGGCTTGATATCGCCGAATTACATTTTTATCAATGACATTGAGTTCTGCTTCATGAGTTGCGTCTCCAACGTAGCCTAGTAGAATTGCTCCACAGGTCAGGATAGCACTGACCAAAAAGGTAGCAAGGACCTGCCGTGATTAAGAAACTGCGGACGGCCATTTGCGGATTGACTTACACCATTGCCCAAGATGTCAGCATCAGCCTCTAAAGCGGTCATACAACCGGCGTCTGGAGTGTCTGAATAACATGCGTCACAAGTCAATGTACTACCGCAGTGTCCCATCGGTTCGAGCTTAATGAAGAGGTGAATAGTTCTAAAGCTGGTGCGGGAACGGAGCCAGGTACAACGGTGTTATGCAGCCGCGTTTGCGAAGGTAGGAGGTGGTGAGGCTGAGAAGAAGAGACTTGAGGGCAAGGCGCGCACAGGTGGACACCAAGCTGGACTGTTACCGTGATTAGAGCTTGTGGAGATTGAGAGACTGAACAAGATTGCATTAAGGACCTCAGAATTTAGAGGGCGAGCAGAGGCTATATACAGCTGAGAAGTGCCAAGCCGGCTGATTGTATATCCGACCAGCAGGAGGTCGCTTTACGGCAACATGGACTTATACATTTCGGCGCCCTCTCCTCACAGCATTTGGCTCATTGCCTTTTCTTCTTGCAGTAAACGACGGCTCCGTGGTGGGTACACACCAATTGTGAGTCATTAATGCTCCTCAATAGCCCGAGTCGACAGCCATAAGATTAGAGTCGCGCCGCTGAGGTACTCAGCTCATGCGGTGCAGCCATTTGAATGAGGAAAGTTAAATAGGGTCTTGGCCACCCGATGGAACCAGCCACCCGCTCGGACCACCCAGAAACTCACCAAAATTCCATATTTTCAACTTAAATGTCTCTATAACTACTTAATATAAAAATAAAAAAAACTTGAAATATAGGGTTTTAAACTGTAAATTTTGTAAAAATTACTTATTATATTATATTTAAAACGTTTTAATAGTATTAAGCGTAATTTAAAAAATATATGTAATTTTTTATTTCTTATTCTTAAATAGCTTTATAGTTCTTTATTAAATATTAAAAAAACATATTTAAATGTTTCTTATAGTTTAATAGATTTAACTATATAATTTTGTAAGTTACTATTTAGTAATTATAAAGTTATTTGAATTTAAATTTCAATGTTTTGGTGTTCTTTTTGATTGGTCCGGGCGGGTGGCCGGTTCTATCGGGTGGTCAAGACTCTATGTTGTCCGCAGAAAGCTCTAAGCCGGCACGATTCCATCAAAAGATCGAGATGTGCTTATGAGGGCAACAGATTGAAGCAATTGGCAAGGTCGCAGGGACTTCGTGATGAGCAATCCTCTGGTCAGATGACGTTGAGACCAGTCAAACTCGCTCAAATTAAGCCGTCGCTGACCGACAGTTTCAGGCGTCTGTGCGGGCATCGTAGTGAAGAGGAGTCTTCTTCAAGACGGTTGGTAAGAATTTCTTACATGGAGCTCAATGGTCGCCGGCAAACTTCTCCGAGTCCTCTATAAATGGCTACCCCACAAGAAGATGGTTTGGTCTTCTAAATGGCCGGATATTGATGTCGAAACCACAATGGTCCCGACATGGCCCTGCCCTGCCTCGGCAGCGAGCTCGGGTCCGGATTCGGTGGACCAGGGTAAGCGGGCAAGGGAACGTGATCGGTAAAGCTAACGCTGGTCTGCAAGGAGATCGCCGGGCCGCCTGGCCAGGAGGGTGTCATCTCAGGTTCTCGGTTTTCCCGACCGTTGGTGGGAGAAACCTCCGGCTTAAGCGACGTTCGCAAAAGTGTCATCGATGCCCGGGAGCAAATTGTACGCTGCCACTACAGACAAGACATTACGGAACGTGAGGTGTCTGGGCCGCTGTTGAGGCGGGAGTTTCTTTATAGTATTCTCCAGTTCTCTTTAGCAATCTCTTCATCTCCACTATTTTTCAGAATTATACTCTTTTTTAGACATAGAAAACTTGATTCAGGTCTTCAGGCCTCAACTTCGCTCTTGAGATCCACTTTTCCTGCTCTTTTGGGCCAACCTCCGTTAATAATTGCTCTTGGGTTTTCTTGGTGCAGCAATTAGCCCAAGAACACTATCGTATCAAGCTGCCCGCAGCACAACTTTCCGGCTGGCGTCCATCAAGGCTAAGTCTTGGTCCGTAGGTGTCTAGTCTTCCACCACCAGACCCTCAATGAGGATTCTGGCACAGTGTAGCAGAGCCTTAGCTACTCTAATGTAGTCTGTGCAAAGGCGTCCCATTACTACTCGCTCGGAAGAAACAAACAGTCCGATCATTGACTACTGACTTTCCAGCTTCGTGAGACAGAAGTCTTTATAAACGCTCTGCATAATGTCATCAAATTGTTGCACCTCTAGCAAGGTATCGTAAGCCATCACCTTTTGTCATCGAAGGCGAGCAGTCCTCTCTGTCGTGCTCTGTATGTATCAGCTTGGATTATGCGACAGGGAGAAGAAGCGAACCTGTGAAAGGGATTGCCCCGAATGTCGGTAGGATGACGCTGTCTTTGGTTCGGCGAGGAA
This sequence comes from Zopfia rhizophila CBS 207.26, assembly GCA_010093925.1. Lineage (NCBI taxonomy): Eukaryota > Fungi > Ascomycota > Dothideomycetes > Zopfiaceae > Zopfia > Zopfia rhizophila. The sequence goes on from ML994624.1 coordinate 508,633, forward strand.
GCAACGCAATGAGGTTAGCTGCCATATGCAGCTTCCAGCGTGGTTCGAAGAGCTGCGCAATATCGATCGCTGCTCGTAGTTCTTCCCTGATTATTTGTTGTCGTTCTACCCTCTTTTAGCAAAAGATCTCACGGAGACAGATCACTTTGTTTGCCCAAGTCGACTTTTTGGTCACCATCCACTTTTTAGGCTCTGGCTGTAAATCAAATAACCCCCGGTTGATTATTGCCTGATCTGAAACGATTTAGCACTTGTCTTCGACTCTTAGTGCACTTTGCGACAGGTATTCTCTGAAGTAAAGGATTCTGTGACATCGTGGTGCTTCTTCGACCGGAGACCCTTGAAATCCTCCAGTTTTGCATTAAACAAGCGATAGGCATGGATAATATCTATATCTTGAAGGAAAACTCCTTAGCGAAGCTGGCAGTATCGATGATACAAAGATAAATATTGTCTAAGTCCAATCCATCACTCGAATCGGTGTGTAACGTTAGGTTAGAAGATAGAGTTTGATCACGTAATGCACGGTCCCACCTAACGCATATTTTTAGCCTATCTCAGACATGTGAACATGAAGCTTTAGAGTCACGTATAATTGATAAAATTGTGCGATTTCTTAGAGTAATAAACTGTCGAAAACGGAGAAGCTTATGAGCTATTCAAATTAATTGCAATATTGCTGTGAAATAACGATTTTCCGCCTGCGACAATTCTGTGCAGGAATCGGCCCCACCTCAACGGATGCACCCTCAATTTCTTCATCCTGTTTAATTATTATAGCCTTAGTAACCTTCTTCTTACTGTTCTTCGCCTGTTGCATGTCTTCTTGGAGCTGCTTTTAAGCTTCCTTGGCGTCTTTTACCTCTTCCTTCTCACGTCACCTTTTCTCGTGCTCAAACAACCTCTGCACCTTCACATTAGCCTTCATAACCTTTCTCTCTTCTAACAAACGCTGCGTTTCAGCCTTCTCCTGTTCCTTACGGGGTTTATCTTTCACTTTTTGACGGCGTGCATGCTCTGCCTCCTTCTCTTTTTAAGCCTGCCCATCACGTGCTCGCCGTACTTTGTTTGGACTCCAAAATATCGCATTACTCTCTTCCTCGCCCTGCATTTCGAGCAGAAGAGGTTTGCTACGCTTCCTACGCTTTCTCTCATTTACGGGCATCTTTTTCCAGCCAGATATTGTATTTTTCAGAAGCATACTCTTAATTATCAAGGCCTGAACCGTGTTAGGTCGCTGTAGAGCCCTGTTGTCATAAACGTCACTGACAATACCGTGTAATAGCTCCTTAATGCGGCGCTAGTCTTCGTCCTTAAGTATAGAGTTAGTAAATTCGCTTGATGAAGGCCTTGAAGCGTTTAGATTTGTAAACTTCTTAACAACTCGCAGAGGGTCGAGGCGATGTAAACTAGCGTTTTCAAAGCCGGAGAGTATATTTTTCTTAACAAAAGCGCGCTTATACGCCACCCAGAAGAAGCGGAAAATATCCCTTTTGGTTATACTCAAGAATCCCCGACACTCTATAAACACTCCGAGTTCTGCTGTGTAAGCTGTTAAGAGAGGGTTGAAAAGACAAACATCCAGGGGCTGCAGCGTATGTATCGAATAAGGTAGGTATGTTACCAAGAGAATCTTATTTTTGTCGCAGTAGTCGATAAATCTCATATTTACGTGAGCTCCATGGCCGTCGAAGATAAGGAGCCTGTACTACCTTCGCCCCTTCTCCTTAGTTTCCCGATCAAACAACCGGGTAATGTTACCGAGTAGCGACTCGTCAATCAGGCCCTCTCTACAATCAGGCCCTCACTACGTCAGCTGATTGTATTCCTTTACGTACTCTCTTACGAACTGTCAACCTCTATTGTGTATATAGATCGAGTCTTTCACTCATTCAATTGATCATGGGCTGCTACATTGATTCCCCGCACTCGATTACAGGTAAGCCATGCATAGCCTATATCCTCATCATGGAGGTCATATTTGGCAGTTGGAAGTACTCATAAAGATTGTCATAAGGATTGGATTGATTGAAAAACTAAGGATGACTATCCTACTTAAATAATGAGTGAGATGAGCTGGAATGAGGATTCCTATCCTCTTGATGTTAACAAGAGAGGATTTGCAATCTCCTGGTGGAATGAAAATAATAATGGAATAAAAACCCTTACTCAGTTACACATAATGATGCAAGGTAGCAAGATTGCTAATCGCAAATTGCGCCAACACCTCATTAGCCCACCCCCTAGGAGATAAGGTAAAGTAACACTTATAAAGCAAGGGATCATATTCTTGTAACTAGGTGTCTTACGCGTTCCCAGAGACAACCTGATATATAAGGTTTAGCATAAGAAAAGTCCTGTCGGCGCATATGCATGCAATATGTGTAATCCACTTGCGATTACCATCCTGGATTATCTTTTTAAACCCCCTTTCTCATACCGGCTTTTTGAGAAGATCCTTTTCATCCTGGTAAACACCCCAATAACGAAGCCTTTCTCATCCATATTGCGCATCAGCCGCGACTCCACATTGTACTGGTCAATCTTCCTCGGCAGCAGATCGAAATATAAGGTGTATTTAAACGCTGAATCAGCCCTCTTACGCTCCTTACCCATCCATCAGCCAACTTTAAGCAAATTGAATAATCGTGTCTCTTCAAAAAGCGCGCCCGGGCTAGTGTTTTCCTACCGGGTGGCCACATATTTCCTTTGTGAAATTTTGTAACATTTGGTGCGTCGGAGGTAGCCCTCGTTTGCAAAGATCGTCAATATATTGTAGAAGCGATTTCTCTTGCTGATCGTTGAGATGTCGTTGGTTTTCGTATTTCTCTTCACGAGGCGTTGCATACCGCGAAAACGTTTCGAGAGAGTTGATCAGCTGCAGCCATATTCGTTGGCTGTTGCAGTAAAATTAACCTTTCCTCCGGATTTCAAGGATTTAAATTATCTAGCGCGAGCTCGAGGGGTTCCATTTTAGTGGAGATGGGGTTATACCAAAAAATTAGGTGTGTGGCGATTTCTTCTAAAAATTGTGGGACCGTGCGTTACGCGACCAAGCCCTGTACGAGAATTACACCCCTGGTGGGATACAACAAACAAATTACTTCCAACACGATTGCTCTAGTTCTACACTACCTATAAGTAGGACTACAGGAATCTTTGTAGAGCTAGATGTAAGTGCTTGGGCAGAAGCATTCAAGATTCGACTGGAAATGTTAGCGTAGGGTGCAGGTTGAAGTTTGAGGTGTACTTGTGGGCTGTAGTCAGTTCTATCCTATGAGTCAAGTCCTGCAACCATTCAAAAGTTCCGAGATCTTCAGTCGATCATGATTCACCGGAACATCGCAGCCTCCTTGCCTTGATAAAGGACAGACACCAACGCCGCAGCTGAGCGCCACAAGCAGTGCAACAATAGAATTGCGAAAAGATATTTCCCGAAGTCAACGGATCCCTCCCGCTGCGGCACAGCAAAGTCCGTAAATATACTGCGCGGAAGTCGGACGACGCGAAATGATTTCAGATGCGGGCGCTTGGCAGAGGGGCCGGAAACCAAATTTGAATTTTACGGAAAGAAAAAAATTGAAGATGCGATGGGGCGACTCAGGTGAGCTTTTCTCGGCGTCAGCGCTTGCTGCTGAGAAATTCTTTGGGAAGGTAAGACTCATGAGCAGTGTGGGTGTGACACGGAAGACAGGATGCTCTATTAACTTGCCACTCTTCAACTACATGCCTTCAGTGTCATACAGCATGTTCTTGTTGTCATCTCCAAACATGCAGAGGAGATTTCGGTGCAATGAGGAGATGGTTGAATAAATTAAGGTGCGGACACGAGCGGTACCTGAGTTTAGTTTGTTTGGGATTACGCCACAAGCGTTTGCATTTAACGCCTTGTGTTCTAGCGTGGATCCTCAAGCGATCTCGTTTAAGTTTCATGTTTCGAGAAACACAGCATTGGGTGGAACTGATTGGCTGAGATGCACGTTAAGGCTGACTTCTCACGGAAAACAACATTGACTACGCCATTGGGCAGGAGGCAGCGCACATCACAAAAGATTGAGGCCAAGAACAGATTCCGGGATGGTGGAGAGTTGGTCAAGGCCGGGCATTTGTGGCAGGGATGCGACTCAGGACTTCGCAGTCTTCGGGCCCGGGCATCAAAACCCTCACACACCCCCCTTCTTCTTTTCCTCTCTCCTTACCCTCACGCTGTTGTTTCGTCTTCAAACCAACTTTTTGTCATTCTTTCCGGCTTTTGCCAGAGTCATTCATTTGGTCGCCAGTCGACACAGTCGTTCTTTTACAAACTTGCAATACAAGTCCCAGAGACTCGGTCCGTTCTCGTGTGTATACTCAGCTTTTACCACTACGTTCAATCAACACAATTACGAAGTCTCGATCGATTGCGAAATCCATAGCTCCAGTTTCTGAACATTTATCATGAAGACTCAATCTTTGTTCTTGGCTTTGGCCGCGGCTCCCGCCGCTCTTGCTCACACTGTCTGGACCAACTTCTATGTCGATGGAGTTAACCAGGTGCATATCGTTCTCTATTGCACGGATCAATGACTAATGATATGGATAGGGTGATGGTGTTGCTATGCGCATGAGGCAAGATCCTGCGCACGCATCTGATCCACTCTCCGACCTTTCCAGCAAGGATCTGGCATGCAGTATGTTACCTCAATCAGGGAGTCGCAAATCGATGGTGTTAATATAATGTTAACGGAATCATATAGACGTCGACGGTACCAAGGGCGTCTCCCGCGTTCAATCAGTCAAGGATGGATCAACTCTCACATTCGAATTCCGTTCGTGGCCAAATGACCCCAGCAAGGAACGATTGGACCCCGGTCACAAGGGTCCATGTGCGGTCTACCTGAAGAAGGTCGATTCTGCTATTAACGACGAGGGTATGTTCTTGCCTTTATTTTACTAACGTCATGTACTAACGATCATCACTAGGTGCTGGGGATGGTTGGTTCAAGATCTGGGACGACGGATATGACGCGGAAAAGAAGGAATGGTGCACTGACAAGATGATTGCCAACAAGGGTCTCATGTCTGTCGTTCTGCCCACCGGCCTTAAGGGTGGATACTATCTCGCTCGCCCTGAAATCCTCGCCCTCCACAATGCGAACAAGAACGACCCGCAGTTCTATGCCGGTTGTGCTCAGATCTTTCTCGAGGGCTCCGGAAACTTGGTGCCCGAAAGTACTGTCAGCATTCCTGGATATGTCAAGGCTGGCGAGGAGAGTGTGAGCTTCGATATCTACAACAAAGACAACTCGAAGTACCCAATCCCCGGGCCGTCAGCAGCCAAGCTTTCCTCTAGCGCTGCTGGTGCCGCAAATATGAAGACTCAGTCGGCCCAGAATGAAGGCCAGAAGCCAGAAGGATGCATCTTAGAGAACGCTAACTGGTGTGGCGAGGAAGTTTCGTCCTACTCTGATGAAGCCGGCTGCTGGAAGGCTAACGAGGCTTGCTGGAGCCAGAACGATGAGTGCTACAAGTCTTCCCCACCTACTGGAAATGCAGGATGCAAGATCTGGGAGAATAAGTGCAAGGACATCCAATCGGCTTGCGAGGCTGGAAACTTCAATGGTCCACCAAGCAAGGGCAAGGACCTCACTCCTAAGGCTGAAACTATTGACGTCGGTCCTGTCATGCCGACTGAGGGAGTTACTGGAGGATCCCCGGCTAAGACGACTGCTGCTGAGGTTAAGAGCAGTGTATCTGTTTACACTTCTGAAGCCGCTGCCCCGAAGACTACCGCTATTGGAAAAGAGGAGGATGAGGGCAACTATAGTGGTGGTTATCCGTCCGTCGCAGAGACGCCAAAGCAGAAGGGCATCTCAACGCCCGCTTCTAAGGCTGCGCCAGCACCGACCAAGGCCGTCTGCCCTGCTGGTTACGTATGCGTGACTTCAACCACGACGATCGTGAAGACGGAGACGGCTTACACGACTATCTATGCGGACTATAAGAAGAGGAGCATGCACCACAGGAGACATGGTCACCATGCTCTCTAAAGGTGAAAGGGAACGATGTCATGGGAAATGTTCACTTCAGCAAAACTCCTCTAGAGGAAAGTAGGGAGAGTATTCGCGAGCCATTTGGGCTCTGTTGCCTGGTCATTGGCGTATGGCCGTGTTTTGGGTAGGATCTTGCATTTGAAAATGCAACTTTCAATTCTTGATACCTCTTTTTGCATAAATGGTTAAGGGTGACTTGGTAGAATCTCCTGATAGGTAGCATTGAGTCATGAAAATCAATGGAAAATGATCCTCACAAGTCATTGTATGATTGATACCTTGTGATGTCGTGAATGGGCGGGATTAATTTACTCTCATTCCCAGGATCAAGAACTCCAACATTGGGGATGGCCCGCACGTGACATCGTGCTTCCCCGTTTGAGTCGTGAAGCTCGGTTCTCTTTCTGGCCTATTTCGAGCCTTCACACTCAACATTCCACGTAATTGCTCTTATTCCACTTTTTTTGAATCTAATCCTTCCATCGCAGCACCAAACACATACTCAGCAAGATGCCGCACGCCAAACGTCTCCAGCAGAGCAGTGGTGGAGCTCTGTCGGAGAAAGTCCCAGCTCCAGCTCCCCATCCACGCCCAAATCCGAGATCGCAATCCCCATCTCTGTGCCTGGAATTCCGAACAAATCTTCTCTATGCGATCTCCCTACCGAAATGCGTCTTGAAATCTTCAATCAAGTTCTAGACGTTAGCAAGGTGCCCACATCATATGGTTACACCGACGCGGAATCGCACGCGAAAAGCACGAGGCCGCCATGGACGAAACACGGCATGGTGCTTGTGAGCAAGCAGTTCAGTGCGGAATACAGACAGGCGTTCTACGAGAGGACGAGGTTCTTCCTCAGGGTTGATGGGAAGAATGCTTATCGGGCAGATCAAGCACTGCTCCGCAGCACCCCGGGCCAGGATCTTCTGAATTCCTGGAATACCCCCGTTGCTTTCCTTTCCAGTCTCCGGCACTGCACGCTCTACATCGAAATCGGCGATATCGCGGCCTCCCCAGAATCGTCGCACTCAATCTCCCAGATTGTAAAGTCTGCGTCTGACCTAAAAGAGGCAAAACGCGTACGCAATGAGATGAAGATGTTCCAGTCTCTGGACACACTCAAATATGAAGACGTCTTCTTCGACGACTACCTCAAAATGAGCGTGTCGAAACTCGTGGATCAGATGCAGCAATTGCGGAGCATACATCTAGTTTGGGAGACTACGGTTCCATATCGGAGTGGGCAACGGTTCTTCACAAGTACGGCTGCAAACTGGACATGGGATGCACCAGGAAAGCCTTTTGTGGAGAGGTTGAAGGAGAAGTGGAATCTGAGGGAGTTGAGGGTCAAGGTAAGGGATAAGTATGGTGATACCATGATTAAGGCGGAGAGAGGAGAAGGTGGGAAGTGGGGTGAGGATTGACTAGCCGGTGATAATACTGCTGCTGAGGATTGGCTGGTTGACTTTTTGCATGACGATTCCGATGAAGATGGGGATCCTGCAGACGACGATTTAGATAACGATTCGGCTGATAGTTTAGAAGATGATACGGTTGACTTCTCAGACCTTTTCCTTGATATCGTTTAATCATTCGCAATGCTAACTGGATAATCCTTTGCATATCCAAATCTCCTCAGCCCTCATGGGTCTTGAGGAAGATTCTATGTACATTGTTCTTCGGAGGCTTTGAAATGCAGTCTGGATATGGTCCTTACGCAGGGTTCTCTTCATTCTGGGGGGTTTGGATATGTTCCACCGAGTTTCCATATCAAGCCTCAACGCTTCCAGGTTCACGTAACATAGTGGGACAAAAGTAGGAAGACATAGTCCCAATGATGCCTGTTCGCATCAAATTTTTCATTCGCCAACTCAATTATCGCAGTAACTAATCAGTATGCATGATGTACACTCTGTTTATACTATGCTAAGCTATATCAAGCTTCCTATCTCCATCAGCTGGTCTTCCCAACAAATCTAACCCCCACTCCCTGCAACACTCTAATCTCGTCAACAGCCACTTTCAAACTCTTAGCCGGCAAACTCCAGTCTTGTCTCTTCAATCTCTCTTCCCCCGTAAGCACCCACAAAGTCTCTGCTGCCGAAATTCTAATCTACACTTCTGTCAACTACCTTTTAATCGTACTTCCTCCCCCGTTTTTCACCTCTAGCATCTAGCGTCCTCACCGACGGGGAGTAACGTACCTTAGGAAAAGGATGCAGTAGCATAGAAGTAACTTTCGTAATTATATCAGCCCGGGTTGAAGGGATTGTGCCCAGACCGCGATATACGTCGAGTGCGAGGTGGAGCTTTTGCATGTGCGTAGATTTGAAGTGGGACTTTTGTGTGAATGAGAGTAAGATGCGGAAACTATATCTTCATATCAATGATACCGGAGTCTAATAAACAAGTAATGAGAGGCTGGGTAGCTCACCTGAAAGGCGTTTCAACGAGCCGATGCATAATCTGCATGTCGAAAAGAAATGCTAGCACTTCTAACAATGGTATCAATACACGATCGTTGGTCGACGCCGCCTTCAGTAGATCGGTAAGACAGTTTGCGAAGTCTAGTAAGGTGAACAGCTTTTCGTTCGTTCGGTCATCACCAGAAGTAGAGAGCGGTAGCGCGTCAAGAGTATCTACAAGTACCATTCTCGAATTCTGAACAACAGACTCGGACCCCATGCCCGCGGAGCTAATGAAGCCGAGAAGAACGGCTTCTTTGATGCAACGAAGGGTTGAAGGGCGTAAGATCTTGAGCGCGGAGGCGAAGTATGCGTACGAGGAGACGCCGTGGGAAGCTCTTTGAATTGCCCTAGGAGGAGTTAGCCTTTATCATTCATTCTTGGTCATGGCTGGAGTGCTATACTTTTCGAAGTGTTCATGATATCCCTTCTCAAGCACGTGTGCCGCTCTTGCTCTTACTTTATCCAGTTTCTCCAACGAAAGCCTCAGGACATCTGCGTGAAGTTCTTGATTATCCTTTGAGTCGACGATTAACCCAGCAGTCCATGCTGTTCCTGTTGTCGTGAGAGCTTCGAGTCGGACAAGAGAGCCGACATCTCCCCGTTCTGTAATGGTATAATCGTTCAAAGCTACATGCAATGCATTCCCAATCCGGTCTATGACGTCCTGACCGAGAGGTGTGGTAGGGATATGGTTGAAGTAGTTCTTGAGAAGTACTTCTAATGCCTGGAGAGCTACTGGTCGAGCTGCAATGCCAACATCGGAAGTACATCTGAATGTCAGAACTTTGACGATGCGGAGCTGCACGTCTGTTGGTGTTGGTGCAGTGTTGTTAGAGGAGGTATCGCTCAGAAGAGAGTATACTGCCCCAAGAGCAATAGTGTAGCCGGAGCCTCTTAGTCCGTTATATGAGGACTCATGCTCCAAGTATTCAAGCCAAGTGGAGATGATGTTCTCCTTGGTAGATGCAGAAATTGTGGAAAGTAACTGCAGAACGCTGCGCGCCGTGACCGGTATGGCTTGAAGCACGGAGTCTTCTGTACGTCCGAGACAGAGATTCAGTAAGCGAACTACTTCATCGACCGGAAAGATTGGTAGATCGCGGTTTCCTGCATCCTGATACGAAAGAGTGGCCATAGCCCCGAGAAAGTTGCAAATAGAAGAAGCAGTGAGTTCGGGTCGAAGAGTTGGTGAGGTGAAAGCTTTATCTTCGAGTTTCAGGACGCTATTGAGTAAACCCCAGAGAGAATTTTGACATGCCAGGTCAGTCCCGACGTCCGCCGTACTTATCTCTGCTGTCGATTTCACAAGTTTCTGCTCACGAACTTGATTGACGAGTGCGGAGAGCGACATGACAAGACCATGTCGTTCTTCGACTTCCCTCGGTTTAAGAGCCCTGAGCCTGTCAATTATCTGGTCTGATACTTTCCAAGTTACTGTAGAGAGTTGGTTCTCGACTAAGTAACCAACTGCTGATGCCGCGAAGACACGGGAGGGAGTGTCTAAAGAGCCAGTCCCTCTCCACTCCATTAGGTTCTCGAGCAGTGCCTCCCAGTACATTTGGTGCAACTGACCAGCTTTGACAGCAACTTCACACATAGCTCTTTCTCTCAGGCCAACAGCATGGAAGTCCACAATCTGAACCAGAGGAATGCCTTCTTCTACAGTGTTAGGATGTCGCCCTATTAACTCTTGTAATGCAGCAGATGACCCCCTCCGGATGTTTCCCGCAGGGTCTAGACATGCTACAACGAGAAGTTCGATCGCAAGTACTTGGGGAATGGACAGCGATTGGTGATGCCTGTGTGAAGCACGAATCGATGCCGTCTCCACGGCCAACAAATCTTTCGTCGCGTATCGTCTCGATAATGCCCATATCCCAAAGCATGCTGCATCACGGACATTTGTTCCAATGGACCCTCCGGTAGCGGACCGCTGTTCAAAGGCGAGGGCCAAGAGTAATGCGTTTAGGATGTCAGGGAGTTGGTCTGTAGATAGCGCTCTCCTATACAAGAGGTGAGACAACGTCAGAGTGAGACCATGCCATCTTAGTGGGTTCACCCCGCTAAGGTTCCGTTTCGAGCCTTGCCAGTAAACGCTCTCGGTCAAAGAGCTAAGAATAGCCTCGATGATATCTCCCGCCATCTCTGGATCAATCTTTATAGTTATGACGCTCAAAGCTTTGCTTGCTGCATATCTCACTGGTGTATCCCCATCTGCGAGTGCTTTTAGTAGAAACTCGATGGCCTCTTCGAGGACGCTGGTCATGTCCAGGCCATTGTGCGTTGTAGGAGCTTGCAAGCAGTGCACGACAATGTTTCGAAGAGTCTTGACAACCAACTTCCTCGCCACAGCGGAAGACCTAACAAAGAGCAGAGTGTCTTGACTGATGATATTCTGACAAGCTTGGTAAACAGCTGGAAGAAAAGGTCCAATCTCCGCGTTGGTTGCAGATGAAACCAGGCCAGATAGAAATGAGAGTATGCCAAGGCACGGATGGATCTCTGAAATACTCTCAGAGGTTTGAGAGAAGAATGATAAGGACCATTTAACGAGAGTGTTCAAGAGCCCCAGCTTTTGCATATCTGGACGGACGCTAAGTCTAACCAGAAGGTTTGCAGCAGCACTACGTTCTTTAGTCGCAGATTTAAGGCCGTTGGCACATATTGTAAGACATCGAAGTGTAACTCCAGAAATCTCAGTAGGAAGATCTATCCCAAGGGCGATGGCTGTTTCCCGCGATGACTGCAGGGCTGATATCGACGCCAGAGGAAACGGCGCGAGCATCAAGTGTGAAAGCCATAGCAAGAGGATATACCGCTCCTCCCATGGAACAATCGTTTGAGATGCAGATTCCTCCTCTCTATTCAGAAAGTTCTCGCCCTTTTCGAACTCATGGAGAATTGGCTCAAGGTACCGGGGTTCGTTATTAAGGAACCCCTTGACGACCTTCTCTCCTCTGACCTTACAAAACAGGTTCAAGATTCGACAAATAGCATGAGTCAATGGAACTAAATGCTTCTTAGGCTCAGGCCTTGGTGATACTTGAAGAGAATCGAGATAGGCAGCAACCAATGGAGGGATGATATTTTTAAGATGAGAGTCTAAGAGTTGCGGATCTTCTTGGAAGGGTTGAATCTAAATTCAGATCAATACATAACCATAGAGAAGGAAAATGAGGCTATACTAAGGCAAATGCTCTATGCAAGTCTGTCTCCCTTACTCGTCGATGGACTTTAGCATGACTGGAGTCGCGATTTCGTTTGCGTAGGATTTTGGCAAGCAGTTTACCAAAATCAGAAAGTAATGAGGCAGATGCTCGCTGCAGCTTGATATCATCGTCCTCTGGGGTGTTCATTTCGAGTGCGTATTGGGTGGAAAAGCAAAGGAGAATCGGACGAAGAAGTGAATATATCTTGGCGTTGGCGAGTCAGTTGTCGCCAATTTCGACGCGTGAAATCTTGCACATGACTACGCGCACAACTTCACGTTCACTTCTCGACCTAACACCACGACAACGCCAAACACTTGACGTCCAATTCCCCCAATACTTCAATATGACTGAGAATTACAAGGAGTATCTCGCTGCGAGGGTGCTCACAGACAACCGGATAGTAAGTTTTGCGAGAGGAGTCTGCGGAATAAAGAACTCACGGTTCTCAGGTCACCTACCGGCTTGCCAGTCGAGCCCTTAGAGTGAACGTCAACATTGCGAAACAGTATGTTGGCCTCTTCAATGCACTTATAAGCATATACTGACAGGATCCAGGATGCTCCATGACTTCTACTTGACGCAGAACGCGAATAAACAAAAGTCCGTACACGCGACGTTCTTGCTCACCGGCAAGAGGCGAAATCCTGAACATACAAACGGCATACATGCGAAGGATGGAGAGGATACATTTATGCATAGCTCTCCGTATATGAGCTCCCTGCCTGAACCGGAAGAACCAGAGGAGGAGCCCGTCCCGGTTACCTCTATGGTACTAGTCAGAGAGGAAGAGCTCGAGAGTATGTCTAGCTTGAGGCACACTCGCAATCCGAGACTAACATTTGTGAATCCAGAAACGAAAGCCGAGTTCGAGGAAGTGACCTCCATCCATGTCTACAGCCTGGAGCCCGGCCTAATTGAGGTATGATAGATCGAAGGTGGAGTGTTGCAGCTGGCTAAACAAATGTAGAATATGAATATGCTCTCGGTCTGCAATCAAGAGATAGCAAAGGATTACATCAACGAGAATCCATTGGAGGGGTGGAAAACATATGGTTCTATTCATAATTCCTACATCAAGGCAAGGAAGAATTCTCGCTCGAGATACAGCCGACATACTAATTCTGTTATAGAGACGAACCGCCAAATTTGCTCCTCCGCCTTCAGCCGCACCGAAATCAGCACCTAAGACAGCCGTGAAACCAAGTGCTGCTGGACCTTCAAAGGAGAAAGAGACTGCGGCAACTGCCACGAGGGGGAGCACGTCAGAGGACAACACTTCCGCGAGATCAACACCACAGTCTAGTTCAGGTTCTAACACGTTGAAGAAGTCAGATTCGAAGTCTAATCTTAAGCGGGACAGATCCGATATCTTCAGGTCATTCGCTAAGGCCAAGGCAAAGCCGAAAGAGGCTGAAAAGTCGAAAGAGTCAACTCCGGCACCACCTGAGGATGGCAAGTTTGTCTTGGAATTTCAATCATGTAAGCCGCTAATAGCTTTGTAGAGCCGATGCAGGACATGTCAGAAGACGAAGCCGATGAGAATGATGCCCCTGAGATTGCGTTCGACGAGCAAAAGGCAGCAGCGGCACGCAAAGCCCGCGCGGAACGTGAGGAGAAACTAAGAAAGATGATGGAGGACGATGATGGTAGGTGTTCCAAACAATTATACATTCATGTGATGTAGCCTAACACACCTAAGATGAGGAGATGGTAGATGCTTCCCCAACAGAAGAAAAGGAGTCAGATGATGCTCCATTAGACAAGGCACCTTCAGGAAAATCGGAGGAAAGCGAAGCGGCGGTGACTGTCCAAGGCGGGCGCCGACGAGGCAGACGCCGAGTGATGAAGAAGAAGAAAGTCAAGGATGAAGACGGTTACCTTGTCACCAAAGAAGAGATGGTCTGGGAGTCCTTCTCAGAGGATGAACCAGAACCCAAGAAACCGAAGCCAGCGCCTACTAAGTCTTCGACTACTGCAGCCAAAGGCAAGAAGACAGGCAAGCAGGGTCAGGGTAGTATCGCCAGCTTCTTCAAGAAGGCATGATGGCAGGCTGATTCTCATCAAATCTGGACGCCGTTCGATCTGGCAAGGCCTCGCGAGGATCCATGCCGCAGCCTCTTGATCTTCTATCCGCATCTCCAAATGATATACCTAGAACCTTCCTGCACTTCATGCGTTTTCACGACTTGATATGATCTGGTTTTGGTCACCTGGCGCAGTAGATCCCAATGGTTGCGCACATCCTAACGGCTTAGTAGGACGGATTGTTGGTAATCGGCGGAGCAAACCTCGGGCATTTAAGGAAACGCTCATGCTCGCAGTTCTCGATCAAGATGGAATACTGTACTACTTTCTTCCTTTAGCGCTCACTAAGCGTTTGAGCATAGGTTCACATAGAATTTTGGACCACTCACGGAAATACACATATTTCCAATACTGCTATTCTGTGACTGTGAGTGGTGATCTAACCAAACTTTATTACTTCAACACCCAGAAGGACAGCGAACTGCATCACGAGGAACACAATCCGTGCTACCGTATCTCAGCCTTATGCTTGCCAATAGAACTTTGACTTTCACTCATTCGCTGTCTTGTGGACCTTGACCCCACAGCCTCAAACGTCTCTCACCAACGTCCAGCTCACAAGCCTCACCGCCAAATGTGCATAACCACCACTACTAGCCTCCTTCTAATGTGCTCCGAGTAAAGATTCACAAGTCAACAAGCCCCTGTCCCTGCCTGCCTGCTCCCTATCCACCCTCTTGACCTTTAGCCAGCCTCTCCAGTCTGAGCGCTTAAGCAGGCCAAGCCCTAGCGATGCGGTCAGTCCCATGCATACATGCTACACAGAGCAAACTTTAGATCTGTGTTCCCAACACTTCATATCGCATACGTCCATCACAGTCACACAAGTCGGCGACTTGAACGACCTCACTATCAAGTTCATCCTGGGTATTTGGTTAAAATGTTACATATTTCCTGATGTCGTGGGGTTTTCCAAGTTGGGCAAATGGTCGGCTTGGGAACACGGAAAGTAAGGGGGTACGAGTAGAGATTCAGGTACGGGAATTCTTTTCGGGGATGGACGGCGAATGATTGGGCTGGATTGGAGCGAAAATGCATCGAGTTGTAAATCTTGAAGGATTCGAAGGGCATGCCCTCGTATGCTGCATGTGGGAGCCTTTGACCAAAGACAAAAATTAGGCCGGTAGTCTAGCTCCACAAAACGACGATCATCGTAAGCTTCATTTTCTTTGGTGAGTGGTCATTCTTGAAACCCCAACAATGCACACTTGCGAATCATCAAACGCCCGTCTCATGCAAGATCTAAACGTTCGACTGCTTCCTTTCGTGGAAGCTGATATCATCTTGCTTTTCTAGCAGAAGTCTATGCGTGAGGATACTCGCCTTCCACAGATTGATTGAAAGGTACGCTAAAGATAGCAGCGTGAAAGTTTGTGGGGGATCATGATCCCTTGCGCGATAGACTTTGGCTTGTTTGAGATCGGATGGCGAATGGGGAGTGTGCGTGCTGGCGGAGTAGTCCTCCGTGCCTATCATCGGCAGTGGATGAAATGAGGCTAGAAAGTCCTCTAACGGGAAGTACTAACACGTTGCCAGCTCCGAGCCGCATTCTCCGCTTCCTCCGAGCATGCAAAATGAAAAGCCTTTCCAGTTAGACTTCTGGGTGGTCAGGAGGCCATCTGAATGCAGGCCAGAGAAACCAGCCATCAGGTCCACCTGCAAGGCTGACGCTTACATCCATCTATTGCTAGTAGAACTGGGTTGCTAAACTTCACCGTGTCCGACCGTACCTCCGTCGGTCGATATCAATATCAAATAACCGTAGGATACCCCTTCATCTGTATCCTTACACAACGGGGGACAAGCTCTCGTGATTCGTTCCTTTCGATCAACATGCCGAAAGAGGAAGCTGCTTAAAAGCCCGTCGCACAAAAGCTTCAAAACTGTCTTTATTTAGAAGCCGACATTTGTCTTCTCGCCGCAGACATGCACAGAGTCCCTTCCTGTTCCTGCCGTAAGGAATGGATTCAAATTTTCAATCCAGAAAACCGCGGAAAAGGCGTCAGTAAGGGACCACCACCACGCCACACCGGCTTTCAAGCCAAGGCTGCCGAGCGAGCTCGGGCCCGAGAGCTAGCCAAAAGGCTCGGTCCGTTTGACACCGGCAACTTAGCATGCTTAAACCCTTTTGAGCGACTGTTAGCCGAGCTTGGCAATGTAATCGTTCATGATGTGAAAGGCCATAATGCGGATTGTATGAACTAGACAAAGCAATGCGAGGAACGAGACCTCTATGACCTTTTCCACCTCAAGTATCGAATTTGCCCACATCAGGTGAGAATTCGCACGATTGCGAAACATGATCGAAAAAGTGTGGGAGAAAGACAAAAGAGAGGAAGGGTTCTTTGATTGGAGAGTTTTGATCAATTAGATGTCCTGCAGCTGGCTGCTGGATTCCGGAGCATGTCCGTGGATCGGCACTGGGAGAAGCCAATTAGTGCGAGTGACAGGGCTGCAATAAAAGGCGAGGCCGGTTGCGCCATTGTGGTCGCCGACTTGAACCATATCGTGGGAATTCTGGTATCGGAAATATCGGGCGGCTACGAGAAATGTGAGTAAGCCTTGCTACCGCCTGAGACAGTTTTAATATGCGGCGATGTTACACAGCAGTGCGTTATCGTTGTGGGAACTATTTTGAGCCTTAATGCTGAAAAGAGAATGCGATACAGCCGAAAGAACATATTGCGTCGGCCTTGCTAAAAGAATTATGTAAACTTCAAGATGAGGCCGATTGGAATACGGCCAATAGCAAGATTTAGATTTTATCTTTACGGCACTTTTGTCCCATGGCTGCACAGGCGGCTGCAGGATGCTGATCAAATCAAATATTCCACGCGAGAATTGTCGTACGGCGGCACGGTCAAAACCGAGATCGAGTATCAAAATTTTCATATGTATTGATTGTCGATTGACCCTCAATAATTCGTGTGAAGGCCCTATCAAATGCAATTCAGCCTTAATAGTCTTCCATTTCTAGATCCGAGGATCCTCAACCTAGCAATCACATGCACTAACAATACACGCACAGTAATTACGGCCACAGCTCTTCCGTCCTCCACCCGCCATTTGCACGTGTTGATTCATCAATAGTGTACCTGAATCTGCGCGCTTTGGCAGGGTCGCTTAAGTCTGTTTGCTCGACGGAGTTGGGGACAATGATGACAAGACGGAAATTCTTGCGGGCGACGGAGTCCTGGAGATTGTCGACTTTAGCGCCAAGTTCGAGGTTCTCTGAGTCGTATGGCTGCGTTACTGGCTGGCCTGGAGGAGGAGCTCGGAAAGTACCTCGACAATGTATCAGAATCAATAAACATACGATGAAGAGCACACACACTTTTGATACCCGGTGACTGATTCCCGAAAGTGCCTGTCAATTCTCTCGCCCAGCTCCATTCCTTCTCTTTAGATTGATCCACAAGTCTCATCCTCTTGCCCACCTCACTTTTCACTGTTCTGGCACCACTACTATCTTCCCTACCTTCAATATCGTCAGCCACTATGTATGCTCGACCCTTGATTCTCCATTGGGTTCCCGTCTCTTCAACCCACCAGACAGCCTCAACCGGGCCGCCTCCACCACTTCCCTGCGTTTGTTTACTATTTTCCGCATGCCTGGCGCTGGAACCAAATATCTGACCAACCTTCTCCATCCTTACATCAGTAGTAAGCGTAGGACAATCGCTTTCATATGCTTTAGGATTCCTTTCGGCATTGTTGTGACGGTTCTCTGGCAGCTCTGTCCAGAATCCCCGAAAGATGCAATAACGCGCTCGGGGCACGTAGGGAGTCGGTGACCCAGGGGGTGCAGTTGCGAGCGTGCTGAGGACGAATTGAGGCGGCGACATCTTGGAGATGTGCTGGTTGAATAGCGATTTCCATGGCGCGGGAGGTAGAACCGATGATGGTGGAGTTGTCGCGGGCATGATATGGAGAAGGCGCGCAAGGCGTCGAGGAGCTACAGTTGAAGCTATGTCTGCTAATGTGAAGCTATAGAAGGTAAGTTTGAGGATTGAGGTAATCGAAGAAGCATCTGTGGGATACAATGAAGCCGTATTACGGTGGAGTCAGGTTAGACGCGAAATGATGTCGTCATTCATCGAGGAGATCAGAACGGTGGACCAGATTTACCAAGCTGCGCTCTCGCTTAGGTCCACCCGCTTCAAGCCTGACTCTCATAAACTACAAATCTTCAAACGAAAATTGTCATTCCTGCGGTTGTCGTACTGTGAAGGTGTGACGAGGCGGTGATGAAGCGCTGTCACGTCGGAGAGACTGTTAACATCGTTCGTTAAGGAACGTCCACCTTGGCAGTCTGCCATTCTTGTGACGGACGCCACCATCAATCCGCCAACACCAAAATAAACTTCATGCTATGGAAAGCTTCTGTCGACATCGCAAATTATTCTCCGATCATTGAACAGCCATCTCTGGCGCGTATCGATCGCGTGATACCTTCTGAGTTCCTCAGCTAAATCCTTCGTGCATGGGATATGGACACTCCTGTATATAGGGGACCAGTAATAATGCCTCATTGAGAGAAAAGAGACATATGTATTCCCCATCTGGGCGTGATAGCAGGGAATCCCTTAGTAATGACAGAAATCAGCCTGGCTGCTTTTGCTTGCCTCTTTCATGCCAACAAGCCAGGTACTCGCTCTGTTTTGCTTTTATCCAGCTCGTTCGTATGCGGCTACCTCCGAGATGAAAGATCACGATAATGCCCTTGCTGGACATAGATGCTGTTTTGCAACCTATCCACTCATCAATCTGCGTTCATCTTGTGGCAAGCAGAGCCGGCTGAGTATCACGAATGGCTTCCACACCCTGTTTGAAACGACAAAGGGAGCTGATCCGAGTATTGATTAAAGCATCACCGAGAGGCCCTGAGGGTTGACAGCGTCTGGCTGGGTGCTCGGTAGCCGGCCTCTTGTTGTCGACGTGTCCAACCTTGCCGCAGGAGGTCAGGTGGAAAGATGCTGGGAGCACAAGAACTCTGGAGAGTTGAGCCACAGTCAAAGTGATGACACAAATTGACCTGCCGGGACTCTCACCGCAACACAGCGACGACATGGCAGCGGCCCGCAAAATCATCGAGCATGCAAAAGCGAGTGGCAGGGTCGACAGCCGGCTAGGGTTGAGATGCATCTCTGCTAGATGCGGAGTGGTCAGCGAGCGCTCAGGGTGAATGATTGGCCTGGATGCGCGAGCACGCAGAGACCAAATCGCGGCACTTGCTCCGCTTCCTGCAGCGCCGCCTCTGGCTGGTTGACAGCTCCTGAAAGCATTGTCGATCGCAGAGACGTCCAAGGCTCGAGCCTGTCGGCCGCCTGTTCAGGACTGCATCTGGGAGTAATGCTGCTCACCAATGCAAAATCCGGCAGATCCGTTGCTTTATCCCATTCTTGTGGGTGGGATGATTGCTGTCAACAAAGGTTAGAGCTCGGCGAGGTGCGCTGCCTGGATGAATGTGGTGTATCAGCGACGGCATACCGAGCTGAGATTTGAGATGAAGAGGACGAGATTGTTTCATTTATTCGTCTCCCCTAGCCAACCGTAGCAGCGCAGTCCACGTGCAGGGTTCAAGAGTGCCGTTCGCGTCTCTCTTGCGCACATCGTTTTCTGTGCCTCAACGCCAGACCTTAGTGCAGTTACGCCTACTCCGCTGCGCTTCAACGGGTCGTGGAGCCCAACCTTCGCAGCCGGACTGTGCAATGGCACGCTGTCGACGCCGCTCCCGGCAGCATGGACGTGAGGCAGCACAGCGCGCAATAGGTACATGGACGCAGGGAGACTGCGGACAATGCAGCGTGGCCAGCGCAATAAAGAGACAGATTGTGCGGACCAGGCGCCAAGCAGGCGAAATAAACGGCCCATGCTCGCTTGCTCTCTGGTCGCTTTCTCTGGCTCACCGAGAAAGGCCGCCGGTCTTGTCCCCAAGCAAACAACCCTTCCAGGGCCTCCACACAAACCCATTCCTCCAGCTTCTTACATATTGCTCCATGGTCCTTGTACCGCTCTGCTCCATCCCTCCTGCATCCGCCCATGATGCGCCGTGCGCTTGTGCTCTGATAATCCCGCATACCGAGAGCCGGAAGAGCAACTCGAGCCCGCTGTTGATCTCATCTCGTACAAAGATCACCACCCTTGCCCGCCGCCCGCCTCTTAAAGTAATCCGTCATTCCCCAGACGCCTCTTTCCTTCTGCTGCCCTCTGCACGCAATCGCTCTCCACGGCCTCTTCTACGACTTGACGACCGTTACGACTCCCATCCTGCTGCTTGCTGCTAACGAAACAATAACTTGTACCACCCAACGGCCCGCTCTTGATCCCGTCCACCCAACACCTGCCCTCCCCCTTCGACCTCTCTACTGTCGGCAGTCCGTCACAATGTCGGATATTGAAAAGTCTTTTACGTTTCTCCATGAGAATATCCCATCATGGCTCAAGAATTTGACCGAGATAGAGGAGAAGGTTAAAAACATGCAGAATGAGATAGCGAAAGTACCTGTCTCAAGGTCACCTCCAATGAAGAGAAAAACAGGCTCTGTCGAATCGATACGGGATTTGGGTGCCATCATGGAGGAAGCAAGCGCATCTGCTGTTGCACACCAAGGTCCTTCTGTAGCCAATCGGAAACGGAAGACCGCCTCCGTACTCTCTGGCAATGCGTCTGGGCCATCAAAATACCGATCAAGGACAATGATCATCGTCTACTACGATGGGCAGATACAGAAAGCTTTCGAGACGCTTGTTAGGAGTATTGGCACTGGTCGGAACATGCTCCGAAAGGGAAAGATGGCCGCCAAGATGGAGGCTTTGACGGAGCTTGCAGGATCCGATGACGATGATGATGGAGATGATGCTGATCCAGTGATGTCGAAGATTGGATATCGACATCGTGCAGGGCTTTCGTCAATACACGCGACTCGAGCAAGAGCGACAATAAGAGGTCTACGAGGAGGTAGCAGCACCAGTACATCTCCGGAAATGTTTGACTCAACTGATAAAGCATTGGAAAACGCCCAAGGCCTGTGTGAAAGGGCTGCCCATCAATCGCTCCGCGATGGCAATTGTCGAAAAGAATTGGAGGGCGTAAGGAAACACTTCAAGGACGTCATGGAGAAGGCTGCAACAGAAACTGCCAAATACAGTGCAAGGAAAGAGGTATCCAAGGAGGAACCCAAGGTGGAAACATCGCTATCCCCAATGGAAATGGACCACCCGAGGCCCTCGTCAATACCAGTAGCAGACATTCGCCCAATTCCTGTGGTAACACCCATTGTGTCGTCAAAACCCATGGATATCGAGGTGGATGACGATGAAGACGACGATGCCGACTTCGTTATGCCGCCAATACGCTTGACATCGCGTGTCTAGGCCCATTTCTCGTCTCCATTATTGTTTGCGTTCAAGCGGATTGTCATTGGCCTTTGTATAGGTCGACGTTTTTGGAGGCACTGTCCTCAAGGGACGCAGGTTGAATGCCCTCACGCACGACACGAACAAAGTTTTGCATCGGATTTTCAGCACAGCGCTCCTTGCATTTCGATATACAAAACCTCTTTGCATACCCAATTTTGCCTTAGGTCGAAAATTATGGACTTGTTGGACAAGGATACTCTCGGATTTGTTGGAATCTAGAAGCTTGAAACCCAAAGCTACGTTCGCTATCTGGTCTTTCGCTACAAGGATTGTAATTGCTTTCATTTGCTCCCATTCATCAATCTCATAAGGTAGTTCAAAACTCAACGTTGACTTCTCCGATGTTTGATTCCCTTGTATACTGTTCGTGAACCAGGTGACCTGTCTGGCCACTGAAAAGTATGCCACCCTCAGTGGTATTCCTAGTCACCAGTGCGCCGCCTTCAGCGACTACAACTGTGCTTACCATGCTAACTCCGGATGCACAGAGACATGATACAGTAGGAGAATTGAGCTACAGGTCGAGGAAGGTCTGGTATGCCACTCTCTTCGAGCATAATGTAGTGAATAACTCGTTAACTCGATCCTCATTCGGCGCGCTTTGCTTGGTACCGGCCACGTGAGGTCGCGGGCAAGTGGTGACGCCGCGTTCTTCCATGTATCCAACTAGGAAGTGGCGACCACACGCTTTCACCTTTACTTCATGTCTGCTCCTTCGCTGCATAAACTCTTTTGCACTGTTCGATAACGACAGTCTGTTCAACGAACATGCCACCGGCACTCAGCGATTACGATTCCGACGACGTCTGGTGGACTGAGGACTTGGATGAGGTCGAAGATGTCAAGGTGTGTCACTATACCAGTGCGGCAAACGTTCTACTTCCAATGTTTGCTGACAGACCTACGTCAGAGGTTGACGCCGGATGCATACAAAGAACCAGGTAGTGACCCAAGGGAAGAAAATACGATCACGGTCAAGGCCCCGCTGAAAGTGCAGGTCAAGGACGAATCCAAAAGGAACACGGTAAGACAGTCCCACAGTTTCAATAAGCATTTCATTGACATGCTTCAAGCAAGCAACGTTAAAGAGGAAGAGGAAACCTAGAATTCTCATTGGACTAGATTCAGAAAACATTATCGAAATCTCGGATGACGAGCAAGAGCTCGAATTCAAGGATACTCCTCCAACTTCTTCCATTCCGAGCTCGTCCTACAAGACACGAGCGCAGGTCCACGGCAGTCGTAGAGACGAGCTCTGTTATGACCAAAAGTATCATCCAATGGATGAATACACCCACCCAAAGAGGGCCGCGAGGGTCAAGTCAAAGTATGGAGAAGATTTGCTTGCATCGGAAGGCACTATAGCTTCTAGTTTCGATGACGATCGTCACACTGAATCTGAGACTGACCTTGACGAAAATCCGAAACTTAAAGGCAAAGGAAGAAAGTTGCCGCTGCCTCCTTCGCAGCCAACCAGACGGTCCTCTCGACAAGTGAACTGGGAGATCATGTACAATGTTAACGTTCATACTCAGGATGCTGAGTTGAAAGAGATGGAGCGATCAGATGAGATGGAGGAATCAAGTCGGAAACGCAGAAAGACTCGTTCACAGGATAGTGATCAAGAAGAAGAGAAGGAACACAAAGATAGTGGAAACGTGTTCGACCTAACGATCATCAATTCGGAGGATTCTGACTCTGAATGTCGCCCGTCACCCATCCGCAGGTCCTCACCGTTGACTTCCATCAAACAAGACCAATGCTCGCCCGCAGGGATGCAACGGTACAAAGAGGGCATTAGCGTATATTTCACAGAATCGAGTAAAAGGGACTCGTGGGTGATAGACAATGACTTCGACATCTATGAAGAACCTATGGAGGTCCAGCTCGCAGCAGAATCGTCAGCACCCCCTCCTCGAGACTACGACGATGACGACAAGGAGAATGAGGAGGAGGAGTCATCTGACGAATCCACTGCAGACGCTCTGAGAGGTATAACGGTTATCGCAGTATCAGCACTTTTGCGCTATCGAACTATGTCAATTAGACATGCAACCGGGGCGGCCAACGAGCACAACTTCGAGTTTGATTCAGTCCTCGGCGCACCAACTCCGGGCAACTTTGAAGTGGATAGAGCTCAAGACGCGGCTATTGAGGACTCTGAACGTGATGCTACGATCGAAATCTGAAGCTGTCCCAGATCATGTGTTTTTCTGGACAGCACTTCCAGGGCAGCATTTGTTCAATCTACTGCATAGCGAGGAGTAAGGTGTTCATCAATAGGTGGTTCGGTAAGGAAATGAGGAGGATGGTTGCCTACATCCCAAAGGATGTTTTGGAGAAAAGGCTTCTACGTCACTACCACTGCAAGTCCCACATAGCTACGGCATGTTGGTTTTAAGGTGGGGTTGAATCGGAGCAGAGTTTTTATCGGCGGTTGAAACTTTTAGGCGCTAATTAGCCTTCAATGTACTTAACAGTTCATCAACTGTTCACGGTACGAACCGCTGCGATTTTGATGGGACAAACGGTTGGTGTTTGCGATCTCCGCCATAGTTTGTGCGACATAACGTCAGATATACACACTGCCGATCACGTGGAAGGCCTCGCCTCAGCCTCTCGTGAAACCTCCCGCATTTCTTCGTCCTTCATGACTCCACCTCATCACCTACCTGTCGCTCATATTCCTCCTGCGAAATATGTCGCCTTGAAATTCCGCGACCGCCTGGCATGTCATCGTGTTTCACTCATCTGCAGAACATGGCGCAGCACGTTTTACGGCCAATAGAGAAATCTGGTCGACAAAAATTTCCCAACCTAACACAGATCGTCGTGAGGACGAGCTTAGTCTTCAACAACTGGGCAAGCTCTTTGAGGGAACGATAAATCTCCGCAGTTTCGGGCTCTGCCTTGTCCTCTGGAGGCCTCTCTGATTCTTAACCTCGATGCCGGCGGCTTCGCGGGCGGCATCAGCGTCATTTCCGGATCTCACGTACGACGCATCTACACATCGCAAGGCTGAGCGCCCAGAACGTGTTCGAAATGGCATCTGTGATTGACGCACCTGACTAGCTGTCGTCTTTTTTGAGCTACGAGTTGTTCCATCCAGAACGTTGCAGCTGACCACTACTAGTCGGGCAGCGACCTTTGTGGCTAAGCCGTCTTACCGAATGAAGAAAGGATTCAATAATTAAAAGTCCAAAGGCACGACAGCGTACAAGCTCATGCAGACCAATACTACCGAGACCTGTATAGCTTCAGTTAATCTGTTTTTCTCGCCTCGCCCTGTTTCCTACGTGTGTCCGGACCACAATTTTCAGTTCAGCGCTTTCATCTGGCACCGTCACCTTCCATAATTCCATATGTGCCGGAGAAATTTTCAAACTCTGTTCAAATATTTATTTCTGCGCCGCTATGCTAACCTGTAGTTTCTCCTCTGTACTGGTTTTCCTAATTAGTCCGGGTGAAATGCCGTGTGGGGAAAAATGTCCCAAGAGCCTATCGCTAACGCACATCCCCATTGCCGTCAATTTGTTTTAACTCCCGGAATATAAAGCCCATCTAGAACACTGATGGCACTAAGGCATTCCATTTGTCCAACTTCGTAAGGCCATAAGACCTGCTGCGGACCTAAAAACATACCCCGGCCACGCATCATGTTAGTTGGCTGTGCCTGGCCGCCTAGCTGTGAACAGGTAGCCTTGATCCAGTAATGTTCTCTAGGCCTGAAACTTATATGGCTTGTTCCTACAGTCCTCAACGGAAATAATGTGCACTTTCCTGATCCAATTCGCGATTTATAGCATCGATTAGTGGTGTGATTCGCTTTATACCGCAACCAGCTATACCATTCAGGTCCAACCCCTCTATCATCTTCTAGTATATAATCCTCCAATTCCTACCTTGACCAGAATATCAGCTCCATCTCGGCATCCCTACGAGACGTGTTGAGAATCAGTTGCAACCATGGTCAAAATCAATGCTGCCGTCACTCTTGGCTTGCTAGGTATCGTCAACCAAGCTGCCGCTGTCACCGTCAAGATCATGCCCTTCGGAGCTTCAATTGTGGGCGCACCGGTATGTCACTGTTCAAATTATTTTTATGTTTACTCAGCATGTCACAGTTGTTATGCTTTACCTCACCTTAGCATACGCTGACTCTTATCTAGGGCTGCTGGCGTGCCATTCTCTACAAGAAGCTTCAGGGAGCCGGCATTACCAACACTGACTTCGTCGGCTCCAACAAGGCACCGGACTGCGGCTTTCCGTATGATGGTGAGAACGAAGGCCATGCCGGTTTCCTCGCGACTGGCATCGTCAAGGACAATCAGCTCCCAGGATGGCTCAATGCTGCAAAGCCTGACGTGGTCATGATGCATCTTGGGACCAACGATGTTATTCAGAAGAAGCCGACCCAGGATATCATCAAGGCGTACTCAACCCTCGTGGATCAGATGCGCGCAAGCAAGCCCGATATTAAGATTCTAGTAGGTCACTCGCCAATCTTCCGATGCGTTGTCAATCACGTGGTGACGTAAGCCGGGTGTTCATATATGTGGTACTGACAAAATCGGAAGGTGTCTCAACTTATTCCCATCGACCCGAACAAGTTCTCTGGTGCTCAGCAAGGTATCATTGATCTCAACGAGGCTATCGTGTCTTGGGCTCCTACCAAGTCTACTCGAGCGTCCCCGATCACAATCGTGGATAATTTCTCCGGCTTCAACACGACGACCGACACGACGGACGGCGAGCATCCCAACGATAAAGGGAATCAGAAGTTGGCTGACAAGTTCTACCCGCCGCTGTCAGAGGCTATCAAGAGTGTGAGTTAAGAAGGATAAAAATGTGTGTTCAGGAGCTTATCGTTTTCTTTTTAAGAACTGTCAAACTATTCAGTAAGATTGGCGTCGTTTTGGAGTTTTCGATTACCTTTCCCGATGTTTCTCGCATTTCTGGAGTTTCGGCACTAATCACGGGTCTTTTCGGGATAGGTCGCTAGTACCTGTGTAGAGTTAGAGTCTTGGTTTCCAAGTATGGGATGTCTAGGGCAACGTGTCATGGCTATCATGTATGACGTACGGCGTTAGAGTTCTGGGGAAGCTCGGACAAAATAATGATACAGGCATTCCTAATGGATGGATAATGATTCAATACACAGCATGATTTGTGATCTTCACATGCTCCATCCGAGCATCGTACAAGATAAGCGTATTCGTACTCCGTCTTGTGGTACTATAACACTAACCAAGCCAAGTACTCTGAGTAGCAGCTCAGTGATGCAGGTACAGATATTTATAGGTAGTTCGTATACCTTATAACATATAATGTACAGATCCTGGCTCGCGGTGTTGGTAGTACAAACACACATTCTCTTCCCAGTTACAATCTTCGCCCAACAGGGCTCAGACGAATCACATGAAGTAAAGGTTTCACCGCTCCACATGATAAATACTCTTCCCCCAAACAGTCCCCTTCGCCCTGTTCTTCTCCTGATTCCTTCTCCTCAAATACCACCATCTCGTGCCCAAAATCCCTACACACAGAACCGCAACACACGCTGACACGACTCCAATTGCTATAGCGTCTGACGAGACCCCTTGATCTTGGTCTGAGGGGACCCGCGGGATAATTGCTATATCTTCGTTAGACAGGAAAGGACATCTATATTATCCCGGATGGAATGAAGAAAACTTACTCGGTCCTCGGCCAACTAATGTCCTGATTGATTTCGTCGCATACCCAGGGCCAGCATAGTCGATTGAGGATGAAGCTGTCGGTTTGAAAATATCCGAAGGAAAGAGAGATTGGTCTGGTAATTCGGTCCAGGAAGGGATTTTCGTTGTATAAATTGTTGATATTGTACTTGATGCCGTATCCGTCGGCAAACTCCCCATTCCACTCCCTTCCACAATGGTACTCGCAGCAGGAGTGGCAATCGAACTTGGGCTGGAGGTAGATGTAGGAGCAGCCTGAGCTTCCTCCTTTGGGCCTGGGGATTTAGAAGCTGAAGAGGACTTCTTGTTTTTCTTCTTGGAGCCTTTGATTCCGAGCACTACGGCTGCGACAATCATGCCGATCATGGCGAAGACGGCACAGAGAATTTTCAGAATTGCGCTGCTTTCCTTTTCTACATTTTTGGCGAGAGCTTTTGGGGAAGTTGAGAGTGGCTTTGGTTCTTCTTCGGAGATAGTTGTTGAAGGTGCTGAAGCTGCTGTTGGTGGCAGTGAGGTACCAGGGGTTGGCGCTGGAGATGCTGAAGGGATGGAGTTCGCGGCCATACTTGATGGTGAGGATGATGAGGGCTCTTGACTTGGGTATGTGGAAGTGGAGAGAAAAGAAGGGAAGGACATGGGAGTTTGGGGCTGTGGACGGTAGATGGGAGGTGATACAGGTGCTCTCTCCATTTCGTGGGGATAGGGAGCTTGATTGGTGCGAACCCCTTGCGGTGGAGAAGGCGTAGAACTGATGAGTGGAGAATTGGAAGGATAGCCTTGGTATGTTACGAAATTTGGGTCTATAGGGGATGATTCTTCAAGGAGAGAAGTGCTTGGTGGTGCTGGTACAGAAGATGACTGGGATGGAGAGATCTCGTCATTTGGGCGGGTCCGCGGCGACTTTTGCGACAAAAGTGATAATGAGCGAGATGGGTATGATCCGTGCATTAGGGAAGTCGTCCAAAAGAAGGTGTAGAAATAAGAAATAAAGGTGAGAACCTTGAAAGAAAAGGACTCTATCTTTCAGGAATCGCTACGGTCAGCATTGAAAAACAAATACAAAAATCGAGAAGAAATCGGGCTGATAAATCTAGCACTATCCTATCGTTCTATTTCGATTCAAACAACTACGCCGCAATTGAGCGCGCTCTTCAATGCCTTTGAAACATTAGGTGAACTGTGCCGTAGCAGCAATCCTAATCGTCGGTACATCCTGCCCTGGACAGCCACAACCGCAGCAAAACTAATTTTTACTTATCTCCCGAACTAGTGTACTGGCGGGATCTAGGGTTCGGCGGTTATTAGACGCAGGGAGATTTTGATGAAACAAATCTGCATGGGTCGGCGGTTAGAGAGCGACGAGGTTGAGAATTGGCCGCTGTGCAGCTGTGCCGCATCAATTGGCGCGAGATAGGATTAGTAACACTATCACAGTGAACGAAAAGCGTCATGTTTGATGAACACTGGTGTAGATAAGGATAAAGTCCGTATAAGTCAGCTGCCTTACTGACCATGTGCTACCCCCCACATCCCTGCTATTAACACATCGACCCAATTGAACAAAGCTACTTCACTCTGCTTTAAGTTACTTGCACAGTTGGAAAAAAGAAGAGACAAAGTGGAGGGTATTTGAACTACTCATAGTGGGAGCTTCAATGACTCGTCGATCCCATATCGAGGTATTTCCTGTACTTAGTATCATTAGCTGTTGCGGTTTTCGTCCTTCCCTCAAGTCGAAATACCCAAAATGCGAAGGTCCTCAGCAGCTTCATGATCCACCTCTTCTCTCTCAACATAAAAGCAATGGCCCGAGTCCATTTGCACCTTCTTCCGGTGTTCTCATGTCCTTTCACCATCTTGAACGACCTATCCACGTCCTTCTAAATCACTAGACCGTAGGACTCCATAGAAGTATTATCGTCCCTGGCCTCTGGGTTCACTGCTAGCCTGCCTTCCAGTCCTTATTCCATTGCAGCTCTCATCTCTTTATGAATCTCTTTCCGTCGCAGAAACTCCAAATCACAAGGCGTGAAACAGTGTATCTTCTCCTGGTAATCCATGTGCTCGATGCCAATATGCATCAGCAAAGAATTCAGGAAGAAATAGAATCTGCTCTCACCAGTACCAGACGACCTAAGGCCTGAGGTTGGAGGTGATGAGATGGAGATGCCGCTTCGTCCTACGTCCGGGAACCCTGACAATGTGTCGCCATAGTGAACCGAGCCGTGAGATGCCACGGGGCGACAATTGCTGCGCGGGCGGGGTTGTGGCTGGGTCGGCGTGAGCCAATGGTGATTTTGGGGTTGAATCCTGTGGTGGTTTTTGCGCAAACGGGCAGGAGTCGGTGTTGGAAAGAACAGAAGATTCGGTGTGATTGTCAACTGACGCAGTGTCGTCATCTGTGCCCAGAGATGAAACTAATTGTGAGGCGGGCTTTTCTACGATTCCGTGTGGCAAGACGAACTCTTCTGAAATTCTGGATGGTAGGGCGGACTCTGCGGATACTGTCTCCGTCTGGCGTGCAAAACGTCGGCGTAGCAGGGTCTTCTGCCATTTCGTCGCGGCCAGGAGTGCTCATAGTGTGCTGAACTGGATGTCTGTCGCGACATCTGTAAATTTAGAGAGACAAATAAAATAAGTGAGGCTTGGTGCCCGTTGGCACTCGGCAATTAAAGTCGCAGTGAATGCCCATTCCACGTGGAATGGGTAGTTTATGATGTTAAGAAATTTTAGCTAGCGTACAACCGATGTCGAGGCTGACACACATGCGGGAGAAGCTGGTCAAGTCCCTAGAATGCTAGAAAAGGACTTCTCGTCACCGGCAGAAGCAGAAACATGTGGATGAAATGCAAAGAAAAGGCTCTTCAGACGTAGAAGAGATAGCCTAGGATTGGAACATGACTTGAAGCAAGATACTAGGAAAGTCCATATGCTACTACCAGTGGGCTTGTCGTCCGCAAACTTTTCAAATCTGAGAGCGACCCGAGGATAGCTACTATGCGCTGATAATTTCTTTTCCATCAATTCTCCGTAACCGCCCCATTAAAAACATGTACCGAAAGCATACCGTATTGATCGGAAATGTTGTACAGTACATGCCTAGATCGGTGTTAGTGATGAACACAAGAGAGAGAGGCTAAAATACAAACCTTGACCGTAGAGAAGTTACGCCACTATGCGACGTCGAACATAGCTTAGATAACGAATGAGACACTTTACCGGGCGTAATCAGTTAACAAACGATGAGCATGCTGTTGTAGAGCAGACTTACATCGGGGGGGGGGACTCATTTAGAGGAGCTTCCCTGAGGCTGGAACGGGGATTTAGACTGGATTGAATGGTAGTTAGGATGAGTGGAACTATCCATAGATGCAGAGACCTGGTTCAGCTCATTTGCATTTACCTCTGTAGAACTAGCAGACATGCCCTTACTGTTCTTGCTAGCCTTAACCTTAGTCTTCATCGGTCTCATTAGGATCGTTTGTACTTCCGTTAGTTGGGGATGTTTCACTTACCCCCGATTTCTTGCTGGCAGGAGCCTCGGTTGCCTTGTCGTCGTTGCTCGGTTTCTGATCTTTCTGATCAGGATCGTCTGTATCCGCCAGAGAAGGCTGTTTCACTTACCACGGTGTCAGCCCACGAGCCGGAGGTCATATCATACCCTCCGCGTCCCATCTTGATAAAGCCGTATGCGAACTAATATGTGTCCGATGCAGTGGTGAGGTGGTGGTGGCGAGATTATGCTAGAGAACGTGAATGTACGGTTGAATGTTGCGTTTGTGTTATAGAGATATAGGACCGGTTGGTATTGAGCTTGTGAATGAAGGGAGGACGGTATACAATACTATACCGCTCAAATGGAAGAACATTTCGCCGCCATATGGTGTTGATGCGGCTGATGAGTGAGTGCTGAGCAGCATCGCAGGGTCCGGCACAAGTGGCGCACCACAGACTCTTTCTCCATAGCGTTCTTGAGATCCTATACTTCTCATTCTAGGGAAGTCAAGGAGGCAAAGAAATCGTTATGGGCTGGAAATAGACTTTGTGAGATAGGGCTCCAATGTCGCGCGTTTGTGTGTGCCTCCTTTTCCCCGCCGTCTGAGCTTGCGGTCGCTTGGAGACCGATCACCGGAATCTAGATAGCAGCTTTGTCAGCCATATTATGATATATCAAGTAGTTCTAACACTTATTTCATCATCGTCAGCGCCTTCTCAAAATGCCTAGCCTTGGCCACAATGCCAACACCAACAGATGACAGAGACACCGTTCTCGTATCCTGATATTATCGAGGCATGGGCGGAACATGTGTTGTGCGCAAAGCCACTGAGGGGTGATTGGGCTGCATCCTTCCTCTCCCTCAGTATAGTTTTTTATCTAGAAATAGGTGGCCCTGTGTTGTCTCAGACTCCCATGCACTCCGTGGCTCTTTGAAGAGGTGAAATAATTGCATTCTTGAGCAGCGCAGACTGGGCTGTTAAGCCTCCTCCCGGAACCTTCGAGCTTCACTGTGAGGGCAAACAGCTAGACTAAGTCACTGTCTCCCGAGTTACACCACCTGCTGGCTCGTACTATAATCTCATACAAAAACAAGACTTTTAGCACTCCTCCAGACAGCCACGGAATAGAGATTAGTTAGATGAACTTAGAGACCTGTAATAAAAAAGGCTTACTCTATCTATTTAGGGACATAAAACGTTAGATTTAATGTTGTCGTATTGAGGCTGAAATTTGTATGGGAGGTTTGTATGGAAATGAGCCTGGCGGTGGTACAAGTCGGGAGCCGATGACCTAATCTAGTGGGGTTGATAGTCCCATCTTACTCCTGTGCTAAGAATGCTGTTTTGTAGTGATTGAGTTGGTAGGCTGAGTAGGTGGATGTGTACGACTCGCAGCGTTGAGGAGATGGACCTCCCGTCCAGTGGTGGGTAAAATCGACGTCGCATTATGGAACCATTGGTGGCGAATGAGCTTCTGGAGTCGACAGGGAGGCATGGTATTCACCTTGTCCGCGCGGGATTTCATGTTGTACGTTGCAGCGACCTCGTTCTCTTACATAGAACCTCCCATTTTTGTGTGGCTCTTACTGCTACAGCTTTTCACATTGGGGTTTGTGAACCACACGAACGCTTTTTGATTCGATGATAGGAATGGGACTGGCTTGAGTGACAATCAAGGAGGTAAGATCGAGGCTTTGAGCCGCTACCATGGAAGG
Organism: Zopfia rhizophila CBS 207.26; assembly: GCA_010093925.1. NCBI lineage: Eukaryota > Fungi > Ascomycota > Dothideomycetes > Zopfiaceae > Zopfia > Zopfia rhizophila. Next base: position 540,782 of record ML994624.1, read on the forward strand.
AAGCGGACCAATTCTTTAAAAAGCTCAAGAATGAATTGTTGAAAGTTGATTCCATCACAATCAAGAAAACTGAAGAGAGAGTGAACAAATATGAAAGTACACTCAAGCCTGTATATACAAGTGGTGTTCTGCCCTGTCGGTTCCCCTGCAGTCGTTTACTTAGTTCTGATAATCTTCAATTTTTTCGGGCTGTGAACGAAATTGTTTGCGTATGCCTTCGGAATGAATTTGCGCTCGTTGGGTTCCTGCACAAAGTACTCATAGCCTTGCTTGTTGGCAAAATTGATAGCGTCCTCCTTTGATCTGAACTGTATCCTGTGTCCTTGCACGAAGTCAGCTGACGACTGCCACCCCATTAGCGGGTTCTCCCATCGGTGGCCTTTTGGAAGGGGGTCCCAATCCATAAGCCAGTGATGCGAGTGCCAGTCTCCGGATTGTGTAGCGGCCTTGGTTGGGCGGTAGATCCTATATCACAAAAGTTAGTACGTAGTCTAGGAATTTAATGATTATTAACAGCACGCAAGGCGATGCGCCTAAAAGTATACTGCTGCCGGCACGCTTCCCAGATCTCATCTCGCACCGTAGTCATGGCTATAGGAAGGTTTGTAGCGCTGGCTTTGGGCGCTCCGACTCAAGGAAACATCATCCCCACAATGCTTATAAGCCAGTACATGGGCTGATATTTGCTTTGCAGGTTCGGATGCGGCGCTTCTTCCATGCCTGACGTGCAGGCCTGGTTGGATGGAGCAATTAGACATACCGGACAGTCCGTGCTTGGAGATCAACTGGCGCTCCAGATAGAACAGCTGCTGCAACAGATTCACCAGGCTCACTTCCATCCATGACCCGTTTTGGAATAGGAGAGAAGTTCCTGTGACGCAGATTAGATACTAGTTCGATCCTGTGCTCAATCTAGGCCAACCCACGAAGTTCGGTAGTCCACAGCAACATTGTAATCCGGCTGGTGCTTTGACATCCCTTCCGCTGGGCTCTCCTGTCGTATCAGGGTTGATTCACCCGCCTTCGCACCTGGTGCATCTGTGGAACTCGTCTTTGGGGTCGGTTCGGTGGCGTAGGTTCGGTATGCAGGAGCGATGGCCCTTGTGGCCGAGGGCCGCGTAACAGCTGGAAGCAGCCGTGACCCAATTGACCTTGGTAATGCTGTCATGGTTGGTGGGATGGAGGATTGGAGTCGCTACAGCTTTGAGTTGAGGTGGGCGATACAGCTCCACAGTTGTTTCGATGCTTAGTCATTCACCTCCGATTGGAACGCACCAGCTTCACCTCTTCCTCCATCTTCTCCACGACTAACTCCACTCCCCCATCTTTGCCAGCACCGGTGCGTCAAATTAATGATACATGTTACAGAGAATCTCCTAATTGGTGCTAATTGAAGCGCAGCCGTCAAGATGAGCTTCGTACCAAAGCGTGGTCTTTCGACCCTGATTCCTCCCAAGGTAAACTTCACCTGCTTCTAACAAGACCTTAAAATCTGTACTAATGAGAGTTCGCAGGTTGCTTCTCCAAATGTAAGATCTATTTTGACCCCATCCATGATGAAAACGATACCCTGGGAGCTGTTTCCCGTTACCTTCGGACGAGCGCAAAACATTTCAGCTTCGACGATAAACGCATATACACAATTTCTCTCGCTATACTACAATACATGAGTGCTTGCTGATAGGAATTAAAGGCTATTGGATCCTCCCCGAATGCCGTCCGCATGCAGAAAGTCGTGGGCTTCTACGAGAAGCTTCCCCGAGGGCCAGCCCCCGAAGTGAAGCCCAAGGGCCTGCTACAGCGATACCAGCACCGATATTTTGGCAACAAGGTTTCCGCAATGCGTAGGCCACTCCCGCTCGAGGGCATGAGGATGCTCACTATCGAAGATCTACGCAATAGCTAACAGCCGATATTCAGCCCTTCTCCATGCCATCGCCGCGCTCACTCTTCTCGGCTACGCCCAAAACTATTACTTCCATCTCCGTAAGTCCAGAGGACCCTTGGGTTCATACTCCGCTGACAGTTTTTCAGGCCACCACAAGAACAATGCTCATTAAGGCGGGAGCGGGTGTCCTGGATGGGCATGCAGAGCGGAGAAGGATGCGCGTGTACATATAGAGTGTAGTAGAATTCAATCGAGAGCTCTGGCCACAATATTCCTTATTCGGAGCACATCGTAGCCCGTGTGACTGCGTCATGATACTTCGCGTTCAACAATTGAAACCTCTGAACGGCGGAGTGAAAGCACAGCACGTGCGCTGCACCCTCACATACTCGATGTCTTCACAACATATGACCTGTGTAAATATGCTGTTTGCACGCTTGAAGTAGAGTCACGGCGCCTTTGTGCGACATCTCTGAAGGTCCCGGAAGTGGCCGTCAGCTCTTCAGATGTTCGGGTTCGCTCTGCCAAGCACTCGTGACGGTCCAACCAGATCGCGAAACCGACAACTCGACTTCAAGCCAGCGAGGTGTCACGTCCGCTTCTCCTAAATAATTCACCATCACCACCACGACTGGCCATAAGGTATCAGCCTTCCTCCCCTCCATCTCCCTCCTGAACGCAACTCCCTCTCCCTTTGACGATACCGCCGCTTTCGAGCCGCTTTCAGCCTACCCGAGAGTCGCCCGACTAACCTCGATTGCAACCCTCTACACCCGCCGCGCAAGCTCGAAGAGCCAGCAGTCGACGTTTCTGCGGAAGCGCCTACTACCTCCTCGTGGCGATCTCTAGAATCTGACAATAGGTAGATATATTTGTCTTCTACTTGACTCTCCGCTAAATACATGGACGTCCGGTCGCCTGCGGCCGCCGTCGTCATCACCACCATACATGTCCATTCACCCCGATGAAGAGGATCGTTCTGACAGAGACCTATCTACTGCCGATACAGTTAAGAAAATTGTTATGGCAGAGCAGATCACCCAAGATGTGGTAAAGGAAGCACAGTCGATGGGTGATTCGCCCATCGACGCTACTGCGACAACTACCAAGAACTCCGCCGGCAACGGCGAGACGCCCTCGGCATCAACCACCACGAATTCAAAGCCTTCAGAAGCCTTTTGTGCTACATCTACAACCGCTACGAGAACGGACGCAACCCAGGTCGATGGTATATCTGTGTCAGAGAAGGTGGATGGGGATACTTTGACCGTAAGTGAGGGTCAGGAAGAAATGGGAGCCCAGAATACTAACAGTGATAGGCTTCAACCGTGGACTCTGGTAAACAACAAACCGGTGCGAAGCAGGCCAAGGATCAGCTTGTGAATGGGGATTCCGGCGAACACTCTGCGTCAGAGGAACTCACCTCGCAGCAAGCCCTGGGAGATGCTAGCGGCGGCTCAGATACGGATATAAGTCGACCAGGCAGTGTGGATCAGGCGAAGGAAAGATCCGGAGGCCACTTGCGATCAAATTCTGTGAAGAAGCCTGCCTCCTTTAAGTCCGTCTCTGTAACGAAAAACTTCCTTGCAAAGTCTGCTGTTTCCACTCCCGCTGCACGTCCAGGGGAGAAAGTGAGCACGGCGGGCCAAACAAACACTTCGGCACAGCAAACAGCAAAACCTCGATTGGTGGCGAAGTCGGGCAGTGGGCTTGGTAATGTACCTCGCTCGTCTCTTTCGAAAATGAACGGCGCAGGCTCTGGACCAGATGCGAGCAAGGTTTGGAACAAGAACCAACCTGTTCCCCCACCGCCTCCCAAGCAGTTCACAGATGAGGAACTTAAACAACAGTATGGAATTCATCTTGCTACTAGGCTACAAGCAGATGAGGCTGGCAAGGAAGCGAAATGGGCAGATATCGATGACGACGAGGATGACTGGGCGCCGGACACCGTACAATGGATGGATGGAACGAAGTCCACAGTCGCTGCTGTGGAGGATCAACCTCCGCCTGTCGATGAACCCAAACAACCCGTCGCGAAGGAAACGCCTGCTGAAACAATGAAACGCACGCCGTCTCCAACCACAAATGCGCAGAGATCCAGTTCAACTAGCGGGACCAAGACGATTCTTAAACCTGGCGTTCATTCTCTGGGAAACTCCAACAAGTCCGGCTTAGTTCTCAAAGGCCAACCAGAGAAGCCTACACTCGTTGCGAAACCGTCCACTACTGCTCCAGCCAAATCTCCCTGGGCACCACTGCCTCCTGTAGACAAAGTGTCACCGGTACAGATAAATCCACCTGTGCAACAGCCATCCCAGTCTAGGATCCCATCACGAGATTCTCATGGATTCGATGCCTTGCCTCTGACACCCACTGCAACCAAGGAAATTGCCCCAGATGACTTCAATCGATCCTGGCGAGATGAGCGCGGGAACAGGGAGTTGTTCAATTCCCACAGCGGTCGCTATGAACCAGTTAATGAGATGCGTCGTGGCTCATTCCGTGACAACAACTTCCGGCAACCATCAGTCCTGCAGCGGCCATCGCAGGATGGACCTGCAGAACCATCAGCGGCATTCCAAACCTCACGAACTAGCGCAGATGGCCCGGCCTGGGGCCGAAGGCGGAATTCTTCAAACGTCAGCGGCGGCAGCGGTCGACGAATGTCTATCGACAGGAGAGGTCCAGACATTCCTCCTATGCCCATAAACATACAACGACGAGAATCGCAATCGTACAGTGGACCGGATGGTATAGCCCCAGGGACACCTCGACAGGCATTCTCCCGGGGGACTCATCTTTCTGATCATAGTAATTCCGTACCTGAGCAGCATCCGTCCTGGACACAGAAATCATCACCAAATGTAGGATACGCGCAACCTGCTTCACCATATGGATCTGTAGCTTCATCAGGAAATATCGATGCCGCCGCTCCGGGTGCGCCTGTTCAAATCGAAAGTGCCGTAGAGGTCCAGAACCGCCTCATGCGCGAGAAGCTAGAGCGTGCCAGACTTGCGAAACAGAAAGAGCGGGAACAGGAGGAGAAAGAAGAAGCGGAGAGGAAGGAGCGCCTGCGTAAAAAGCTCGAAGCCATGGGTATGAGTGGTGAACCGAAGTCAAAGGTTAAAGAGCGGTCCCCAGTTCGGTCTACAGAAAAGTCCCCTCAGAAGGACAAGGCGGTACCCGCTCCCGTGCAATCGCCACCGAAGCCTCCTATCCCAACATCAGAAGGCGAGGTTGCCCAGTATGGGATGATGAAGGTTCACCAACCTCACCCGGTTAAAAAGCCGTCTCACCTCGATGTCAATCTCACAGCACCCAAGCCGTTGTCCAAGCATGTAGAAGGCCCTTCCAAGCGAAGTCCTTCACCGGTGAAGGCTCCAGGTGCCGAGGCTCAGCCGAAGCCAGCACAGTTCGCTGAGCCAACATATTCACAGCACACTCTCAATAACTTCAACCGAGAGAACAATCGGAATAATATTTCTCAGTTGGAACAATCGCAGGCGCAACAATCAGAAGTGGAGGCTCGTGCTGCCCCTCCAGGACTTAAACCTACCCAACCCTCTTCGGCCGCCTGGTCAACTTCACTTCCTCAGCAACAATCTCGAGGACCTTGGGGAAGCAACATTTGGGGCCCTTCTCTACCTAAAGATCGCGCTCTCGGGAACGGGACGTTTGACTCGAGTTACAACCGCGGCCAACCTCGTCCCACTTCGCAGCAACTTCCCTCACAATCACAACCTGGCCAGACAGCCTCGATCGGCTTAAATGCATCGCTCAAACCCTCGCCATCTCAACCGCAAGTCACTCCGGATCAGTCCTACACTCAGCAAACGATGTACATCCAACCGGATACCAACCCTGCTCAGCAGGCTAGCGTCGGGTCCAAACATCCTGGCAATCTCCACTCACCTGGGCCCATCGCTCCCCCAGCAGAGGCAGGTTGGGGCAATTTTGCTGCTGCGATTCGTCGCGATGATCAGGCAATGGTCGTGAAAGCCCGAGAGAACTTTGAGCGCATGGGCGGCGAATGTCTCCGTCCCGAACTTCGCGAGATTTACGCCGACCAACAGGGCAAGCAACAAAAGACTCTGCACACGAAAGTTAGTGGCAATGCTACTCCTTTAGCCAATGCTGGAGTGAAGCCAGAAGTCTCTCAGTCAACTATTGTGACGTCAGAGCTGAAGGCCAAGGATGAGACTAATAAGTCTGTCTATATCAACGCCACGGCTGTGAACGATACAAGCTCTTCGCAACCTGCAATCGGTCAAGGTAATCACGTTCAACCCGCTGCGCAAGCTGCACGCCCATCCCGCTTCTTCCCACGTCCTTCAGAGGCCACAGCACAATCGTCTACGACTTCGGACAAGTCTGACTCCCCACCGCCACCTGAGACCGAATCACATCCAGCTTTCACTAGCGATTCTAATCGACCAGTCGTCAAGATGCCGAAACCGTCTCCACGGGTTCGACTTCCTCCAGCTGCTGCTGAACCTGTTCTTCAATCAGAAGCGCCTGTCAGCATGCCGCCTCGAGCACGTATGGGTCTTGGCGCGCGACCTCTCGCTCTCAACCCGGAATGGCAAGCAAGGTTCAATGGACTTCTTGGGAAATCCACCCCATCTGCAGTACCTACGCCAGTTGCCAAGGCTCCCTCTATCAACCAACCAGCTGTCTACTCAAAGCCAAGCTCACTTGCTGTTGCTGCTTCATCTAAGGCACCACTTGACGTTCGCGAGAGCATGGCCTCTGCAACAGTCTCATTGCCAAATAGCGTCACTAGGAAGACTTTCGCGGACGATGATAGTTCAGAAGTGATTACGCGTGTTAGCGCTGGGGAGGCCTTGCTTGAAGAGCGCGAGTTTGGTTCCTTGCCGACCGTGAAACTTTCAAAAGTTCCTCATCTCGCCGCTAGTGAACCACCAATGGGCTTTCCTACTATCCGCCCGAACTCCAGGTTCCACCGCACTTTGGAAATCACGACCAAATCTTCTCTCAACACGCTTGACGGTGATCAAAATGCTGACGGCATCGATATTACAATCCGTCTTGCCAATATGCGCGAGCCCATTACGAAGACTATTCCTAGAAAGCGTGGAGGCCGTAAGGGGCCCAGTCACAAGCCGAAACGTAACTTCACGCCCACTAGTGGAACACCCAACAATTCCCAAAACCAACGATCACGAAAGCCGTCCAACTACCAAGGCCAAGGTCAAGGCCAAGGCTCGACCTCTCACAACTCCTCTCGTCCATCTAGTGGAAGCAGCGGTTGGACTAACAATCGTTCCACCCCACCACATAATAGCAGTTGGAGCAGGCGGGCAGCTCCTGTTCACTGAGATGGTTCTACTCATCCATGTTTACGGCGATCTTTGGTTTCCTCAATCTGCATGAAGCAGTCGCTTGTTTGCATCGAAGGCTTCTAACTCGGAGGCGAGACGGTTTGGGTAACTACTGTATTACGGCATGTCTTTCTTCATTCGCATCATACCTTTCGTCTTCCTTGTACTAAATTCTTTTTACGGTACACAAGCGAAATCTTTTGGTGGCACGTTCTCCAATATTACTGCCGACTTCACCCTTGACATCACAGTCGGGTCTTAAGTCAGATTATGGAATCACGAGGCACGTATATGTTGCTGTTCCTTTATGCTGGAGGCAGCCTTTCAAAAGCCTGTGGGCTTCCTTATCCCTTCGCTGTGTTCCAATTCTTTCGAGTGCTTCGGATACCTAATGAGTTGTTCCACTCCTACTACTTCTTACTTTCTAGCAATTTAGATCGTATCAATCGTCGGGACACGGAGCAGAGATGGACGGGTAGATCCACCTGCAGATAGATACCTTTGTGCGAATAATAACATGGAAATTCATAAATCTTGTGCGCTTTGCTCTTGCTTTTGTGATTTGACTCCCGCTGCAACAAGAGACGACGCACCTTACAACATGACTCCAGCGCCGGGGGAGAAAGTATGGTTTGGACTTTATCCTACATCCCGTCCTGCATCACAATCCAGAATCCTCCCGTATATATGCCTACACCAAGCTGTATAAAGCGTCCTGTAATCATAATTATAGGCAGGGTGAAGCTAGAGTAATAGTGTTAGATGCTATGTACTTTGTGGTGTCCCGCTGGAAGTAGAATGAGGTAGTATCTGGCGTCCTTGGCGGGCTCGTTCGTTTTGATGTCACGATTCTTGGGACTATTCATGACTCGAACGATCGTTTGACCAGTCTTTATTTCGCATTACATTATTATTCTATGCATCCGCTCACGGTCTCCAGTTTCAGTCTCATCTAGGCCACTATTTCTCCTTCCTTCTCATCTCTTTTACCTCACCCGCGGACCTCCCCATGCCCTCCCATCTACAATTTCATCCTTGCTAGATTCCCCACCATCTCCCTAGCCGTAACCCACGTCGTCCTCCACAAAGTCGGGAAATCCAGAGTACTCGTAAACGTGTCGACATACCCGAAAAAAAGCATTGGTGGAATCCAACCGCGGGCGTACTCAAGGGCAAAGCAGGCATCGTTCATCTTGTACTGCTTGACGTCACCACGGCGGAGATGGTGGACTGATCCTTGAGGATAGACTTCTGGTGTGTAAGTCCCGGGTGCGTAGGCTAGTTGCGTGCCGCGGATGATGTGGAAGTAATCGTCGGCAGTGTGGCGGCCAGTGTGCCCTTCTGTGCCTACTGCTGTGCCTGTTGGGGGTTTTAGTACTGGAGCAAATCTGATGAAAAGATAAGGTAATTCGATCCCAATTGAGGATGGGGAAGGTACACACCGAAGATGATTAGATATTCCGTGATGCCTGGTTTGTGAGTTAGTAGATATCCAGAAATCACATGCTTGAACTAAATTTATCTAGGACCTTGACTTACTGGCATGGATGATGTACATCGCACCCATAGCTCCACCCGCATTGTTGAATATCCACTCTTCGTCTAGATTGATATGGCGTGGAACTTGGCGTGAAGGTCCGACACGATGTATTTGACAACAGCGGCAGTGTCGTTGCCGTGTTCGGCAATGGCATTTTTAGAGAGTTCATGTAGTTGAGTAGGTTCCAAGATATAAAATTTCTCCAGATGAGAATCAAGGAAATAGAACAGTGAAGAGAAAAGTCCGACGATGACGCCTAGAAATGTTAGGGTCCGCATTTCGAAAACCAAAGTCTATGTTCTTGGTGTCTGAGGAAAAGAGATTGAAAGGAGTGACTTAAAATAATATTGTTATTGGGAAATTTTGAAGGGAATGAGATTTGGATAGAGGCGATGGTGGTGGAAGGCTTTTTGCTATGATCTACAGAAAGGAGAAGACGAGGCGGTGGCATGTGATTGGCCGGAGACTGCTGTTCCCGATGCACAAAAGTCAGTTCATCCGAGCCTCATCATCACTACTTTTCCATCCTGTCGCGATGGACGCATCCCGCGGTAACCGACAGGTAGCAGTGACTGCAGCTTCATCCGAACTTGGCAAGCGCTGACTCCACCGGAGGCACGTTAATGATCACTATTGATGTGGAATCGAAGATTCACTCGATCGTTGTGAATAGACCTTCAGATACGGGACTGCACCGTGATATTCGACGAAAAATGGCAACAACATCGGTTGGAAAGTCCCTCATGCAAACCCACACAATTCGATTGATACCGTAAGGCGGTCTAAGTCGTTACCTTGGGTTTACCGAGCCTACCACAATGCAATAGCTAGCTGTGCCAATCACCTTCGGTGTAGGTTGATCGTGTCTTGGAAAATTTCCTTTCCTCATTTTCCTTCCTCGTTTTTCCTATTCGCTAATTGAATCTATTCGCGTTCGTCATGGATAAATTGCTAGGTAGCATGACTGCCTTACTCCAACTGGTAAACATGCCCATTCTGAGGTCTCACATGTCCGTCCTACTGCCTATGTAGGTACGACTCATGCGGTTCTCCGAAATACGGCTCGACTTGCATATTGTTGAAACTGTTGAACAACATACATTCAGCTTCTTAACTTACAGAGAGCTGTAGAATACCTGAAGATCTGGCGGTCAACAAACTCTTATCACTACTGTTAGCTGCTTAGGGTGCAATGGGATGGGAAAGTTGGTGTTTAACAGGCAAAAGTAGGGATGGTGCATCAATATTAGTGGGCTTGGGTGCTGGGTGTAGGGATGTACCAAAGCCGAGCTTTTACGGCTTCTTATTTTGGATTGATTTTCCTATTTTACTCATAGCCTTATGAAGCTAACTATATCACAGAATGTTAGAGTGCAGAGGATCGAGGCAGAAGCCACCGTGCAGTCGAATCGAGTGGAATATAAGGTACAAATGAGCCTCGCTAAGCGGGGGTCGTGCACGCGCTCAGCGCCTTCGACCCAGATATCGCTAGTGCTTCTTGGCCGCCTCGCCGCCTAAGCGCCCAGGTATCAGTAGCTATCTAGGTGGTATATGCACCCCAGGGCGGGTACCCACGGAAGGTAGGACAGTACGTAATCAGCTGACGTAGGAAGGGCCGATAGTAAAGAGATGACGAGGCGCTACTCGGTGACACAGAATGCCTGGACGGGACTTTGGGGCATCTCTCAGATGACGTTCAAGTCGTCACTACCTCCTTCCTATGAAAGCTCCACAAGCTACAAGCAACTATCTTATCGCGTGATTTCGGCAAGGCTACCTTTTTCACGGTCGGACATCCACCAAGCCATTCTGTACACACATTCTCCAGTGTGCACTTTTCGTTCCTGTCCCGGCAGGTCAATATTAGCGGGACTCTCATTCAAAGCCAAAGACACTTGCTTGGGCAGACTTAGACAAGCAGCAAATGTATCTGCTGGCTGCAAACGAGCAAGTTCCACCACAGTTGTTTCTTTTTCTAGCAGCGTACTTTGCTTTCCAAGGAATTGCCGCAACCATCGCAGGGACTTGGAAACAAGCGTCAATTTTAGCAGCCCAAACTCTCGTCCTGGTTTTTATGTATAGACATGTCTGTGAGTCAATTTGAGGTAGGTTCGAACATCTTTCTTTCATGTCTTACAATGTTTGCTTCGTAGCACACCACAAACACCCAGCGCTTTGATGTTTCCATATATATTGTCTTTGAGTAGCAAGCATATTTCGGACAGCATTCGAGGCTCCTGGTGTTTTGTCTCACTCTCATGAAAAGTTATGTTGATTGCTAGACCCGAAGGTGTTTCCTCTAGCATATAATGGTCGTCCTTCTCAATATTAATGGCCAACACCCTTTCCCAACCTACTTTGCCTGCCCGAGGCTTTGGGGCCCACTCTTGTTCCTTTGGATCAATCTTCATCATTCCTGCTTTCAGAGCCCAACTTGTCAGAATCCACACCGATACCGAACGCAATATCAGAACATGCCACTGTTCACGACCAAGGAATGCATCACATTCGCCATGATGCTCTCCGGTTCGCTTCTCTGCTTGCAGTTCATGCTTTCTCCACTCAAATGCCAGGTTACTGCGAAGCAGAGCAGATTCGTTTCCGACCTCCCATTATGCAGCAGAGCATGCGATGGCAGGAGGTGGATCTGGCATGGTCTAGTGGCAAATGCAGATGTGTCAGGTGCCCACGTGAAATACCGAAGTGCTGGAGTGAGGAGTGCGGCTTCTCGGAGGACCTGTGGAACCTAAATAGAGGAGACGGAGTGTGCACTAGCGACAATCCCAGGGGATGTGCTTGCTTGAAATGCGGAGCATGAAAGTCTTTGAACATGTACTGAAGGGTGTGTTACGTCTATGTAGCATGCGTGGCCTTGAGATGCGTGTCATAAAGCGGCCTCCAACATGCACTAAAAAGCGAGTATCGGGATTGGCTCAGGTGTGAACGTATTATTGGCGAACTTTGTTGATATCCAGTGGTGTTCTGGAGGGCTTTGGATTGCTCTCGATCTACTTCTTCTTCGGCCACTTTCCTTGTGAGGATTTAGAGTTGCTTGCACTACTAATTCATGGATTTGCCTTCTCGAACTTCGGAGCGTGGTGTAGGATTATTGAGGGGTTACTCACGTGTCCTGAATGCATTCAACGGATTCTGGAGTGATGATGGAGTTCATGCAAGATGCTGTGATGTTGGAATACAAACTGTGTTCTGAAAATCTAGGTATTTAGTTAGTATACAGTACAAGGCTGTGTTTCTCCTGCTGGAGAATTTTATGCACTCTCATTCATCTATTAGACTCCTTGGATAGCATACGATAGTGGACCGTACTCTCTAGAGGGGCGCCCCACCTATTAATACGCTCGCAGTATGCGTGCGTAGTCACAGGGCCTACGTAAGACGTCGAAGTCAGCCTAACAGGGGGGAGCAAGCCTGACGGTTTCGGGCCGCAGCCCCCTGCCCATGATGTCGAATCGTGGCAGTCGTCAAACGGTGACGAGTTTCGCAGATTAGTAGCGGCGGTGCTGTGCATACTCTGTGATGCCTGAAAGCCTGCTTCTGGCGAGCGGTGATTTTGGGCACGATAATTGCTTTGAGCTGCCTAGCGTTCCATTTCGTCTTCGTGAGGCACGAGACGATAAAAATCTTCCGAATAATATTGGGCGGTCTCCGACATATGAGATCTGAATGAAGGGGTATGCATAAACGTGCCCGTGCTCCAAGGCGCAGTCAGAAAGGTCGTGTTTCAAAACAGTCGTCCAATCAGAGTGCCCAGCAGCGAGACTATTTCAGGTTACCCTCGCTTTACACATCTTCAATTCTGACCCCAACCACTCCCGCAGGAGCATTGCACGGCGCAAAATGGTCACTCAGCAGGTGAAAGGGACACAGCCGTGCGCAATACAATGCCGTCCGCTGCGTTTTACGAGAACATTCGGCATCCACATAATTGGTAGCTGGAGGACGCGGCAATGCACGCCCGTGGCGGCGAATCTGTTACTCAGAATGGGAGTTATGGCCTCTCGCAGCCCCTCCCAGTATATCTGACGTCGTCATCCTTTTGGACAAAGCCTCTCTCCCTCCCACTTTTCCGTTTCCAGGGTTCTAGCCTCAGCTTCCAGCTTTGTTTTGGCTTAAAACACCCCCTCACTCTTTCTCCTTTCCTTTGTTTGAGATGTCCTTTCCTCGTCCTATGTCCATCCAACCTCCAATTGAAACCACTGAAACACATCCTCTACAGCGCTCACGCAGCCGACAAGCCATCTCAAGGCTCAGTTCGATTCGCCGAGATCGAAAAAGAGCCATCAGCGCTTGGGACGGGGCACGGCCGGACAGCGCCACGTTGAACGATCAGCCCCGGATCATGGCGCCAGCTAGAGCTTATACCAGCACAAGAACACATGTCATCAAAAGCGACCGCCCGCTCTCCACCATCCCTTCCGCCAAATCTTCTCCTTTCACCATTTCAAGTCCAATCGGTCCACCTTGGTACCCAACTGCAGAGCAATACGGTGGCTACAGCAAACAACCTCAACGATTCAGCCCACGAATGCCTTCCGAAGTGATGACGAATAGGCCACACTGGCTAAGTGGTGTGCGATCAGCCTTGCGAATTCTCATCATTGTGCTCAGCGGCGCGGTGGTGGGCATGCTGGTACACACTCTCGAAATATATCGAGGCAACATTTCTCTCGATCTCAGAAACGGAGAATTGCCAATGACGTGGCCGGCAAGGACGAATCTAGCACCGACGATAATTTTGTTCTCCATCGCTGCCGCCAACTTCTTCGCGTCTGTGGCGATTCTCGCGCTCTCAGTCAAGAAATCGTTCCGAAGACCAATTCGCTCGCGAGACGTGTATCGGGTCGTGGCAGGAAGTTTTGGTATCGTTTTATGGGCTGCTGCCTTGGTCACGTACAACTTGTTCGACAAGGCTAGCAAGGCGAGCCTGGGCCAATATGCCTGCACAAACAAAAACGCTATGAGCAACGGAAGGTACCAATACCGCACTGTCTGCTCTGAGCAGGTACGACCGAGACCCCAATCCGCACGTGAACACTTTCTAATATGACGTCGTAGGGTGTGGCTTTCTACCTTGCGATCGGCGCCGCATTCGCAGAAGCGTTTACACTGGCGACTTTGGCTGTCACTGCCGTGCAATCCGCGAAACAGTCATCAGGTGTGGCAGTTGTTGAGAAGCTTCAAATGACCGGTGGGGCTACTGGACGTCCGGCTTAATGCTTTCCCGAATCCACCGAGTTTTCAATTTCCTTCAGTCCATTATATGATTCTTCTTTTATGTGGCTGCATGATACCCCTGATTTCGATGGTTTTTCTATTCCCTTCGATTGTAGATATTTCGTGTTGTTGTTCGACGACCACGTTCGCTCTTCCAGGATAACGATTTCTTCTCTCTTATACATCCATGTTTGGAGTTGCACAGCGGTTGTTTTTGCACGCTTTACGATATCTTAGAATTCAGGCAGGGCGGGTATACGTTCGTGGCTGGTATTGGGGCAAGAGGCAACAAGCACACTGCGATATCGCAGCAAAAAGTGTAAACACTAGAGAATATTATTTGGAATTCGACCAGATCATTTTAGAGAGTACTTTCCGTTCAGGGCCTTTTCAGTCTGGCGTAAACAGCTTCCAGTGCAATCGGGCAGCGATACAAGGCAGATTCGTGCCTCCAGATTATGCTGAGAAAAATTGGAGTAAGTCCAGAATCCTCTTCTTCTTGGGTCTCGTGCTCACCTTCCAGAAGCTGCAGACATTAATGCCAAGTGTGGCTGACGAATTTCCTTCGGTCCTTCAGCAACGTCTACCATAACTCTGACTTCACCCGACCTGCTCACGGGGCTATCTTCAGGCAATCAACCAGCGCTATCTGGAGTTTGGGTTGACAGCTACTATTCACACCTTCCCTACCATGGCATTAGAATATCCGATTGACTAATGCGAGGCACCAATTGGACAGAACGAGCTACATTGGGCATTAAGGAGGAGTAACTTAACTAGGTTAAAATTCGGCCTGGCAGGAGATATGCTGTACTGATTCAATTCCACAAACCTTAAATACAGCAAGCGAGCGAAAGAATATCAATATGTAACAATCCAAACCCTAGTCAGACCAGCACCAAACCACCTGTCAAAGCGAGAAACCGTCAGCCAACAGCCTAACTCCTCGCCCAATTTGTCACTCTCTCACACCGGGGATTGAGAGCGGAAAACATGTACTTGAGTACTATTGTTTACGCTCCAATACTGCCGGCCGCAATAGTGCACCCACTGTCAATACGCCAAGCGTCCATGAAATTATGAGTGATGCAGTCCATTGCGTCATTGCCAGCGATGCCATAGACCTCATTCTCATCGACGACCCAGCCGTGTTCTGGGTCCTTGAAGACGGCGCGGTTGTTTACGATGGCGGAGCATTCTGTAGCGACGCAGATGTCAGAAGAAAAGATGGTTTGAAAGACATGTGTGGAAAGGATGATGGAAGATGGGCAAGATGCGTGAAATGGAACCTTACTCGTCGCTCCAGTCGTGGCAGGGTAAGGCCAGAATCTGTTAAGGACATCTTCCAAATTGCCATCTTCTCCATCGATTGAGGGAGCGTGACGGAAACGGTGCAAGCCACTGTCCGTCCAGCTGTCGATGAAAGTGAGCTTGATGGTGCAGGCACGCTTCTCAACCTTGGGCGCCTCGATGGGAGATGCAGTTGCGCCCAAGATGACGGTGGCGACGGTGGCAATAATGGAGATGGAGAAGGTCTTCATAGTTGCGATAATGAGAAAAGAATGATTGATCTGACGGGGGGCTGTTTTGAGACAAGTATAAAGGTTGGCTGGTAAGAAGCGATGGCTTGATATCTCACTGATCGCGGCTGTTGGAGGTGTTTAAGTAGAAGAGGATTGGGGTTTGTCTGATGATGAGATGGACAAAAATGTGAGTGATTCTGTCTCCTTGTGTACCTTTTCTTCTGCGTCGTGCTCGCCGTAG
Source organism: Zopfia rhizophila CBS 207.26 (assembly GCA_010093925.1). Taxonomy (NCBI): domain Eukaryota; kingdom Fungi; phylum Ascomycota; class Dothideomycetes; family Zopfiaceae; genus Zopfia; species Zopfia rhizophila. The sequence continues at coordinate 556,554 of ML994624.1, forward strand.
TTTCTGCCCTTTCTTCCCTTTCGGCCACTTTCATTTCCATCGTAGTTTCTGCTACTGAGAATAGATGATCAACAAATTTCGCCCCTCTCAACGTCTTCCTTCGACATCCTTACGCTTTCTGACTCCGAAGGCGGCTGTAGCGTTGGGATGGTGACCGAAGGTAGAGAACTTCATTGGATGGTCTTCGACTTGTAAGCGTTTCACAACCCTGATATCCTTAGTTTACGATGATGTTTAACACAAAGTAAGCATACGAAGCTGAGAAAGATGGATCGTTTCAACTAAATCCTGGTAGGTAGAATTCCTAAACGGGGGATCTCAGCAGGAGAACACGGGTATATGGAAAGTTAAGGTAAGAATCTGGGAACCGAAGTCTAGATCCCGCCTGCCTAGTTTCCATTTTTACAGCTATTCCTTGGTAGAAGATCTGCTTGGCCTGATGTCTACGAGAATTGAAGTCACAAAATTGTTTCATTCCCAAGTAGCAGTGCTCCATCTGGTGGTATTGATAGTCTTCCTATCCCACTCGGAGAACTGGCGGTTGCCTCTTGGTCCTTTCAAGGACGAATTCTTAAAATATCAAAAAGCACTCTTACGACACTACACTTTAGAGCGGGGGCCTGAGTTCTGCTCTCCTAGAATCTCGTTTGAATTACACCTCTTCAGAAATCCTTTTCGTGTTGGTAATAGACTGAATCTACTCAGATCTCGTCAATCGGAAACAGAGCTGACTGTAACAGTATGCTCGGCAGACGAAAATCCAAAAGGAACGAACCGAGAGTGGCAGTGCTTGTCACGTGAGTAATGAACCGGCACCTCCCAATGCCCGTACGAAGCAACATATTATGCAAGAAAAGAAGCCCCCAAAAAGTTCAATGTACTTTCAAGATTAGGCGATTGTTTTGGAGCCGTGGGCGAGTGGAATGGAATGTTTGCGGGTAGCTTTTGCAGCAACACACGTAGACGTGCAGTATGCATAAGAAAGTGCCACACCAAAAGGCACTGCGGACAGCAGCCTCCAGTAATTTCTGCGGACGGTGCGATGTTGCAAACAGAATAGTTTGTATAGCTTGAAAAGGTTTTATCAGAAGGATTGGCTACAAGAAGATGGCGGACAGTATGGCGTATTCTAAAACCTTATGCGGTGTTTTCGGTGTCACTTGTACTGCACTCTTCGTGACTTGTCCACTTCAAATCTTGGGGCGCATGTCGCTGAATCAAATCACCCGAGAAACAGAAGAAAGTCACGCCATTTGTTTTGCATGAAGCGTTTTTCATTCAATCTATCTAACCAATCGCCATCCACCGACCCCGCCATTTTCATGATGCTCCCTGAAATGGAGCCACCGAGAGCCGTCCACGCTAGATCTCGAAACTAGAATGCCGCTGAAGGAGCGAGGTTACCGCTATCCACCTCATAGAGACGGACCTTATCTAGACTACCAATTTCTCGACGTACAAGCCCCAATTAAGTGTCACGGCCAAGCTTCACTGCAGACGGAAATCTTGATCATCATTGCATTCCCTCCTGGGCCAGTCCCGGGCAGTTGTTGATGTCCGGCTTAAATGAGGTTCCGATATCCTCTGGTATGGAGCCTCCGAGGGTGCATCTTACCCACGACTGCCGAGGCCGGAATGTCGCTAGAGGAGAACCTCAGTAAACTGAGCTGATCCGGACTGTCCAACGAAACTGCGACAAACACCCCATGAGGTAGCTAAGCCGCGCGACAACGGGAATCTTTGATCACATCATGATAAGGGAAATATAACAAGAAACTATGATAGTGTTAGAGGAAAATGGAGACGGAGAGAAGGTGTGCAACTTACACACAAAATCTATCTAGGGAGTACGGTAAATAGTGTATATCGTGTTGGCGAAGTAAGGTTGTTTGATGTCGGTGAAAAGTGGGTGTGTTGTTGTTGAGTTGATGCAGTGATGTCATGTCGACGGCCTTGACCGAGGAAGCCCTAGTCAAGGTCAAAGTAGTGTCGTATCGAAGATCGAGTAAGCTATGATCAATGTTAGCAATCATGTCGTGAAGACGGAAGGACTTACCCAAGAAGAGCTGAGGTCAAGTGGGAAGGTCAAGTCCCAAAAGTTGTGTTGGTGTTGGTGTTGATGTTGAGTAGTGTGTCGCTACCCAAGTATGTTGGTCGAGGTCAACTTTAATCGGTGAAAGATGAAGATGACTGGCTTGGAAGAGGTTGATATGAGTCGAGCACATGATGATGGAGGACGAACTGAAGTGAAGAGTTGTGGATGGCTTGAAGTGAAGAAATCTCGAAGAAATCTCGAAGTGAATAATTATTTTAAAGAGAGGTTGAAGGTGGAAGTTGTTGTTGAGGGAGAAAAAAGTTCTATGTTATGTGTGTTTTTGGGGGGAGTGGGTTTAAGTGGTTTTGGCGGCACTGGGAGCCCTTCCGATCAACCTCGGGTATTGAAGGGGAGCGTGCAATCGGTTGCGTGATCTTTTAGCGCAAGATAGTTTCCATAAAATTCTGTTATCGTTGTGGTAGTGGAAGAGGATAATGTTGGTGATGATTATCAACACATGAAGGTTTGAGTCTTGGCGAACACCAAACTCCACTCATGTATCAGGGTTTCTTTAGTTATTAATTAGTGTCGGGCTACCATTAGTTTCTTCAGTCAAAGCTCTCTTCTTATATTTATTTGTTCAGCCTCATTCCGCGCCAGATACTCTGAATATGTACGAAGACCATCACTGCCACCAACCAGGATGTTTTCGCATGGAGAGAAGAGAGGACAATAGCATAATCGGCAACGTTTTAAGAAATATCGACATATAAGAAGCGATGACAGGGATAAAGAACTGGCGAATGAGAGATATGACAGTGGAGAGATAGCAGAAAAATATCTAATCTTGATATTTCTCAACTACAGGGATTACGTTTTATATGGTATATCTCTCTAGCACTATGAGGAGGTAGTAAGATACATAAGCCAGCTACATAGGAACAAAACTTGACCGAGAAGCCTAAGGACTTCCAAGCTTCGCCGGGAGTTTACAATTTAGCTTAAATAAGGGTTTTGTTAATTTAAGAAAGCATCTCCACCGATACATACTGTATGTTGAATGTGAACTAGTCGGCATCTCATTATCAATACAAGCATACAATAGTGAATTCTCTGAGGATAATGAGATTGCTGTGCGGCGAATGATAACGGTACTTGCGTATTTGGTGTTAGGAGATGAGGTCGTGCGATTTGGCTGCATGATTTAGACTTCACGCTAGGCCTGTTCAGGCGCAAGAGCAGCGTGTTGTCACATTGGTCGAACAGTACATTGCTGATACTTTCCACTCAGTACATATATGTGCATGGCACAATCCTTATTCTTCGATTGTATGAAGAGATTGTAGGGTGGGGTGCAAGTTGAAATCCCAGGGCGCACTTCGTTCCGCCGGAGGTGGAATCATGCCATATATGAGCGGCCTCGACATAGGATCTGCAAAACAAAATAAGCAAAATGTAATCCAGTCATGTCTACACAAATACACCAGGGGGCAAACATGACACCGCATCTAAAGCCATACCATGATCTACCTACCCGTAAGATGGATAGACGCTGAGCCTCCTTGCACCTAAAATGAACCATAGGGAGAACTCTCGAAAATGTAGTCTCATCGCCGGGGCTCCGCCATCCATTATGCACGCCCAGTCCCCAATACCATGAAAAAAGGCCTTACAATATCCTCCTTCCACCGTAATCGCCATAAACCCCAAATTTCCTAAACCGCAGATCCCATAGCCTCCTTAACTCTCTCCTCCGCCTCCTCTCCGTCCCACACTTCCTCCCCTTCATCTTCGCAATCACAGCCATACAACTTCCTAAACTCAAACTGCGGCAAGCCCTCCAACTTCTCCAACGCATGATTACTCGCCTTGATCCTCGCATACCTACCACTAACCGCTGATCCATCAAACGTAACCTTCCAATGGATTTGCACCATGGCCAGCACCGTCGGCCTAGCTCCCGGAATCCCGCTCTCACAAGTCCGCGTAGCAATGCGCCACTCCCTGCATCCGAAATTGATAGAGAGAAGCTTGGTGAGACGGGTTGTGGGATGGTTGTGCGCAAAGGTGTCGTAGATAGTCATGTCCTCGAAGAAGCGCTTGATGTGCATATCGAAGAACTGTTGCACGACCTTGAAGTCGAATTCCGCATCTACAAAGATAGCAGCAACATATGCTTCCACGACATCAGCGAGGCATTTCGGGGGTTCAGAGACGGTGGTCCAGTAGTCTAGTACCCCTTTAGCCTCGCGCTCCGCCTCCTGGACTTCGATGACGTAGTCGCGGATCTGGGTTGTGAGCACGGCGTTGTTTTGGCGGATGTGGACGTGAAAGCCGAGCGAGACGCAAAGGGTGCCGAGGAATTTGTTCGAGACCATGGGCATTTTGTGTTCAGTTAGCCATTGGGGGTCTTTGTCTGGGTAGCGGTAGAAGAGGTGCATGATGAAGACTTGGTCGAGGAGAGAGTCGCCTAGAAACTCCAGACGCTGGTAGTTGGGAATGTTCTCCCACATGAAGGCTTGAGATGGGTGCATGAAAGCTGAGCGAAGCAGACGGGGGTACTTGAAGTGGTAGGGATGCTTCTTCTTGATCTTTGCGGCAAGGTCGAGCTGTGAAGCTGTCGACTCAGCAATTTGATATCGAGGTTTCTCGTAGGCGGTGTAGTAGTCCGCCCATTTCTCCATCAGATGATCTTCGCTGGATACCAGAACTTTGACAGCTTTGACAGCCTGGTCCCAGTTTTCGGGGATGAAATGTCCCTGTTCGTTATGTTGCATGAAGGCGGCGCCAATGAAGGCTTCGCAGACGTCGGCAATGGACTTATCTCCAAGCGAGTGCCGGATATCATGGGCCCCAGCCCGCTTCATTCCCTTGCCTTTGAGTAGCTTCAGGCCTTCGGGATACCATGTGCGCCTTGTTTACGTTAGTAGCTTATGCAACAGGACACGAAGGCCACCAAAAAGGTGGCACATCAAACACTCGACCTAGGAAATTACCCTTCCGCGAATTCTGTATCTAGGGTGATGTTGCCAACAGGTTCGTATGTAGTCCTAGAAAAGGGTATACTGGCAAAGGCTCTACGAATACAGCGGATCGGCGTACAGCAAGGGGAAGGCAAAATCCTCGGTGGGGTCTATGGTGTGCCACTCTTTTCTGCGCCATGCACTGAAGGGGAGGATTCTATCACTTACCTAGAGAACGCCGTGGTGCGAACATACTCATACAGCTTTAACTTTATGGCGGTGTCCTTAAGATTTTTGTTGCACAGCATGCACATTCGACGGACGTGGAACTCGAATTCGTTTTCGTCTGGTTGCTGGACGAAGGTCGAAATCGAGGTAGCCATCTTGAGGAAACAGTCACCCATAAACTCCAGACGTTCATAGTTCGGGCCCATTCCACTCTTGAAGTTAATCTTCTCCTCTCCATGCTCGTCAGTGTTTTCTGAGTCTTTAGTTAAAGCTTCCAAGGCGAGACTGGGACCGATGTTGAGTCCAAGGAGATTACATGCATCTAGGGCGATTAGATAGTCGTCGAAGCGGTGAATTATTGCTGGGAATACATAGCACATCGCGACGAAAGGAGTAGTGAGCTGCAAGAGAATCAGTATACCTAAAGAAGCAGATTTCATACTCAGAGCTCCGGCGGGACACTGCAAATTACATCTCCTCCAAGACACCTGTTACGGTTATGGGCTACCTGTAATCATGGCTACAAGAAGCTTTATATAGCTGGATCTAGATGCCTAGACAGAAAACTTCTAGATTCGGCTGGAAATGTAGGCCAGGGTGGAGGGTGAGGTCCAAATGTAGCTCTGTGTCCCGCCGGAGCTGGAAGGGTGCCCATATGGATCTAGGATGGTAACTTACTGCGGAGATTCTCAGGGGTTCTGGGCAGACATAAGTCTTGGGATTCATTTGAACAGTATCCTCATCTTGCTCCACTGAAGCCAATAGGTTGCGCCGAAAGGGTATCTTCTCTACCTCTATGACTGGCTGAGATTGATCCCAGACCTTGCGTTCTCGAGACTTAGTCCAGAGACTAACTGAGTAGTTGAGAATATCGGCCATATACTTATGCCTAGGAGCAAAGTCAGGCACAGGGTCCTGTGGTTTCAAGTTAGGGTTAACCCCGACGGAATAAAAGCGTCGTCCACCGTCCCAATTATCAACAATATACTTGTTGGCGAGAAATTCATTAGGCATCTCTCGATTCCATCGATACTCCTCTTTCTCGCAAATCTCATGCACTTGCTCCCAGTCAATGAGGTCGCTGGGATTCTTCAAAGCGGGAGATATCGAGGCTGTCTTGTTGGCTCTCACGGGCACCAACCAGTACGACATTTTAGGGATGTCATGCTCAAAATTTTTGGCGAATATGTCTCTGAAAACCTGCAAAGTAAGTCTTGTGAGGAACAGAAGCGTCTCTTCCGAAATCGGGATAACATTGATGAGAGGAACAGTTATCACGCGACTAAGACGGCCATCCTTGAGGTATATAGGGAAAGGCGGCATCTGAGGGAAACAGACTCGAGTGATAAGCCCAATAGGTTGATGTGGTCGATCTAGACCATCACTGACATCCAAAATTGTGAGATAGACGCATTCCGGGAGGGTATCATATCCTAAATTCCAAAAATTCGGCTTGATGCGCATCGAGTAAAGTCCTTTCTTCTTGGAGCTGATCGCAAGCAGAGCATTCCTCATTGCTGGGAGCGTCTTACGGTAGGTGGGTAGCAAATTCGCGTCAAGATGATTCCCCTTTCGCAGTTGGATACACATTTCAAAGGCAGCTGATTGCTTAGCGACAGACTTCTTGCTCTCCAGCCGGCCTCTGGCCGAAACAATCGGGGAGAATTCAGGAAGTATGACTTCGCAAATAAACTTGCCACCTTCGCGACCAATGATGTAGGTGGGTTGCAGGATGACCTCTTGATTCGGCGCTGGGAGAGATGCCACAAAGTGAGCCAGGACCGTTAAAGTCGAGTCATAGGTGAGCCTGGCACCAGTGGACGGTTCGGTATACCTCCGACCACCTTTCTTGTTTGCGAAGAGTCGATTTACATCCTCATCGAGCTCGTTGATTACTCGATCCTTTGGCAAATAGTTGCAAAAGTTTCGCATAATTGTCTCCGCATTCCGGGCATCAAAGATAGTCCCCTGGTGGTAAGGATTCCTCTCCTCGGCCATGTGTAGATACTTCGAGTTCCGGTGTCGAGCCCTCCCCTTTGATTGAATATATGCAATCATCGTCCTGTACAGGTCAAACCGTACAACGAGATTGCATTGAGGTATATCGAGACCCTCCTCTGCTACAGACGTAGAAAAGAGGCAATTGAGTCCTCCTCGTCTAAACCTCGCCACTGTCTTGACCTGGGATAGAAGCGAAACATTCAGGTCTCCGATGGCAGAGTTGACGCCCACAAGTATATTACTGTGGAGGTGTGGGCCGCCTATGTAACTGAATATCAGATTCAGGAGTCGAGCTGTAGAACGTCGGTCCACAAAGACGATACAGCGCGCCTCATCAGTCCGTGAGAAGTAAAGTCCGAGCCATTGATGGAGAAGAAGCACTTTAGAGCTCAGATCCTTCATGGTTGGAGAGGGAACACCAAACTCATGCTGTCTAACGAACTCAGCCGCTCCTCGCAATCGAGCTATTTCTTCATCTAATTTGGTGACGGATATTCCTTTCCTTGTCCTGTGGAATTTCCGTTCCTCCCCCATCTCGATCTTTCGGCTCTCTTCCTCCGAGAAAGAGAACGACCAGTAGATGTCAGACGCCCAGCTACCGAGTTCAGAGCTGATCTGCCTGGAGGCATCGAAAAACTTCCGGAAAGCATCAACGTCACCATAACGAGCCTTAAGCTCTTGGTGGAATGGCGTTTCAAAGGGAACCTTCAATTGAGGATAGACTAAGAATTCCTCCATCGGCTTACTAATGTTATTTGCAAGAAGAGCCAAATCGGAAGTAGTTGCAATCTTGGAATGCAGCAAGTTCTCCAAGTCTTTCGTTGCTTGCTTCACATCTACCTTTGCATCGACGGGGGATGCTGTCATTCCAAATATTCGTGGGCGTTTGGTGACATCCGGCTCGTGAAGATAATAATCTTTGATTAGTCTAGCATACGCGTGGTTCTTCTTCGCATGATGAGCCTCGTCGAATATGAGTAAGTTGACCTTGTTCATAGTGATGAATGCGTGCATCATGCACTGGATAAGCACTTCAGCTGTGCAGATAACGACCATATTGTTTGCGAAAAGTTTATCCCAGGTGTCTTTGTGCCAAAGGTCGGTGCCCATGGCGCCGCATATGCCTTCGACATTGTGATCGAGACCGCACCTTAGGACATTCGCTTGCTGGAAGACGAGGTTCACAGAGTCGACCCACTCTTCGTTAGAGCCCGGTTGATTAGATATAACAGAATACCTACAAGGAAGAATGCAATCTTCGGTGGGAAACCACTAGCGCGATTCTGCAACTCTTCATCGAGGATATGACGAAGTAGTAGGGTCGCAATATGCGTCTTTCCAGAGCCAGTATCAAGCACTGCAATGATATTCTCCTCTTTCGCTTTCTGGAAGAGCTCGGTCTGATAATCTCTTGGGTTGACGATTGCAGCGCTGGATTCCTGCTTGGCTAAGATGTCCCGGATCGACAGGATCTCATCGTCGGCAGACTGAATGGCTTCTTTGGCCTGTTTCTCGGTGATTTCCTCTGTCCTCTTGTTCGCCCACGCTCTGAAGATTTCGTTCTGGGCCTTCCGCTTCTCAGAGGAGGAATTCGGTGCATGGGCATGGGGGTCGTAATCCTCGTCGATGTCGTCATCAGAGATCTGCTGTTCTTCAATCTGATTTTCGCTATCAGAGTGGAGCTCGTCTGGATCCTGCACTTCCTCTAGATTCGCTCCCCAATGGTCCTCCATTTTCATCGGCGTGGAAGACTTTGATTGTGAGTTAGTTTTGTGGATATGTAGTGAGGTAGTTAGTTGATCTAGGTGAAAGAAAAGGTTCTCGCAGGGTTTGAAATAGTAAGAGCTGATTCACTGCAAAGTTTTCGTTTACACGGTGGTCGCGCAGTTGTGTAGCAAACAGCCACGGGTAGCCGTTCACCGTATCTACAATTAACCTATAAGGTTAGCATTATTATCGCAGTCAATTACTTTCCAGTCACCACCATTTTCAAAGGCAATCGCGTCCTCGAGCGCGAACTTGGGTAGGTGAGGGTGGTGAATATTGCCGAGTTTCGAAGGTGTCGCGTTGTAGGTGACATTGACACCTTAGTCATCAACAAGCTAGCACGTGATCACTAAACCCAGCCATCAAATATTCCCTTATTCGTCCAAAGGCATGACTCCTACACTTTTGCGCCTCACTTTCCACATTGCAAGTATCGAACCATGGAAGACCAACCAAAAAGCATAAGAGCATTGTTCTCAGATGCCGAGCGTAAACGTGAAGACCTTTCTTCTGCCTTCGATATGAACAATCCCACGTTCCAAGGAAACCTCGCTGCAGCCATCGCCACCTATGAAGAGTGCCTGAAACTGTCTGAACAAGTCTCTCTTTTCAGTCCAAACGAGACTCTAGATGATGTCTCATCCTCCGATCTACAGTAAGCCATCAAACAAGCCACACCCAAAATCCTCCCTGAACCTTAAAATATCCCCGCAATCTCCGTAGTCTCACGTGCGCTAGGTATATGGCGATCTTGTATCACCTGGCCGATCTGGTGCAGAAGATCACTGGGGATCTTGGTGCGAGAAGGGCGAATCTTTCAGCGGCGAGGAGTTATTATGAGCGGTTTTTGAAACTCTTAGATTCTTATGATGTGCTGAGGAAGGCCGATGCGGAGTTGTTGGAAGCCTATTTGGAGAACAGAGATGGATTCTCAAACGCGAGTACACGAGACGCTGCTGCGAGGAGGGATGCAAAAATTGCGAGGTTTAAGGAAGAGAAGGAGCTAAAGAGGAGGCTTGAGGTATGCTATTCTCTATCGACGTCAGGGATCAAACTAAATCATGTTCCAGTATTTGCGGCAAAACCCCAAGGTCTTGGAGAATGACGAGCAAGTGATTCGAGAATTGCACCTCACGAATCTTGCATTCATGGTTCACAAAACGTTTCAAGCACTGGAGTCGATTGCGCAAGAGCTGCATATCCTATCACTAGCCCCTCCCGCTCCGCCACCAGGCCAGAGCGTCCCTGCCCCAGATTCCCGTCAGAGTGACAGGAATCGCGATCACTATTCGGACCGTTTAGATACCCAGCTACCAGGTTTAAAATTCTCTGGTCCTATTCTAAGTAGCAGTGGGAAGCCGCTTCGACCATTCACTCTACTTGACACCCGACAGAGGTTGCAGAAGGGTGTATTCCGGCCTGATCACAATCTGCCCACCATGACGATAGACGAGTATCTGGAGGAAGAGAAACGGAGAGGAGGTATCATCGAAGGAGGGGGTGAGCAGTCCGGCATCAGACCAGAGCCCGACGAAGACAACCTGGAAAAAGCAGATGAGGAAACGATGAAGGCTCGTGCTTGGGACGAGTTCAAGGAGGATAACCCGAAGGGGTCCGGAAACACCTTGAATAGAGGGTGATCGGAGTTTCGTGGAATACCCAAATGTTATAGGGTCTGTGTAATAGGTGAAACGAATCATGGTTCAAAACAGCTCGTGCGCCTGATCTAAGCTAAATCCTGTCCGGATCTAGCTCGGGCCACTTTTTCAAAACCAACTCTAACAATTCCCTGGAAAGGATATCATAGGCCTGAAGGATGTCAGTAACGTTCATGCGACACAATAACTAGGAGATGTAATGGAATTGTCTCACTAAACCTCCGAGATGCAATCTATCTGTGAAGTAGCCGCTTTTGAACTCTTTCGCCCACTTCAAACCGCAGCCCGGTAGCCTCTCCTCGTCGTATGCATCTTCATCACCTAGCCTGTTCTGATCCGCAAGGCCTGCGTCAATCAATTTCTTCCAGAAATCGAGGCCAGCCACACGATCGGTTTCTTCATAGAACCTTGCAATCTCCATGATCTTATCCCCATAGCTTTTTTTGCTCATGTAAGTTAGATAACCTCGGTCTTGCTTAGGATCCTGTTTGGTGGCTGCGGCTCCAGCAGGCCCAATGCCGATTTCATCGGGAAGGGGATCGGGGATATTGATAGGTGGAGGTGTGATGAGGACAATCTTTGTGTCGGCCATATTGTCTTGAATTAACACAGTTTCCACGAACTCACGCAAGTTGTCTTCAAACTTGTCGATGGGCACGTGGGCACCTGTTGGAGGCAGACATGCATCGTTGGCGCCCAAGAAGATGATGAGTAGTAGAGTTGGGGGAGCATAGGGCTCTGTTGCGCGTTCGATAATTCTTTGGAAATTTGGCTTGAGCCAGGAAGAGGTGTAGCTATCTGAATATCAGCGATGTTTCGTCACGTAATCTCCCTAGTAGAAAACCCGCCCAGCGACACCTGTTATCCATGTTCAGCATCGAGACTTAGGCCAAGAGTTTTGATGGAGGGTTACCTTCATTGAAGACTTCAGCCTTGCCTGCGTACTTCTGCTCCAACACCCATCCGAAGCCACCAGTGAGTTCATCGAAAGCCCACTGTGTAAGAGAATCCCCGAAGAGTACAATCTCCGGTAGCTGCCTCTTACTTCCCATTCTCTTAAAATAGCCTCCTGCAGCACAGAATTAGGTGAGTATTCGTATTCCATTTAGTCGCGGAGTTTCGACGTACCGAATTTTCTGACTTCTTAAGCCTGCTATATCTGACTAGTTTAGATGTGCGATTTTCATATACTTACTGACAACATTTGCCTATCTCAATATGCAATCAGATGTGCAGAAGGTGCAAGCGTGACGAAGGGTGGCGAAGGGTAATGCAGCCTGCGCGCCCTAAATTTAGTGCTAACTAATGCGATGCCTCACGTGATCTGCAGTTCAGTTTTGGAGCACACGTTCCCATTCTAGACGATTAAGTGACTTGCATTGAAGTCTGGAAATTGATTGATGTAGATTGATAAGAAAATGATTTTGAGCAAAAGTATTGACATGAGATTGAAATTGTTCTTTGCTACCGTTGATTGCAGAACTCGCCAGTTAGGGATAGAAGCGTCAGCGCCTCGAGTAGACGTGCATATGGATCAAAAGGGATGCCTGGGGCAGCATTGTGATGTACAACTACACAGAATATTGGGCGTGATTTTTGAACGACGGGAAGGCTACGGTTCGAGATTGTTACCGGCGTGAACTACTCTTCGCTAACCCCAGATCCAAGTGCCCATGCAGTAGAAGCTGAGTCCCAAGTCTTTGGGATGCATTGGAGTCGCATATGAGAGCGAGGAGGTGGAAGGTCTTATTGATATCTGGGAAGGTGTGCAAACGAGCCTTTGTACCACCATCCGCATTATTCGAGAACCCTGCAAGTTGCTGAAAGCGTGCATGCAGGTACGCGGCCTAGCCTCACGTCCGAACATTCCATGCTGCCGGTAATTGGCGACGGCTGAAGAGAGTTCTCAGAGTCCCAGGACTCACTCAATCGCTTCACCTCCGATGCAACGTCTCTTGTACTCCATTTTCTTTCGTAACCGTATCGTGCCTAAAGTCACTTGGACGGAGTAGCTGAGAATAGGTGTGAGCCATCCAAAGATCGATTGTCGCACATCGTCGTGAACCATCTTTGTTCTTCGTTCTTCTAAGAGTCCCTGATGGTCCAGTCAGGAAATTAGAAAGAGACCAGTAAGCAATATAAGAAGGGACCATTGAAGTCAAGAGGAATTGCGACGACAAGACGTTGCGGATAAGAAACGGCCCGACAGAGATTACGGTTTGTGGCTCAACCTACGTAATTCACCGTAGAATGCCTAAGAACATTTGAGGATACTCCGCAGGGTTGTTCATATTCAACAGACGATGACGGTCCTACAGACTGGAGTAGGCCTCACCCCGACGGACGCCGAAGAGTTCGAAAGGGAACCCAATGCCGCATGGTTCGACGGTCGTTCTGTTCGATGCATGTTCCCTGTGTGTCATGCATGAAGATTGGGGAGGTGGCTGCGCCAATGATCGGGTATTCGTGGGGGATTTGGCAACCAAGGCCATGATACTGTAGAGAGAACCCCGGCATGCAGGGTGAGGGTCGTCAAGCATTGGGACCATGTCGCTCAGCAGAAGCCACAAATGTATGGTATTACCCAAGACCGGGAGCTTGCCTGCACATCTGCATAGCTTACAGCATGCTTCTGTCAAATACGATAACGAATGGGTAAATGTATATAATAATAGCGAACAAGGCGGGTACACGCTCAATCGAAGTTTAGGGGGATGGGAGGGATTGGATGATGTTCACTGGGAGTGCTGGGCAGACTCGGGATCTGCTGGTGGCCTTCGCTCCCATCCCTCCGGCGGGCGATTATTGTTTCTATTTGCAAAGTTCGAGATACGGCGCTTGGTGGGACAGGCTTCGGCCTTCCAAAAAGCAAAAAAGCCCCCTTCTCGCCGCCGTTGGATGTGGCTTCAGCCATGCGCGGACTGGGGCACGTCCCACTCCCCACCGCTCGTTTCGTCGTTTCGTCGTTTCGTCGGCCAAGGGGAGTGAGCATCGGTCTAGGCGAAACGGGGGTCTTGTGTGGTGGAAGAGGCGGCTGGGCAGACATGCCTATGAGCGCTCAGCAAAGATTCGTCTCCGGCAACTGCAACTTTGATTACTTTTGTCGCCCTTTTGGGACGAGACAGCAGCAGTCAGTACCCTTGGGCCCCTAGTAATGGCTGCTAAAAAGCCCTCAAGCTGCCGTCACCTTCACCACAGAGCTGTTGCTCGATGAATAACCAACAACACCATACACCCCACGCCGTCCCGCTGTCAGTGTTTTAGCTCTGGTACTGACCTGCTGTTCGCGGCAGTATACTCACAACCCAAGTACCCTGCCAAGCGACGTTGAACTGAGCTTTCTCATTGCTCACACGACGACCTTCTCCAGAGTACTCTTGCGGCTGACAGGCTACGGGCCACCAATGAATGAATACAGCATCTACAATTCGAATTGACTTACAGGTCGCAATACGAGATGGCAGCCGGGTAAGCTTGATATCGCATTTTCTGCTTCTGTACTTGTCTGTTACGCGCAATGCGTTTTGCCTCTTACTGAGCACTGCCGAATGCAATTGTACCTCCGTAGGACTGACTGACATATTTCGCTAGGTCTATGCGAGAGACCGTGAAGGCTCTCACCTCGACATTTTCCGCACCGACTACGCCTTACCCTCTCCCAGATGAACTTCACCAGACAATCGAGGCATTCCTAGAGCGCTACCATAACATCGAAGACAACGACTCACAACGCTTCCACGAAGACCTTCTCTCCCTGTACATGAGATATGTCGCGGGCAGCCCGGAAAAACATGGCTCATTTCTCAGCGCGTTGCGACTTGTTCGCCCAGCTCTGACCGGCGAAGCGCGGTTGGACGAGTGGTGGGGCTTGGTCCTGAGGCCAACGATAGATGGAATAGTTCATAAGAGGCATGAGATCGAAGATGCAAGGGAAATCCTACAAAGCATACTTATTTTCGACGTGGAGGAGGACAAGGATGGGGAGAAGGCGCGACTCTCGCGCCACTTCTCAAAGAAGATATTAAATGCCTACCTTGCCCGGACAAAAGTTCTGTCATCGGCTGAAGACATTGTGTCCCCGGAAGATGAGTTTGTATCTCACGAGCTTGAATCTGTGCTCGTCGCATTCGGCCGGAGGAATCCAAAGGTATGATAGAATCCCACCTCTATACTAGCTGTGGCTTATATACGTGTAGGAACTTCTGCTCGCCCTGGACGATCTGTTCATCAAGAAAGAACATCGCATGCAGGCTCTAAATCTCTTGAGCGCGTTTGTCAGGCTACAGCCACCGCATCTTCATCTGGTTCTGGAAACATCCCTTATTCAGCACCTGGAAAAATGTCTGCTCATCGACACATCCTCTACAGTGATTGAAATGGCCCTGATGGTTCTCATCATGTTTCTTCCTCATATCACAGGGTCGTTGACCTCCGACCACCATCTGCCCAAGCTTTTCTTAATTTACAGCAGAATACTCTGCTGGGACAAGTTTGGAGCGTCCGATGAATCACATGACACTGATGAGGAATCTGAAGTAAACAGGACAGAGGGCTCAGACGACGGCACAGAGCCTGACCAGCCTTGGGAAATGGTGCATCAATCTTTTGACTGTGTGGATAATTCCGCTCCTGGCGTTCTCCACTATTTCACCTTCCTCTACGGGCTTTTCCCTCTAAACTTCATGAGCTTCATCAGGAAACCAAGGAAATTTCTCAAATCATTGGACTTTCCAGGTGCTGATGATTTTGATCTAGATCAGGACTTGATCCACAGTAGGACAGAGCCATATCGACGGGTCCATCTAATGCATCCGAACATGTTCACCACGACAATCGAGGACGAAATAAGCGAGAACCGATGGCTTAAAAGCGATCCTGCAGATATCGTCACCGAATGTATGGACCTATGCGTTGCCGTGTCCACGACACTTGATGATCCCGGACCACCGCCTACCACCAAACTCCCTGACCTTCCTGTTCTCCCTACATCGGAGATTCCTCAGGGCGAGTTCACTCTTGACGATGATGGAACCACCGCAAATGAGTCAGCCACAAGTTGGAGGAACACTCAATCGACGGTGTTCGCTCCATCAGCCAGTGGGCAGCCAGACAATACTGAGAGTCTACCAAAGGCGAAATCCGTGAAGTCCTCTAATTCTGCTTCCCCACTTCTGAAATCTCGAGACGTCATGGATAGCCCTACGTTACCACCAGCCAAAGATGCTAAGAAGCAGAACCTGTACCTTGGCGCCTCCTTAGCTGCTCCCCAGCGTTTACCAACAGCATCTCCACGACTGGAAAACTTCGCACACGTATTGAGCACCGGGTCAAACTCCCCAACACACTCAGAATTCCAGAATCAAAGCATGGCTTCATTGCAAAGGGAGATTATGCTGCTGCGAAACGACCTGAACTTCGAACGGTATCTCAAACTCCAGCACCTGACCCACATTGGCCAGTTGCAGAGGAAGCATATTAAAGAAGCGACAGCAGAGGCAGAAACTCAAAACCTGATCAACACGAATCGCACACTGAAAGCTAGACTAGCCAAGGCTAATGAATTATACGCCCAATTGAAGAAGGAAACTCTCACTAGCAGAAGTCAATCGAAGAAATGGGAGGGCGAGCTTAGCTCAAAGGTGAGATCATACAGAGAAGATCAGAAGGCCTGGCAGAGAGATGAGGAGAGCTTAAGGTTCGAGCTACAGAAGACCCAGCAAGACTGTGAGCACTTAAAGAGGACGGTGGAAAAGGCCGAAGCGGAACAGTTGAAGGCCCAGCAACGGACACGAGCACTGGAGTTCGAGCTAGAGGACTATGGGAACGTACGACGCGAGCTGGAAGCCGTGCAAGAGAAGGTTACCCTACTCGAAGATCAAAGCAAGGAGTTGCACGCGTTAATGAAAGAGCGGAACGACTTGCGGAACGACCTGGAAATTGCTCATATGAGGCTCAACAGTCGAGAGTTGGAGCGCGAACGATCCATTAAATCGTACGAACAGAGAGTCATGGAGCTCGAATCACGCCTGCAGACTGCGGAGAAGAGCGCGGGTAAGCCGGGACAGCTGCCTCCTTCTGTTCAACAGATGCTTGACTCGGCACTTGCTGCAAATAATGCGAAGTTGCAGCAAATGAAAAAGACACATTACCACCTCTTGGAGCAGTACACGGAATTGGAAATGAAGTATCACGACCTTGAGGGCGAGCGACAGGCCGAACTTGGCCGCCTTCATGCTGACGAAAAAGCCGGATATCACGACCTAGGGAATGAATCGCTCAACCGACACTTCAGTACTCGTAAAAGCGGCCTTGGGAGTTACGGTCCGAAATACCTGCCCCCACTATCTGCTGAGCCCCCAGAGGATTACGATTACTATAGCGAATATCATTCTCCCGTGTCAAGTAACAGCCCGTCCATCAACGGTTTCCCCGCCCGACCTGTGCGCCTTGAGTCCTTGCCCACGCAGAAGTCACTGAGAGATCCAATGAGCCCTTCCCAAGGGCAAGATTTCTCTGCAGCGTACGAAACTTCACTAAACGCCCAATTTCAAGCACCGAGAACGGCCGACACCGTCATCTCAAGTGGGAAGAGCGCTTACTCCGTGGACACGAACAGCAGTAAGGGAGAGAAAAAAGACAAGGTGGTCCCAAAATCAGAAGTCAGGGTTTACGGTCGTGGTGAGTAGTCCAGATCCACGAATGTTCGAAACACTCAATAGCTGATAATGACACAATAGGTGGCGCACAGAACATCGGGAAGAAAGTCAAAGACAAGGAGCTCAAGAAGGATAAGCAAGCTAAAACAGGAGGCTTTCGCGGACTAAAGGGCATAATGTGATTCGAAACTTTGAAGATTTCGATTCATATTGACTCCGGTTTACCTCAACACTCATTAACAGCCACAATGCTTTCACTATACTCGATCCATTCACGGTTTATTCGGTTCTCCCCAAAAGTATCTGACGAAACTCTCTCCACGATCAGTCTTCTGCAAGGATACGCAAAAATCAGAACTTGACTATTTAACGCCACATTACGACCGCACCACATCATATGTCTCACACAAAAAAGCACCTTGCATCCTGATTCCCGTTCCGGCCATTGTTAGGTTGGATTTTGTATCCAGCGAACTGCAGATGGTCTCCTTGGCTACGCTGACTTCACACAACTATTGGATGTCACATCTCCATTGCGGAATTACTTCCTTTGTAAATGAGAAGAAAAAAAATTACACTCCTTATCATGACGCCAACGTGAGGAACTCTCAGTTGGATTCTTAGCCGCTGGCTCTTTTGTCTCACTTTCTAGGTTGGGTTAAGGCGTTCATATGTTGGTTCTGTGTGGCCTCAATGATGGATTGATTATGATTGGGTAGGCTTTCTGCGTTTCCTGCAAGGTTTAACCTTTATTCAGCTGTAGCGATATCTGTTCTCTCTGCTTCCCATTTGTTGTGTATGCTTTCCAAAAGCAGCTAGAATTAGCCTTTTCTTTTCGCTTGTATCATATTGTCTAGTTCTTACTATTTCCAAGCCTCCAACAGACCATGCACAAGCTGTCACAATCACATGCTGGTGAGAAAATAGGGCGTTCCGAGTGCATTATCCACATCTGCTCAACCCGCTGTCCTTAGTGTTTCATGCTATATCCCCTATAACTGCCTCAATTATCATATGAAACATTTCGGGAGTCTTGATAGTTGAAACTCCCGACGTGCCGCGAAAAACCTGAGGCGATTATTTGCTTTTTTGTTTCGAAAAATTGTACCTAGCTTGAACGCCAAAGTTTCCCTTTCCAGCGCCATGCAGTTTCGCTTGCCCTTGTTTCTCCACATTGGGCACGCGAGCATAGTGTTGTTGAAAGCAATATGGTGGAAATACGCAGGGACAATGACGGGCATTGAACGAGAAGCTGACTTTCATCACGTTCTTCCTCTGCCAGCGGAAGGCGTTGCGGAGAAATGAGTTTTGCATGCAAGAGTAACATTCGCAATGGAGGCTTGACTTCACCCATTCTCATACCCGGGAGCTACTTTGCTTTTGTCCTCCCGAGATCGAGATAGAATAGCTAAGAAAGCAGCCTCAGTAAGCAGCCATAAATCCCTCTCCGAAATTTAGAATCCTACGCCCTATTATCTTGATGTATCTTATCCTCGGAAGGCTATCCGATCTACAAACCCTGATGATCGACGTCAAGGTAGATATCAATGCCCACTGGCCCAAAACAACGCCACGCTCGCTATCGCACGAAACCAATAGCGAATTTTTCTAAAGCCATACTGTGTATAACCCCGTGCCAAGAAACACACAACTCCATAGTAAAAGTCGTAATCACCCGTCATCCCACGTGCGCATTCTCTGCCCTATCTTGCGATCCGCAACACCAGGCCGTCGAACAACTGCAGGTGCTCAAGTTTCAACCGCCTTTGCATCTTAGCCTGTCTCTGCTATCTTCGCCACTTTTATCATCGGGTTGATTATCAGTCACCCGTTCGGGCACCCGTAGCCAAGGGAGAGGATATCCTCTCAGCATCTCTCGAAGACCCTGTACAAGCCCTTTAGATTCGCGACCTCCATAACGCCTCTCAATAAGCCCCTCGTAGCCACCAGTCTTGCCTTAAAAGCGGGGAATATAAGGTATTCAATCGCTCGTCTCAGCTTCTTCCTTCTCAGCGTGATTTCCGGGTCCTCTGATATTTCCTTTTCTTTGCCTTTGCCTTTGCCTCTGCCTCCTCCCTCCTCCGTATCATCTTCGGGGGAATTGGATACGGGAGATGGCGGCAGAGGCAGTGATTCAGGGACATAGAAACTCGCGAGTTCGCGTAGAAAAGATTGGAAGCACCCTCTCTCATCGTTCCAATCGACATGTGGGCCAAGTCGTAACAGGAACTGTGGAAGCTTGGCGAGAGAGGGCATATACCCCTTCATAAGCAACGGAAGCGCACACAGCTCTCCTTCTTCGGAAATTTCCATGGAAAAGTACTCAATCAGCATATCTCTTCGTTCAACAATCCGCTCGTTAACCGACTCAACAACTTCATCCCAATCTACCTCTACACTCGCATCAGAATTCGCTCTCTCCTGCTCCGCTGCTACTTTCAGTAACTCTTGAAGAGGAAGTGGGGGATTGAACCGTATAGACCCGTAATTTGCAAAGTCGGTCAGACCGACTTGGTAGAAGTATTCATTGCATAGCATTCCGTAGTCTACGAGGAAGAGTTTGACACCGCCTTGAATGGCAGCGATGCGCTTCTGTTCATCCACGATACCGACGAAGGTATGGGTGGAAATGATGTCGGTTAGTTCATTGTGCATAGCTTCGCGGACCTCGGAACGTAATGCTTTGATTGAAGATAGGCGGCAGACAGTTGGCTCACGGGGTGTGTATTCGTAATCCAGTTCCTCTGCTGCATCGTCGCGGTGGCGATCTGCGGAAGGATGAGGCTGGAGCATCGATGTGATTTTTCTCGCGGAAGCATCTGTGCGTACGAGGTTGTTCTCGTAGGGTTTCTTCGTTGCTGGCTTCTGTGCTGTTTTAGGTCCAGTACGGTCAGAAGAGTCCCCTGTTCCGGGGGTGCCAGGCGTGGTCGGCTTTATAGGCGTTGCAAAAGGAACTTTGGGATTCGAGAGTAGAGATTGTGTCATGAAAGAGCGGCTTGTATCTACTTTGCTCAGGCTATTGCGGATTTCGTCACAGACGATGGCAATGATTTCATCTTCGTTGAGAAAATGGACTTCCCGTTTTGTCGGATGCACATTTACATCCACCCGCTGCGGGTCGATGTCCAGACTAAGATAGACGAATGGATGTCCGCCTTTCGGGAGAAACGTAGCGTATGTCTGCTCGACTGCTTTTTTGATCGCCACAGATTCAACTGAGCGGTGATTGATGAAGAGCAGAAGGCTTATTCGCTTAGAGCTATAATTGGCGTTGCTAATCCAGGCCTCACATTTGAAACCCCAGCGTTCGTTCTCAGTTTTGAACTGCACGAGCTCATTGGCGACAGAGGTGCCGTGGATCTGGCGAATGCGGTCGACGATTCCAGCGCTCACTGGAACTGAGACTCCGCTAGCAGAGTCTCCGTGCTTCTTGCAAGAGAATGATACGCCGCTGCAGTGGACGGCATAGCGACCGACAAGATCGAGAATTTTGGCGTATTCTTCGCTAGCCGAACGGAAGGCACGGCGACGTGAAGGAATATTGTAGAAGAGGTCCTCAACCTGGAATTCATCAGTTGAATGTGTTCAGCTAATTGATACATTTGACACCTACCGCGATCTGAGTACCCGGCCGTCCAGCGATAGGCTTAGGTTCAGCACTCTGACCTGGCTTGGGAGACACAAGTTTGCCATCTGCATAATGAGCTCTCCAGGCGCAACTTGACCCTTTTGTCCTCGTCGTAACGCTCAAATGGGCAATATGGCTGATACTAGCTAAAGCTTCACCACGGAAGCCGTACGTGCCAATAGAGCTTAGATCTTCGAAAGCCTTCAACTTAGACGTCGTGAACCGTTCGCACAAGATCGGAAGATCTTCTTTCTACATAAACATTAGCATACTATATTTGAGAAAATTATGGAGCAACAAACATCAATGCCGTGTCCGTTATCCGTAATTTGAAGAAGCTTGAGACCACCATCCTTCACCAAAACCTCAAGGGATGTTGATCCCGCATCGACGGCGTTTTCAATAAGTTCTTTGAGAGCATGAACAGGCGCGACAATGATCTCTCCTGCGGCGATTTTGTTCACTACGTCTTGGGCGAGAGCTTTGATTCTGCGTGGAGCAGGTAGAGGCGCGATCCCATCGGCCTTCCGTTTTGTGCCTCGGGGCGATGGCGGGTCAACCTCCATTTCTTCTGCCATCCTGGATCGCTCACCGCTCATATGCAGGGGTTGTGAGGTGGTTCGGATGATGTTGGTGGATGAATCGAGATAAATTGAGGTGTAGAGGGAAGAACGCCAACGCGTATTCACGTGCCGTAGCCACATATGACGGATGCCTGCTTCGGCTGCCTAGCACTTTCTGAAGCGGGAAACGTTACTCAATGACTCCATATATTCGCACTGATGGAGATATAAAAGTCAATCGTCCCAGCTGCATTCTCAATTCAATGTTCAATCAACCCACCAACTGACAATGACCCCGCCATCGCCATCCTACGCCCGCGCCACATCCTCATCCAGCTCCAAAGAGAGCTCCAAATCACCGAAAACCAAAGATGTACCACCCAAGAAACTCAAGAGGCCATCATCACTCTCCAACCATGAGCGTCAACTTGCCCTCCTTCTGCGCCATCAGAAGGCTCTCACTATCAAACCAATGGACCCCACAAAGCCATGTCCACTAGCAAGCCTGCCATCTGAAGTCCGAGTCTTAATATACCGATATGTGTTCGACATCCAAACGATTATAATAACACTTCCAAGGATGTGGAAATATGGCTCTTTTCTTTGGCCAAACCTTCTTCGAGTTTCTAGGGCCGTGAGGCACGAGGCTAGTTACGAGTTCTACAGCCGCACCAGCTTCGAGGGGACTATCCTCGAGCTAGATTTCTCGCCAGTGAAGAAGTGGGTCAAGCAATTACCTGTTGCGCATCGGCTATTTCTCTCCCGGAACCAGAAGTTGGTGCTGGAGTTAATGATGAACGACCGTATACACATGCCAGACGGTCTTCTCACCGAAGGTTTCAATTATGCGGGAAAGACGTTACGAGATCTATGGGAGGAATGCAGACGCTTCGGCAATCTCTATGATATTCACGGTCTCGAACATAGGCTCCATTTCGTCAGGTTTTCTCGGTTGGCAGATTGGTTCCTGTGGTGTGGGAGACCCATTCACAGCGAGATAAATTGGCACCATCGGCTAGCGTTTCCTAATGATGTTCCGTGGACTTATTCGTCTGAAGAGTGGGCAAGGAGAACCAGGCAGCTGGTGAAAGATAATATGATCAGGTTTTTAAGGGACTCAATCGCAGTTCCAGCGTTGCCATGTGTCCAGGGTGCTAAGATTAGCGCAAAGCAGAAGACGGTCATGAAGAAGGAGGCGCTTAACCTTCTGGAGGGATTGAATAAGGTTTTTCGGGATCTCGGAGAGGGCGTCGGAGAGGAGAGCAATCAGGACTGGGAGAGGAGAGTTGCGAGTTTGAGGCGATATTTGGAGCGGTGGTAAGGCATCCTGGGAATTGTAGGAATTAGTCAAATCTTTTGAATCATCTTTTTTTCCTTGTTCGCGACGGTTGACTGGAAGTACCATGTGTTCAATCCGCAAATTGGAACTCGTCACGTTTGAATGAACTGGGAAATTGATTCGACGGGAGTCTGGTAGGTGCTGCTTGAGGACGGTAATGTTTTCCCTATTGCTGCTAGGAGAATATGAGGAGGACTAGAGCTTACGTCCCCGCCTAGAGATAGAGGGTTATAATTTTAACACTCTCGCCATGCTAGTTGTCCTCACAGCTCGTTTACAAACCATGAGATACTATCAGAATGTACATCAACATCCTTGAGTTGGCGGCCTATTCTCCAATTGCGATCTTTCCAATTGTACAGCCCCAATAACCATATCTTTCGATATTCCAAAGTCGGTGTCCTATTATATCGTGAATAATTGGGGAACCGTTTGCGCCATTAACGCCTGACACCATCCCAGAGTTTAGGCATTTCTATAACCCGTCTGATCGGAATCCTATGTGCGTCAGAATCTGCATTAGAACAATATATTGATTTGCTGACGTGCATGGGTTGGCCAGTTTGTTGAGTACCCAGACCACATCCGATGTACAGACTGTCCTCTTCCCGCAATGTTCAACAAGTGACACAACATCTCAGAACCTTTCATGATAATATTAGTAAAACAGCCTAGGCAGGAAGACTGCGTCAATACTTACAAGCTCTAGACGTCTTTTCAAGCATGAGCGCATATCGTCGTAGATGGTGGCTCCCATGCGCTTTACTCCACCACGTCGAGCCATACGTCTAGAGTTTATAATATCAGTATAAAGACCGTCGACATAAGACGAGGGCAAAGGAGAAGAGACATGGCATATTTTTAGGGGGGCAAAAGGAAGAGAAGAAGGTCCACCCACCGGAGATCTCCATTTGTCACGCCCCTAATCGTTTCTTTCGAACATTTCTACAACTCCAGTTAGCACCATTCACCAGATATAACAACTAAGCTTCACTTACCGGTGCCTCTTCACCCTTATAGCGAAGCCCCTCCCGAGTCCTTTGCCTCCAGAACCCACTCGTGCAGGGGTTGAACTGCTAGTTGGGAGACCATTGTGACGTGCAACTCCTGTAAATTGTGGTGGCCACGACGGTTCTGGGTTCTTGAGACATGTTCGAGTCGAATTCAGGAAGGTAAGCTGGTGGTGCAGAATAAATGGTAGGTTGCAGAAACAGGATAGCTGCTCATGCAAGGGCCAGTGCGTTAGCGGTGAACGCGGTGTCATGTGAGGTCGCTGACGGTGAAAGTAGAAAGCCGAGTTTTGACAAAACGCTTCGGATCTAGGGCATTTATCTGCACCCAATCGTGGTGGTTGGGATAAATCCAAGTAGGAGAGCTTGTACAATGCCAATAGATTCATGTTGGATTTAATTTTGGAATTTGACTTCCTAAATACTTTTCGGTGCTACACCTCGGCACGAAGCCTTCCAACCGGTTTTATTTTTCCTCTCAGAACAAACTGAGACATTCCCTCATTACACTCTCAACCTTCACTGCGCTCCCCTCCTCTGTACAAGCTCCTCCTGATCAAGATCCTCCTCCCCTGGCGCGGGCTCAACCCCATGATCACCATGCGCCATCTTAGCAAACGGATCCTTCTGCTTAGCATGCTTCGCATACTGCACATGTCCCTTAGCCCTCGGGTCATATCCCGCGTCATCCAGATTCTTCTTCTCGACGTTGCTCGGCAACTGGTCGCCAATACCAGTCGTAACTTCCCCAGTCGTGCCTCGATCTCTCGTTCCACGAGGAATGTCGAATGTGTTATCCGCAGCATGTGCTGGGTTGGTGTGCGAGAAGTCGGCCGGAGAAGGGTCGATTTGGTCAGGGCGAGGCACGGAGGGAATGGTGCGGTCCTGGCCGGCGTCGTTGGGGACGCGGGCTCCTGTCGGGGCCATGTCTTCGAGACGGCCGCCTTGGTGGGGGTCTGTTGGCATTTTGATGGGTTTGGGTTGATTTGATCTAGCTTGTGTGATGTGTATGTACGAGTGAGGTCAATTGACGCTGAAAAGAAAGCGGAGTTTTTAGCTGACAGGCTTAGGGGATTGAATTGAGGATCAAATGGAATGATGGAAGCTCCCTGAGAGCCTCCATTTTGTACTCTGACATCCGATAGCCGTTTTTCAGATACCTTCGTTGCGTCATGATAACGACATGGAAATCTGACGGAGGAGATCGAAGAGTGAATGGGATTCGATCGAGATGAGATCATGAAAGATGGCCCAAGCGCAGCAATCACGTGTCGCGGGGTATTGCGACCTCAACCTCCGATAGTTGCTCGAGGATCTCCGTAAACACGACTCCATATCAATACGCTCGCCGTTTCAACGCACAGATAACGCGTAAAGAGGAGAGAACTACTCGGAACACGATGCCGTCACCACCACCTCCGTCCCAGGACGTCAAACGTAAAGCCGCGCGCGAAGTTATCGACATCTTACACGAGATTGCGACACTTCTTGTATGACACCATTGCCGCCCTCCCTGTGTTTCCCACTGATTGCTTGTAGAACACGCATTTGGATAGACAGCAATTATCCTACTGCGTCTCGCTGATTGAGAATGGCGCAAACCCGGAGGCCTTGGCGGTAGGTGAAGATATTAGAACCCAGAGTTTGAGGGCCTAGACGCACTGATGTACAAATACGGGAGCTGACGACTTCTCTGTACAGAATGTGATTCGGGAACTTCGTAATGGTTACCCTCCAGATGTACCATCGCAAGACGAAGGGATATCAGAAGGCGAGGCCCGATGATGAGGACGTAATCAGAAGCATTCTGGCAAGGAGATTACCTCTTTCAGACAACCTTGATGGTCAAACCAAGAGACTTCAGTGTTAAACTTTTGACATGTGTCAATCAACAGCTGTTGGGATTTCTTGGCTTCCAACAGGTCCCTTATCTAAGGGGAGGAGCGGGGGATCCGTATGTCCACGAGTACGAACCGCCAAGGGTTAGACGCATGTTTATCAGTATCGCCATCATGTTGCGATAAGGTGCAATAGAACCAGGAACAAGGGGGATGAACAGTGACCTGGTCCTGGTACGCGGAGGCGGGGAGCGGCATATCATTACGAAGGCTCTGGTATAGGTGCTCAGTACGTGTTCCAATATCCTCAAGACAGTGTGAAGAGTCAATATGTAAACATTTTTCAATTCGGCCGTCTTGTCTATCTACTTCCCCAAGTGGGCGAAGATCTCCTCTGTCTAAAGTTGCCCTTCTCATCCGCAACCTTTTCCAAGGCCTTTTCAGCCCTTTCGTTTCTCTTATCAAAGAACCCATTGTAGAATCTTGGGAGAATGCGCTTTGAGTCTGTTTCACAATTAGCACTTATCATCTCTCTCCCTCTTCATTGGAAAACTCACTTGCGTGATTTGGATCAAAAAGGATGCCATCATTCCCTCTCTCCCCAGCGACTCTAACCGCCTCTTCCAACAACCCCTCACCAACACCTTTCCCTCTGTACTTTAGTTTCACTGTCCAGGCTCGAACAACAGCCCTTCCTCTCCGTCTCCTGCCACCCTTCTTCCTAGCTCCCTCATCAGCCCAGCCCAGGACCAATGCCCCAATAATCTCCTCTCCCCACTTCACAACAATCAGTCTATCCTCCCCAAGCCAGTCCCAATTGATCTCTTCAGCCAGGGAAATGTAGCCACCAGTCGCCATTCGCACAGCTGCCAAACAGGCCATCGTAATACCACCGATCGTTGTACCGAGAACGATGAGGTCGTCAAAACTGTGATACATGTACTGCGTCAACACCCCCAACACAAGTATATAAGCCGCCAAATTTGCAGGATGGAAAATCAGCATCTTGCTAGCAACCTGTCGTTGCTGTGCCACAGAGTCCGCTACCAGCCTCAGTCCCTCGACTCGATCGTCTTCGGATTCGGCAGGGTAGGTGCGCAATTCAGGGAGACCGTCGGTTGGCCTTTGGGGAGGTTGTTCGATGGATGGATTGAGAGACATGATTTCGGTTCCAGCTGGTGACAGATAAGGGTTGTGCGCTGAGGGGATGGTTGAGAAGGAGAGTGGGGATGGTGGTGGGAGGGGTAAGTGAGAACTGCTGCCGTGGAAGCTGTTTGGTGTGCCCATAGGCGAGGGCATGAGGTCGTCGTCGGTGATGCGGAGGTTGGCGCTGAGGGAGGTGAGGAAGGCTGTGAAGTTGCTTGTTAGCCTCGGGTATCTTTCATGTGGTGCATGAAGATTTTCGCGAGAACCAGTGTAGGGAAAGTGTCCTCGGAGTGCTTTAGGAGATGTCTCGAGTGGTTGAGCGCCGGAAAAGATCCGCCTATTGCGATTTGTTTTGGTCCATATCCATCACACAAACAATCATAATAAAGATTTTTTCAGAGTGTAAACAAAAAGTAATACTGACCAGCGCTCGTTCTAAAACCCGGAATCGCAGGAATCAATTTATCAGTGCCCGTATAGTGATTCACGACAACCGTCTCTCCCAAATACCTCTGCGGCGGCGCAGACGTTGGGCCAGCCGTTTTTAAATGTGGTGGGGGAAGCTGGCGGACCATTATATCAAAAATTTGGACCTGCCCACAAATTACATAAACAGAGAAGAAAAACGGAAATCAAATATTTTTCGTTTAGAGGACTAGATCCAGAGAAGCAAAGGCCTCATTTGGACAGTTGGGAACATGAGGGAATGGGAGGGGACGAGGGAAAAACGTGCATTCATGTATTGGTCTTGAGCCCGCCAAGCAGCAGCTGTCGAGCCAGATCCAAAGACGAACCGATCAGCCATGACTTAGCGAAACCTCGTATTTAAGCGACCCCATTGGCCTGTCATGCCGGACATGATAAGCAATTCTCGTCCAGCGGAAAGCCACTCCAACACGTCTCTGCCTAGGCCCCATCGAATCAATCGCCAACAAGCTTCTCATGTGAGCAACACTTCAACAGCTTAACCAGCTAATCGCTGTCCTCCTGATAGAAAGCACCCAAAGAGGCATGACAATAGAGTGGAGAAGTGGTAGAATACGGCAACACCAGACGAGCGACAACTAAATCTCTGACACCCCGTCTCCGCAGAACTTGAAACGAACCAGAACCAAATCTGCCCATCGACTCCGTGCCGCCCCAGAAGAACCCGAAACCACCAATGCAGAGACACGCTGAAACTCATGACCGACCCCACTGACAGCCCATCATCGCCATACTCGCAGGGAGCCTTCATGCCTTGCAGCCTTTGTAGAACTAGTGGGAGGGTGCGGTCATGCGGGGCAAGCTAAAGCGAGACGTCAAAGACGAAGCCATGCGAAACCAGGGAAGACGAATCGAGAGGGCTGCGTTGTGATTGCATGCTAGCTGATATGCAGTGCGGGTCTGGATGAGCATGATAAGAGTCAACTATTCGCTCCAATCGCTCGACCGAGGGCCACTTACGTACGTCGTCAGCCGCTCCACCGGTAAAACAGCCTTGCTTTGGACCCGTGTTACGAGTCTGCGATAGATGTTTGATTTACCGGGCACTCGTCCAAAGAAAGGATAGACGAGCAATTGACACCTGAGGCTCACGTATACACCTCACGTGTACACCTCACGTGCTGCACTCCATGCACACCATATATACCGGTGGTAAAACTGGTCTCGCGAAATACATAAAGCGCGATGTATAAGACTAGGTTTGCGTGCAAGCAGACGCACATCTATACCAATCCTAACCTTAAGCCATCCAAAGGCCTCGCCAATTTCCATCTACATCAGACAACTAGGATTGTTCCACTTCCCTCCTCGATGAATCACGATCCTTTCCAAACATCATCCATAGTACAGTACATGAACTGAATCTGCAATGGGCAGTACAGCCAACCCCCACCGACTACCGCCCAATGACCAAAAAGGCACAAATCTAACCCGCTTCAAGGAAACAAGATATTTTGATGACGATAGATGAATCGTAGGGATGCATGACCTCAACGCCAGCTCTTTTATAGACAACGCCAACATTAACATTACCACCGAAGTCGTTTACTTTACGGACACCTAAAGTATGCCGGACGAAATCTTTTAAGGAAAGCTTTTGCGCGTGAGTCAGGCAGATGCGCACTTATGGGGGGTTGGAATCGCCTTTCCGGTAGTGCCCGGGTAGGGAGTCTGTAAACGTATCAACAAAAAAAAATGAGAAGAAGTAGGTCATGGAGCGAAGTGCGCCATTAAGCTCACTTCTGCTGCTTCGTGGGCGGCGCAGAACTGCCACCAGAGCCTGGTTCAAGCGTATGCTCGTGGTTTTCTGCTCTGATGACCGTTCCGCCTTCTTCCTGCGAGCAGATCTGACTATTTTTCACCCATCGGTCTTCAAGAATCTCATCCATGGTTGCACGCTTCTTGGGATCGACCTCCAGCATGCGCCCAATGATGTGTCTACTCTCGCGAGGCAATAACCGCAAGAGCCGCCAGGGACCTTTAATCACCTGGGCCGGTTGTTGCTCCTTGCTTTGTCCATTAGCCGATGCAGAGGGGCGATTATCGTCGACCGTAGTATCCGAATAAACCCCAGTCCTGCGATGATGGTGATGATGATGGTGATGCGTGGCAGTAGACTGATCTGAAGGCTGCCGAGATGCAGGCTCGGAGTACGGCCCGGCCTGACGGCGATCGTCGGCTGCAGAGTCTGAATTGAGATTTGAAGCTGACTTAGATGGGTTTGTGATGGCCTTGGGACCATCGTTGGGCGGTGAGACGAAGAGTTTGTAGGAGTTATCGGATAGACGAGGGGCTTTCCATGGGAAGCGGCGCAACGTCATACAGCAGAAGATGATCGCTAGGGACCAGATATCTGTGGGTTGGGGATCATATTTGGAGAGATCATATACTTCAGGGGCTAAATAGGGATCCGAGCCAACAATGCCTGGAAGAGCATAAGCAGACGATTGGGACAATTTACAAGCAATTTGAGCTTACCACTTGCGAGGACCACGTCATTCTCAAATGGATACCGAAACACTGCAGCGCTCCCAAAGTCGATGATCTTCATGATCCCGTGCTCGTTCACGACCACATTGTCCAATTTGAGATCCCTGTGTGCCAGTCCCATGCTATGCAGATACGTCACTCCATTGAGAATTTGCAGTGTAGCACAACTGATCTCTTCCCGACTCATTTTTCCGGTCATGACGATCGCGAATAGATCAAATGGCGCATATTCCATGACCACATAATAGTTCCCCTTCTCGTTCACGAGGTCCATGGTCTCGATGATGTTGCCGTGATGTAAGGTGGACCCTATGCAAAATTCGGCCGTTACTTTCTTATTATACTCTTTCTCGGTTTCGTAGGAATGCCGTGCCCTAAATTGCTTCACTGCAAAAGTCACCCCATCGCTACTTCGTTTCATCAACCGCACAGATCCGCCGGCTCCAGATCCAAGTACCTTTCCGAATTTTCCGTATTTGCTCTGCAGGCCGTGATCGTCCGCAAATGGAACACTGACCGATCCGTGTGATAGTGGTGGAGTCATGGTCCCTGATTTCTTTGATTTGGATGCCTTTTCCGACTTCACAGATGGCGCCGGTGACTGTCCGCGTTTGTCTTTCGAGTGTTTGTGACCACCCAGTTTGAAAAAACGCTTTAACTCCGACATCGAACCGTGATGATGCTGTTTCCCTATTGCCGGACGACCGTTAGAATCATCTGTAGAGCCATGATGATGGTGGTGTTTTCCGCTGCCACCAAAGAAACTAGATCTCTTTTCCTCTTTACTTAGAATGTCTGAAGCACCTCCTCTTGAACGCGGCAATTGGGTTGTTGATGTCGATGATGAATAGTTCTGGCTTCTTCGATTGTCCCTGTTACCAAAGATAAATCGAGCATCGAGGGCATCAAGATTTCTTGGCTGTGGGGGACGTTTAGAACGGGAGTAAGGGTCATCTTTGTCACCTGATGGTGTAAACGGTCTGCTGTATGCCGGAGTTGAAGTCCCCGGGGTGTGGTCCCCTGGAGTTTGAATTCCGGGCGAGCCGGATGGGCTTCCGTCCCTGGAAGGGGGCATTGAATCGCCTGTGGGGCCGACAGTAAATGTAGGCGGATGCCTGGGATGCGCCCCTACAACACCGGCCATATCAGATATCGATGCTGGACGTGGAGAAGGAAGCGGAGATTGTTTAGGAGAACGAGACGGGGCAAGCGATGCTGGTCTTCTGCCACTATGCACAGCGTCCATCGAAGTAGGAGGTGGTTCATGCGGCGGTGATACTTGTGGAGTCATCATGGCCGGATCGGCCGGTCCCTGCCTCTGGTCTACACTCGAGACAGGTTTTTCCTCGTGAGAAGATGTTCCAGCGGGTGTCAGCGGTGGAGAATGCATGGCGGAAGTGGGGGGAGAGGGGCGTGGGGTATTTCCAGAGTGGTAGGCTGAATGGCTAGAGGGTGTACGTGAGGCTGGGGCTGGTGAGGGAGCCTGACATACCGGTCAGTTGTGAATTGCATATAGAAACGAGGCACTCTGCTTACCCTTGAAGCGGGGAGTGAGACGGGCTCAAAAGAGAAATTCTCCATTCGCCGAGCTTGACATCGCGATTTCTGCAGAGTTACTGAGAGGTTTCGAATCTCTTCCTCGGCCTCAGGACTGAGTTGTTCCTTGTATTTCTCACCAGCCCCTGTGAGCGTCGACACATGCTGGAGGGCCTCGTTTGGCTCAATCTCTTGATTAGGGAAGTTGAAGCGCACTGCCTGCTGCGGTTGATCCTGTTCGGAAGCCATGGTGTATTATGCAGGACTGGAGGGACTGGTAGGGGTCTTTGATCAGCTCTTGTAAACAATGACGATAGGCACTTCGGTCCCTTCGGGGTGCTCTTACGAAAGAGTGGGTTCCTGATCGACGGAATGGTCTTTAAGCTTTAGTCCCGTCGCAACGTTGTGGTGCCCGATCAGAACCAGACGATAACGTCACCCGCAGGGCGATCAGGTTCGTGTCGTAGGAATTTCGAGTTCTGCAAATACAGTGAATGGATGAGCGAGTGAAGAATAAAGTCGTGAGTCGTATCTAAAATACGATCATGAGTGTTATATGGGGTGGGAATCAGCGAATGAGCGTGCCTAGAAGGGCCCGATAAATTATAGTCTTGAAGGTGACGGAAGCACCGGCAAGCCCGCGCAGTGTTCCGCGATAGAAGCGCGAAAGCCCAATCCGGATCGGAGGAGAGTGAAGAACTGCTGGAGAAGCAGTGACTGTACCCGGCAACGCAAGAGATGGTGGCAGAGTGTGTGTGTGTGTGAGAGAGAGAGAGAGCAAGGAGGGGCGTTGCGATATCGATGGTTTTTCGGCTTACCAAAGACGTTAGCCGTCTGGAGCCCGCCTGCCAATGATTGATCACTGACAAGGGTGCCGAGGAACGCCGCTGCCTGTGACGAGAATCAACAGCTTGTTCAACCTTCAACAGACTGAGGCGTTGCGAATCAACATCGTCTGTCGAGTCGAACCCAGCAGCCTCCATATCGCATCCTCCCAACATCTCTTCTACAAGAAATAGCCCGACGTCTCCTCAACCCTGCAATTCCAACTTCGGCTTCTGCTCTTCTCCTGCAACCAAGAGTACTGTCCCGCATTAACCCTCTTCACTCACCGCCTAGCAATCTGCCCAAGCCGCCATTCTTGGGCCCCTGGACCACCCGCCCATATTCGTCACATCAAAGAATTTTTTTGCAACATTTTACAAGACATTTTTAGACCCTTCCCCAATCAGGTCTGCTTTCGTCTCTGCTTACCACCTTTTTTTGGATAGTGCCGCGCAAAACACGCAACATGTTCAACTGGGCAAAACAGCAGTCAGTAGAACCCCTCCCCACCACAAGCCGCATTCCATGCAACCCGCTGCAGCACAGCAAAGCTTGCAGCCTCAATGCCCATTCTGCAAAGCGCCCATTGCTTCTGCCTTCCGCGTCCACATGCTATAAGCTTACGTCTGTTCCCCACTTAGGTTGGCCAATGTCGCCGGCACCCAGGAACCTGAATACGGCCCTACTGCTATCCAGGCTGTTGGAACGCACGAGGGCGACCCGGCGTATACCGAACTGACTAGAGATGACCTCAAATGGGTTGCTATGGAGTCGACCTCAGTCGAAACGCAGACTTTCTATCTCATGACCGACGGCGGCCACATTGGATTTGTTCAGGTCATATACAGCAACGTAGCGTAAGAGGAACGCATCTGCCCTAACTGGCGCTCTCCGCTAAATACTCATCGCGTGCAGAGGTCTGCGAACCACCAGTCAGTTCAACTGTAGAATCTTCTACCCCGACGGCAAGACACCGACGCTCTGGTCTTCCGACCCCCTGGAGAACTACGGTTTTGACGAGCACCAATTCGCATTCTTCGCCGACGGCGTCTCGGTCGAGCTGTCCGAAGACGGTTCCTCATATACCATTAAATCAGCGACAAATGAAAATAGCCTGGTGAACCTGAAATTTACAAGGGCAGCGCCTGGCTTTGTTGGTGGAAAGAATGGCACAACCTACTTTGGAACAGATCCAAAGAACCCCTGGGGTTCGATGCGGCATGCCTTTTGGCCAAGGTGCAACGTCGAGGGAACTATCATTACGAAAGACGAGGAACTTGATTGCAAAGGTCGAGGATTCTTCTCTCACGCTTTGCAGGGGATGAAGCCGCATCATGCCGGTAAGTACCAAAATCCACTATATCTGGGCCTCGATCTAACATGCTGTCCAGCTGCGCGGTGGAACTTTGTCAACTTCCAATCTCCCACTTACTCCGCAATCTTTATGGAATTCACCACACCACCTTCGTATGGCTCAACCGTCGTCCGTGTGGGTGGCATTGCCACGGACGGCAAGCTTCTCTTCGCCGGGACTTCCTGCGACAGCAAGCACACGGAAACCAAGCCAGACGCCGAAACCGAATGGCCGGAGCCCACTTCCGTAAGTTACCACTGGCAAGGCAAGACGGAAGACGGCAAGGAAGCTTCTGCCGACCTATCCGGCAGTCTCGGGGAGCGACTGGACCGTGTGGACATCATGGCTGAAGTCCCTGGATTTGTCAAAGCCATTATTGCGAGCGCGGCGGGTACAAAGCCGTATATCTACCAGTACGCGCCAAAGATGACGCTGGAGGTCAAGGTTGGAGAGGAGGTTAAGAAGGAGGAGGGAACGGTATTCACGGAGGCGACCTTCATCTCCTAAGCTCATCTTAGTTCATCTCCTGAGGCTTTGGCACTGGGCTTGGCTCGTATCCTGCGCATGATTCATCCCTGTAATGACTAGAAAGCTCAAGACTGGTGCTTGAGATATACCTAATGAATGAATGCATTATCGAATGATGTGGTCTTCCTATAATGGCTTGAATGTCTTGGTCTCCATAGAATGACTAATGACCCGTCAAGACACGTAAAAAGTGTTAGTCACCACGTTTGGATGCGTTCTTTTGCCATTTCGAAGCTTAACAGCCGTGACAGACCGTTATAAAAATAAAAATAAAAAACGACGCCACACTGTGGCTTAACCTTTGGACCCTCTGCCCTCAATAAACCCCGCCAAAATTCACAACCACATGCCCACCTTGTTCACCGCCCTTAGAATATCATATCTTTCTGCACAATAGTACACCGAAACACAGATACCCCCTACAGTGTCGAGATGGTATACTACTTTACCTCCAACACCGTCTCCCCCGCCGCCTTCATCTACGTCGGCAAAGACAAGGTGGAAAGTGCGTTCAAAACCCTCTCCCTTCGACTCTTGCCCAATAAACACCTTACCAACGAGATGATAGATGAAGAATTGATTAAGTATGGATTCGATGAGGACATCTGGTTCCACGTCGAGAATCTGTCATCGGCGCATATCTATTTGAGGTTGCCGGAGGGACAGGATTGGGAGGAGATTGACAAGGCTTTGTTGATTGATTGTGCGCAATTGACGAAGGCGAATAGTATTGAGGGTCTGTATATCTCTTTCTTCCTTTTTTTTGCTCGAGTAACTTTCGTTGCATGGAAGGATATGGCGATGGAGGGGAGGGGAAGGTTTGGGACTTGCGTTGACTCGGTCACAGGGAATAAGAAAGATAATATCACAGTCGTGTACACGCCTTGGAGCAATTTGAAGAAGGATGGGAGTATGGCGGTTGGGCAGGTTGGGTTTAAGGATCAGAGGAAGGTGGGTCACATCCATTGCAGAATATTAATTCATATTTTTTGGAGTAGAGATTCAACGTGTTCTACTTCTGCTTTCTGCACTGTTCTCGTTGATCCTGAAGTCCATTCCTTTCTCATAGCTTGGGTGCGTTTATTAATGAGGAAGTTTAGGTCAAGCGCATACATGTGGCTCAGAGAGAGAACCCAATTATCAACAGACTCAACAAGACTAAGGTCGAGAAGCTTCCAGACCTCAGACAGGAGAAGGAGAATAGGCAGAAGGAGCTGAGGCAGCGGGATAGAGCGGCTCAGCAGGCGAGGGTAAGCCTACGAATCCCCGGTTCTGTGGTTCAGCGTCCAACTAACCTTGTGCCGCAGCAAAAGGAAGAAGCTCGAATTGCCAAGGAGCGAAAGGAGAAGGCCTGGCAGCGGGATCACGCCTACGACGACCTAATGTCCGAGGAGAACGTGGCGCAATCGAGCAACCAGGACCGAGATCCCGACTTTCTCGATGATTTCTTCTAGATTGTTCTCGACTCTCATTCCTCTGATTTCCCCGTTTGCGAAGCAAAACGCTTCAATGGTCTTCCAAGTGGCGACCTAGTGTAGGATATGATGGCAAGAGGTCATAGGCGTACGGTTCGGCCACGAGCTGGCTTGAGGACATGGAGCGTTGAGGACTACCCTTGGGGCTAGGTTGGGGCTCGAAGGGTCATGGCGGGCAGGCACATTCCCATACTTTCATTGAGCATGTGAATATTATGGTTGAAGGTATCAAAAGCGGTGACTTTTATCTCAACTTCGGTAGGGGTCCTGTCGGTTTGCACGTCAATTCGTTGCACAAACGTAGCATCGGATACCAAACAAACTTACAAGGCATTCTTGCTCACTCTTCTGAAGCCGCCTGTTTCTTGATGCCACCAAACAAGTAGAATATTCTTCAATATCTTATGCTCAAGGCCATTTTCGATGGTTGCGTATCTAAAGAATTCGATCGTGTTGTCGATTTTCTGCTGGTTGAAATCGGTTGCATTACCTTTGCGGAATGCTAAACGGAGGCGGTCTCGGAGGGTGTAGCGCGCTGGTTTGGAGAATTGAACGGCCCTAAGACCCTGTCGATAGAGGTGACGGTAGGCATGAAGTATGTCTTTCGACATGGCCGAGTGGATGTCCAAGAGTGAATGCATTTCCCCAAGAACTATGCAGCGGAAAAACGATGCCCCGGTGCTAGGCGCTAGGAGCCTAGCGTTGAATATTTAGTCTCCTCCGCCCAACCGCCCAACCTTGAACTCGACTCATCATCCAACAACCTACACGCTTACCAGTGTTTGCTTCCCACAGCAACGCTGGCTCTGTAGAACCTCTTCCGTTTTTCATCATATTCTATCTGTAGATGCATGCCCTTTGGGTATTGTGATTGCTAACGACAGGATTCATCACGCAAACTAGTCCCGTTACAGCTCATTCATGGAAGTGAGAGACACGAAATGGCCAGAGTCCATCGCACCCACCATGGAGTGCGCTCTTCAGAAACACCAAGAATTGACCGGTCCAGAGCTGTTCGAAAGAAGAAGCCGTATAAGATCCTTCTCGAGGCGGTCACTAAAGAAAAGAAGAAACTCCACTCAGTTGTCCGTCCTGCCCCAGCCTTCGCCCATCCTTTCGCAAACTAACTCCGCACATAGCTGTCATACACTGCAGACGCGCCGCGAGGTTACTCTT
The DNA here is from genome assembly GCA_010093925.1 of Zopfia rhizophila CBS 207.26. Classification (NCBI taxonomy): domain Eukaryota; kingdom Fungi; phylum Ascomycota; class Dothideomycetes; family Zopfiaceae; genus Zopfia; species Zopfia rhizophila. The sequence goes on from ML994624.1 coordinate 593,256, forward strand.
TTGTCCCCGCCGGAAATCCTGATCTCACCGAGTACTGCAAGGAGGTTTGCAGAAGACGAGGCCTTAACGTTTATATTGTGTCTGTAAGTACCGTCATGCGTCAACGCCGATCGCATCTCGCAGCTCACATGTTACTACTTTAGGCCAAACCGAAGAACAAAGCGCATGCAAATCCCGACAAGATTTCGCATCATGTACACCGCCTCGGACACCACTTTCCTAACAAAGTAATCGATGAGGCCTGTGACGTGCTGGGGTACCTTTTTCGTGGCGGTACTTACGAGAAAAGCACCCGTATGCTAGATTCGTCGCGGCTCGCTCGAAGTCTTGCAGTCCACGGCAACAGAATGCGCCTCCATGATCGCCCCGTTACCGATACAGAGACCAAAGAACAAATTAGGGCTGCCATACGTGACCTTTTCCCTAAGATTCCTGAGGACGACTTGACCTCAATCGTCAAGCATGCATTCCGAGAAGTAAATAATAAAGAATCTAGGAAGCAAAATTGGAACTAATTTCTTCCAGGGTACAAACAGAGTAGGTAATGCGTCGGAATTACCATTAGCCCGTCGAGTTCAGCTTGCTGTGGTTGCCCATATTCGCCACTGTTACACGGATTACGACCACCTGCTGAAAACAGGAACTTGGCAAGAAGCCAGGGCAAAGGTCGAGCAAACTTCGCTTGCCCAGTTGATGAAATGGCGCGACGAAGAGGATAATGACGAGCTTGAGGAAACCTTCCGCGAGGTCATCATTCTAGATGACGATGACGATGACGAAGAGGACAGTGAAGATACTCTTTCTGGTGGCGAATCTCGTGAGCCAAGTCTGGAGATCGTCTCCAGTCAAGCTGCTGCCCACGAACTTCAGCCTAATGATCTGGCTGAGGTTGAGTGGATAGATCCTCACAACATGAATCGTGCACCAGGTAAGGCGTACTTCCTGCGACCTATTCGTCGCGTCGTTTCTAGTGCGCGGAGCGGTCCCTCTCATGTGTATTCAGCTCCTAAAGCCGCTTCAAGGCCGATCGTCGACGATCGTGCTAGGGGCGGTCATACGTCTTCAGCGTTCTCCCATGCCCATCCCCGTCCGCTTCCGCTTATCCATCCAGCTGAGGCACGTTTGAACTACCGACATGAACCACATGAGGGGCCTCGCCTCATGGAGCCGTAAGGATTTGATTTCGTTTCGCGTTATCCGGACATTACTTACTTGCCATAGGCTATCAAAACCACCTGCTTTACCTCCTGCCAGATCCGACCCTCCGTTACAGTACTGGGGTCCTGACGGGAAGTTATATGATGTAAGTACTCGGAGCATCACACCGCCCATAGTCAATCCAGACCAAACCCCCCTGCCTTTTCTCTATTCACGAACTGACTTGTTTAGCTACATCCTCTAGGTGACTCTTACAACAGTCTAAGTTCTACCAGAACGAGCCGGCCTGCAGCGGTTGAGTATAATCTTGATCCTGATAGGTCCCGCCTTGCCCCTTCTTCAAGCCTTACTTCACATCATCCTCAGGAAGCATATGTACTACCACCATATCAAGCTACCTCACCTAACAGGGACTATCAGCCTCATAGTATACCCGCCCCTCCACCTATTCGGCGACGAATATCCGAACAGGATGTCGTTCTTCCTTCTATTGAGCGCGATATACGTGAGCCCGAGAGTATACTGTCACCCAGAGGAAATCCAGCCGCCCCACAGTCACCTCGACATGATCGCAACTCTGTCTCTGTAGGCAACCATGCCGTGTCACAGAACGAAGTTCCAACTCCCAAGAGGAAGTCTTTACAGTCACCACTCCGTGACCACTTAGATCACTTCGGTGGACCGACACCGAAGCGCCGGAGACCAGCGCAAGTTGATGACGATAGAGCTCCGAGGTTAAATAACGCCTCGGAGCACCATAAAAGCCAGCGGATTCCGGAGGCCATGGGATCTAATGAGAGGGTTCGACCGTTGGATGAGTCCCTTCCGTACCCTCGCGAGCAACGGATTCGCGAACCCGTGGAATATGTTGAGAGAGTTCCAACGTTGGATGACCCCGTTTTGCACAATCTACTCCGGCAGACACGCGAACCAAGAGTGCTGCCAGCCCAGCCATATGAGATGATTGATTTGACAAGCAGCCCGGAGAAACCCTTGCGCAGCAGATGCGGACCAAAGTTCGAATACGTACCTGTGACCTCGTATCCAACGTCCCGCCCAATCAGTGCATCATACGTTCCCGTACCGTCTCGCGCATCGCCCTTGCGCAATGCGCGAGGTGCGTATTATGAAGTCCCTGGCAGGGAGTTGGTTCGTGCTCACATCTCTGAACCACGCAGGGTAGAAGAGAGATCCCAACTTGTTCCTCGCCTACGTGACAACGCTGTGTATATGAAAGAACCTGCGCCCTACTATTACAGAGTTGAGGATGGACAGGACAGACAGCCTCGCTTGCGGTATCACGGCTGAAAGCGCGGACGCGGAGTACGAATGCATTTTTAGATGAAGGTTGTCTGTTGTCTGTAAAGGACTATGTTCTTGCAGGGACTGCTTATCAGCTTTTTCAGGAACCTCCTCGGTGCCTTAAAGCAACCACGAACATCCACCCTTGGCTCGACGGAGGACACGACTAGCTTTTCAACCTCCATAACATTTCCTCAGGTCAGTTTCCTCCTTTCTTCCCCGCCCAATTGCTAACCTCTTATTCCTCTCGCAGTCGGCGTTGGCAAGCACTATACCCCCTTTGCTATACATCTCCTAATTCTTTCTTTCCCTCTGTTCATACTTTCTTTTCTGCGTCATTGCATTCCAGCGTTTGCATGTCTATGTTTTGGACTGCATTTCCCGTATGCATATTTCGGCATCATACATCTATACCCACTTTCACGCTTTCCCCATCTTGGATTAGGCGCTCACACAAGAAGTTGTTGCACCCACTTCGGTGGGATTTGCTATACATACTTTGATCACGGAGAATGAGTTGGCCTGTCTGTTTTCACTGGTCGAGGGCATGGATTCGGATGCCCATGAGGTATGACATTCTGGACTATTCGAGTTAGCCGCAGGAAAAGGATTGTAATCAGAAATGGAGCCTTCACCAGGGCTTAGAAGGAGTTCTACCTGAGCTTGTTATGTCAAATTCTGCCTGGGCCATTACCCCTTGGCACTCAGGAACGGTCAGAACAAGCCAAGGCTTGGGTATGCGCGTACTATAATTTTGCGAGGAAAAAACCCTTCCGGGGAATGATGTACATTGCAATTCTGGATTAGCTCTGTGAAGTATAGTGAAGTCCGTTAGCTGCTTTTTCACAGAGCAGAGAGTAGGCTGGAAGGAAAGTGGTTCCATGGAAGGGAGCAAATCGGCTTGCAAAATTATTATAATATTTATGTAGGAAAGGGCATGGTTTTGAGGGGTTATAGCAGACTACGGTTAAGAAAAGGAAATATGTAGAAGTTTGGAATCATGAGTAAAGTCTTGGAAACTTCCGTGTTTTGAATTCCTGCTGGGTAACGTTCGTCTTAAAACTTCGACCTCTACATCACTACAAGTAAATACATATACGAGGAGCTCAGAAGGAGGAACGATACTAGAATGTACTTTGCGCTCCTCGAGAGTTTGATGAATTCTCACTTGGAATGAATAAGTTGACTTTCCTTACACCACAGACTAGACAAGTAATATTTATCGCTAGCCTAGCCTCAAATAAGCAGAACCTATCGCCACTATCTTCACTCGTCAGTCTCAACTTGTCGTAGGCCTGCATTTGCTTTTGACATCTATCCTAAGCTATGACGGAATCACGAGTTGTTCTTCTGGTACCACGGCCTCATGTTAAGGCGGTCAAATCGATGCTCGAGGAACATGATCTTTTGGACCGCACGGTCAAAATTACCCCAGAGCCGACAGACCCACATATAGAAAAAGGGCATGGGGCAAATAAGCAATGGAAAATGGCTATTCCGACAAAATTTCTAGTCTCTACTAATGAGAATTTTGATGAAGAGCTACAGCTGGGAAAAATTATGGAGGTGTTTGAGAAAGAGCATCGTCTCGGCGAGTTGACAAACAACATATCAGTCAAAATTGATGGTGGACCGGTATCTTCTGCCTCGGATTCTACAAAAATGAATCCGGTACTCAAGGCTTTGGACGAATATCTCCATTCCCTTCCTCCAGAGTTACTTTCCTCTCTTGATCCCACATCTGTGTCTCTCTTATCCGCCTTTCCAACAACCTACTCGGTATACAAACCAATGCTACTCCTCCCAACCAACGCCACCAGCTCGCCACCCTGGACAAAATTCCTCAGTAATATCCCACAATCCGAGGTCTTTTTACTATGGAAGCGCCTAGCAGAAGCAGCAGGCGTGACACACGTCGCCCAAAACTCGCCCATCCCACTTCAAAACCCCACCTCGAAACCCGCAGACGAAGCATCTCGAAGCAGCTCAAGCACAATGGAAAATATCCTCAGGAGTCCAACGGGATTGACACCGTTATACGGGGACTTCGGTCCCCCTTCTACACCATTCCGTCAAGAAAACCCCACAGAGGATGACTTCAACTCAACCCTCTGGGTTCAAACGCGTCAAAACGGTATCTGGCAAACATGGGCCCCGCAATACACTATGTTCTCCCGGGGAAACATTCGCGAGAAGACACGACTGCTGACCCTCCCTTCCGTGGCCACCGTCATATCCGAGGGGAAACGGAAAGGGAAATACATCCCGGACCCAGATTCCAACGATGTCTCCCTCTTTACCGCCGATCGACGTATGAGACATAGGGACGGATGTGCAGCAGTGGATTTATATGCCGGAATTGGCTACTTTGCCTTCAGTTACAAGAAAGCCGGTATATCGCAAATCCTCTGCTGGGATTTAAATCCATGGAGCATCGAGGGTCTGCGTCGAGGCGCTGCACTCAACGGCTGGTCTTCTCAAATCTTCACAAAACTACCCAGCGGAAACGAGGGGTGGGAAGATTGGAAATCCGCGGTTGGAGATACTGATTTTCTGGTCTTCCGGCAAGCGAACGAATCTGCCTTTGCCTCGATTGCAGTGGTGAAGGATAGGATTCCGCCGGTGAGACACGTGAATTGCGGGTTTTTGCCGAGTTCGAAGGATAGTTGGGGGACGGCGGTGAGGGTTGTGGATGGACAGTCAGGGGGTTGGATTCATGCGCATGAGAACGTGGGGATGGAGGATATCGACAAAAGGGGAGAAGAGATCGAGAACGAGTTTCAGCATCTGGTTGATGAGCTTGATGCGGAGAAAGGAGGTTGCCGGTGGTATAGAAGAAGGGCGATCTGCGAGCACGTGGAAAAGGTCAAGACGTACGCGCCGGGTGTTATGCATTGCGTTTTTGATGTGTGGGTTGCTGGCAAGAGGGACCAGGAGCAGTTTGATGAATTTAACCAGAATACCGCGAAGTTGAAAGGAGATGGTAGGATGGAAATGAGGAAGCTGGGACTTAATGGTATTGCACAGTCAACCATCTCTTCATAAAGGGCTCGAGCGAGAGGGAGGTATGACTGTTACGTGGATCCCATACACAAAGGTGGAAATGCCGTCTTGAACGATTGATGGATGGAGGTCTCATGCGAGCGCATTCCACTCCCGACTCTGGTATGTAACTCGTACGAAGGATGAGCTTTGGGTCTTTCGACCTAGGGGTTCATCTATAAGGGCTGAATGTCAGACATTGAACATTACGTATAGAAAACCGAGTCACGAAATTGGGAACCTGGAATCCAACGCAGGGGAGTCACGATAGTCGGAGTCAAACTGGATATGAGCATCATTTATCGTAATAGTATGAAAACTTTTGAAATTGAAAAGCTACGTACCAAGAAGAGCCGAAAGTTAAAATCTGTACTGCCAATCAAAGATGTACTCTCGAAAGCGTCGATACGGTCGTCATGAACGTCCCGTCAACACGACTAACCTAGGTGGAAAACGTCTACAGCTACGGCAGCTGTCCCAATGTGCGAAACCCCAAACTCCTTGCCAGGAGAATAAACCAGTCACCCATGCTCCAACCCAAATCTTACATATGATATGAACCTACATAACGCCCCTTGCAACTGCAAGTATGAAACAAACTCCCACTGCAAAGTCTTCTTCAATCAACAGACTCCTTCAGCGGCATCATCATCGGGCTTCTTAATCTCGACGGACTACTCGCCCGACTCCTCCTCCCACCCGCCAACCTCTCCCTACTATCCGTTCTCGCCATCAAACCACCCCTCTCAATAGGATTGCTGAACACCGACGGCGGACCCAGTCCTAGTCCGGCACCTTGCGCCATGATGTCCCTCCCACTCTCAAAATATGTCGGCGTCCCGGGATCCACTAATCCCGCTTTGATCTGAGGCGTAGCCCAGCCAGACGTGCGTCCAATGCGTGATCCGTCGCTAGAGTCGGAATGATCGTTATCGGAGCTCGAGTCCACAGAACCGAGTTCGAAGTCGGCTGTGCTTTCGCCGTCTTCGAGGACGCGTTCGTACGATGGTGATGTGCCGAGGCCAAAGAGCTTTCCTGGAAAGCCACGACGACGACTTCTGAGGGAACCGTAGCGACCGCCTCGGCCGCACATGCGCAGCACTTTGTGGCGCATGGTCTTTCTTCGCTCGCGGCCGCAGAGTATGAAACCGATGACGAAGATGATGAGGACGAAGATTAGGAAGCCGGGGATACGGCGTGGGTTTTCCGAGAAGAGGTGATCGTGCCAATCGTCGTCACCGGT